>CM038680.1:576372235-576972235 GCA_021605205.1 Aegilops longissima | reverse complement strand
CCGACCAACCCTATGTGAACCTATGGATCTGTTTTGCTGTGATGTGCAAAATTCGTGCGCTCACTGTTTTGCTCTTGTGTCTAGCTCGGCGCTGGACCTTAGTGGTGTAGCCCTTCAAAATACCTTGCTTGATTTTGCCAGCTATCCAGCATTGGAAGATCTTGTGGTGCGACGTTCCCGTATCTATGCCGATAGGATATCGTCTTGTTCCGTGAAGCATTTTACCATCAGACAATGCAGCACCGCCGACCCATACTGTCGAGTCCGTATTTCTACTCCGGGCATTGTCTCTCTGAAACTAGACGATTTTAACGGTCCAACCCCTTTACTTGGAAACATGGCCTTGGTACTTTGCTAGACGAATTTAGAGAGAGCTGCCCTTTGACACATATACTGCTTGTTGCAATTTATACTGAGAGAGCAATAGAGGAGGCATTTAATCCGAGAGAGATTGATTTTATACATAGAAATTGGAGTTCCAGCAACTGGCAAATGGACCATGTTTGTCATATGTGTTGTCATCGACCACTTTATTGCCTTCCGTTCAACACAAACTTGTTCGTGTTTTGTGTTATACCTTAAGATGCTTGCTATCCAGCATTTGTTCGTCCTTACCTTGGAGTATTACCATCTTTTATGTCAAGAATGTCGTGAGAATTTCACCACCTCTTAAGGATTCTTGGTATGGTGAAACTTCTCACCATCACCATTCTTTCTTAGCAGCTCTTAATAAAAAGAAAAATCGGGCCAAAACAGTACATGAACAGTAAACATTTTTACTAGCCCTCAATTTGTCTTTTTTGCTGAGAGCTGCTCATATGTCCAAATGATTTAAAAATTTGTACGGACCTCACGCATCAAATTGTCTACCGCACAAAATTTTTTTTGAAATTTTTGGAATTTATCTAGTACTTTTTTGACTTATTTCGTCAGCGCGGGTGCAGATGAGCTCGGGTGCATAGATGGATTTTCAAAAAATGTTGACCATATATTAAAACTGTTAACATGGTAATAAGAAAATGATAATCGAGAATTTGAAAAATGTTAAACATGTGTTATATATAGAAAAATAAGCTCAAATGAGAACAGAGAGAAAACAAGAAAAAAAACGGATGAAAAACAAGAAAGATAAACAAAACCAAAGGAAAAAGAAAGAACAGAAAAAAGAACAATGAGAACCGTGAAAAGAAATAAAGGAAACCAAAGAAAAAAGGAAATAAAACAATAAAAACGGAGAAAATGAAGAAAACCTTGCGAAAAAACAAAAAGACAAAACTAAAAAACCCAGAAAACCAATGTAAAACCAGCTCAATTCGCCTGAAGTAAGTAGCGCACCTACTACTTTTCACCTGGAAGACGCGGGCGCAGTGGCTTGCAGAGCTGGTTACCTCCCTGCTTCTCCCCTTTTCCTTCTCTTTTGCCTTTCAACTGTGCGCGAATGGGCCTGTCCGATTACTGTAGACCCTTCAGCGAGATATCCTACCATCTCGCTTAGTGCGATATATAGTTGCCGTGATGCCTGCGGCGAGGAATCATTCAGCCATCTAATCGCACCATGTGCTCCACCACTTGCTCTCCTTCCTCCCAGCACAGGCGTCGTGCGGACGTTCGTGCTTGCCAGCGCTGGCGCCTCCTCCGAGGTCCACCACAGGACTGCGCGCCGGTGGCTTTGACGCTGAAGATCATTTGCATGTCGAGGAGCACCACAAGTTCGTGGACCATCTGTGTGAACGCACTGATCTAGACACTGTCAAAATCGAATTCGATGATTTCTCAGAAGCCGACCAACCCTATGTGAACCTATGGATCTGTTTTGCTGTGATGTGCAAAATTGCGCGCCACTGTTTTGCTCTTGTGTCTAGCTCGGCGCTGGACCTTAGTGGTGTAGCCCTTCAAAATACCTTGCTTGATTTTGCCAGCTATCCAGCATTGGAAGATCTTGTGGTGCGACGTTCCCGTATCTATGCCGATAGGATATCGTCTTGTTCCGTGAAGCATTTTACCATCAGACAATGCAGCACCGCCGACCCATACTGTCGAGTCCGTATTTCTACTCCGGGCATTGTCTCTGTGAAACTAGACGATTTTAACGGTCCAACCCCTTTACTTGGAAACATGGCCTTGGTACTTTGCTAGACGAATTTAGAGAGAGCTGCCCTTTGACACATATACTGCTTGTTGCAATTTATACTGAGAGAGCAATAGAGGAGGCATTTAATCCGAGAGAGATTGATTTTATACATAGAAATTGGAGTTCCAGCAACTGGCAAATGGACCATGTTTGTCATATGTGTTGCCATCGACCACTTTATTGCCTTCCGTTCAACACAAACTTGTTCGTGTTTTGTGTTATACCTTAAGATGCTTGCTATCCAGCATTTGTTCGTCCTTACCTTGGAGTATTACCATCTTTTATGTCAAGAATGTCGTGAGAATTTCACCACCTCTTAAGGATTCTTGGTATGGTGAAACTTCTCACCATCACCATTCTTTCTTAGCAGCTCTTAATAAAAAGAAAAATCGGGCCAAAACAGTACATGAACAGTAAACATTTTTACTGGCCCTCAATTTGTCTTTTTTGCTGAGAGCTGCTCATATGTCCAAATGATTTAAAAATTTGTACGGACCTCACGCATCAAATTGTCTACCGCACAAATTTTTTTTTGAAATTTTTGGAATTTATCTAGTACTTTTTGACTTATTTCAATCAGCAAGTGCAGATGAGCTCGGGTGCATAGATGGATTTTCAAAAATGTTGACCATATATTAAAACTGTTAACATGGTAATAAGAAAATGATAATCGAGAATTTGAAAATGTTAAACATGTGTTATATATAGAAAAATAAGCTCAAATGAGAACAGAGAGAAAACAAGAAAAAAAACGGATGAAAAACAAGAAAGACAAACAAAACCAAAGGAAAAAGAAAGAACAGAAAAAAGAACAATGAGAACCGTGAAAAGAAATAAAGGAAACCAAAGAAAAAAAGAAATAAAACAATAAAAACGGAGAAAATGAAGAAAACCTTGCGAAAAAACAAAAAGACAAAACTAAAAAACCCAGAAAACCAATGTAAAACCAGCTCAATTCGCCTGAAGTAAGTAGCGCACCTACTACTTTTCACCTGGAAGACGCGGGCGCAGTGGCTTGCAGAGCTGGTTACCTCCCTGCTTCTCCCCTTTTCCTTCTCTTTTTGCCTTTCAACTGTGCGCGAATGGGCCTGTCCGATTACTGTAGACCCTTCAGCGAGATATCCTACCATCTCGCTTAGTGCGATATATAGTTGCCGTGATGCCTGCGAGCGAGGAATCATTCAGCCATCTAATCGTACCATGTGCTCCACCACTTGCTCTCCTTCCTCCCAGCACAGGCGGTCGTGCGGACGTTCGTGCTTGCCCGGCGCTGGCGCCTCCTCTGGAGGTCCACCACAGGACTGCGCATCGGTGGCTTTGACGCTGAAGATCATTTGCATGTCGAGGAGCACCACAAGTTCGTGGACCATCTGTGTGAACGCACTGATCTAGACACTGTCAAAATCGAATTCGATGATTTCTCAGAAGCCGACCAACCCTATGTGAACCTATGGATCTGTTTTGCTGTGATGTGCAAAATTCGTGCGCTCACTGTTTTGCTCTTGTGTCTAGCTCGGCGCTGGACCTTAGTGGTGTAGCCCTTCAAAATACCTTGCTTGATTTTGCCAGCTATCCAGCATTGGAAGATCTTGTGGTGCGACGTTCCCGTATCTATGCCGATAGGATATCGTCTTGTTCCGTGAAGCATTTTACCATCAGACAATGCAGCACCGCCGACCCATACTGTCGAGTCCGTATTTCTACTCCGGGCATTGTCTCTCTGAAACTAGACGATTTTAACGGTCCAACCCCTTTACTTGGAAACATGGCCTTGGTACTTTGCTAGACGAATTTAGAGAGAGCTGCCCTTTGACACATATACTGCTTGTTGCAATTTATACTGAGAGAGCAATAGAGGAGGCATTTAATCCGAGAGAGATTGATTTTATACATAGAAATTGGAGTTCCAGCAACTGGCAAATGGACCATGTTTGTCATATGTGTTGTCATCGACCACTTTATTGCCTTCCGTTCAACACAAACTTGTTCGTGTTTTGTGTTATACCTTAAGATGCTTGCTATCCAGCATTTGTTCGTCCTTACCTTGGAGTATTACCATCTTTTATGTCAAGAATGTCGTGAGAATTTCACCACCTCTTAAGGATTCTTGGTATGGTGAAACTTCTCACCATCACCATTCTTTCTTAGCAGCTCTTAATAAAAAGAAAAATCGGGCCAAAACAGTACATGAACAGTAAACATTTTTACTGGCCCTCAATTTGTCTTTTTTGCTGAGAGCTGCTCATATGTCCAAATGATTTAAAAATTTGTACGGACCTCACGCATCAAATTGTCTACCGCACAAATTTTTTTTTGAAATTTTTGGAATTTATCTAGTACTTTTTTGACTTATTTCGTCAGCGCGGGTGCAGATGAGCTCGGGTGCATAGATGGATTTTCAAAAAATGTTGACCATATATTAAAACTGTTAACATGGTAATAAGAAAATGATAATCGAGAATTTGAAAATGTTAAACATGTGTTATATATAGAAAAATAAGCTCAAATGAGAACAGAGAGAAACAAGAAAAAAAGCGGATGAAAAACAAGAAAGACAAACAAAACCAAAGGAAAAGAAAGAACAGAAAAAGAACAATGAGAACCGTGAAAAGAAATAAAGGAAACCAAAGAAAAAAGAAATAAAACAATAAAAGCGGAGAAAATGAAGAAAACCTTGCGAAAAAACAAAAAGACAAAACTAAAAACCCAGAAAACCAATGTAAAACCAGCTCAATTACCTGAAGTAAGTAGCGCACCTACTACTTTTCACCTGGAAGACGCGGCGCAGTGGCTTGCAGAGCTGGTTACCTCCCTGCTTCTCCCCTTTTCCTTCTCTTTTGCCTTTCAACTGTGCGCGAATGGGCCTGTCCGATTACTGTAGACCCTTCAGCGAGATATCCTACCATCTGGCTTAGTGCGATATATAGTTGCCGTGATGCCTGCGAGCGAGGAATCATTCAGCCATCTATCGTACCATGTGCTCCACCACTTGCTCTCCTTCCTCCCAGCACAGGCGGTCGTGCGGACGTTCGTGCTTGCCCGGCGCTGGCGCCTCCTCTGGAGGTCCACCACAGGACTGCGCATCGGTGGCTTTGACGCTGAAGATCATTTGCATGTCGAGGAGCACCACAAGTTCGTGGACCATCTGCGTGAACGCACTGATCTAGACACTGTCAAAATCGAATTCGATGATTTCTCAGAAGCCGGCCAACCCTATGTGGACCTATGGATCTGTTTTGCTGTGATGTGCAAAATTCGTGCGCTCACTGTTTTGCTCTTGTGTCTAGCTCGGCGCTGGACCTTAGTGGTGTAGCCCTTCAAAATACCTTGCTTGATTTTGCCAGCTATCCAGCATTGGAAGATCTTGTGGTGCGACGTTCCCGTATCTATGCCGATAGGATATCGTCGTGTTCCGTGAAGCATTTTACCATCAGACAATGCAGCACCGCCGACCCATACTGTCGAGTCCGTATTTCTACTCCGGGCATTGTCTCCCTGAAACTAGACGATTTTAACGGTCCAACCCCTTTACTTGGAAACATGGCCTTGGTACTTTGCTAGACGAATTTAGAGAGAGCTGCCCTTTGACACATATACTGCTTGTTGCAATTTATACTGAGAGAGAAATAGAGGAGGCATTTAATCCGAGAGAGATTGATTTTATACATAGAAATTGGAGTTCCAGCAACTGGCAAATGGACCATGTTTGTCATATGCCACACCCCTAATAACCTAGATCCTCCTGTCCCATTTGCCACACTATCGTAATCCTCTCCATCTAATGATAGTACCTATCTATCATGGTTATATGTATACATTTAAGATGAACAACGATGACATGCATGACCAAGCGGCATCTTTCCCATGCCATTGATCGCCGCGAAGCTTCGTTCGGAGTGGCACCCTCGTCTTCCCAAACCCATCCATCCCACATCCATTGATTGATCCGACCACCATTGCCTTCCAGCCGCCGGCTATTGCTATGTACCGGGTAGGAAAACCCTTTCTCCAAACGTTGGAAGGCAACCTATGACCTCAACTAGGCTTTGAAAGTAGTGATAAGTTAAGCTTTTCTCTTTTCAGTAAGATCCACTTCTGTTTTGGTATTGTATTAGCCGGAATCATTATTTCTATGGTACTTTTCGTGTAGAACAAATACGACTCTCATATGGGCTAATTTGCATGTCTAGTTGTGCAGAGGAGGAACCAGGGTGCCATGCAGGTTCTAGTGAAGGACGGACTGGATAGATCACGATATGCACCACTCATCGAAGAGATCAAAGAGCTAGTCTCAATCATGAATGATGTTAGGGTGAATTGGGCTAGGCGCAACGCAAATCATGCCGCACATTCTAACTAGGGAAGGCTGCCTGAATAAGTTATGTAAGACTTGATTTTCTATTTCTCCCATCTGTATTTGTGACATTATTGCGGCTGAGGCCGCCTAGGTAATAAAACTGCAGCAAGTTCCGCTAAAAAAAAGTTGTGCAGAGGAGGAACTCAACAATTACACATGCAAGCTCGGATTGAGCTGTCTAGGTTAGATTTTCCATAGCATTAAGTGTTGAATATTTGTGTAGAGGCGTATCAATTTATTAGACAGCTGTTCGTCCTTTGAAATCACCGGTGACAATGCTCTCCCGTTGTACGCCCTCTATCTTTCTATTGACCCTGCTATATCATGTAGTGAACTTTACTAAGAAAAAACATGTAGTAAATGCAAATTTGAAATTCATTCTTTTATCATTGCACACAGATTATTGATGATAGAATTGTTTTCTTTCCACTTATGATGTATGTTCCCGCGCTACATAGGCTGAAGGGTTATCATACCCATTCATATGCACCAAAAACCCAAACTTTTGGGTTTCTTTTCAGTTTGCGATCTATATTTTTTTCAGTGTATGCCTCGGATTTTAGGAATGATCATTTACATTGTTTATTCCATACATCAATATTTATTTTCCTGTTGTAACACACAGACATTTGTGCTAGTCACATCCTGAACCAAAGGATGGGATGCCAATGAACTATATCCGTTGGTTTTTCTCACACAACCAGTGTAGTGTAGCGGGCCATGTGCTCACATATCCGCAGGCATCAGCTAGGAGTGCAGGTACCCAATGCTCAATCCAAAAAGTTTAGACGCTGTCTGGACATATAAACGATTTCAAACTAGATTCAAACATAGTATGGATATATTGCACCAACTTAATTCAAATTTGAACACAACTAGCTCAACACTATATGTACCTAACAAATTGAACCTAGATCTTTAGCGACATGGGGACATCGCTGCCGACAGGACCATCGTCGTTGCTCCGGTCGCTGGTCCCGTGCTCGGAGACGAGGATCCTCTCCCACAGCGCCTCGGCAATTGGGACGGAGTCCAGAGCACGCCCTTGAGTAGGTGCTCGAGCGGTCGAGAAGACCAGAACCCACTTGAGGGCACGTTCTGGATCAGATGTTCAGTGGTGCTACGGGTGACCTCTCGAAGGATGCCATGTGCTGCTTCGGGGACACTCCACCACACGACGAGAAGGTCATGACGCGCGATGAATTGCTTGCCACGAAGAGTTGAGGGTGGAGGTGAAGGAGAGGGGGCAACGTTAAAGAGAGACTTCTTGGTCGCCGCGCCAACATGAATACAGGTAGGCAGGAGGCGGTCTGCTGGAGTGAATGCGGTGAAGTCGAAGCGGACGCTGCAGGAGAACGATATGGGTGGGCCTGGGCATCAGAGTTCGCACATGCTGAACATCTGGACTCCCCCAAACCTCCCCCAGTTTTGATATCAGTTTGTGGGATTTTGGTCGTCCGGACTGGTCCAAACAAATTTAGTGCCATTGGAGGGTCAAAAATGTACGAAACGTTTCAGTCTGAATGGTCGTTTTGGTGATATACACGTTGGCGTTGGCCCAAGAGCAACTTCAACGCGGTGACGAAAATGGTCCGCATGTGTTCGTTTGCATTGGAGTGAACCAAAACAATGGGTCAATGCGCCAATCCAAACTCAAAATGCGTCCGCTCAATGTTTGTCTCGACGCCTTTCAGGCCCATATTTGTGCCGGTTTGCGTCCACACGAACATGAGAGGAACGCTCAGCGCGTCCGCTCGGTGTCTGTCGTGGCCCCACCTGTCTGCCGCCCAACCACCACCCGCGGTCGTAGTCAATGCAGCCACCTAACTCGGGCCCACATGGCAGCGACTGGAAGCATCTGGATCGTCGTCCTTTTTAAATGCAAGCGTGTGAAGGGGCCTGCCTCATCCACTTCTCCACCGTCCAAATCTGGCCACGCTTGCGCCCTCGCCACGACATCAAAACCCTTGCTCGCCATGGGTTTCTTCAAAAAGGGCAGGGGCAAGCTCGGCACCGGCGCCAGCTCGTCCCACGCGCCACCCCTGCCGCCACCACCTCCCCCGGTAGCCTTCGAGCTCGTCCCGTGTGTGGCCAGTGGTTGTCAGCCACGGGACAAGCTATACATCCCAGTGCACCAAGCGCGCTGGCATTGACGTTAACGCCAGCCGCTGCCATGGCCGGATGTTAGCCTTCCCCACGGCTAGCACCTTGACCTGCACCTCATCCTGGTGCTGGAGATGTCATGGACAATGCGGGCGCACGCAGAAGAGGTGCACAAGCGTCGTGCCCTCCTAGAGTCGGCACAACAGGCAGACCTAGCATACGCGCCAGACTCCCCCAACTGGGAGGCCTTGTTCACGACGGAGCATGACGTCGCCCAACGCGGCGGTGTGCAGCTCAATCCCGGCTTCATGCCGCCGCCCGCGGAAGTGGCGCTGGAGGAGGAGGAGGCCTACTAGACGGCACTGGAGGCAGCACTGTAGCGCGCGCTGGAGGAAAGCCAGCGAAGGAGGACACGCGCTTGGACGCCTTGGAGGAGGCCCTCACCCTGTCTGCTGTGGGGGACTGAATATGCCTCCTGCCGCCGCTCCACGAGCCCAAGGCTGAGTCGCCGCCCACGGAGCACGAGCCGGAGAGGTACGCCTGGAACGGCTACGACCACCAATGGGTCAACACGCCACCTATCGCACTAGGTGCGACGCGGAAGCAGGAGACTGCCTACCTGGAGCACTGGAGGCAGCGCGCCGAGGTGAGCGGTAGATGCAAGCCCAGCGCAAGGACGAGGAGCGTCGTGCCCGCTCGGCACGAGAGGAAGAGGATGAGCGTCAGGGGGATGAGGAGGAGCTCGCCCGCTGCGCAGCAGTGCAGCCGGTGGGTAGACGGCGGAGGAGGCGACAAGGGTGGCCTGGCAGACCGCATTCCCATGGGCTGCGCCGCTGCCTGACTTCATCGACCTCACCGCCCCGGGAAGGACGGCGACGCCTAGGGCAGCGCGCGAGGGCGCAAGTTTTTTATGTTTATTTTTTTATTAATGTTTAAGTGGACTTTGATCAGCGGTTGACCGGCCGTTTAATGTTTAATTAAGTTAAATTTGAACGAAAGTTTTTTTATAAGTAGGCACGCAAAAAAAATGTATCGGCGTGCATGAGCCGACCCAAATGAAAAAAAACAGACACAACCATCCGTCGGCCGACCCAAATGAACAAAAAACAAACAAAATTAACGTCCCTTTGGGTCACCGTGTTGGAGTTGCTCGAGGGCGCGCTCTGGATTGGATGGTCAGCAGCGCCATGGGCGACTACGCGAAGGACCTCATGTGCTTCTTCGAGGACACTGCTCCACAGGATGAGAAGGTCGCGACGCGCGATAAATTGCTTGCAACGAAGAGTTGAGGGCGAGGGTGAAGGAGAGGGTGCCACGTTAAAGAGTGATTTCTCGATCGCCGCGCCAACATAATGCAAGTAGACGGGAGGCGTTTTGTCGAAATGAATGCGGTCAAGCTGGAGCAAACGCGGCAAGAGAACAATATGGGCGGGCTTAAAGTTCGCACCTGATGAATATCCGGACTCCCTCAAACCTCTCGAGTTTTGGTGTCGGCTTGTGAGATTTTAGTCATCCGGACCGGTCCGGACAAATTTAGTGGCCACCGTTGGAGGGTAAAAAAAATGTACAGACTGAACTGGTTTTCTTTAAGAGTTTAACCGGTGAAAATAAGATGAGGCGGCCGTACACGATTCCTCTACTCCGTATCTATCTATATCTATCTGCCGTGGTGGGTGAAACAGTAATTGAGATGGAGAAAAAGGCCGAGAGGGGGAAAGGAAGCGAGGCGACGCGGCGGGCGCTCAGTGCCAGCCACCGCCCGCAGTTTTCCCTTTGGGCTTTGGAGCTGAGCTCAGCTCACTGTGCACTGCCGCGGACCCACACCCAATACGATCAACCAAAGAAAAGAAGCAGCTTGGGGTCCGTCCGTCTCTCCACTCTGCACGGCGGCGGCGGCGATTCATGGACACGGGCGAGCTCTTCAACCCAGGTGACCCCCATCCTTCTTGATGCCCCCGCCCGGAGAAGAATGCGTCCTTTTCTTGCAAGAAATATTCGTTTTCTCCTTGCTTTGGGAGACGCCAGCCGCCTTTTCTTGACACCACCGCCTGCGGTCTCCGTGCGTGCGTCAATGTGCAGACTGCGGCGGGGCGCACGGCGCCGGCTGCGATTGCGGGGACTGCGAGGAGTGGAGGCGCTACTGCTACTTGGACCCCGACCACGGCGACGGCGGCACCAAGAAGTTCCTCCTCTTCGCCTCCCACGACAAAGATAATCTGGTAACAACCCCTCCCCTCTCTCTCTCCCTCTCTTCTGCTCTCGTCGGTCGATCGATTCAGTTTCCTCTGTACATTTCGAGGATGAAGGGTTCGATTTTAGAGTTTTTTGTTGGGGGTGCTCAAGATTTCGCTGAAAAAAATGCTTAATTTCATCAAAATGTTGTTGTCTGATGGATGCTAAAATCTGCCTGGGATAAGTTTGTTTCACAACAT
Organism: Aegilops longissima; assembly: GCA_021605205.1. Classification (NCBI taxonomy): domain Eukaryota; kingdom Viridiplantae; phylum Streptophyta; class Magnoliopsida; order Poales; family Poaceae; genus Aegilops; species Aegilops longissima. Next base: position 576,961,212 of record CM038680.1, on the reverse strand, counting down.
ATATGTATGAAGAATAGGTACTGCAAGTGAAAAAGAAAAATGCCTCCAATGCTGCGAAGGTTTCCTAGAAAGGGGTTTTCAGGATTTGGGGGTGTTCATTAATAATTTCACCGGAAAAAAATGTTTAATTTCATTCTTAGCTTTGTCCTGTGCCTGGAGTAGAATTGCTTTGGGATATTTTGCTTGGAAGAACCGACTCACAACATATCAAGAGGCAGCAGGAAAACACTCTGAAGCTCTTATGGAGATAATTACTATGCAGCTACACACCATGAGTCCGCTCGTTATATCTTAATGTTCATCAAGACAATTTGGTAATTAACTCGTGTCATTTAATTTGTATGTTCCGGGCAGATGAGTCTTTGTTTTGTTTGTCCATATCCTCTGCTAGGGCATGCAATCTGAATCGTGTCTGCAGTTACTGCAGATAGTGTGAAAATCAATGCGCACAAACGCTGAAACCTTTATCTGACTCTTAACCAAAGTGAATCTTTCGACAGTGCATACCGCGGGAGGTCACAAGCCAGCTGACAAATCTGATTCCCGACTCCGAGCCTATCAAACTTGAAACTCCTGATGGCCGCACGTACAGTGTTGAATTCGCCAAGTATGTCCTGATAATTCTTACGACTGGGTGGCGGGACTTTGTGGAAGCAAATCACATACAACAAGGTGACCCCATATTGTTCGTCTATGGTGGGAATTCAACCTTTAAGGTTCACATATTCAATTCACCCGGCCGCAACAAGTTTTTGTCCTCTTCTGAACCACCTTGTGAGCATCATGTGCCGAGTGGTAAAATGGATTACAATCTTCAAGTCCGATGTCTTCTCTATGTTTTTGTGATAATTCTAACAATTTTCTTGATGTGCAGAACAAGTGGTGCCTTATCCTAGACATGTTCATAGCTCAGCTCACTGTAGCTATAAAATGTTGCCCGGGAGCATTGTAACCAAAGCACAAGATGATAAATTTCTAGAATGGGCTCATACCATCAATTCTGGGTTTCCTCTTTTTGTGGCAGCCATGGACGAGGCCAATGTCAGCTTGAACGACTGCCATGTTGTAAGTTTGATCATGTTTTCCCAAATCATTTCTTGGTCATGTTAGTTACTCACCTTGGTTGTCTCTTTTTTGGTACATGCAGTACATACCACTGTGGCTTGTGGGCCAGTTCAAGGAGGAGGCTGTCAAGATTATAGCCCCTGACAAGAAGATATACGTTGTTGGAGCAAAGAAGCACAATGATGATCAAATCGTACTCCAATCTGGGTGGAATAGGTTTGTGGATTCTCAGCGCATACAAGAGAATGACTTCCTCATTTTCATAATTGAGGCGGAAACTTGCCTCAAAGTTCGCGTCCTTGACCCAAGCGGTAGTGAGAAAACTTCTGCCATCAGAAACTCTTCCAATGCCCAAGGAAAGCCACCACTCCCACCTACAGTTACTAACCTGAGTTCTGAGGACAATGGAGTTAGTGATCTGAGTTTTGATGATGAAGTTATTGACCTGGGTTCTGGCGATGTTGAAGTCGTGGGAAAAGACTCAACGTCAAGGAGGGAGCAGAGGCCGCTACGAAGCCGCCGTGCAAAAGCTGAGAAGATGGGTTCAACATCCTGCCCTTCTACTAAATCAGGTCATAGTATTATAGCTGCCATGTGCATTTCTTTCCATTTGCCATATTTTAGACTATCGACTTGTGGTTATCGTATGCTCACCACAAGAAAATACGGCATGTTTTTCAGGACACAAAGCTGGCAACTCGAATGAAGCCGGTATAGAAGATCCTATGCCGGCTATAATATCAAGGAGGGAGCAGAGGCCGCTACGAAGCTGTTGTGTAAAAGCTGAGAAGATGGGTTCAACATCCTGCCCTTCTACTAAGTCAGGTCATAGTATTATAGCTGCCATGTGCACTTCTTTCCATTTGCCATATTTTAGACTAGCAACTTGTGGTTGTCGTATGCTCACCACAAGAAAATATGGCATGTTTTTCAGGACGCAAAGCTGGCAACTCGAATGAAGCCGGTATAGAAGTTCCTATGCCCAATAAGTCCTACATAGTGCCCCAAGCAGGGGCGACGAAGCTAACTGTGCAACAGGAGGAGAAAGTTAAGGAAAAGGTCCGGGCGATTGGATCTGAATTCCCTGTCTTTGTGAAGGTGATGACGGCATACGATGTTTCGAAGATGGCACAGCTGGTGAGTTCAGAACTTCAGATACCACGTGCAATATGCATAGTCCATTTCTCATCCAAAAGCTCGCAAAATTTAGAATCATTTTCTTGCTGAATTAATCGTCGGCCTGAGAGAGACTCGATCGCCATCTTGACTGATGAGCTCTTCTATGAACAGTTTTTCTGCATGGAGTATGCTTCGGCTTGTCGTCTCCCGCTCGAACAAACACCTGTCCTACTTAGGCTGGAGGGTAGCGATATGCAGTGGCGTAGCTCGCTGATGGTCCAGCAAAGCAATAATGTGAGGCGGATTTGCTCATTCTGGAAGGACATTGTCTCGCAAGCCGGGGTGAAGAAGGGAGACATCCTCCTCGTCGAACTGGCAGACAGAAGCAGCAAGAGGCTCAGGATGACGGTCCATCTGATCCGCAAGTTGGAAATGCAGGTCTAGCTCTCAAGCATCTAGTTAGTGGTCTCTTTGTGTGTGGTCTGTAGTATGACGGATTTTAACTCAGTTGGTGTATGGATTGCTTGATGATTATTTTGAACAACCTGATGTTAAGCAACTCTCTAGTTTGTAATGTATTCTCGGGAAACACTGAACCCTTGAGCCAACCTGTTCTAGTGCTGCTGCTGCTGCTGATTATTATTATTTCTTGTTGATGACAGATTTCATTTTATTGCTGGTTTATTTATAATTTCTTGTTGATTTGGATGTGTCTCCACCTGACTAAAATTTCTTGAGCATTTGTGTTGGTGTTCCCTACAAACAACTCATGTGTGTTATCTAAAGCATGTGTTGAGCAGGATCACAGCAACTTCTTCCGAGTACATACTGCATATGGAGTGTTGGGATTATTTTTCTTCGGTGAACCACACTGTCTAAACCTCATATACTGAACTTTCAGAATGTGTTGAGCAGGATCAGCTGCACATACTCAGCTATGAACACACGCAAAGAAAAGGTGTTTGTAGTACACATGCTGGTCATCTCAGTTCAGTTGCATATATTAATTATATACTCGACGAAAGTTTGGTAATGCACAAGCTACATAACAGTATACAGCAGGCAGATCAAGTGAAATCTACAACTCTTTACTATCACAAATCCAATTACAGCACGTCCATGTACACAGTGAGTACAAAAGGGTAAAACAGTTTTTTTTTTTTTTTTTTGAAAAAGGCACCCGCGGCGAAACCGACCTTCCAACCTTCGTCTCTTCCCACTTCTTATGCCTCAGCGAGAAGCGCATACCAATCCACTGCACCAACAGAGCAGAGTTCCTGCTCCTGTCGGTTGGCGAAGCACCAGATGTGAGAACCTTCCTTCTCCTGGAATTTTTTGAACTTTTTTTGAATTACTAATTTTTTTTTTTTGCATATAGGCTGCGCTGATACCCAGGTTCTCCTTCATATTTTCGTGGTGCCGCGGCCATCCAGTAATTCGTCCTGGTATTCAACTATTAATGAAAGTTAGAGAGCATACTTCCTTTTTTCTCAAGTTGCAAACCAGACTTTATCATATAAGACCTGAAAAAATAATATGCCGAAACAAATTAACATACACGCCTAACAGGTATATCTGTGCATTAAATGACACCAAAAAATACACGCTGGTTGAGAAAACTAAAACAAACAACATTGAAATGTCTGCAAATGAGGCCAGAAGAACACTCGAAACTGGAAACCAGTATCTAAATGCAGTTCAGATTTTGGGGCTCTACTGATATGCAAAGTCAGCCATGAGTACTACTGAAGAACTTCTTTGCATGGTGAAAATTTGAGGCGTTTGTTACTCGAGGAGTAGCGTACACTCCCGCTAGGTAAAGGCTCCGTGGCCCTGGGCTTGGCCCACTTACATTTTTCTTTCCTTTTTTTAAGCTTCAAAAAATATTGCTTCAATTGGGATTCAAACTTGAAACCTACAGGTTTTGTCGAAAAAAACACGTTTAGTTGAACGCAGTTACCAGTCGGGACTGATAACAGGTTGTGAATAGTTCTACTTCATTTTCTTGTTGTGTACACTTCGCGTTTAAGTTTTGCCAGGTTTTCCGGGGAGATTTTTCTTTTGGTTTTTTCAAGCACACTTTTCGCTCGTTTTTTCTCTTTATTTTCCTTTTTATTTTTACTTTTCACAAAATTTCTTTTGAATTTGTGAACTTTTTCAAAATTTATGAAACATTTTTTTAATCCGTATTAAAAAACTGTGAACTATTTTAAAATTCATGGACTTTTTAACATTTAACTCGTGAACACTTTTCAAATACACGTTTTTCTTGCCCAAATCCAGGAACCTTTTCGAAATTCATGATATTTTTAAAAAATGTTAACTCGTAAAATTTTGAAAATCACAAACTTTTTAAAATTCAACTTCTAAACTATTTTCAAATTCATCGACTGTGTTTTAAACTTGTAAACTTTTTTCAAAGCTAGCGCGCGAAGCTGGCGAGTAGGCGAGCGAGCTGGTACAATATTAGGCAGCGTCCGACTGGCGCATGAGCGCCAACTTCCTAACCGGCGTTTAAAGCGCTGACTAGGAGCTCCTCAAATAGACGGCACGACGCACAAGAATTTGCTCAAAATTTCAAAAACTTTCGTCTTTTCAAATGGTGTTCAAAAATCTGAAAATATTCCAATTTTAAAAAATTGTACAGATTTGTTTTTAAAGTAATCCGTGTTTCAAAATTGCTCAGATCAAAACACGATTAATTTTCAAAAAGAGCAAACAAAATGTTGAACATAGAAAGTTTATTCTTTTTATGAAATTTTCCGAAAACACTAACAAATTTGGAATTTCATTTTTCTTTTGGAACAATACGAGCAAATATTTGAAACGGGTTTCTTTTTATGAATTTTCACGAATTGTTTTGTAACTGTGTCGAATTTTCTTATAAACAGAAACATTTTTGTAATTCCGAACAAATTTTGAAAGCGCGGACACTATTTGCAATTCCTTGAACATTTTTGTAGTATCTAAACAAGTTTGAAAAGAGGAAAAAAATGAATTTGCCAATGAATTCTAAAAACAGGGACATTTTTTTAATCAATGAACTTTCTTTCAATCTGCGAGTGCTTCGGCCTAATCCGTGAGTCCTTCTGCCTAAGAGCATCTCTAGCAGACCTTTTATATCACGGATCCTTATAGCGTGTTTACAGTTCGCAACTGTCTTCCGATACGGGCCGTAAACAGCCCGTGGTGGAGGAGCGCCTGCCTGCGGTCGTACTCCTCCGTCGCGCGGTGGCGGTGAGAGCCCGTTTTTGGTGTACCTACAACACTCCTTTTCCTCGTGGCGTCGGCGGTGATGCACCGCCTCCGCTTGGGGTCGTCGCCACTGCCGGCGCGTGGCCCGCCGACCACATTCCGCGCCACATCGAGAGGGGAGAGGGGCAATTGAAGTCACTGGCGGCGAGAAATCGAGAGAGGGGGTTGGGAATTACGGCGGCGCGAGGTAGGGTTTCGAGCCGTATTTCAGCTGCAAAACCTTACACATACTGCGCGGGGGGTGGAGGCGGTTTGCGGGCCACTATAAAAAAGTTACGGGCCGGGCGACTATACGGGCTCTTATCCGACCCAAAAACAGGCAAACACGTATAGTGGCCAGATTTTTACGGGCCGCCCCGTTTTGAGGGGTCTGCTAGAGATGCTCTCTAATCCTTGAGTGCTTCGGCCCAGACCAACAGAGGCCGAAGGGGGGCAATGTCGTCGCCTAGTTGGGCAAAGGCTTAAGTATTTTTTTTCCTTTCTATTTTTCTTTTGCTCTTTTTTTGTTAATTCATTTTTCTTATTTTTTAACTTTATTATTCTTTATGAAACCTGTTCCAAAAATTAAAATATTATTTGCAATACCAAAATAGCAATTTTAAGCAAAAAATTAAAACATTTATTAAATGCCTTTAAAAAAGCATTTACTGTTTTGAATTTTATACCTTTGTACTTATCAGTTATGTTAAATACTTAAAATAATAGTTTTAAGTACATTTTTATGATTTTAAATAAATTTATCCTTCAAACTGGCATGGACTCCTATCATGGTCAATGCCCACATGCTTGCAAAGGTTGGTGTCATTTCAAGATTGTCCAAAAAAATACCATGTTCAACATAGGGTGTCTGCATAGGCCATATGCTCTGTTTGAGAGCACGTTGTTTCTCGACATTTGTTTTCTTGTATGACCAATTTAAGACACCATGTCAATTTGTTTAGGTTTTTGCCAAAGTTTGTAGTTTATGGAGTTTTCTTGGTTAAAAATGGCTAATAAATGGTCAGATGTGTCGCAACTTGCATACGATCTCGGTGACCATGCAAACCTGACATGGATGCCAACCATGGGCCTGCCCACCCGCTTGCAAAAGTTGGATTCATTTCAAGGATGTCCAAAAATAGATCATGTTGAATAGTGGATGTTCGAGTAGGGCAGAAGGCTCCGTCTGGGACAAAATTGCTCCTCGACATTCTTGAAATGACCCCCAATTTTTTTCTCATGACCTTGTATGATCAATTACAGGCATCACGCCATTTGTTTTGCTTTTCGAATTGTTTTTCATTTTATGGAGTTTTCTCGGTAAATAAGACCAATAAATGGCCGGATGTGTCACAACTTGCATACGATGTCAGAAATCGCTCACACCTAACATGGATGCCTACCATAGGCATGCCCACCTGCTTGCAAAAGTTGGAGTCATTTCAAGAATGTCCAAACGTGCCCCTATTTCTAGCAATATAGGCCAGCCCAAACGCGCGGGAGGGCACAACCTCTTCTTTTTTCACATTTTTTTCTTTCATTTTTTCATTTCTTTTTGCTTTCGCTTATGCTTCCAAATATTCCAAATAGACGTATTGTAAAAATATTAAAATTTGAGAATAAATGTTAATCAAGCATTTGAAAAATATTAAATATGTATAGAAAAATATATAATATGTGTTGAAAAATTTGAACATGTATTTAAAAAGTTAATCCAAGCTTTTGAAAAAGTTAAACAAGTATTTAAAAAATTTATTCAAGCATTTAAAATGTTAAATGGGTATATAAAAATGTTGATCATGTATTAAACAAATGTTAAATTTTATTTAAAAATGTTAATCCAAGCATTTGAAAAAGATACTAAACAAGTATTTCAAAATGTTAATCAAGCATTTGGAAAATTTTAAATGTGAATAAAAAATGTTAAACTTATATTTGAAAAATGTTAAACAAGCATTGAATATGTTAAATGTGTATAGAAAAATGTTGACGATGTATTAAAAAGATGATCTTGTATTCAAAAATGTTAATCAGGCATTTGAAATTTATTTAATGTGTATAGAAAAAAATATTGACCATGTATTTGAAAATTATTAAACGTGTAGTAGAGAAAATATGTTAACCAAATGGAACCAAAAAAAATCCACACACGCGCATCACCATGGAAGGCATGCATGCCAAGTTCTGTTGCTTTCTGACATTATATGCATTTCTAGGATTTTCTAAGTGAAAACTCCAAAAATACTGCCGGCGCGTGACGAGACATGGGTTTAGTGTCCAAATTCTTTTAACTTTTGCATGGAGGCCTTCCATGGGTATGTCCACACGCTGGAAAAATTTGGTGTCATTTCATGCATGGCAGGACCTACACCGTGTTCAACCGGGATTGTCCGGGTCTGCTCGTAGTGTAAGTCTTGAACCAAATTTCTTTTCAACATTAACCAAATGGAGCAAAAAAAATCCACACACTGGCATCACCATGGAAGGCATACATGCCAAATTTTGTTGCTTTCTAACATTATATGCATTTTCTAGGGTTTTTCGAGTGAAAAATCCCTAAAATATTGCCCGCATGTGACTGGAGAACACAAGCTAGTATTATAACAATGAGTAAAGAAAACACGACCAATACATGTACCTTCTGAATGTTGAAAACTCGAGAAGTGGCTTCCCATCTGTAAAACAGAATATGTGGATCCAGGTGGAATCATAAAAAGCTGTACAATTAGGCACGGTAACATAGTCCGCTATTGATCTAAGTCTAATTAACCACCTTTGCTTGACTGTAGAGGAGTCACAACTCATGTTTCTGAAGGAAATATGCCCTAGAGGAAATAATAAAGTTATTATTTATTTATTTATATCATGATAAATGTTTATTATTCATGCTAGAATTGTATTAACCGGAAACATAATACATGTGTGAATACATAGACAAACATAGTGTCACTAGTATGCCTCTACTTGACTAGCTCGTTGATCAAATATGGTTGAGTTTCCTAGCCATGGACATGAGTTGTCATTTGATTAACGGGATCACATCATTAGGAGAATGATGTGATTGACTTGCTCCATTCTGTTAGCTTAGCACTTGATCTTTTAGTATGTTGCTATTGCTTTCTTCATGACTTATACATGTTCCTATGACTATGAGATTATGCAACTCCCGTTTACCAGAGGAACACTTTGTGAGCTACCAAATGTCACAACGTAACTGGGTGATTATAAAGGTGCTCTACAAGTGTCTCCGGAGGTACTTGTTGAGTTGGCGTATTTCAAGATTAGGATTTGTCACTCTGATTGTCAGAGAGGTATCTCTGGTCCCTCTCGGTAATGCACATCACTATAAGCCTTGCAAGCAATGTAACTAATCAGTTGGTTGCGGGATGATGCATTACGTAACGAGTAAAGAGACTTGCCGGTAACGAGATTGAACTAGGTATTGAGATACTGATGATCGAATCTCGGGCAAGTAACATACCGATGACAAAGGGAACAACATATGTTGTTATGCGATTTGACCGATAAAGATCTTCGTAGAATATGTGGGAGCCAATATGAGCATCCAGGTTCCGCTATTGGTTATTGACCGGAGACGTGTCTCGGTCATGTCTTCATAGTTCTCGAACCCTCCACACGCTTAAAGTTCGGTGACGACCGGTATTATGAGTTTATGTGTTTTGATGTACTGAAGGTAGTTCGGAGTCCCGGATGAGATCGGGGATATGATGAGGAGTCTCGAAATGGTCGAGACGTAAAGATCGATATATTGGACGACTATATTCGGACATCAGAAAGGTTCCGAGTGATTCAGGTATTTTTTCAGAGTACCGGAGAGTTACGGGAATTCACCGGGGAGTATATGGGCCTTATTGGGCTTTAGGGGAAAGAGAGAGGGGAGGCTGCGCCCCCCCCCCCCCAGTCTTAGTCCGAATTGGACTAGGGGGAGGGGTGGCGCCCGCTCCTTCCTTCTCTTCTCTTTTCCCTTTCCTTCTCTCCTACTCCTACTACTTGGAAGGGCTCCTAGTTCTACTAGGAAAGGGGGAATCCTACTCCCGATGGGAGTAGGACTCCCCTAGGGCGCGCCATAGAGAGGGTCGGCCCTTCCCCTCCTCCACTCCTTTATATACGGGGGAAGGGGGCACCCCATAGACACAACAATTGATCATTGATCTCTTAGCCGTGTGCGGTGCCCCCCTCCACCATATTCCACCTCGGTAATATAGTAGCAGTGCTTAGGCGAAGCCTTGCGTCGGTAGCATCATCAACACCGTCATCACGCCGTCGTGCTGACGGAACTCTCCCACAAAGCTCTGCTGGATCGGAGTTCGTGGGACATCATCGAGCTGGACGTGTGCTGAACTCGGAGGTGTCGTGCGTTCGGTACTTGGATCGGTCGGATCCTGAAGACGTACGACTACATCAACTGCGTTTTCATAATGCTTCCGCTTTCGGTCTACGAGGATACGTGGACATACTCTCCCCTCTCGTTGCTATGCATCACCATGATCTTGCATGTGCGTAGGAAAATTTTGAAATTACTACGTTCCCCTACAGTGGCATCCGATCTAGGTTTATGCATAGAAGTTATATGCACGAGTAGAACACAAGTGAGTTGTGGGCGATACAAGTCATACTGCTTACCAGCATGCCATACTTTGGTTCGGCGGTATTGTTGGATGAAGCGGCCCGGACCAACATTACGCGTACGCTTACGCGAGACTGGTTCTACCGACGTGCTTTGCACACAGGTGGCTGTCCGGTGTCTGTTTCTCCAACTTTAGTTGAACCGAGTGTGGCTATGCCCGGTCCTTGTGAAGGTTAAAACAGCACTAACTCGACGAACTATCATTATGGTTTTGATGCGTAGGTAAGAACGGTTCTTGCTCAGCCCGTAGAAGCCACGTAAAACTTGCAACAACAAAGTAGAGGACGTCTAACTTGTTTTTGCAGGGCATGTTGTGATGTGATATGGTCAAGGCATGATGATATATTTTATTGTATGAGATGATCATGTTTTGTAACCGAGTTATCGGCAACTGGCAGGAGCCATATGGTTGTCGCTTTATTGTATGCAATGCAATCGCCCTGTAATTGCTTTACTCTATCACTAAGCGGTAGCGATAGTCGTAGAAGCAACAGTTGGCAAGACGACAACGATGCTATGATGGAGATCAAGGTGTCGCGCCGGTGACGATGGTGATCATGACGGTGCTTCGGAGATGGAGATCACAAGCACAAGATGATGATGGCCATATCATATCAGTTATATTGATTGCCCGTGATGTTTATCTTTTATGCATCTTATTTTGCTTTGATTGACGGTAGCATTATAAGATGATCTCTCACTAAATTTCAAGATGAAACTGTTCTCCCTAAGTATGCACCGTTGCCAAAGTTCGTTGTGCCGAGACACCATGTGATGATCGGGTGTGATAATCTCTACGTTCATCTACAACGGGTGCAAGCCAGTTTTGCACACGCAGAATACTCGGGTTAAACTTGACGAGCCTAGCATATGCAGATATGGCCTCGGAACACTGGAGACCGAAAGGTCGAGCGTGAATCATATAGAAGATATGATCAACATAGTGATGTTCACCATTGAAAACTACTCCATCTCACGTGATGATCGGACATGGTTTAGTTGATTTGGATCACATGATCACTTAGATGATTAGAGGGATGTCTATCTAAGTGGGAGTTCTTAAGTAATATGATTAATTGAACTTTAATTTATCATGAACTTAGTCCTGGTAGTATTAGCATACCTATGTTATAGATCAATTGCTCGCGTTTAGCTCCCCTGTTTTACTTTTGATATGTTCCTAGAGAAAACTAAGTTGAAAGATGTTAGTAGCAATGATACAGATTGGATCCATGATCTGAGGATTATCCTCATTGTTGCACAGAAGAATTATGTCCTTGATGCACCACTAGGTGACAGACCGATTGCAGGAGCAACTGCAGACGTTATGAACGTTTGGCAAGCTCGATATGATGACTACTTGATAGTTTAGTGCACCATGCTTTACGGCTTAGAATCAGGGCTTCAAAGACGTTTTTTGAAATGCCACGAAGCATATGATATGTTCCAAGAGTTGAAATTAGTATTTCATACTCATGCCCGTGTCGAGAGGTATGAGACCTCTGACAGTACTTTGCCTACAAGATGGAGGAGAATTGCTCAGCTAGTGAGCATGTACTCAGAATGTGTGAGTACTACAATCACTTGAATCAAGTGGGAGTTAATCTTCCAGATAAGATAGTGATTGGAAGAGTTCTCTTGTCACTATCACCAAGTTACTAGAACTTCGTGATGAACTATAATATGCAAGGGATAACAGAAACGATTCCCAATCTCCTCGTGATGCTGAAATCGACGAAGGTAGGAATCAATAAAAGCATCAAGTGTTGATGGTTTACAAGATCACTAGTTTCAAGAAAAGGGCAAAGGGAAGAAGGGAAACTTCAAGAAGAACGGCAAGCGAGTTGCTGCTCAAGTGAAGAAGCCCAAGTCTGGACCTAAGCCTGAGACTAAGTGTTTCTACTGCAAAGGGACTGGTCACTAGAAGTGGAACTGCCCTAGATACTTGGCGGATAAGAAGGATGGCATAGTGAACAAAGGTATATTTGATATACATGTTATTGATGTGTACTTTACTAGTGTTTATAGCAACCCCTTAGTATTTGATACTAGTTCAGTTGCTAAGATTAGTAACTCGAAACGGGAGTTGCAGAATGAACAGAGACTAGTTAAGGGTGAAGTGACGATGTGTGTTGGAAGTAGTTCCAAGATTGATACGATCATCATCGCACACTCCCTATACTTTCGGGATTAGTGTTGAACCTAAATAAGTGTTATTTGGTGTTTGCATTGAGCATGAATATGATTTGATCATGTTTATTGCAATACGGTTATTCATTTAACTTAGAGAATAATTGTTGTTCTGTTTACATGAATAAAACCTTCTATGGTCATACACCCAATGAAAATGGTTTTTTGGATCTCGATCGTAGTGATACACATATTCATAATATTGAAGCCAAAAGATGCAAAGTTAATAATGATAGTGCAACTTATTTGTGGCACTGCCGTTTAGGTCATATTGGTGTAAAGCGCATGAAGAAAATCCATGCTGATGGGCTTTTGGAATCACTTGATTATGAATCAGTTGATGCTTGCGAACCATGCCTCATGGGCAAGATGACTAAGACTCTGTTCTCTGGAACAATGGAGCGAGCTACTGACTTATTAAAAATAATACATACCGATGTATGCGGTCCGATGAGTGTTGAGGCTCGCGGCGGGTATCGTTATTTCCTGACCTTCACAGATGGTTTGAGCAGATATGGGTATATCTACTTAATGAAACTGAAACAGTTGAAAAGTTCAAAGAATTTCAGAGTGAAGTGGAGAATCATTGTAACAAGAAAATAAAAGTTTTTCTGCGATTTGATCACGGAGACGAATATTTGAGTTACAAGTTTGGCCTTCAATTAAAACAATGTGGAATAGTTTCACAAACTCATGCCACCTGGAACACCACATCATAATGGTGTGTCCGAACGTCATAACCATACTTTATTGGATATAGTGCAATCTATGATGTCTCTTACCGATTTACCACTATCGTTCTAGGGTTATGCATTAGAGACAGCTGCATTCACATTAAATAGGGCACCGTCTAATCCGTTGAGACGACACCGTATGAGCTATGGTTAAGCAAGAGACCTAAGCTGCCGTTTCTTAAAGTTTGGGGATACGATGCTTATGTGAAAAAGTTTCAACCTGATAAGCTCGAACCCAAATCAGAGAAGTGTGTCTTCATAGGATACCCAAAAGAAAATGTTGGGTACACCTTCTATCACAGATCCTAAAGCAAGACATTTTTTGCTAAGAATGGATCCTTTCTAGAGAAGGAGTTTCTCTCGAAAGAAGTGAGTAGGAGGAAAGTAGAACTTGATGAGGTAACTGTACCTGCTCCCTTATTGGAAAGTAGTTCATCACAGAAATCTGTTCCTGTGACTCCTACAACAATTAGTGAGGAAGCTAATGATGATGATCATATAACTTCAGATCAAGTTACTACCGAACCTCGTAGGTCAACCAGAGTGAGATTCGCAACAGAGTGGTATGGTAATCATGTTATGGAGGTCATGTTACTTGACCATGACGAACCTACGAACTATGAGGAAGCGATGATGAGCCCAGATTCCGTGAAATGGCTTGAGGCCATGAAATCTGAGATGGGATCCATGTATGAGAACAAAAGTGTGGACTTTGGTTGACTTGCCCGATGATCGGCAAGCCATAGAAAATAAATGGATCTTCAAGAGGAAGACGGACACTGATAGTAGTGTTACTATCTACAAAGCTAGACTTGTCGAAAAAGGTTTTTGACAAAGTTCAAGGTGTTGACTACGATGAGATTTTCTCACTCGTAGCGATGCTTAAGTCTGTCCGAATCACGTTAGCAAATTGCCACATTTTATGAAATCTAGCAAATGGATGTCAAAACTACATTCCTTAATGGATTTCTTAAAGAAGAGTTGTATATGATGCAACCAGAAGGTTTTGTCGATCCTAAAGGTGCTAACAAAATGTGCAAGCTCCAGCGATCCATCTATGGACTGGTGCAAGCATCTCGGAGTTGGAATATACGCTTTAATGAGTTGATCAAAGCATATAGTTTTATAGAGACTTGTGGTGAAGCCTATATTTACAAGAAAGTGTGTGGGAGCACTACAGCCTTTCTGATAAGTATATGTGAATGACATATTGTCGATCGGAAATGATGTAGAATTTTCTGTAAAGCATAAATGAGTGTTTGAAAGGAGTTTTTCAAAGAAAGACCTCGGTGAAGCTGCTTACATATTGAGCATCAAGATCTATAGAGATAGATCAAGATGCTTGATAAATTTTTTCAATGAGTACTTACCTTGACAAGTTTTTGAAGTAGTTCAAAATGGAACAGTCAAAGAAAAAGTTCTTGCCTGTGTTGCAAGGTGTGAAGTTGAGTAAGACTCAAAACCCGACCACGGCAGAAGATAGAGAGAGAATGAAAGTCATTCCCTATGCCTCAGCTATAGGTTCTATAAAGTATGACATGCTATGTACCAGACCTATTGTATACCCTGCCCTGAGTTTGGCAAAGGAGTACAATAGTGATCTAGGAGTAGATCACTGGACATTGGTCAAAATTATCCTTAGTGGAATAAGGATATGTTTCTCGGTTATGAAGGTGACAAAAAGTTCATCGTAAAGGGTTACGTCGATGCAAGTTTTGGCACTGATCCGGATGACTCTAAATCTCAATCTGGATACATATTTAAAGTGGGAGCAGTTAGCTAGAGTAGCTCCGTGCAGAGCATTGTTGACATAGAAATTTGCAAAATACATACAGATCTGAATTTGGCAGGCCGTTGACTAAACTTCTCTCACAAGCAAAATATGATCACACCTTTGTACTCTTTGGGTGTTAATCACATGGCGATGTGAACTAGATTGCTGACTCTAGTAAACCCTTTGGGTGTTGGTCACATGACGATGTGAACTATGGGTGTTAATCACATGGTGATGTGAACTATTGATGTTAAATCACATGGCGATGTGATCTAGCTTATTGACTCTAGTGCAAGTGGGAGACTGAAGGAAATATGCCCTAGAGGCAATAATAAAGTTATTATTTATTTCCTTATATCATGATAAATGTTTATTATTCATGCTAGAATTGTATTAACCGGAAAAAAAATACATGTGTGAATACATAGACAAACATAGTGTCACTAGTATGCCTCTACTTGACTAGCTCGTTGCTCAAAGATGTTTGAGTTTCCTAGCCATGGACATGAGTTGTCATTTGATTAACGGGATCACATCATTAGGAGAATGATGTGATTGACTTGACTCATTCCGTTAGCTTAGCACTTGATCGTTTAGTATGTTGCTATTACTTTCTTCATGACTTATACATGTTCCTATGACTATGAGATTATGCAACTCCCGTTTACCGGAGGAACACTTTGTGTGCTACCAAACGTCACAACATAACTGGGTGATTATAAAGGTGCTCTACAGGTGTCTCCGAAGGTACTTGTTGAGTTGGCGTATTTCAAGATTAGGATTTGTCACTCTGATTGTGGGAGAGGTATCTCTGGGCCCTCTCGGTAATGCACATCACTATAAGCCTTTCAAGCAATGTAACTAATGAGGTAGTTGCGGGATGACGCATTACGTAACGAGTAAAGAGACTTGCCGGTAATGAGATTGAACTAGGTAGATACCGACGATCGAATCTCGGGCAAGTAACATACCGATGACAAAGGGAACAACGTATGTTGTTATGCGGTTTGACCGATAAAGATCTTCGTAGAATATGTGGGGGCCAATATGAGCATCCAGGTTCCGCTATTGGTTATTGACCGGAGACGTGCCTCGGTCATGTCTACATAGTTCTCGAACCCGTAGGGTCCGCACGCTTAAAGTTCGGTGACGATCAGTATTATGAGTTTATGTGTTTTGATGTACCGAAGGTAGTTCGGAATCCCAGATGAGATCGGGGACATGACGAGGAGTCTCGAAATGGTCGAGACGTAAAGATCGATATATTGGACAACTATATTCGGACATCGGAAAGGTTCCGAGTGATTCGGGTATTTTTCGGAGTAGCGGAGAGTTTCGGGAATTCGCCGGGGAGTATATGGGCCTTATTGGGCTTTAGGGGAAAGAGAGAGGGGAAGCTGCACCCCCCCAAGGCTTAGTCCGAATTGGACTAGGGGAGGGGTGGCGCCCCCTCCTTCCTTCTCTTCTCTTTTCCCTTTTCTTCTCTCCTACTCCTACTACTTGGAAGGGCTCCTAGTTCTACTAGAAAAGGAGGAATCATACTCCCGATGGGAGTAGGACTCCCCTAGGGCGCGCCATAGAGAGGGCCCCCCCCCCCTCCTCCACTCCTTTATATACGGGGGAAGGGGGCACCCCATAGACACAACAATTGATTATTGACCTCTTAGCCGTGTGTGGTGCCCCCCTCCACCATATTCCACCTCGGTAATATCGTAGTGGTGCTTAGGCGAAGCCCTGCGTCGGTAGCATCATCAACACCGTCATCACGCCGTCGTGCTGACGGAACTCCCCCGCAATGCTCTGCTGGATCGGAGTTCGTGGGACGTCATCGAGCTGAATGTGTGCTGAACTCGGAGGTGCCGTGCGTTCGGTACTTGGATCGGTCGGATCGTAAAGACGTACGACTACATCAACCGCGTTGTCATAACGCTTTCGCTTTCGGTCTACGAGGGTATGTGGACATACTCTCCCCTCTCGTTGCTATGCATCACCATGATCTTGCGTGTGCGTAGGAATTTTTTTAAATTACTACGTTCCCCTACAGTTCTATTCCCAGGTACTTTTCAGCAAAAAAAATCATTCGTTTAGAGAAAAGGCATCAGCCGAGCCCGAGATGGGGCCTGAGCCTAGCCCGACTTTGAATTAACAAAGCCATCAACCGGCCCAGGATTACATGCAGCCGCGGGCAAAAGAAATAACAGTAAGGCGGTAAGATACATAGATGATGGACAGCATATAACAAGCCTCGAGCACTACGGGGCTGAAGATGATCATAATAGAACAAAGCCGAAGACGCCGAGGTCCCCCTCCAAGAATGCTACACCCGGAACAGGATCACATAGGCTCGAAGAAGAGGAGGGCCGACACCAGTGGGCATGCCGTCACCAAGCACCTACGGGGCCCGGCACGGCACAACCAGTACACAATCTTCGAAGGAGGTCACTACCTCCTCGCCTGGATCGAAGGTGTCACACCGTCGCAAGATGGGATGGATGCCGCCGGAAGAAGACCACATAGAGAGGGTCAGTGCATCCCCATGAGACGCGGGAGCTCTCCTTGAGCAGACATAGCCGCTGCAAGCATCCAACACCGGAGGGAGAGGTTCCAAGCTAGGACAAGAGGGCCAAACCACAGCCGCCGCCGCCGCCCACCACCCCCAAGCACCACCCAATCCCAAGGCTCCCAAAGCGGCGCCTTCAAGAAGGGAACGACGCCGAGAGCGCCGCCGCCGCCCAACAAAGTTAGGGCTTTCGCCCGGGAGACCAATGGGAAGGGGAAGTGAGGGGATTAGTACATACTGACGCCTCCAAGGAGAGGAACGGCGCCCTCGGGCGTCGTCATCGACGCGACCAACAAAGGCCGACTAGGGATTTCACCCGAACTATATCCCTGCCACCAGCAGCACCACCTGTCTGGAGCCGGTGACCAGGGAAGCATGGCCCGACCAAGCAGACTAGCACGCTGAACAGGGGAGGAGGGGAGGCGCCAACAAAAAATTCATGTTTTCTGCAAACATGTCTATCGGACTGCAGTCTATGTTTCTACTCTTTATTATCCAAAACCGTGGCTTTATCCTCCCCTCGAGAGAATAGCTGAAGTACCTTGGATATTTCACAACCGCTTTAAGTGGTTTCTTCATGGTTTGTAACAGAAAACCAAGCTTTGGTTTCAAAACATGCTCTATTACGGAAGTACCTTGGATATTTCAATCCGGATCTATATACATCCGTATGTAATCCACTAGATATATAGTAGCACACATGGTCGAACGCCGTCTTTACTGTAGGAGTATATGCGAGTGAACTTAGTCCTTTATGTGTGGCAATGTTTGATTTATTGCGATATCAACATCTCCTCTAGATCTGTTGCTTCTTTATATTTCCATGCAGCTTGTGTTGTTGAAGTTCAGTATCAATAACATTCCAACTAGCAGTTGATTTATGGCTACATGCATCACTTAATGTAGAGACCGAGGTTATCCTCCTTTTCACAAAAAAAAACTAGCAACCGATGACCTTGCGAAAAGCACATGCCTTAAATGTTGTAGAAACGTGAAGCAAGTCTTTGTTGATGCAAAACTGTGATGCTTTCAGCTGTTAGGCTGACCATAGAGATTGTGCAGGCGATTAGCCTCGGCCTACCGTGGCGTCCGCGAGCACCCCTTCGGCGCATACTACACTGAGATCCGGTCCGGCGACGTCCGCCTCGGCCTCGGCACGTTCGAGACCGCGCACGAGGCCGCCCGCGCGTACGACGCGACGGCGTGGCGCCTAGAGAGGCCTCACGCGCAGCTGAACTTCCACGACGTCTACACGCGCGAGCAGGCATAGGCCGTCGCCCCTCCGCCTCGTCTGATAACAGACCAGGACCGTGAGGAACACCGTCAGCGGCAGAACCACCTCCTTATCGCCGAGGAGGACGAGCGAGCCATGGCGGAGTGTCTGTGGGAAACGACACCTACGGGATCACTGGAATCCCTTCTACGGTTGCAAGGCGCGGGGATCGTGAGAAGAGCGGGACTAGCAGACAACACAAAGAGATTTATCCAGGTTCGTGCCGCAAAGATGCATAAAACCCTGCGATCCTGCTTTGGTGGATGTATTTAGTGTTCTTGAGCTCTTGAACTAGCTCTAGGTGCTGTGAGGTTCGAAAGAGCCGAATCCTTCTCCCGTGTGCCATGGGCCTCCTTTTATAGGTGAAAGGGGCTGCCACAGTGGCACAACGGAGGTGGAAAGTGCTACAGCGCCACGAGCTTATCGCTGGTATTACAGGACAAAGCACATTTAATGCGAGGCTTAGGTGTCCCTTCACTTTATCGGGGACGGGGGCGAGGCCCGTCCCGTCCGTCGCCGCTCCTCCAAGCTTCGACACGCGTCCTGGCTAGCGATGCATGCAGTGCCATGTAGGCAGGCAGGCAGCTGAGGTGGCGCGGTGGTGGAGCCTCCACGAAGGGCTGCATGTTACCACGTAGGTGCTTGCTCAGCTGGTTGGGTCGGCAGCTGCATGCGAACGGCGGCGGAGACTTGGCTGGTGCGGGCCTGACGGTGGCCCTGCTGGTGCGCTTGGCGAGGGCCTTGCCGGGTGGCCCGGCAAGGGTCTTGCCGTGGCGCGCAGGCGTCCCCGGCAAGGATCTTGCCGGGGGTCTTGTGGGTTTCTTCGGTGAGGATGGCTGCCTTCCTATCCTCATTTGATCTTGACTATTGTTTGTCTTCACAAAGATCTGCATGCCACCACAGAGGTGCCTCCCGAGCCCTGTCCCAATGCATTTGTCGAGTGTTGGTGGGCTCGAGGGTGGCTCGCTCGGCTGGCGTGGGCTAGCTGTCCGGGCAAGGGTCTTGCCGGGGCCGCTGAGGCTGCCCCGGCAAGGGTCCTTGCCGGGGAAACCTGCTTCATCCATCTGATCATTGTGGACTTGGTCCTTGTCGTTGCTTTGTTCGTCTTGTGCCTTCGGGTTCTCTCCGGCTTCCCCTTCCCTGCCCTGTTATGTGCAGCCGTGACGGGAGGCTCTGACTGCCCGTGCACAAGTAAAGGGGTTAAAAGAAGAGCCCCTACTTTTGTACACCGACAGGAGCCCCCGGGCCTGGGCCACACATAAGCGCAGCACGTTGTTGGGCCAGGCCCAGAACGGTGCGCGGGCAGTTGGGGCGGATTTTTACCGCGGTAACTGCTCCGTCCGCTGCGCTTCTCCACGACCCGCATTGAACGCACAACATGGGGGTCATGCGTGCGCATGGCGGAAGCATGCTGGCATCATCCCATGGTGGACAGTAAAGAGGTGGCTTGCGTGTCTCTTTGAGACCGCAGGGCCGCTTCCCATTTACTGCCCTCGCCGAGGACCCGTCGCTCCATGCGTCCTACTGAGCCCGCCTCCTGCGCCACGTTCGCTGCATGCATAATGCAGAGTGAATGACAGGCGCGCGGGATGTGGGAAGTTGTGCGTGTGCGTGGGTCGATTCCCACGCGCCTTCAATGGAGCGGGGAGGGCGGTCGACGGCCCCGCTTGTGGTCACTTCAACAAGCCGGATTGGCCGAGAGGGGGCAGCCGAGCCCCACCCCCGCCCCTTTATAAACAGGGGAGCGGGAGGAACGGTGCCTCTCAACCTTTCGCCATCTGCCTCTCCCCATTCCTGCTTCCTTTCTTCTTCTGCCATGGCGAGGGGGCGTGGTGACGCCTCATCGGTGGCGGCGAGAGTTTCGGCCAGACAGCGCGTCGCTCCTCCCCAAGAACTCATAGTGGCGGAGCCAGCCGCTAGAGGAAGGGGGAGGGGGCGAGGTCGAGGCCGTCGTGGTGCTCGAGGGAGAGGAGGACGGGGCGGCAGATCAACCTCGCCTACGCCAGCAGCCCCTCCTCCGATGGAGGGCCATGCCGGGGACAACCCCTGCGAATTCTTCGTCAGGCTGCGCCAGCCGCCGCGTCGTCGCCTTCGCCTCTCGACTCCATTCGCACGGGAGATGGAGCTGGATCGCAGGCGTTGTGGCTGCACATGAGGGGTTGCGGGAACAGCGGCACATGGGCCGACGTCGAGTTCCCTGCCCCTCACGTCATGTATCTTCATCGGGGGTGGAAGACCTTCGCTCGTCTTCACAGCTTGACGGATGGGCTCACTCTCCATTCCAATCTAATGGAGGGTGGCCTCCTCTCCGTCAAGATCTTCGGGCACTTCAGGACTCGGGTAAGGTGCTGCGTGGGGAGCTCTTCTGACGATGAAGATTCCTCCTCGAGCGAGAGTGGCGAGGAAGACAACGGCAGCAGCGACGAGGCCAGCGGGCGGCAGGATGACGGGTCCGACTAGGCGTTGGGCGCCGCTCCAAGCGGAACCGGCGACCCCATCATCCGTGTCGCCGGCTCCTTGAACTTCTCGGGGTCGCCTCCTTGGGCGGCTGGCGTTGGGAGGCCGCGGAAGAGGAAGAGGGCGGGTGGCAAGGCCGTCAAGTCGGAGTACGCGGGCACCAACGCCTTCGTCGCATATTGACGTCCTGCCGCCTCGTCTTTGAGCTCTGCCTCTGGCGTCGCCATCACCATCCAGCCCTTGGACGGCCACCGAGATGTTCCCTTGGTGTCTTCTGCCATCCGTAGCTCGCCTAGGCGCCCCTTCTGCCCTTCTGCTTTCTTGTTCCATTTCCTGAGGAGAGGGACAGGAAAGGGATTACAGGTACCTTATCTCTTTTTAGTCTTGTAAGCCTTCGGGCCTTTATTAACTTTAGAACTTGTAATCCCCTTGTTCATGTTTTTCATTTCGTATGAACTGTACCTGTACGGGATGTTTTTTAATGAAAAAGGGATGTTTTCCGGGTTTTTCGTTCGTAGGTGAAACCCACGACAAGGAGTAAATCCTTGTTACCTTTAAGATAAACATTTTCTCGCCCGGCAACAAGCCTTGCCGTCCCCCCACTTCGCCCGACCTTTCTCACGCCCTTGGCGGAGGCAGGGATGAGGTGGGCTTAGGCTCCTCGTTTCATTTCCTTGCTGCCGCGACTACGACCCAACTCGGCCCCAGGAGACGAGTCCTAGGGTCCGGAATGAGGGGAGCACGATAGCCTAAGGATAAAACGAGGTTTCACATACCTCAGTCCATAACGAAACGCATGATAAGGGATAGAGAACTTATCTGAATCTGCAGCCCCCGGCAACCTTGGCTTGCCTCGGGTGGATCTTTGCTCTTGTAGCCACCGGCAATACTGGCTTGCCGGGGCCCGGACGCCGATCCGTCCCCTTTCTTCCAAAGCAGCTCGACAAGGATATTCATGTGTCCTGTGAACCAAAGAAGACAGAGAAGAACAGAGAGACGCGCACTCGACCTCTAAGCTAGGGGTTAGCCGCCGCTAAGCACTATCAACCCCAAAAAGTACTTCATTCTGTAAACATAGCAATTAACACTTACGAATTAAGACATCGTCTTAGCGTATATATTTGACTTATGAAAATCACATTATTAGATTTCAGATAAGAAGCAAATAGTAAAACCAGATATTGAATATAATGACTTGAGATCATAAACAAGTTGATCCTATCTTGTAAGAAGACATAATTCAAATGCTTTACCAACAGTGATGTGTTGATGATAACTTGCTTAGCCAATAGTTCTGAGTTCTGACAGTAGGTCTTTACATGAGAAGTAGCTGCGTTGCCGGAAACTTGAGCACACAGTTTTACTAGGGCATAGTTTTTAAATTGTTAGTTATGTCTCATGTGAAGTTATGTATTTATGTTGCAAGGCTAATGCGAAGCCTGGCGAAATTTATGTGAAAAACGTCCATAAAGGCCCTAAGTAAATATATATCGGGTGCAGGGTACCTGCCTCTGCCTGCCTAATATATGTACTCACAGCAAGATGAGCAATGAGTTAACGGCATTTACAAGTTATAAAAAATAATACACATATCAATTGCATTGACAAAGCCTTTGCAATAAAACCAATTTTGTTGTATACCTAGGAAGCAGTGTGTTATTTATGTCCAACAATAAATGCTCTAGGTACTTCTTAATGATACGAGGAAGATGACACTCGGAAATACCAAAGTCAATAAGAAAGTTGATTTTATTTTTACGGGTATTCTCCACATCTGAAGCAATTTTTTTGGAGAATGACAAACAATCTTTGCCATTGCATTCTTATTGAAACCCATTTCTTTTAATAAGGAAATAGCCTGGAAGACGAGAAGGACGATTAATACCAAGATAACAAGCTATTAGAAGATATACATGTTAAAAATGCAATGATTAGTACCAAATAACCAGTTATGGGAAGATATATATGTAAAAATGCAAGAACTCAAGAGCATCCCCAAATATGGATCAAAATCTAACTAAAAGACTTGCTCCGTGGAACAACTACATGTTGATAGGAAAGTATGCTATGAACCTATATCAACCTATATCCTCCTAAGTCATAATTGTAGAATTTTCATCTGGAATAAT
The DNA here is from genome assembly GCA_021605205.1 of Aegilops longissima. Classification (NCBI taxonomy): domain Eukaryota; kingdom Viridiplantae; phylum Streptophyta; class Magnoliopsida; order Poales; family Poaceae; genus Aegilops; species Aegilops longissima. Next base: position 576,938,029 of record CM038680.1, on the reverse strand, counting down.
TAGGCAACAATCCCCTCCGCCCCGATCCTATCTAGGGCTTTGAGCCGCCACCACCCCTTTCCTCGCCGCCGTCAGAGCTCCATAGGGAAAAGCCCATGCGGGGGATGATGGCGACGACGGGGCCTTCCTCCCTGCGGCTCCTGGATGTGGTTACGATGGAGATCCGCGTGGGTGTCCTGGACGTGTGCATCGTCCGGCGTCGGCGGCGCAGCGGTGGGGGGACCTCCGCCGTTGATGGCTCACCCAGGCGAGTCGGCAGTTCCGGGCGGTGGTGCGTACGGGTGGAATCAGGTCAGCAGTTCTGGGCGGTGGTGCGTAGGGGTGGAATCTGGTAGTGGATAATCCGGAATATCTAATATTCGTATTCGAGAAAATGCGTATTCATATCCAAAACATCCACATCCGAACTAAAATGAAAATAAAAATTATCTGGATTTATTTATAAAATTAAAAATAAATATGGTATGAGATTTTGACACAAATATGGATACGGAAGGGGATATATCGGTAATTTTCAAAACTCTAGCCCCAGTATGTCAGTTATCCAATATAAAACCCAAATAAGTGGTCAAATTGTACCCTTTTTATGAGTAAACTTAGAAATTATTATGCATTACAATGGTATTTATCATAAACCTATTTATCCTTGACTTATTGTATGTCGCAAGTTGATTATTTCATGTTAAACAACTATCGACTAATTTTCTTAAGCAATATGTCTCTATTATTCGTATTCGTTCCGAATAGAGTAAACATCCGATATGTATCCGTATTCGAGTAACACCCGATCCACATTCGTATCCGATAACATCCATATTCGTATTCGTATTCGTTTTGAAAATATGGAAATGGAAGTGGTAAGAGCACTATGCGATCCGCATCCGATCCGTTTCCACCCCTAGTGGTGTGGCTCCAGTCTTGCAGTTTTTTGGCAGCATATGTCACCCATTGTCATGTTGGATGGCGTAGGAGGTCGATCCAGTAGTCCAACCGGGGATGGGTGTGAATTTGCCAGCGAAAGCTTGGTTAGGTCATACGTCTCCAACGTATCTATAATTTTTTATTGCTCCATGCTACTTTATCTACTGTTTTGGACTATATTGGGATTTATTTTCCACTTTTATATTATTTTTGGGACTAACCTATTAACCGGAGGCCCAGCCCAGAATTGCTGTTTTTTTTACCTTTTTCAGTGTTTCGAAGAAACAAAATATCAAACGGAGTCCAAACGGAATGAAACCTTCGGAAACGTGATTTTCTCACCGAACGTGATCCGGGAGACTTGGACCCTACGCCAAGGAACAACGGAGGCGGTCACGAGGGTGGGGGCGCCCCCCCCTAGGGCGCGCCCCCTGCCTCGTGGGCCCCCTGTTGCTCCACCGACGTACTCCTTCATCCTATATATACCTACGTACCCCCAAACGATCAGAACAGGAGCCAAAACCTAATTCCACCGCCGCAACTTCCTGTATCCACGAGATCCCATCTTGGGGCCTGTTCCGGAGCTCCGCCGGAGGGGACATCCACCATGGAGGGCTTCTACATCAACACCATAGCCTCTCCGATGAAGTGTGAGTAGTTTACTTCAGACCTTCGGTTCCATAACTAGTAGCTAGATGGCTTCTTCTCTCTTTTTTGATCTCAATACAATGTTCTCCCCCTCTCTCGTGGAGATCTATTCGATGTAATCTTCTTTTTGCGGTGTGTTTGTTGAGAGCGATGAATTGTGGGTTTATGATCCGGCTTATCTATGAATAATATTTGAATATTCTCTGAATTCTTTTATGTATGATTGAGTTATCTTTGCAAGTCTCTTCGAATTATCCGTTTGGTTTGGCCAACTAGATTGGTAGTTCTTGTAATGGGAGAAGTGCATGGCTTTGGGTTCAATCTTGCGGTGTCCTTACCCAAAGGATGTAAAGGGTTGCAAGGCACGTATTGTATTGTTGCCATCGAGGATAACAAGATGGGGTATTTATCATATTGCATGAATTTATTCCTCTACATCATGTCATCTTGCTTAAGGCGTTACTCTGTTTTTAACTTAATACTCTAGATGCATCTTTGGATAGCGGTCGATGAGTGGAGTAATAGTAGTAGATGCAGAATCGTTTCGGTCTACTTGTCTCGGACGTGATGCCTATATACATGATCATACCTAGATATACTCATAACTATGCTCAATTCTGTCAATTGCTCAACAGTAATTTGTTCACCCACCGTAGAATACTTATGCTCTTAAGAGAAGCCACTAGTGAAACCTATGGCCCTCGGGTCTATTCTCATCATATCAATCTCCATCACTTTTATACTTGCTTTGTTTTTACTTTGCTTTTTTACTTTTCACTTTGCATCTATATACCAAAAATACCAAAAATATTATCTCTATCAGATCTCACTCTCGTAAGTGACCGTGAAGGGATTGACAACCCCTAATCGCGTTGGTCGCGAGTAGCTATCGTTTTGTGCAAGTACAAGGGACTTGTGCGTGGCCTCCTACTGGATTGATACCTTGGTTCTCAAAAACTGAGTGAAATACTTACACTACTGTGCTGCATCATCCTCTCCTCTTCGGCGAAAACCAACGCAAGCTCAAGACGTCGCAAGAAGGTTTTCTGGCGCCGTTGCCGGGGAGTCTACGCAAAAGTCAACCATACAAAGTACCCATCACAATACTTATCTCTCGCATTACATTATTTGCCATTTGCCTCTCATTTTCCTCTCCCCCACTTCACCCTTGCCGTTTTATTCGCCCTCTCTTTCCCAATCTCCTCCTCTTTTTCCCGTTGCCTTTTCCTCGTTCGTTTGTTTGCTCGTGTGTTGGATTGCTTGTTGTCGCGATGGCTCAAGATGCTACCAAATTGTGTGACTTCGCCAATACCAATAATAATGATTTCCTTAGCACTCCGATTGCTCCTCTTGCCAATACTGAATCTTGTGAAATCAATACTACTTTGTTGAATCTTGTTATGAAAGATCAATTCGCCGGCCTTCCTAGTGAAGATGTCGCTACTCATCTGAATAGCTTCATTGATTTATGTGATATGCAAAAGAAAAAAGATGTCGATAATGATGTCGTTAAGTTGAAGCTATTTCCTTTTTCGCTTAGAGATCGTGCTAAAGCGTGGTTTTCATCTTTGCCTAAAAATAGTATTGATTCTTGGAACAGGTGCAAAGATGCTTTTATCTCTAAGTATTTCCTCCCGCTAAGATTATCTCTCTTTGGAACGATATTATGAATTTTAAGCAACTTGATCATAACATGTTGCACAAGCTTGGAAGAGAATGAAATTAATGATACGTAATTGTCCTACTCATGGGTTGAACTTGTGGATGATTATACAAAAAAATTTATGCCGGATTGAATTTTGCTTCTAGAAATATTTTAGTTTCGGCCGCGGGAGGCACTTTTATGGAAATCACTTTAGGAGATGCTACTAAACTCCTAGATAATATTATGGTTAATTATTCTCAATGGCATACTGAAGGATCTACTAATAAAAAAAGTGCATGCGATAGAAGAAATTAATGTTTTGAGTGGAAAGATGGATGAACTTATGAAATTATTTGCTACTAAGAGTGTATCTTCTGATCCTAATGATATGCCTTTGTCTACCTTGATTGAGAATAATAATGAATCTATGGATGTGAATTTTGTTGGTAGGAATAATTTTGGTAACAACGCGTATAGAGGGAATTTTAATCCTAGGCCTTATCCTAGTAATCCTTCTAATAATTATGGAAATTCCTACAACAACTCTTATGGAAATTTTAATAAGATGCCCTCTGAATTTGAGAATAGTGTTAAAGAGTTTATGAATTCACAAAAGAATTTTAATGCTTTGCTTGAAGAGAAGTTGCTTAAAGTTGATGATTTGGCTAGGAACGTTGATAGAATTTCTATTGAGGTTGATTCTTTAAAGCTTAGATCTATTCCTCCTAAGCATGATATCAATGAGTCTCTCAAAGCTATGAGAATTTTCATTGATGAGTGCAAAGAAAGAACCGCTAGGATGCGTGCTTCCAAAGATGCCTTTATTAAAGCGTGTTCTTCTAATTCCTATGAAAATCAAGATGAAGATCTAAAAGTTATTGATGTGTCCCCTATTAAATCTTTGTTTTGCAATATGTATCTTGATGAAACTGAATAAGATCTTCCTTTACCTAGAAGGCGTTCTAAGAATTCGGAGTTTTTAGATCTTGATGATGAAATTGATAAAAGTGGGATTGAAAGAAATAAAAATCTAGATGTTACTAAATCCACTATATTGGATATCAAGGAATTTAATTATGAAAATTGCTCTTTAATTGATTGTATTTCCTTGTTGCAATCCGTGCTAAATTCTCCTCATGCTTATAGCCAAAATAAGGCCTTTACCGAACACATTGTTGATGCCTTGATGCAATCTTATGAAGAAAAACTTGAGTTGAAAGTTTCTATCCCTAGGAAACTCTATGATGAGTGGGAACCTACTATCAAAATTAAAATTAAAGATCATGAGTTTAAAGCTTTGTGTGATTTGGGTGCTAGTGTCTCTACTATTCCCAAAACTTTGTGTGATTTGCTAGATTTCCGTGACTTTGATGATTGCTCACTAAATTTGCATTTTGCGGATTCCACTATTAAAAAGCCTATGGGAAGAATTAATGATGTTCTTATTGTTGCAAATAGGAATTATGTGCCCATAGATTTTATCGTTCTTGATATAGATTGCAATCCTTCATGTCCTATTATTCTTGGTAGACCTTTCCTTAGAACGATTGGTGCAATTATTGATATGAAGGAAGGGAATATTAGATTCCAATTTCCATTAAAGAAAGGCATGGAACAATTTCCTAGAAATAAAATAAAATTACCAAATGAATCTATTATGAGAGCCACCTATGGATTGCCTACCAAAGATGACAATACCTAGATCTATCCTCGCTTTTATGCCTAGCTAGGGGCGTTAAACGATAGCGCTTGTTGGGAGGCAACCCAATTTTATTTTTTGTTTTTTGTTTTTGCTCCTGTTTAGGAATAAATAATCCATATATCCTCTGTTTAGATGTGGTTTTATGTTTTAATTAGTGTTTGTGCCAAGTTAAACCTATTGGATCTTCTTGGATGATAGTTATTTGATCTTGCTGTAATTTCCAGAAACTTTGCGCTCAGTGCCCGAATTGTTAAAAATTACCAGAACGTGATAAAATACTGATTCCAATTTATGCTGATCAATAAACAAATTTTCCAGGTCTTCTAATTTTTATAGAATTTTTTGAGTTCCATAAGTTTGTGTTAGTTACATATTACTACAGACTGTTCTGTTTTTGACAGATTCTGTTTTGCGCGTGTTGTTTGCTTATTTTGATGAATCTATGGCTAGTAAAATAGTTTATGATCCATAGAGAAGTTGGAATACAGTAGGTTTAACACTAATATAAATAAAGAATGAGTTCATTGCATTACCTTAAAGTAGTCTTTTGTTTTCTTTCTCTAACGGAGCTCACGGGATTTCTATTGAGTTTTGTGTTGTGAAGTTTTCAAGTTTTGGGTGAATTCTTTTGATGGATTATGGAACAAGGAGTGGCAAGGGCCTAAGCTTGTGGATGCCCATGGCACCCCCAACATAATCCAAGGACACCAAAAAGTCAAAGCTTGGGGATGCCCCGGAAGGCATCCCCTCTTTCGTCCACTTCCATCTGTAATTTACTTGGAGCTATATTTTTATTCACCACATGATAAGTGTTTTGCTTGGAGCGTCTTGTATTATTTGCGTCTTTGCTTGTGTGTTTACCACAATCATCCTTGATGTACACACCTTCTGAGAGATCCATACATGAATTGGAATTTGATAGAATACTCTATGTGCTTCACTTATATCTTTTGAGCTTGATAGTTTTTGCTCGTAGTGCTTCACTTATATCTTTTGAGCGTGGTAATTTTTGATCTAGTGCTTCACTTAGATCTTTTAGAGCACGGTGGTGGATTTGTTTTAAAGAAACTTGATCTCTCATGCTTCACTTAGATTATTTTGAGAGTCGTTAATAGCATGGTAATTTGCTTAATGTTAATATACTTGGTATTCAAGATATGTGAAACTTTCGTTTGAGTGCGTTGAATACAAAGATAAGTTTGATGCTTGATAATTGTTTTGAGATATGAATATGGTGATATTAGAGTCATGCTAGTTGAGTAGTTGTGAATTTAAAGAATACTTGTGTTGAAGTTTGTGATTCCCGTAGCATGCACGTATGGTGAACCGTTATGTGATGAACTCAGAGCATGATTTATTTATTGATTGTCTTCCTTATGAGTGGCGGTCGGGGACGAGCGATGGTATTTTCCTACCAATCTATCCCCCTAGGAGCATGCGCGTAATACTTTGCTTTGATAACTTCTAGATTTTTGCAATAAGTATATGAGTTCTTTATGACTAATGTTGAGTCCATGGATTATACACACTTTTTCCTATCCTTCCACCATTGCTAGCCTCTCTAATACCGCACACTTTTCGCCGGTATCATACACCCACCATATACCTTCCTCAAAACAGCCACCATACCTACCTATCATGGCATTTTCATAGCCATTCCGAGATATATTGCCATTCAACTTTCCACCGTTCAGTTTATTATGACACGCTCCATCATTGTCATATTGCTAGCATGATCATGTAGTTGACATTGTATTTGTGGCAAAGCCACCGTTCATAATTCTTTCATACATGTCACTCATGAATCATTGCATATCCCGGTATACCGCCGGAGGCATTCATATGGAGTCATATTTTGTTCTAAGTATCGAGTTGTAATTGTTGAGTTGTAAGAAAAATAAAAGTGTGATGATCATCATTATTAGAGCATTGTCCCAAGTGAGGAAAGGATGATGGAGACTATGTTTCCCCCACAAGTCAGGATGAGACTCCGGACGAAAAAAAAGAGGCCATAAAAAAAAGAGAAAAGGCCCAAATAAAAAAATGAGAGACAAAGAGAGAAGGGACAATGTTACTATCCTTTTACCACACTTGTGCTTCAAAGTAGCACCTTCATCTTCATGATAGAGAGTCTCTCGTTTTGTCACTTTCATATACTAGTGGGAATTTTTCATTATAGAACTTGGCTTGTATATTCCAATGATGGGCTTCCTCAAATGCCCTAGGTCTTCGTGAGCAAGCAAGTTGGATGCACACCCACTTAGTTTCTTTTGTTGAGCTTTCATATACTTATAGCTCTAGTGCATCTGTTGCATGGCAATCCCTACTCACTCACATTGATATCTATTGATGGGCATGTCCATAGCCCATTGATACGCCTAGTTGATGTGAGACTATCTTCCCTCTTTTTGTCTTCTCCACAACCATCATTCTATTCCACATATAGTGCTATATCCATGGCTCACGCTCATGTATTGCGTGAAGATTGAAAAAGTTTTGAAAATGTTAAAGTATGAAACAATTGCTTGGCTTGTCATTGGGGTTGTGCATGATTTAAATATTTTGTGTGGGGAAGATGGAGCATAGCCAGACCATATGATTTTGTAGGGATAATTTTATTTGGCCATGTTATTTTGAGAAGAAATAATTGCTTAGTTAGTATGCTTGAAGTATTATTATTTTTATGTCAATATGAACTTTTGTCTTGAATCTTTCGGATCTGAATATTCACACCATGATTAATAAGATTTACATTGGAACTATGCCAAAGTATCACTCCGCATCAAAAATTCTCTTTTTATCATTTACCTACTCGAGGACGAGCAGGAATTAAGCTTGGGGTTGCCTGATACGTCTCCAACGTATCTATAATTTTTGATTGCTCCATGCTACTTTATCTACTGTTTTGGACTATATTGGGATTTATTTTCCACTTTTATATTATTTTTGGGACTAACCTATTAACCGGAGGCCCAGCCCAGAATTGCTATTTTTTTTTTACCTTTTTCAGTGTTTCGAAGAAACAGAATATCAAACGGAGTCCAAACGAAATGAAACCTTCGAAAACGTGATTTTCTCACCGAACGTGATCCAGGAGACTTGGACCCTACGCCAAGGAACAACGGAGGCGGTCACGAGGGTGGGGCGCCCCCCCCTAGGGCGCCCCTGCCTCGTGGGCCCCCTGTTGCTCCACCGACGTACTCCTTCCTCCTATATATACCTACGTACCCCCAAACGATCAGAACATGAGCCAAAAACCTAATTCCACCGCCGCAACTTCCTCTATCCATGAGATCCCATCTTGGGGCCTGTTTCGGAGCTCCGCCGGAGGGGGCATCCACCACGGAGGGCTTCTACATCATCATAGCCTCTCCGATGAAGTGTGAGTAGTTTACCTCAGACCTTCGGGTCCATAGCTAGTAGCTAGATGGCTTCTTCTCTCTTTTTGGATCTCAATACAATGTTCTCCCCCTCTCTCGTGGAGATCTATTCGATGTAATCTTGTTTTTGCGGTGTGTTTGTTGAGACCGATGAATTGTGGGTTTATGATCCAGCTTATCAATGAATAATATTTGAATATTCTCTGAATTCTTTTATGTATGATTGAGTTATCTTTGCAAGTCTCTTCGAATTATCCGTTTGGTTTGGCCAACTAGATTGGTAGTTCTTGCAATGGGAGAAGTGCATGGCTTTGGGTTCAATCTTGCGGTGTCCTTACCCGAGGATGTAAAGGGTTGCAAGGCACGTATTGTATTGTTGCCATCGAGGATAACAAGATGGGGTATTTATCATATTGCATGAATTTATTCCTCTACATCATGTCATCTTGCTTAAGGCGTTACTCTATTTTAACTTAATACTCGAGATGCATGCTGGATAGCGGTCGATGAGTGGAGTAATAGTAGTAGATGCAGAATCATTTCGGTCTACTTGTCTCGGACGTGATGCCTATATACATGATCATACCTAGATATACTCATAACTATGCTTAATTCGGTCAATTGCTCAACAATAATTTGTTCACCACCATAGAATACTTATGCTTCTGAGAGAAGACACTAGTGAAACCTATGGCCCCCGGGTCTATTCTCATCATATCAATCTCCATCACTTTTATACTTGCTTTGTTTTTTACTTTGCTTTTTACTTTTCACTTTGCATCTATATACCAAAAATACCAAAAATATTATCTCTATCAGATCTCACTCTCGTAAGTGACCGTGAAGGGATTAACAACCCCTAATCGCGTTGGTTGCGAGTAGCTATCGTTTTGTGCAGGTACAAGGGACTTGTGCGTGGCCTCCTACTGGATTGATACCTTGTTTCTCAAAAACTGAGGGAAATAGTTACGCTACTGTGCTGCATCATCCTCTCCTCTTCGGGGAAAACCAACGCAAGCTCAAGACGTAGCATTAAGTCTCGGCCAGAACCATCTACGGGGGCACCCGGGGGCGTCGTTACCTCGTTGGATGTGTTGTGGGGCGATTCGCGTTCCCTGTATGCCCCCTTGGGAGGGGGGCTAGATTCGGGCTTTTTCCGGATCGGATGATGGTGAGGTTCCTGCATCGTCACCCTCATGGGGCCATCATCTTTGGGGTTGTACATCAGCTGGAGGGACAATTCTTTCGCTTGGTGGCTGGGCGCAAGTCTCCATATGCTTCTCGTGCGGTGTGCCATCTACAGTATCGACGATGATGAGTGGCAAGGTGCAGCGGGGTCTCGGTGCTGGATACCGTTTGATGGGTGCACGCAGGAGGCTAGCGATGTCCGGCACCGTTGGCGTCGAAGGCAGAAGTGTCTGGCAAGAATAGTACATTGATTGTTCCTGAAGATGGGGTTGCGGAAGAAGGCGGCGACGAAATCTACAACGTGCGCATACAGTACAAGATTAGGGTCTGCTAGACCGGTTGGTGCTCCTGGCTAGCAGGCAGGCAGCTTGGCGTGCGTGGCACGAGGTCATGGCACATAATTAATCTTATAGGTAGGACCACAGTTTTCACCAAGGTGTCTTAGGGTTGATCTACGTATTTATTGTTTAGGGCTTTGTTGGATAATACAATAAACATGGATGTGTGCATCGCTCGACGCAGAGCCCGGTAATCTTCCTTTTCGCGGAACAAGAAACAAAAGGATGCATCACAATGAAACAACCATCCCAAATTGATCCCATAAATGCATATGGGTAAGAAAAAAAAGTGGGTGATACCAATTCCCATAGTAACAAAATAAAGTGGAAAGCTGTTTTTACAATTTTGCACGTCAGTTATAATACATTGTTGTTTCCACCAGATAAACCAAGTGTGTCGTTGCAACTATTTCTATTTCTTGTATAACCATTGTAATCGCGTGTTGAAAATGACAAGCGCATTGGTTGTCTGTGTGAACTAGGAAGAAGAAAAAGGCATGCATGCATGCATGCATTGGTTGGGCAAAAACAGAGCGGAGCAGAGCAGCTCCTCCTCTGTTTTCGCTTGCTAGGCCGCTAGCTGCATGCATTGCACGCTCTGTTTCCTTGGACGGCAAACGAGCTACTCTATACGTAATTGTGTCGGCCAAGCGCAGGGTACTCTATACGTAATTGTTTCGTGATCGGGTCACAGAGGCCTAACGAAGTTCAAAAAATATCTCGTATAGGTTTTGTCTTCAGTAGGGTATATATCACAGAGGCCAATCCATCAGTCCTCGAAACTTGTTTCGCCACATGAGCGGCGGTGGGACGTTAGGAAGATCCACATGCATTTATACGATATATGGATACTGACATTATTACTCAAGATCCGCTAAATCAAGCTACGTTAAGTTCGCAACACTGCTCCTTGTAACTACATCTCCCTGCAACTTCATCGATCCTCACTTCCATGCACCGTTCATGGCTGCACTGTCTTTCAGTCGTATCCCCTATTTCCTTCTCTGCTCTCATTCCACACCCATTCTCAATACGATAGCACCTTACTCTGTGTGCCACGGGGAGGTCAAAACCTTGATAGGCATCAATAAAAAATAGTAGCACGTCATGTTCATGTATCCGTATGCACAGTTTACCTACGTTCTTGATGCTCAAGAGTAGGAGGCGCCGGGAATTTCAAAATAGCGAACGGTTTTCATGTGACATGAATGTACACATGAAGATCTTCGAGCCAACAAGCTAGGGATCGGCTTCTTAATCACTGTAGCACGAGGGGTGACACCCGTGCAATCATGCTAGCTCATAGATTGCCTTCTTATTTTCATCAGAGAAAGGGATTCTCACAAAGATCTTGTAGAAGAATTCAATATTGTACGATCACTCTTTTTCCTTCTGAAAGTAAATAATTGTGTTCAACATCTCTGCAAGTACTAAGAGATAAATAATTCACCAAGCGAATTAGGTTTTACGATCTTCATCATCCATCAGCCGGAAGATAGTAGTACCATGTGTTCAAATACCTTGATGCATGAATAATTAAGGGGAAAATTGTGAGTGCTCAGTTGCTCTGTTTCCGCTGCACCAAGAGTTGGTTTCTCGAGAAGCTGCGTCCGGATTGAAGTGGCGGCTGCCGAGAGGTCGCGTCGGTCAGCGCCGCCCTTCGTCCGGTCACATTGCGCGGCATCAATGCCGGCCACTTCGTACTCTAAGACGGCATGAATGTGGCACGGTAAGCGGCGCGTGCATAAAAAAAGCATGGAAGGGGCGAGTGGGGGGTTTGGGTAGGCCAGTGTGGTCAGAAGCGGGCTTGGGAGCGGTCTGGACGCCCGCAAAGCTCCCCACGTTTGTTTCCGGTTACGAAAGAAAGTACATTCGGAGCGCGCCGTGAACCAATACAGACCCGCGTTGGATGGCTTCCACGGTCCGAACCCTAAAATTACCCCGCGCCGGCATATATACCGAAGTGTCGGTCGGTACGGACCGCCCGTAAAACATTTACAGGCCGGGCCTCATTTGCAGGATCTACGCGGGCCTTTTTTTTCATCTCGTATAATGTCCGGAAAAACGCTGTTCGCAGAGTTATACTGGATGTGCTAGAGATGCTCTTAGGAACCACCACGGTACGCGAGCATCACCTCACGCATCTCTGCCTCTGTGTAGTGCATTGTATCCATCTATCTACCGCGGTAGGTCAAATAGTTGAGGAGCCTCCCAATTCCAAGCAAAGCAAGCAAGACAGAGGGAGAGAGGGAGGGGTGACGAGTCGGCGGCTCAGTGGCCACCGGCCGCAGTTTCCCTTTCGGGCTTGGGAGGGAGCTCGCTGCGCTGCGCGCTTCACCCACACCCTCGGGCCCCAGTACGATCAATCAACCAAAGAAAAAAAGCACATTGGGGTCCGTCGGCGACGCAGGCAGCGGCGGACCGGGCACCGGCGCGGCGGCGATCCATGGACATGGGCGAGCTCTTCAACCCAGGTGAGCTGACCTGCCACCAACTCCCCGTCCATGGGCATTCGTTTTTTTTTCCTTGTTTGGGAGACGCCGGCCGCCTTTTCTTTTCTTGACACGGTCTCCGGTCGCCGTGTGACGGATGCTAAAATCTGCCTGGGATAAAATTTGTTTCACAACATATGGATGAAGAAAAGGTAGCAGGAGGAAGAACACTCTGTACTACTGTACGTTTGTGCCATTTCAAACTGTTTATTGGTCAGTACTGCAAGTCGGAAATTCCGATGCTCCTAGAAAGGGGTTTTCATGATTATTTGGGGGTGCTCAAAATTTCACTGAAAAAAATGCTTACTTTCTTTCTTAGCTATGTTGTGTGCCTGTAGTAGATGGCGTATACACGATAGGATTGAATTGCTTCAGGGTATTTTACTTGGAAGAACTGACTCACAACATATGAAGAGGAAGCAGCAAAACAACTACTCTGCACATGTGTGTCGATACTGCAAGAGGAGGAACCACGTGTGGAGATAATTACTAGTAGTACTGAACACTGCCGATGCACTACATATCATGAGTCCGCTATTTATAAATTAATTAATCTTCACCAAAAATGACAATTTGGTAATTAAATCGTCTCATTCAAATGTAAACTTGAACCGTTCAGCCTACAATGTGTGTTCCGGGCATACGAGTCTTTGCTTTGTTTGTTTTCCACACCCTCTGCTAGTGCATGCAATCTGAATTGTGTCTGCATTTCCTGCATATAGCGTGAAACTCAGTGCCCACAAACGCTGAAACCTATATCTGACTCTAACCAAAGCGAATCTTCTGACAGTGCATACCATGGGAGGTCTCAAGCCAGCTGAGAGATATGATCCCCGACTCCGAGCCTATCAAACTTGAAACTCCTGATGGTCGCACGTACAGTGTTAAATTCTTCAAGTTCGGCCGGATAACTCTTACGACTGGGTGGCGGGGCTTCAGCCTTTAATGTTGTTCGTGTACCGTCGGAATTCAGCCTTTAATGTTCAAATATTCAATTCGTCCGGCCGCGACAAGTTTTTGCCCTGTTCTCAACCACCTTGCAATCATCATTTGCTGAATGGTAAAGTAGATTAGAGTCTTCAAGTCTTAATGTTTTCTCTATGCTTTTGTGATTTTAATTGTAACATTTTTCTTGATGTGCAGAACAAGTGGTGCCTCATCCTGAACATGTTGATAGCTCAGCCCACTTTGGCTATACCATGTTACCCGGGAGCTTTGTCACCAAAGCACAAGATGATAAATTGCTAGAATGGGCTAATACCATCAAGTCTGGATATCCTCTTTTTGTGGCAGCCATGGATGAGACCAATGTCAGCTTGAGCGACTGCCATGTTGTAAGCTGCATCATGTTTTCCCAAATCATTTTTTGGTTATGTTAGTTATACTATTCATGTTGATCAAGATTCTGTCTTTTAAACCTCGGCTCTCTTTTTTGGTACATGCTGCAGTACATACCACTGAGTCTTGTGGGCCAGTTCAAAGAGGAGGTTGTCAAGATTGTAGCCCTTGACAAGAGTATATACGTTGTTGGAGCAAAGAAGCACAATGAGGATCAAATCGTACTCCAATCTGGGTGGGACAAGTTTGTGGCTTCTCAGTGCATACAACAGAATGACTTCCTCATTTTCCTAATCGAAGGGAAAGCCTGCATCAAAGTTCTCATCCTTGACCCGAGCGGTAGTGAGAAAACTTCATGTTTTGCCATGGGAAACTCTTCCAATGCCCGAGAAGTGCGTGAGGATTCGGTTGAGATTGTTGATAAAGAACCAACCCCACCTACAGTTAATGACCTGAGTTCCGATGATGATGAAGTCATAGGAGAAGGCACGAGAAAATCATGCAGGAGGCAGAAGGGGGTGCCAGGTCGATGCACAAAAACTCGTATATATAGTATTACCCCCTGCATTTTTTATATTTTACTATATCTCATTTCTGCGCTCACCATAAGAAAGTATGGTATGCTTTTCAGGATGTGCAGCTCACAAGACACATGACCGAGCATCTGTGAAGCTTGAAGTTGGCGTTAGACCTTCGCAGCGTCCCTATATTCTACCCCTGGGGGTAACTCTACCTAGGCAAGTGGAGAAGAAAGTCGAGGAGAAAGTGCAATCTATTCTGTCTGAACTTCCTATCTTCGTGAAAGTGATGACCACAAGTTCTGTTGATGGAGTTGGCAGCACAGTATGTTCTCTGGTGAGTTTGCATATTTATTTATCCATAGCAGCATTCTTGCCCTATTAGTTGTAGTTTGCCGTTGGTTTTGCATGGAAAATTTGAGACCGGCTGCCGAAATAGCGCATCACTGATTTCTCATCTAATAATTTGCATGACCCACTACGAACTGTTAGGAGTATGCAGATGATTTTCCTCTTGAGCCATTGATCTGAGTTTGTGAACTTGTGTGCCTATGCTATGAGTAGGTCTTCTGCAAGGAGTACATCTGGGCATCCCTCCGGGGCAGAACAGGGACCATCTTTCTTCAGCTAGAGGGCGGGGAGAGGAAGTGGCGTACCATGTTGAGCGTTCGGGGTGACACGACGAAGACAATTAATTGCGAGCGGGTGGAAGGAATTCGCCAGGGACAACCACCTGGAGGTGGGGGATGTCTGCCTCTTCCAAATGCAAAAGGGCATCCCCCGGAGCTACACCATGACCGTCTATCTGATTCTGATCCACAAGTCAGAAACAGAGCCGTAACTCTGTACAAGTTTCTTCATGTATGGTCGGCATGTGGTGTAAGTTTCGACCTAGGAGTTTCGACCGAGTTGGTACTGTGTAGTGTTGATTCTTATGAGTAGTTCATCTGAAGTTGCTGAATTCGAGCGCGCTGGCTGCGTTTGCCTTTTGGCTTTGATGATGAAACTGACTGAACCTGTCAACAGGGGACAGATGCAGCCGCAGTTTGCTTAGAAACAGATTGTCTTGGTGAAAACTGGATCTGCATTAGTACTTGATTGATGGAACTGAACCGCCATTTTCGCTTTGGTCGAAAGAGAACTAGTTATTGTTGCCTGAGTGATGCTTGTGCATGTGTATGTATGAATATATGTATCTATATCTACCTTGTCCATGTTCTAGGCTTGCACCGCTTCAAACATGAAAAATTGAAATAAGTTGTGAGTCATTCGGCTCCCGGGCTAACGGAGTTTCGAAAAAGATATTTACAAGTTTTAAAAAGCTTCTCGAGTGAGACATGCATGCGTATGTTGCTGCTTCAGTTGGGACTTGTTTTTTATCCCAAATTTTGTGAGTTGCATGGATGCACATAGTCAGCTATGAATCTCTTTCAGCATCATATATAGCAGATGCACTTGGATTTTGGAAACATGGACACACCAAGAAAAGGAAGTTGTACATATTGGACATCACACAATTCTGTTGATCTCTTTGTCAGAAGAAAAATGATCGTGTTGATTTTGTAATTGCAAAATTGCATCTTGTACTCCCTCGGCCCCTCCGTTCACAAATATAAGATGTGCAACTAACTACATGACCTTTTAAAATTGGATTTTAACACTTCTAGCCTTTTTTCCGCGCACTCGATGTATTCGACATTAATGGATGCACGGATCAAGATTAGGTCTAGAAGAGTATGGTGTCCTAAATTACCGTTGAAGATAAAAGTTTTCCTTTGGTTTCTCTGTTTTTTCTTTGTGTGGTTGTCTTTGGTTTCTCTGTTGAGAAGTTATACTAACAAGATCAGGCATTCCTCTTCATCTCCCTGAGTAAGTTATCACGGAGAGATGGGGGCGAGAGGCGGGGCAACGGGCGGGGCGACCGCGCGCGTGCCGCCGCTCCTCTCCGGCGAGGGTCGGCGGGTAGGTGGCAGGTTTTGGGCGCTTGCGGACGCCGATGAGGAGGATGCGGACGGAGATGCGGACGATGCTCCGCCATCACCGTCGATGCCGACTCCCTCCGACTACGTCAACGATTGGTTCAACGCGGGTTACACGGAGGAGGAGGTTGCATCCTCCATTGGCGAGGTATTGCCTCCCCATGATCCGGCAAGGATCGGGTTGCACGCAGGCGACAAAAGGGAGATGGTTCGCCGCCTAGTTCATCGTAGATTATCGTCGGCGGCGGTCAAGCCTTGGAAGGGTCTGTCGGTGTCAAAACCGGCGGATCTCGGGTAGGGGGTCCCGAACTATGCGTCTAGGCGGATGGTAACAGGAGACAAGGGACACGATGTTTTTACCCAGGTTTGAGCCCTCTCGATGGAGGTAAAACCCTACTCATGCTTGATTAATATTGATTATATGGGTAGTACAAGAGTAGATCTACCACGAGATCAGAGAGGCTAAACCCTAGAAGCTAGCCTATGGTATGATTGTTGTTCGTCCTACGGACTAAAACCCTCCGGTTTATATAGATACCGGAGAGGGTTAGGGTTACATAGAGTCGGTTACAATGGGAGGAGATCTACATATCCGTATCGCCAAGCTTGCCTTCCACGCCAAGGAAAGTCCCATCCGGACACGGGACGAAGTCTTCAATCTTGTATCTTCATAGTCTAGGAGTCCGGCCAAAGGTTATAGTCCGGCCATCCGGACACCCCCTAATCCAGGACTCCCTCAGTAGCCCCTGAACCAGGCTTCAATGACGACAAGTCCGGCGCGCAGATTGTCTTCGGCATTGCAAGGGGGTTCCTCCTCTGAATACTTCATAGAAGATTTTGAACACAAGGATAGTGTCCGGCTCTGCAAAATAATTTCCACATACCACCGTAGAAAGAAATAATATTTACACAAATCCAATCCGCTGACGTATTTCGCAGCGTGACATCACACCACGGCCAAGCCTTTATTCGAATCGTTTTTACTGTCCCACCTCAACGCACTTAGTGAGGCGGTTTCCTTGGCACGTCTTGTTGAAGCAGAGATCGTGTCCCCTTATTCCGGGATTCTCATCAATACGGGCGTGGGTAACCCAACCGCGCCATTAATTCACGACGCCTAGGAGATAAGCGAGTTTTACCAGGCTGGTGGGGGCACATAGTTTCTGTTGGGGAACGTAGTAATTTCAAAAAAAAATCCTACGCACACGCAAGATCATGGTGATGGCATAGCAACGAGAGGGGAGAGTGTATGTCCACGTACCCTCGTAGACCGTGAGCGGAAGCGTTATAACAACGCTGTTGATGTAGTCGACGCCTTCACGACCCGACCAATCCAAGTACCGAACGCACGGCACCTCCGAGTTCAGCACACGTTCAGCTCGATGACGATCCCCGGGCTCCGATTCAGCAAAGCGTCGGGGATGAGTTCCGTCAGCACGACGGCGTGGTGACGATGATGATGCTCCACCGGCGCATGGCTTCGCCTAAGCTCATGACGATATGACCGAAGTGGAATATGGTGGAGGGGCACCGCACACGCTAAGGAACGATCCGTAGATCAACTTGTGTCTCATGGGGTGCCCCCTGCCCCGTATATAAAGGAGCAAGGGGGTGCGGCCGGCCCTAGGAGGAGGCGACGGAGGAGTCCTACTCCCACCGGAGTAGGACTCCCCCCCCTAGTTGGATTAGGACTTGGGGGGAGGGAAAGAGAAGGGCGCCGCCCCCTTCCTTGTCCTATTCGGACTAGGGGGGAGGGGGCGCGCGGCCTGCCCTGGCCGGCCCTCCTCTTCTCCCTCATGGCCCACTAAGGCCCATTAACCCCCGGGAGGGTTCCGGTAACCCCCCGGTGTTCCGTAAAATCGATTTCACCCGGAACTATTCCGAAGTCCAAACATAGGCTTCCAATATATCAATCTTTATGTCTCGACCATTTCGAGACTCCTCGTCATGTCCGTGATCACATCCGGGACTCCGAACAAACTTCGGTACATCAAAACTTATAAACTCATAATAAACTATCATCGTAACGTTAAGCGTGCGGACCCTACGGGTTCGAGAACTATGTAGACATGACCTAGAACTATTCTCGGTCAATAACCAATAGCGAACCTGGATGCCCATATTGGTTCCTACATATTCTTCAAGATCTTTATCGGTCAAACCGCATAACGACATACGTTGTTCCTTTGTCATCGGTATGTTACTTACCCGAGATTCGATCGTCGGTATCCAATACCTAGTTCAATCTCGTTACGGCAAGTCTCTTTACTCGTTCCGTAATACATCATCTCACAACTAAGTTATTAGTTGCAATGCTTGCAAGGCTTATGTGATGTGTATTACCGAGAAGGCCTAGAGATACCTCTCCGACAATCGGAGTGACAAAACCTAATCTCAAATCGCCAACCCAACATGTACCTTTGGAGACACCTGTAGTACTCCTTTATAATCACCCGATTCGTTGTGACGCTTTGGTAGCACCAAAGTGTTCCTCCGATAAACGGAGTTGCATAATCTCATAGTTACAGGAACATGTATAAGTCATGAAGAAAGCAATAGCAATATACTAAACGATCAAGTGCTAGGCTAACGGAATGGGTCATGTCAATCACATCATTCTCCTAATGATGTGACCCCATTAATCAAATAACAACACATGTCTATGGTTAGGAAACATAACCATCTTTGATTAATGAGCTAGTCAAGTAGAGGCATACTAGTGACTATATGTTTGTCTATGTATTCACACATGTATTATGTTTCCGTTAATACAATTCTAGCATGAATAATAAACATTTATCATGATATGAGGAAATAAATAATAACTTCATTATTGCCTCTAGGGCATATTTCCTTCAGCTCCCACTTGCACTCGAGTCAATAATCTAGATTACACAAGAATGATTCTAACACCCATGGAGTCTTGGTGCTGATCATGTTTTGCTCGTGGAAGAGGCTTAGTCAACGGTCTGCAATATTCAGATCCGTATGTATCTTGCAAATCTCTATGTCTCCCACTTGGACTTGGTCCCGAATGGAATTGAAGCGTCTCTTGATATGCTTGGTCCTCTTGTGAAATCTGGATTCCTTTGCCAAGGCAATTGCACCAAGATTGTAACAGAAGATCTTCATTGGTCCCGATGCACTAGGTATGACACCTAGATCGAAATGAACTCTTTCATCCAGATTCCTTCATTTGCTGCTTCCAAGCAGCTATGTACTCCGCTTCACATGTAGATCCCGCCACGACGCTTTGTTTAGAACTGCACCAACTGACAGCTCCACCGTTTAATAAAAACACGTATCCGGTTTGCGATTTAGAATCATCCGGATCAGTGTCAAAGCTTGCATCGACGTAATCATTTACGACTAGCTCTTTGTCACCTCCATATCGAGAAACATATCCTTAGTCCTTTTCGGTATTTCAGATGTTCTTGACCGCTGTCCAATGATCCACTCTGGATTACTTTGGTACCTTCCTGCCAAGCTTATTGCTAAGCATACGTCAGGTCTGGTACATAGCATTGCATACATGATAGAGCCTATGGCTGAAGCATAGGGAACATCTTTCATTTTCTCTCTATCTTTTGTTGTGGTCGGGCATTGAGTCGACTCAATTTCACACCTTGTAATACAGTAAAAATCCTTTCTTTGCCTCGATCCATTTTGAACTTTTTCAAAACTTTATCAAGGTATGTGCTTTGTGAAAGTCCAATTAAGCGTCTTGATCTATCTCTATAGATCTTGATGCCCAATATGTAAGCAGCTTCACCGAGGTCTTTCATTGAAAACTTTTATTCAAGTATCCTTTTATGCTATCCAGAAATTCTATATCATTTCCAATTAATAATATGTCGTCCACATATAATATCGAAATGCTACTGAGCTCCCACTCACTTTCTTGTAAATACAGAGCTTCTCCAAAAGTCTCAGATAAAACCATATGCTTTGATCACACTATCAAAGCGTTTATTCCAACTCCGAGAGGCTTGCACTGACCATAAATTGATCGCTGGAGCTTGCACACTTTGTTAGCACCTTTTGGATCAACAAAACCTTCTCGTTGCATCATATACAACTCTTCTTCTAGAAATCCATTCAAGAATGCAGTTTTACATCCATTTGCCAAATTTCATAATCATAAAATGCAGCAATTGCTAACATGATTCGGACAGACTTAAGCATCGCTCATGGTGAGAAAGTCTCATCGTAGTCAACTCCTTGAACTTGTCGAAAACCTTTTGCAACAAGTCGAGCTTTATAGACAGTTACATTACCATCGGTGTCGGTCTTCTTCTTAAAGATCCATTTATTCTCAATGGCTTGCCGCTCATCGGGCAAGTCAACCAAAGTCCATACTTTGTTCTCATACATGGATCCCATCTCAGATTTCATGGCTTCCAGCCATTTTGCGAATCTGGGCTCACCATCGCTTCTTCATAGTTTGTAGGTTCACCATGGTCAAGTAACATGACTTCCGAATAGGATTACCGTACCAATCTGTGCGGATCTTACTCTAGTTGACCTCGTGAGTTCAAGAGAAACTTGATCTGAAGTTTCATGATCATCATCATTAACTTCCTCACTAATTGGTGTAGGTGTCACAGAACCGATTTCTGTGATGAACCATTTTCCAATAAGGGAGCTGGTACTGTTACCTCATCAAGTTCTACTTTTCTCCCACTCACTTCTTTCGAGAGAAACTCCTTCTCTAGAAAGGATCCATTCTTAGCAACGAATGTCTTGCCTTCGGATCTGAGATAGAAGGTGTACCCAACTGTTTCCTTTGGGTATCCTATGAAGACACATTTTTTTGATTTGGTTTCAAGCTTATCAGGTTGAAGTTTTTTCACATAAGCATCGCAGCCCCAAACTTTCAGAAACGACAACTTTGGTTTCTTGCCAAACCACAGTTCATAAGGAGTCGTCTTAACGGATTTTGATGGTGCCCTATTTAACGTGAATGCTGCCGTCTCTAAAGCATAACCCCAAAATGATAGCGGTAAATTGGTAAGAGACATCATAGATCGCACCATATCTAGTAAAGTACGATTACGACGTTCGGACACACCATTACGCTGTGGTGTTCCAGGTGGCGTTAGTTGCGAAACTATTCCGCAATTTTTCAAATGTAGACCAAACTCGTAACTCAAATATTCTCCTCCACGATCAGATCGTAGAAATTTTATTTTCTTGTTACGATGATTTTCAACTTCACTCTAAAATTCTTTGAACTTTTCAAATGTTTCAGATTTATGCTTCATTAAGAAGATATACCCATATCTGCTTAAATCATCTGTGAAGGTGAGAAAATAACGATATCCGCCACGAGCTTCAACATTCATCGGACCACATACATCTCATGTATGATTTCCAACAGACTGTTGCTCTCTCCATCGAACCGGAGAACGGTATTTTAGTCATCTTGCCTATGAGGCACGGTTCGCAAGTACCAAGTGATTCATAATCAAGTGATTCCAAAAGTCCATCAGTATGGAGTTTCTTCATGCGCTTTACATCGATATGACCTAAACGGCAATTGCCACAAATAAGTTGCACTATCATTATTAACTTTGCATCTTTTGGCTTCGACATTATGAATATGTGTATTACTACTATCGAGATTTAATAAAAATAGACCACTCTTCAAGGGTGCATGACCATAAAATATATTACTCATATAAATAGAACAACCATTATTCTCTGATTTAAATGAATAACCGTCTCGCATCAAACAAGATCCAGATATAATGTTCATGCTCAACGTTGGCACCAAATAACAATTATTAAGGTCTAAAACTAATCCCGAAGGTAGATGTAGAGGTAGCGTGCCGACCGCGATCACATCGACTTTGGAACCGCTTCCACGCCGCATTGTCACCTCGTCCTTTGCGGTGCTCGCTTATTCCATAGTCCCTGTTTTGAGTTGCAAATATTAGCAATGAACCAGTATCAAATACCCGGTGCTACTACGAGCTCTAGTAAGGTACACATCAATAACATGTATATCACATATACCTTTGTTCACCTTGCCATCCTTCTTATCCGCCAAATACTTGGGGCAGTTCCGCTTCCAAAGGACCAGTTTGCTTGCGGTAGAAACACTCGGTTTCAGGCTTAGGTCCAGACTTGGGTTTCTTCTCTTGAGCAGCAACTTTCTTGTTGTTCTTTTGAAGTTCCCTTCTTCTTCCCTTTGCCCTTTTCTTGAAACTAGTGGTCTTGTTGACCACCAACACTTGATGCTCTTTCTTGATTTCTACCTCCGCAGCTTTTAGCATTGCGAAGAGCTCGGGAATTGTCTTGGTCATCCCTTGCATATTATAGTTCATCACAAAGCTCTTGTAGCTTGGTGGCGTGATTGGAGAATTCATCAATGACACTATCATCCGGAAGATTAACTCCCGCTTGAATCAAGTGATTATTATACCCGGACATTTTGAGTATATGTTCACCGATGAACTATTCTCCTCCATCTTGCAGCTATAGAACTTATTGGAGACTTCATATCTCTCAATCCGGGCATTTGCTTGAAATATTAACTTCAACTCTTGGAACATCTCATATGCTCCATGACGCTCAAAACGTCGTTGAAGACCCGGTTCTAAGCCGTAAAGCATGGCACACTGAACTATAGAGTAGTCATCGCTTTGCTCGCCAGACGCTCACAACTTCGGCGTTGTTCTCAGCAGCAGTTCGGCACCCAGCGGTGCTTCGGGACGTAATTCTTCCGTGCAGCAATGAGGATAATCCTCAAATTACGGACCCAGTCCGTGTAATTGCTACCATCATCTTTCAACTTTGCTTTCTCAAGGAACGCATTAAAATTCAACGGAACAACAAAGACGAGCCATCTATCTACAAGAAACATAGACAAGCAAAATACTATCATGTACTAAGTTCATGATAAATTTAAGTTCAATTAATCATATTAAAAACTCCCACTTAGACAGACATCTCTCTAGTCATCTAAGTGATTACGTGATCCAAATCAACTAAACCATAACCGATCATCACGTGAGATGGAGTAGTTTTCAATGGTGAACATCACTATGTTGATCATATCTACTATATGATTCACGCCGACCTTTCGGTCTCCGTGTTCGAGGCCATATCTGCATATGCTAGGCTCGTCAAGTTTAACCTGAGTATTCTGCGTGTGCAAAACTGGCTTGCACCCGTTGTAGATGGACGTAGAGCTTATCACACCCGATCATCACGTGGTGTCTGGGCACGACGAACTTTGGCAACGGTGCATACTCGGGAGAACACGTCTTGATAATTTTTGGTGAGAGATCATCTTAAAATGCTACCGTCAATCAAAGCAAGATAAGATGCATAAAGGATAAACATCACATGCAATCAATATAAGTGATATGATATGGCCATCATCATCTTGTGCTTGTGATCTCCATCTCCGAAGCACCGTCATGATCACCATCGTCACCGGCGCGACACCTTGATCTCCATCGTAGCATAGTTGTCGTCTCGCCAACTATTGCTTCTACGACTATCGCTACTGCTTAGTGATAAAGTAAAGCAATTACATGGCGTTTCCATTTCATACAATAAAGCGACAACCATATGGCTCCTGCCAGTTGCCGATAACTCGGTTACAAAACATGGTCATCTCACATAATAAAATATAGCATCACGTCTTGACCATATCACATCACAACATGCCCTGCAAAAACAAGTTAGACGTCCTCTACTTTGTTGTTGCAAGTTTTACGTGGCTGCTACGGGCTGAGCAAGAACCGTTCTTACCTACGCATCAAAACCACAACGATAGTTTGTCAAGTTGGTGCTGTTTTAACCTTCGCAAGGACCGGGCGTAGCCACACTCGGTTCAACTAAAGTGAGAGAGACAGACACCCACCGGTCACCTTTAAGCAACGAGTGCTCGAAGCGGTGAAACCAGTCTCGCGTAAGCGTACGCGTAATGTCGGTCCGGGCCGCTTCATCTCACAATACCGCCAACCAAAGTATGACATGCTGGTAAGCAAGATGACTTATATCGCCCACAACTCACTTGTGTTCTACTCATGCATATGACATCAACGCATAAAACCAGGCTCGGATGCCACTGTTGGGGAACGAGTAATTTCAAAAATTTCCTACGCACACGCAAGATCATGGTGATGGCATAGCAACGAGAGGGGAGAGTGTATGTCCACGTACCCTCGTAGACCGTAAGCGGAAGCGTTATAACACCGCGGTTGATGTAGTCGTACATCTTCACGATCCGACCGATCCAAGTACCGAACGCACGGCACCTCCGAGTTCAGCACACGTTCAGCTCGATGACGATCCCCGGGCTCCGATCCAGCAAAGCGTCGGGGATGAGTTCCGTCAACCTGACGGCGTGGTGGCGATGATGATGCTCCACCGGCGCAGGCTTCGCCTAAGCTCCGCGACGATATGACCGAAGTGGAATATGGTGGAGGGGGGCACCGCACACGGCTAAGGAACGATCCGTAGATCAACTTGTGTCTCATGGGGTGCCCCCCTGGCCCCGTATATAAAGGAGCAAGGGGGGGTGCGGCCATCCCTAGGAGGAGGCGCGCCGGAGGAGTCCTACTCCCACCGGGAGTAGGACTCCCCCCCTTTTCCTAGTTGGATTAGGACTTGGGGGGAGGGAAAAGAGAAAGGGGGGCGCCCCCCCCCCTCCTTGTCCTATTCGGACTAGGGGGGGAGGGGACGCGCGGCCTACCCTGGCCGGCCCTCCTCTTCTCCCTCATGGCCCACTAAGGCCCATTAACCCCCGGGAGGGTTCCGGTAACCCCCCGCTGTTCCGGTAAAATCCCGATTTCACCCGGAACTATTCCGAAGTCCAAACATAGGCTTCCAATATATCAATCTTTATGTCTCGACCATTTAGAGACTCCTCGTCATGTCCATGATCACATCCGGGACTCCGAACAAACTTCGGTACATCAAAACTTATAAACTCATAATAAACTGTCATCGTAACGTTAAGTGTGCGGACCCTACGGGTTCGAGAACTATGTAGACATGACCTAGAACTATTCTCGGTCAATAACCAATAGCGGAACCTGGATGCCCATATTGGTTCCTACATATTCTTCGAAGATCTTTATCGGTCAAACCGCATAACGACATCGTTGTTCCTTTGTCATCGGTATGTTACTTACCCGAGATTCGATCGTCGGTATCCAATACCTAGTTCAATCTCGTTACCGGCAAGTCTCTTTACTCGCTCCGTAATACATCATCTCACAACTAACTTATTAGTTGCAATGCTTGCAAGGCTTATGTGATATGTATTACCGAGAAGGCCTAGAGATACCTCTCCGACAATCGGAGTGACAAAACCTAATCTCGAAATACGCCAACCCAACATGTACCTTTGGAGACACCTGTAGTACTCCTTTATAATCACCCAGATTCGTTGTGACGTTTGGTAGCACCAAAGTGTTCCTCCGTAAACGGAGTTGCATAATCTCATAGTTACAGGAACATGTATAAGTCATGAAGAAAGCAATAGCAATATACTAAACGATCAAGTGCTAGGCTAACGGAATGGGTCATGTCAATCACATCATTCTCCTAATGGTGTGACCCCATTAATCAAATAACAACACATGTCTATGGTTAGGAAACATAACCATCTTTGATTAATGAGCTAGTCAAGTAGAGGCATACTAGTGACTATATGTTTGTCTATGTATTCACACATGTATTATGTTTCCGGTTAATACAATTCTAGCATGAATAATAAACATTTATCATGATATGAGGAAATAAATAATAACTTTATTATTGCCTCTAGGGCATATTTCCTTCAGTTTCGTCCGCCCATATAAGGGGATAAGGATCCACCTTTTCCATCTATGCCTTCTTCCTCCTTTGCCAATCCATTTTCGCGCACTCGAGCTCCAGCGCCCAAGTCCGCTCACCTTACCTCAACCTTCTCCAGCCATGTCCGGAGCGGGAGGCAAGTGGATGGTCTCCTCCGTCACGGAGGGACACATCAAAAAGTTGAGGAAGGCCGGATACTTGTCCAATGACATCACGCACCGGCTCCCCGACAAGGGGCAGCTCATCCCCACCCACAGGCCCCATGAAAGGGTGGTGTTCCTCACCCACTTCCTCCGTGGACTAGGTTTTCCACTTCACCCATTTGTCCGGGGGCTCATGTTCTACTACGTCCTGGATTTCCACGATCTGGCCCCAAACTTCATCCTCAACATCTCGGCGTTCATCGTCAGGTAATGCGAGGCCTTCCTCAGCATCCAGCCCCACTTCGCTTATGGTGAAGACCTTCAATGTCAAGCCGAAGGTAGTGGGCGGCCGCCAAGCGGAGTGCGGAGGCGCCATGGCGGGCAAGATGCCCAACGTTACATGGCTCGAGGGCTCCTTCGTGGAGACCATAAAGGGGTGGCAATCGGGGTGGTTCTACATCACCGAGCCGCGTGACCCCGAATGGGCAGCAGCCCCCGAATTCTGATCTGGCTTCCCTACACGGCTCACCTCCTGGAAAGAGACAGGCCTATCGTGGGGTAATTCGGAATAGCTGACCGGACTCCAAACCTGCGCCCAAAACCTGGTGAACAAGAAGCCCAAGCTCGTCAACGTAGTCCAGGTCATGCTCATCCGCCGGATCCTCCCGTGCCAACAACGGGCTTTCAGCTTGTGGGAGTTTGATCCGCACAAAGCACCAACCTCGAGCGGGCTCTTCGACACTACGTACGAAGATGCCTGGAAGGGGCTGTTCAAGGGCGCCGAGGCTCCCGCATCCGCTACCGAGGATCGCGGATTCAGCGGGCAGCATCAAGCCAACGCGGTAAGCTATTTTTCCCTTTACGGGACACTTGTTTTTCATAGTTTGACTCTATGCGGGATCTAAACTCCCTTACCTTTGACAAGATTGGCAAAGGAAGTCCGGGCAGATTGACTGTCCGGCTCCCTTGCCAGAAGACCCAGCGGATGCCCGCTGACGGTTGCTTGGTTCCGCACCTTACGTGGTGCCGAGAAGAAGGCCAAGAAGAAGGCCACGGGAACTCGAAGGAGTTCCCGGCGCCAGGTGGTGTCGGACTCATCGTCCGATGACTCCGAGGCGGACTCCTCCCGTGAAAACGAGGAGGAGGAAAGAGAGGCCTCTCCCCCAGCGGGGGGAGAGAAGAAAAGGAAGGCCGCCCCAACTGGGGGGGCCGAAGGGTCCAAGAAGGGAAGGAGCCTTCCTCCGGACTACTCCACCAACGCCGATGATGGCGAAGAAGAGTGGCCACCCAGGGCCAAGCCCCTGGCGAAATCGTAAGTATCCGGATACCAGAATAACTCACGGCGCTCCTTCATTGCACAGTACCTTCTGACGCTGAATATAATCATGCAGTCCGCCCAAGGCCGGGCTTGACGCTTCAACGAGCGGCTCCCTGGGTTCGTCGGATGTGAATAGCACTTCACTTCCGGCCGCCTCCTCTCCTCACGCTGCGGATGATGCCGAGGTGGAGTCCCAAAAGTGGCCAAGCCAGGAGGAGGTGGTCCTGGAGGTGCCGCAAGGCAACCTCCCGGACTCCAGGCACAAAGGGGATAAAACCCCAAAGGGCTCTAAGTCCGGCCCCGGGCCGGACTCCGCACCGGAACCTTCAGTGGTTCCGGAGTCCGGCAGGCGGCCCCCTAGTAAGAAGGGCAAGCCTACGACGCCGGTGACCTCCGTCTAACCGGAGGCACCGGATAATCTGCTGGAGGTGCTCAACGGCGCCTCCATCGACGAGGAGCACCGCACTATTATGAGTGTGGTGATCCAGAAGGTTCAGTCCGCCAAGAGCGGGCTGACTAAAGCCTGTGCCAGCCTTCTAACAAGCTTTGAGGTATGTGTTTAAGATATGTAAAAATATTACCGCATAGACAGTAGCCCCTGATGCTCAATTTGGTGTTCGGAAAGAAAAGCCGAACTGAGGATCAAAAATATATACGCAGGAGTCTAACATAAGTATGTCAATATGGGAATGCAGGCTGCGCTGTTGACCTCTGCCGCACTGACTGTGGAGGTCGATGCATTGAAGCAGAGCCTCGAGCGGTCCGAGAACGAGCTCGGCCTTGCCAAGAAGCAGCTTGAGGACAAGGAAGGTAAATAATACCTTATGTAAGTATATAAAACAAAAAAAAGATGTGGTTGCAAAAAATGACAGGACCAATGTGAGTATTACAGGGGCCACAACCCAGGTGGCAACCCTGAAGGAAGCGCTGTCCAACGCTGAAGAAAATGCGGCCGTGGAGCGTACCCAGCGAGAAAAGCAGGAGGCGCGAGTGGCGGAGGTGCAACGAGAGCTCAAGGCTCTCGTGGAAAAACACGAGAGTTTGGAGCTTGACTCAAAGACTCGAGAGTCCGAGCTTGCCTCGGCGCTTGAGAGCGCCAAATCTGCTAAGGCCGAAGCCCAAAAAGCCCTCCAAGAAATTGAGGCGATGAAGAAGATAGTGATGGGTAAGGCATTCTTTATGCAAAGCAAGCACATGAAAGTGAATTACTTGTTACTTACCCGAGTCCGGAGCTCTATAGGGGCATTCGCAGATCTTCCCTGCAGTGTGTCCGAAGCTGCTGCATTCTATCGAGCCGAGGAGGGGAGCTCGACGGAGAGGGTGTTCTGGTCTCAGTATGCTGAGGCTAGACACCCGGTGCCCTTGAGCGACCAGCTGAAGCAGCTGGTCGAGCTCCATATGGTGGCCGAACAGGCCATGAAGGGTCTCATAGTCCGGCTGTGGCCTGGGGAAGCCATGCCTGGGAGCTACTTCGGGCTGGTGAGGCGCCTGGTGGATGCATGTCCATGGATTGAAGTCATCAAGCGCTCTGTATGCATCGAAGGTGCCCGTAGGGCTCTTGCCCGTGCTAAAGTGCACTAGGGCAAGATGGACGCTGAGAAGCTTGTGAAGGACGGACCACCGCCGGGCAAGGAGCATCGCAAGCCCGAGATGTATTATGAGGGCGTCCTGAAGGGTGCCCGCCTTATAGCGGATGAATGCTCCAAAGATGTAATTTTTTAGTAAACTCGCATTTGTGATCCTGTACGCTGAAAACTTGTTCATATGCGCTAAGCAACGCTTTCTAATTTAAAATATTACCTTCTGTGCGGCCATTTATTAAATTTGAGAGATGGCGAGTCGTCGGCTTCCGCCCCCATGCCACGAGTGTTGGGGTGTTCGGGATAAACTTGAGCGCTCTTTTTCCCATTCTTGGGTCCTTGAGGAGGCGCCAACACAACGTAACAAGGCAACCGGACTATAATGCTTGAACACTCTCACTTAGCCATAGAATTCTATAATTTTAAATTTCGGCGAAGCCCCTAGTATTCGGAAGACCGAGTTCGGGGCGCTATCCACGCCTAGGCCGGACAAAGCCGACTCCTCGCTCTAAGCGGCATAAGTCTTTAGGGACTCGAAAACCTCTCGAACAGCGACCAGCTCTCGCCCTATCATGACGGTCAGTTTTAGCTTTCTCCACTGAGGTGCTTAGCCTAGCTCAACTGGGGCACAATCGCAGTGGTTCTTCCAGTGCTACCTTAGCCGATATAACGGAACGTAAGGTACCAAAACATGGGAGCAGGGCAAACCCAACTATTGACCCAAGACATGATTCGGAGCCGATGCATATAATGCTATAAGTTCAGGGTGCCGCACTCATGAGAGTGTTCGGACTTCTCACACCATATTCTGGGGTGCGTAAGCCCTCAGTGTATTGGCCGTACCAAAGTGTACGGCTGCATAATGTCATAACTGAACATATTTTTATAAAAAAAGGAATGCAATAATAGACAAAATCTATGTATTGTTTATTCGAAAAGTATGCGGTAAAAGCAGAACGATACAAATAGTGCGATAAGCAAGAGATGGGACTATTTGACATGTCCCCCTCGAGGCGAGCTGCGGGATGATATGTGAAACAATTATACTGCTCGTTATAGAGACCACCGGACACTCGACGTAGCTTTCGCCTCCTGGATGTTGCATCGTGTGTTGGCGATTGTCTTACACGGACAGGCCTTCCGTGAGTGGAGTCCTGAAAGTAAGAAAAAATGACAAAATCGGGGCCCCACAGTGCGGTTGAGCCGCATTTTGAGCATGCCGTGGTCGTGCCCCTCCCCCTATGCCCATGGTATTTCCAGAGCGTAGTTATGTACGCGTAGTAGTGGTTTCACAATTTCACGAGGGCTGGGGTTGGGGCCGCATTGCTACGCGTGCTCGGAACGTGCCAGGCGGTCTTGTTGTAGGTTACTCCGGGTGCGCTTGACGGTGTACGGACGTTTAATGGCCGGACTGGAGAATTGCCTTGAGAGGGTGCTTTGTACTTCCGCCGCGAGGGCCGCCGTATGCTCCTCCGTTTGGAGAGAGCGTTCGGTGTTTCCATTGACCGTAATGACTCCTCGAGGGCCTGGCATATTGAGCTTGAGGTATGCATAGTGCGGCACCACATTGAACTTTGCAATGCGGTTCGTCCGAGCGGTGCGTGATAGCCATCATGAACGGGACTATGTCAAGATTAACTCCTCGCTTGAAATTATCCGGGATCCAAAGATCACCTCAAGTGTAATCGAGCTCGTGCAGTTGGCCTCTACACCTGGTATGATGCCTTTAAAGGTCGTCTTTGTGGGCTTAATCCTTGAGGGATCTATGCCCATTTTTCTCACTGTATCCGGACAAAGCAGGTTCAGGCTGCTGCCGCCGTCCATAAGGACTCTAGTGAGGTGAAATCCATCAATCATTGGGTCTAGAACCAATACGGCGAATCCGCCATGGCGGATGCTAGTGGGGTGGTCCCTTCGATCAAAAGTGATCGGGCAGGAGGACCATGGGTTGAACTCTGGGGCGACTGGCTCCAACGCATATACGTCCCTGAGTGCACGCTTCCGCTCCCTTTTGGGTATGTGGGTTGCGTATATCATGTTCATCGTCCACACTTGTGGGGGGAAGCCCTTCTGTCCCCTATTGTTCAGCGGCCGGGGCTCCTCCTCGTCATCGCTATGCAGCCCCTTGTCATTGTTTTCGACGTTTAACTTGCCTGCCTGTTTGAACACCCAACAATCCCTGTTGGTGTGGTTGGCTGGTTTTTCGGGGGTGCCGTGTATCTGGCACGAGCGATCGAGTATTCGGTCCAAATTGGACGGCCCCGGAGTGTTTCTTTTGAATGGCTTTTTCTACTGACCGGGTTTAGAGCCTCTGAATCCGGCATTAACTGCCGTATCATCAGCATTGTCGCCGTTAATGCGGCGCTTTTGCTTGTTGCGACGCGACCGCCAATGTTGTCCTTGGTATCCGAATTACGTGGCTCTTGGTCATGTTATTACTACGAGCTAGCCAGCTGTCTTCTCCGCATAAAGCGGGCCATGAGTGTTATGAGGGCTGCCATGGATTTCGCTTTTCCTGTCCTAGGTGCGGGCAAGCCACTCGTCACGGATGTTATGCTTGAAGGCTGCAAGGGCCTCTGCGTCCGGACAATCGACTATTTGATTTTTCTTGGTTAGGAACCGTGTCCGAATTGTCGGCCGATTCCTCGGCTGCTGAATTATGTTGCTTAGGTCATCGGCGTCGGTGGTCGCACATAGGTGCCACGGAAGTTGTCGAGGAATGCGGCTTCCGTGTCCTCCCAACAACCAATTGATTCTCTTTGGCAAGCTGTTAAGCCAATGCCGAGCTGGTCCTTTAAGCTTGAGTGGGAGGTATTTGATGGCGTAGATCATCGCCAAGGGCCATGTGGATATGAAGGAGATAATCCTCGATCCATACCGCCGATCTGTTGTGCCATCGTATGATTCGATGTTTGCGGGTTTGAAACCCTCGGGATTTGATGATCCATTACTTCATCCGTGAAGCATAGTGGGTGTCTGGCGCCTCAGATTGGGCTATATCACGGCGTAGCTCAAATGAGCTTTGTCTCATCGTGTTCGCCCGGCGGATTTACCATATCCGCGTGACGGTTATCGCCACGTGTCATGGGCGCCCACGCGATCCATAGATCGATCTTGTCTGCCTTGCCCTGTCCTCCAATATATCTCGCAGGTCTGGCGCATTTCCCCATGCCTTGGTATTCTTTGAGCGACGTCGGGGTGCAGCTTGAGTGGAGGGCCGAGAGGCCTCTCTGTCGCGGCCACGAGGTGGCCGGTCGGCCGCATCATGCGCTGCTGATGTAGGTCTAGGTGATTCCTCCTCTAATCGGGGTAGCAGCCTGCGTTTTGGGTAGCTCTTGGAGGGGCGTTCGAGTTCGTACACTTCAGCCGCAAGGACATCAGTCCATCTGTCGGCTAGCAAGTCTTGGTCAGCTCTAAGCTGTTGCTGCTTTTTCTTGAGGCTGCTCACCGTGGCCATAAGCCTGCGTTTGTAACGCTCTTGTTCGACGGGATCCTCAGGCACGACAAATTCAATAACTCGTCGAGGCTTGCCTCGTCTTCGGAGGGGGGCATGTAATTATCGTCCTCTACCTCTCTGTCTGCCGCTCTCTCATGAGGGATGGCTTCTCCATCCTCCTGTGCTGAATCCTGCTGGAGGGGATTGTCTTCGGCACTGTCCGGGGTGTTGTTATCTCCCGTGCCGGAATCGCCGTTTTTGCTGTGGCGGGATTTAGAGCGGCGCCGCTGACGCCGGCGCTTAGGCTGCTTCTTGGAGGGGTCATCCTCCGTTGTTCCATCGCCGTTCCCTTCTTTTGGGGTGTCCATCATGTATATGTCATATGACGAGGTGGCCTTCCAGTTCCCTGTAGGCGCTGGTTCTTGGTCGTCTCCTGCATCGGCGTCCATACCGTCGATGTCTTCGGAGTTGAAGTCGAGAATGTCGATTAAATAATCGACAATGGCTACGAAGTGGGTGGTGGATGGGCTTTGAATTTCTTCATCGTCCGCATCCCAACCTTGCTGACCATAGTCCGACCAGGGCTCTCCTGATAAAGAGAGAGACTTTAGTGACTTCAGAATGTCGCCGAAAGGAGAGTGCTGAAAGATGTCCGCGGCGGTGAATTCCATGATCGGCGCCCAATCAGATTCGATTGGCAGGGGCGCGGAAGGTTCGGAGTCCGGAGAGGAGTCCGACACCTTGGAGTCACGAGCTTCGCAAAGGACAGGTATGGTGTTCGGCTCGATCGCCATAGAGATTGCAGCCCCCGAGGCGGTGTCCAGCCACCCGTCCTGATTGGCGCAATCGGCTCGAGCTAAGGGTCGGGCGGACACTCGTGCGACCTCGAGGCAATCGCTCGCGGCAGAGCTAGATCATGCCCATCGTGACAAAGGCGGTGCGCTTGGCTGTGGCTCGAACCGTCGAAGATCAATTCTCCGCGGACGTCGGCCGTGTAGTTCAAACTTCCAAATCTGACCGATGGCGGGGCGTAGCTTCGATCTGCTCCGGATGGCCAGCGAATTGGCCCAGCATGCAAAGCCGCTGAATATGAAGATCTGTCCGGGAGAAAAGTCTCGCCCTGGACCACATCGTTGTTGACAATCGGAGGAGCCATCGGGCCTAAAGATGACGACACAGAGGAACTCTCAATGAAAGCACCAATGTCGGTGCCAAAACCGCAGATCTCGGTAGGGGGTCCCGAACTGCGTAGGCGTCTAGGCGGATGGTAACAGGAGACAAGGGACACGATGTTTTTACCCAGGTTCGGCCCTCTCGATGGAGGTAAAACCCTACTCCTGCTTGATTAATATTGATGATATGGGTAGTACAAGAGTAGATCTACCACGAGATCGAGAGGCTAAACCCTAGAAGCTAGCCTATGGTATGATTGTTGTTCGTCCCCACGGACTAAAACCCTCCGGTTTATATAGACACCGGAGAGGGTTAGGGTTACATAGAGTCGGTTACAATGGAAGGAGATCTACATATCCGTATCGCCAAGCTTGCCTTCCACGCCAAGGAAAGTCCCATCCGGACACGGGACGAAGTCTTCAATCTTGTATCTTCATAGTCCAGGAGTTCGGCCAAAGGTTATAGTCGGGCCATCCGGACACCCCCTAATCCAGGACTCCCTCAGGGTCCTTTACCGAAGGTTAGTTTGCCTAATCTCACTGTTTTTGATCTTGTTCGGCCAGAATCGTCGATCATTGTTAGTCGAAAGAAGAAGGGTCGCCGGACGGCGGCCAGATCGTCGCCTGCGGCGCTAGCGACAGTCTCGCCGGGTTTTCCGGGTCTCGGGATCGCTGCAGATCGCCAGCATCGTTTGAAAATTCTCGTTGGCCGTGAGGGGCCGACTGAGGGCGATCTTGGGCTGTGTCACACTGGGCCGGGGTTAGCTGGGTATGAGGCCCAGGCTAACCCGATGCTGAACCAGCTAGTGCTTGGAACGGATCGGGACATCGATGTAGCGCTGGTCGGGCCGGTATCGCCTGGGTATGTCGCCCAGGGGGATACGGTATCGGTCGCGGCTCGGGGCGACGTCGTTTCGTCAGTCAGAGCGTCGTTTCGTTCCGTGCCGTCGCCTGCTAGGGTTTTGCGACGCCGGAGTCCTAACCTGCGATCGGCCGGGACTAGACGGGCGCGGCGCATTCCTCCGCTTGGGCTGAGGGCGGGCCGAGAGGTGTTGTGCCGCCGGGAAAGAAGTCAGGGGTTGGCCGCGTCCAGATCACGCCGCTGCAGGCCGCCGGCGCTGGCCGTGGCGCCGTGCCATCGCCTGCTCCCGGGAGTGGGGCTGCGTTGCCGTTGCCTTTGGGTAGCGGCCGTGGGGCAGGGCCGTCGGTCAACCATGGGACGGGCCTTGGGGTGCCTCCACTGCAGGCTCTGCCTGCTGGCCGTGGTATGACGACGGTGGGTTCGACTTCGGGCCGTGGTGGAGGGTCTGGTCCTAGACCGCCGGCCAATGCTACTGCGAGGATACGGCCTCCGGCGCCGGCAGCGACCGGGATGAACGCGGCGGGCCGTGGTGGCGTGATGCCACGGTCGACTACGCCTGGTGTCGGGGATATACCCCGTGGTATGACCCGGCCGGATGTATGACCCGGCCGGAGCTTGCGCTTCACCGATGACCCGCCGGAGGACTGGCGACTCACGGGTCTGGCGGTTCACTGGTCAGACGACTCACGAGCCTGACGACTCATGGATGACCCCGACGGCGGGTCAGATAGAAGACTAGGCCCAAGGCCCAGAAGGCCGGTTTACGTTATGGTAGGCCGGCTTAAGAGGAAGGAAGCAAGACCCGGACTTGTATTCAACTTGTAAGAAAAGATAGACTAGTCCTAGTCCTACTAGGACTCCACATGTTACCCGGCCCTCCAACTTATATAAGGAGGGGCGGGGCTCCCCAAAGAGAGACAGAAAAGAAGAAACAATCTCTAAGGCTAGATACAACTAGAGGAGAGCCGGTTTACGGCGACTCCTATGAGCATAATGAGACCTAGCCACAAACAGCATGTAGGGCTATTTTCGGATGATGTTTCCCGGGGCCCGAAGCTGTCTAAATCCTTGTCTTGTGTGTTGCGTCTCTCGTCCCGATCAACCCCTCTCAAGCTACCACATAGATGCGTTGGCCTCGCGACTAAGTCCTGACACTAAGGACATCTGACGTGTTAATTTCACGACAGTTGGCGCCCATCGTGGGGCTCGCGCACGGTGGTGTTGAGTTCTTGAAGGGATCTCTCTATCGAGAAGTTCGCAATTCATCGGATGAAGAAGATTCAAGAAATTAGGGTTACTCCTGTACGCCATTGCAAGTCGCCGAGATCATGGTTTTCATCTACATCAACTTCCGAGAGGATTGAATCATTGCAGATGTTACGCTCGCAGAAATTATGGTCAAGTACTAGTAGTTACATGGTTTACAAAATCTGATTGATTTTGGAATAGTCCTATGTACTACTTCTAGTACGTAAGCTCTAATCAGAGAAGTTTTGGATTGATCAATTCCGATGCATCACGTGAAGACTCAAGAAGCATCAAGGACAGGTTCCAGCGTAACAATATGGTACAAGCCGGCTTAAAAGATACTGGTCCAAACGAGATCGGGTCTCAGGAGGAATCCGGCCTGTCCTGCACGATCGGTTGGAGATTAAAAATAAAAATAAAATAGAAGGGCCGCGACCTGGAAGATGCGGAGATGGATTCATCCAAAACTACCACGACTCGAAGGAGGAAAAACGCGCCTTCGTCATCTTCGATCCAGGCCGCCCTCACCTCGTCAAACTACTGCAGGATGCCAAGTACAGAGAGTTTTGACCGATTACAACCAGTACAACTACTCGCTGGCCAGAAGCAAAGTAATACTCCGTACAAGTTTAATCCACTTCAGATTGTCTAGTGAGTTTCGGCCACGAGAAGCAAAATCAGTTTTTGGGTTCAATCCCTTTGCTGCTACACCCACCAGAACCTGGAGGGGCCAGCGTGACTAAAGATTAAATAAAGAAAGTAATGAGCCGTCTCCGAGTCGCCCACACCTCGCATCTGCTCCACTCCGACCACGCAGATACGCAGCCGCTCCGGGTTGTCTCGGTTCCGCTCCACGTCAGCTCGCCGTTCCCCTGCGGTTGCACCGACTGCCCAACTCCACGGCCTCGCGCCGCCCTGACGGAGCAGGCTTCGGGCCGCTTTTGCTCCGGGTCAACGCAGAGGCGCCACCGAGCGGCCTTCGGTCACCTCGCTTCTGCGCCCGGCACGCCCCCGCCTCACTGCGTTCCGCGCGCCGCAGCGGGTCCTCCGCATTCGCACTGCCGTTGGCCTCCTCCGCCTCGCTGTCCTCACGGCCTGCCCGAGCCGCCGTTTGTCTCTGCCGGGTTACCACGCGTTCAACCGCCGTTCCCGAGCCGTTTTCTCCATGACCCCGAGCTGCTGGTCTCCGCCGGCGCACCTCAGCGGTTTAGTCGACTCCACCCCCGCTCTGTCACAAGCAAGTCTCCGCCAGATTTTCGCTTCAAGCCGCCAGTTGCTGCGTTTCCGTTCGACGCCTCCGCTTCTGCCGGATCGCTGAGCCGCCGTGACCGCGTGAGCTGTCCCGGCGTGAGTAGTTTCGCCGGCCGAGCCGCGGCTCTGTTTCAAATTGTTGTGTTGAGCTACCACCGTGACCCGCCGGCATGCACCTCCAAACCGCTCCAGCTAGAGCCGCCGCCTTGGCTTCCCGTGAGCTGGTTCTCCGGCGCAGCCCCGCGCCTGGTTGTGCTCAGTGTCCTCTGCTTCCGGGCACTCGCCGAAGCCGGTTCCAGGTCGTCGCCCAGGCCCTGCTTCCCCGCTGTGGCTGGCGGCCCGTGCAAAAGAAGAGCCAGAATCACTTTTAAAAAAAGATCGGGACAGGCGCATGCATGGAGAAGGCAAAAGGGCTCCATTACATTGTTTATTGGCACAGATCTCGAAATTTGACAAGTACTAGGCCCACTACTAGCTGCTGACAGTCGCTACGCATGGCGAAAATAAACCTGCCCGAAGCCACTTGATTAGACGAAATACAGAGAAGAAGGGAGCAGCTGGATTGATTAAAGCAACTACGACCCAGAGAAGAACCAGGACTCGACTCTGCCGCAACCGCGGCCATACCATGCCAGCGTATCTCCTCTGCCGGGCCTCGCCTTGTCGACCCGCGGGTGCGCCTCGCGCTCGCCTGCGCCTCCTCAGTTTGTCCGTGCCCGGATTCTCTCCAGCGGCCATGCACCTGAGACGCCCGCACCGGTGGCTTCGCCGCTCATTTTTGCACACATACGTGGAGACCAAGTGTGTGCTAATGGCCGCACCCACATACTCGCAAAAAATATCAGGTGCTATTTATCCTATTTATTTTTAAGTACATATTAATTCATCCGAGCAAAACTACTTTACCCTTCTGTATTTTATATATGCAGGAGAATTATTCATTACAAGGTGGCATTATACCGCAGAGATGGAGGCGCGCCAACATCATCTGGCACACATGGTCATTGTTACTCAATGGACTCCCGCACCGGCTTACAACTCAGTGGCCATCCCTCGCGACCGCACCGGCTTACAACGCCACGAACGACTCGCACGTCCGCTCTCGCAGCACGTTCACGCGTCCGCGCCGGCTTACAATGAGGAGGACAACTTTGCTCGTCCGCACCGGCTTACAACGCTGCGGCCGACTCATCTGTCTGCTCTCGCGGCCGATTCGGCCGTCATCGTTCTCAGCTTCACTGTGGTGATCATCAACTCTGCGATGGATAATTTCTGGCCCAACATATCAGGTGAAATTCATCCAGTATATTTTCATAGTACATATTGCTTTCTTTAAAAGTGCAATTACTTTGGCTTGCAAGTTCTCCCATAAGGACTCAAACCAGTCTATATCATGGTCAACTGTGGAGAATCTCAAGTCAACTCATTGAGTCGTCTTGAGACTCGGGGGCTACAATGGTATGACTCGGCAAAATTAGAGGGTCTCAATAAATTCAAGAACTCCGGGTCATTGAAGGGAAAAATAACCCGGGCCCCGGAGATTACTGCTAGATCGATGAAAATTTAGAAGCCGTCAGAAGATTTCCGGCTCAAAATAAGGACTCCGGTTTAAAATCCGGTTCAAAACCCGGCTCAAGGTAAATTTGTTCCTCACAAATTTTTGAGTTTTCAAATCCGTTTTAAAGTTCCGGTTCAAAAGAATTAATCTCTCGCAAGTTCGAGTTCTAAGAAAAATTAAAGGTTGCCAAAAAGAACTTGTTGCCATGATGCGCGGTTCAAACATAGGTATCCTGCCTTACGGCTTATCTTATTATGGTCACTTGGGGGCTTCCTGTTCAAACATAGGTCATATTCGAACCAAAGAGAACATAGCTAAACCCTTTTTATCGGCACACTACCAAACTCACTAGGGGGCTTCTTGATCGTATCCGAATCATAGCTTAACCTATTTTGGGTCCGACGTGGATCGTATTCGAATCAGCGTCGTTAAACAACTCTCAAGGTCATTTGGGGGCTTCCTGTTCAAACATAGGTCGTATTCGAACCAAATAGAACATAGATGTCGGTACCCTCTTGATCGGCAACGCCAAAGCCACTGGGGCCTATATGATCGTATTCGAATCTTAGCTCAACCCCTTTGGAACGGTTTTCTGATCGTATACGAATCAGAAGCCATAAATTTTTAAGTCTTTTTTGCGAAATTTTTTGTGTTTGACTTGAGACCTTTTTTGGATTATATCTCAAATGTATATAAGTGTTTTATGCTTAACCCGGCTTGACTTTTGACTATAAGTCGCCAGCTTATGACAATCATCATCTATGTGGAAGCATTGGCTTCTAAGGATTGGGTTATCACCCTTACTGCACAGGTCATGTAAAC
This sequence comes from Aegilops longissima, assembly GCA_021605205.1. Taxonomy (NCBI): domain Eukaryota; kingdom Viridiplantae; phylum Streptophyta; class Magnoliopsida; order Poales; family Poaceae; genus Aegilops; species Aegilops longissima. The sequence goes on along the minus strand of CM038680.1, from coordinate 576,898,671 downwards.
CGGCAGTACAAATTCAATATCACAGTGGTTATATGTGAGGTATTATGACCCGCCCTGCGGCAAACCTCCAAGGGTTCTTGTGATCTACTTGTGTGCAGGGTAAGACTACATTTGGGTGGTTACCCGCCCTGGCTTTTGACGTTAAGTCGCCAGGGCATATGTTGTTTAAACTCTGTGCAGGATATGCAGAACTATGGCTTATATAAATGCTTCAGTCCAAGCTCATCACTGAAATTGGTGTCTCAAAAAGGTTATCAATTATTGATTTTCTCAAGGGCTATAGGCCACCGGGTTACAAAAATTCCGGCTTACAATGAATGCGCATTAAGTCGTCATCGGCCAAGAGCCGCCAGGTATTTAAACTCCGGATTTACTTGTCAACCGATGAGGTATTCAAATCTTTAATAGCCAAAACTGGCTGGATTTTCATGATGATATTGAATGATTGAGGTTTTCATACCGGATTATATTATTCAAATCTTGAATAGCCAACATGGCTGGATTTCTATTGTGATTATCAATAACTAGTGTTATGATTGAGGTTTTCAAAGTCGCTTTAGCGCAACTGCTATTATTTTTATCAATGGGAATGATTTATTTTACAATGGAGGAAATAGTCCCGAGTCGCTGCAGGCTTACGACCCGGCAATTGGGGGCTACATTGTTCAAATCAAGATTACATCGAATATACAAGTACCATGTCACTGCCAGCATGCACCATGGCACTTGGGGGCTAATGCAAAGTCATTTTTTGCTCAACTTATTGAAGACCCGATTCGTCACATTTTAAATGAGCCGGCCCTTGGGGGCTACCAGTTGCTCCTGTCGGAAATTCAAGGTACACAAGCCTTAATCCATTATATTGGAAGATTCATTATTCAGTTGGTAGAGTACAAAGCTCTTAACCTTGTGGACGTGGGTTCAAGCCCCATGGTGGAGATTACATCATTTGATGGTATTATCAATGAATCATATACAAAGTCCCAGCTCAGTAATATCTTATTGAGCCGGCCCTTGGGGGCTACACGTTGTTGCTCAAGTTTACATGATCATATTTACAAAGTCCCTGCTCATTATTGCATAATGACCCGGCCCTTGGGGGCTACACTAGTTGAAATATTTATGAGCATAAGGCAATTACAAGTCCCAGGTTGCTGCAAGCATGACAACCCGGCACTTGGGGGCTACAGGTGATATGCATATAAGGGAGGAATAACTTCAAATTATCAGTTTTGAGCAAATCAGGTATTATATTATTATGAGAGAAATCTGCAAAGTTTATGACCCGGCGTCATCATAAGATTAACCCGGCATCAGCAACAGTTATGACCCGGTGTTATCAATATTTACAAGCCGGCAATTTTGCTCGCCAGCCTCTACATCTTTAAACCGGCGGATCACCAGATGAATCTTGAGTCCCATATGTTTATTAAGCCGGCGCTTTGGAAGCCGACTCAAGTGGATTATTCTTCACAATATATTTTCCGTGAGAAACTAACATCAGCAAATTGAGTATGAAGCTAGCTTATTGACCCGGATTTCCTAGATGAAGGAAATGATACTTGGACTTAAGGATAATCAGGTCCTGGCTCAGGAGAATATTTAACCCGGAGCACAAGGAATTAAGTATAATCAGGTGCCGGCTTACAAGAATTTTTAACCCGGAACACAATCTGTCAAATTTTTTCTTGTATTTGTTTTACAGGATCAGTTTAACATGGATAAATCCAAATTAAACTAGGGGCTAATGTCGTGAATATACCCCGTGGTATGACCCGGCCGGATGTATGACCCGGCCGGACTTGGCGCTTCACCGATGACCCACGGAGGACTGGTGACTCACGGTCAGCGGCTCACCGTCGACGACTCATGGATGACCCCGACGGCGGGTCAGATAGAAGACTAGGCCCAAGGCCCAGAAGGCCGGTTTACGTTATGGTAGGCCGGCTTAAGAGGAAGGAAGCAAGACCCGGACTTGTATTCAACTTGTAAGAAAAGATAGACTAGTCCTATTCCTACTAGGACTCCACATGTAACCCGCCCCTCCAACTTATATAAGGAGGGGCAGGGCTCCCCAAAGAGAGACAGAAAAGAAGAAACAATCTCTAAGGCTAGATGCAACTAGAGGAGAGCCGGTTTACGGCGACTCCTATGAGCATAATGAGACCTAGCCACAAACAACATGTAGGGCTATTACCGGATGATGTTTCCCGGGGCCCGAAGCTGTCTAAATCCTTGTCTTGTGTGTTGCGTCTCTCGTCCCGATCAACCCCTCTCAAGCTACCACATAGATGCGTTGGCCTCGCGATTAAGTCCTGACACTAAGGACATCTGACGTGTTAATTCCATGACACCTGGGCTCTTGAACATGCAGCATCCGAGGCCGGCCCCTCCGCCTCACGTTGTCGCGAAACCCCAGCAGAACAGAGACGGGCAGGTGCAGACGCAGCAACCGTCGCCGCCTCTGGCTTCTGCCGCGCCCAAGGGGCAGTGGGGTGATGATGGGTTCGATGCATACGGAGCTGGTAAGCACCGTGGGTCCTCGTCGACGGGCGGTGGTCGGGTCTACGCTTGGCAGAGCGATGGCACGGCGGAGCGTCCCTTCATGGGCCCCCCAAGAGGTTTTGTTGAGGGGGCGTCTGGCCCGGGCTACCGACAGCGGGGTGGATTCCGCGGTCATCGTGGTGGCCGTGGGGGTCGAGGTGGCCGGTACCACCCACGACAGCCACCGCTGCCTGTGGTTGACCAGATGGTGGTTGACGGGACCGTTGAGGAGCAGGTTCTGTCAGGACAAGCTATGGAGGTGGTCTCGGCGCTTGCCTCTGCTGATATTCCCGGATCTAAGCCCAGGTCGACTGAGATAGTAGAGGTGACTGACAGGTATGACTCTGAGAGGGCGGCCAAGTGGGCGCGTAAGAAAGAAAAAATGTTGTGCTATAGATGTGGTGGAAAGGGACACTTTATTGTTGAGTGTGTTGCTGAGCTGTGTGGCACTTGTGGAAAACCAGCACACGATTTGGGGGACTGTCCGTTTTTGAGAGATCAGGCACCAGCACTCATGATGTATGGAGTGTACTGTGCTGAGCTTACCTTCTTTGAATCTCCAACGGAGATGGAGGTTCCTGACGAGACTTTGAGTTTGACGACTGGGTTAGTCAAAGTTGCCAGAGGAGACGTCTCGGAGGCACAGATTGTTCAGAGGCTCAAGGAGTTAGCTCCTGGGGATTTCCGGTGGGAGCTTGTTAATATCGAGGACAAACTGTTTCGGGTTGAGTTCCCGTCAGTTGAGGATCTTCAGATACTTCTGAGCTTCGGGATGTGCAAGGTGCCGGGTACTGATGGTGTGCTTGAGTTTCACGAGTGGAAGAGGATTGAGCCTACGGGCAAGCCTCTGACTCAGGTTTGGTTGCGGTTCTCTGGGGCTCCCTCCAAGCCGATGCAGGATGCCCGGGTCGTGGCCAGTTTGGGTATCATGGTGGGCAGACCAGAGCGAGTGGATATGGACTTCACCAGAGCCCACGGGATTGCCCGTCTATTGGTTAGTGTGCTGAACATCGAGTATGTGCCTGAGGTGGTAAAGTGGGCATATCGAGGCCACATCTATAACCTAGTCACTGAGTTCGAGGATGAGAGTCTGTTCGCCGAGGCGGCCAACGGGACGGATACTGATATGCACGAGGGTGATGATGGTTCGGCTCTAAAGGAGGCACCAGCAGCTGACAGTGTGCGAGAGTTGTCCACTGCGTCGGGTGCTGACTCTCAGATGTCTGCCGATGGTACGGCACCACCTTCTACGGTGCCTACGGCTGCTCTCAGATTCGGGTCTTTCGAGCCGGCATCTGCACCTCCGAGACTTTGGAGTGATCGGGTGGAGTCTGATGAGGTGTTCGAGCACACGCTACCGGTTCTGGAGTCTGAGGAGTCTGTGATTCCTCTTCTTGGGGTGTCACCGATCTCGGTCAGGGCTGAGGTGGAGGAGGCCTTTCTCGCTGGAGGGGATCCGGAGATGGTGATTTCGGATTCCTCCACTACGGTCGTGGTACCTCAGGTACAGCAGGCAGTGCCTTCTGTTGATGGGGGCGTGGGGCAGGTGGCCTCGGCGCTCTCATCGGGGCTTGCGGAGGACGATTTCCAGACGGTGCAGCTTGACTCTTCGGGAGGGGGGCCGAGGCTACTAGCCACGGCTCCTTCCTCCCCTTTTGCCGGGCCGGTTTCGCTGGCGCTGGCGTCGCTTTCCGGAGAGGGCTCGGGGTAGGTGGCCTCGGGGCTTTCTTCTCCGGGGGATCCTAGGGAGGCCTGCTTGCCTTTGGCGCTGGTGACGCTGGCTGGCCGTTGGGCGGGGGTGGATGGGGAGCTCGGGCAGGAGGCCCTGGTTCCACCCTCCCCCGGCTTGGTGTTCTCGAGTGCAGCTACTCAGGAGGAGGTGATTGCGTTCGGTGGTATTCCGGATCCGGTCTTTGAGGGGCGACGGTTGAGTAGTCGTCTCGTGACCATCCGAAGTGGATTTACATTCAGCAGCGGTGCGCTATGAGGGCGGCCAAGCTTCGTGACGTGGAGGTCACTACTGGTATGTCGGTCAATACCTCTAATTCTATTTTGCATTTTTCCAATGATGAGATTATCAATAATGCAAATCAGCTAGGAATTTCACTAGGTAGTAATGATAGTGAAATCTCAACCTCGGTTAATGATTTGCTGGATTTAGAGGCCGAACAGGCGCTTGAGATGATTCGTAACTTAGCTGCGGTCAAACCCATGAATGATTCTGATATCGATGCTTTAGGGGTCAGGGCGCTCGATAATCTTTGTGCGGATCTGGCTCAACCGTCTCCTGTGCCTGAGGAGGAGGATGAGCGAGTGGACAATGTGGAAATGCGCACCTCTGCGACTGGTTGTGAGGACCAGCTGGAGAGTTTCAATGCTCCTAAACGCAAATGGAAGCGGAAGATCTACCCAGTTTCCGCAGTGCGTAGGAGCGCTCTGCTACCTCTTGAGCACTGCGTTGGATTTCCCCGAAGAGGAGAGGATGATGCAGCAAAGTAGCGTAAGTATTTCCCTCAGTTTTTGAGAACCAAGGTATCAATCCAGTAGGAGGCCACGCGCAAGTCCCTCGTACCTGCACAAAACAATAGCTACTCGCAACCAACGCTTAGGGGTTGTCAATCCCTTCACGATCACTTACGAGGGTGAGATCTGATAGAGATAATATTTTTGGTATTTTTTGGTATAAAGATGCAAAGTAAAAAGTAAAAGCAAAGCAAGTAAATAAAGTGATGGAGATTGATATGATGAGAATAGACCCGGGGGCCACAGGTTTCACTAGTGGCTTCTCTCAAGAGCATAAGTATTCTACGGTGGGTGAACAAATTACTGTTGAGCAATTGATAGAATTGAGCATAGTTATGAGGTTATCCAGGCAATGATCATGTATATAGGCATCACGTCCGTGACAAGTAGACCAAAACGATTCTGCATCTACTACTATTACTCCCCTCATCGACCGCTATCCAACATGCATCTAGAGTATTAAGTTAAAAACAGAGTAACGCCTTAAGCAAGATGACATGATGTAGAGGAATAAATTCATGCAATATGATAAATACCCCATCTTGTTATCCTCGATGGCAACAATACAATACGTGCCTTGCAACCCCTTCTGTCACTAGGTAAGGACACCGCAAGATTGAACCCAAAGCTAAGAACTTCTCCCATTGCAAGAACTGCCAATCTAGTTGGCCAAACCAAACGGATAATTCGAAGAGACTTGCAAAGATAACTTAATCATACATAAAAGAATTCAGAGAAGAATCAAATATTTTCCATAGATAAGTTGGATCATAAACCCAAAATCATCGGTCTCAACAAACACACCGCAAAAAGAAGATTACATCGAATAGATCTCCACGAGAGAGGGGGAGAACATTGTATTGAGATCCAAAAAGAGAGAAGAAGCCATCTAGCTACTAGATATGGACCCGAAGGTCTGAAGTAAACTACTCACACTTCATCGGAGGGGCTATGGTGATGATGTAGAAGCCCTCTGTGGTGGATGACCCCTCCGGCGGAGCTCCGGAACAGGCCCCAAGATGGGATCTCGTGGATATAGGAAGTTACGGCGGTGGAATTAGGTTTTTGGCCCCCGTTCTGATCTGTTGGGGGTACGTAGGTATATATAGGAGGAAGGAGTACGTCGGTGGAGCGTCAGGGGGCCCACAAGGCAGGGCGCGCCTGGGGAGGCGCGCCCCCACCTCGTGACCGCCTCTGGCACTCCTTGGAGTAGGGTCTAAGTCTCCTGGATCACGTTCGGTGAGAAAATCACGTTCCCAAAGGTTTCATTCCGTTTGGACTCCGTTTGATATTCCGTTTCTTCGAAACACTGGAATAGGCAAAAAGCAGCAATTCTGGGCTGGGCCTCCGGTTAATAGGTTAGTCCCAAAAATAATATAAAAGTGGAAAATAAAGCCCATTATAGTCCAAAAAAATAGATAAAGTAGGATGGAGCAATCAAAAATTATAGATACGTTGGAGACGTATGAGGCATCCCCAAGCTTAATTCCTGCTCGTCCTCGAGTAGGTAAATGATAAAAAAAGAATTTTTGATGCGGAGTGATACTTTGGCATAATTTCAATGTAAATCTTCTTAATTGTGATATGAATATTCAGATCCAAAAGATTCAAGACAAAAGTTCATATTGACATAAAAATAATAATACTTCAAGCATACTAATCAAAATAATTATGTCTTCTCAAAATAACATGGCCAAAGAAAGTTCATCCCTACAAAATCATATAGTTAGGCTATGCTTCATTTTCATCACACAAAGATGTTCCCAACTTCTATACCCCCGATGACAAGCCAAGCAATTGTTTCATACTTAAATAATCTCAAACTTTTTCAACCTTCACGCAATACATGAGCTTGAGCCATGGATATAGCACTATGGGTGGAATAGAGTATGATGATGGGGATTGTGTGGAGAAGACAAAAAAGGAGAAAGTCTCACATTGACGAGGATAATCAACGGGCTATGGAGATGCCCATCAATTGATGTCAACATGAGGAGTAGGGATTGCCATGCAACGGATGCACTATAGCTATAAATGCTCAACAAAAGAAAACTAGTGGGTGTGCATCCAACTTGCTTGCTCACGAAGACCTAGGGCATTTGAGGAAGCCCATCGTAGGAATATACAAGCCAAGTTCTATAATGAAAAATTCCCACTAGTATGAAAGAGACAACTTATGAGACTCACTATATGAAAAACATGGTGCTACTTTGAAGCACAATATATGAGACTCACTAAATGAAGAACATGGTGCTACTTTGAAGCACAAGTGTGGAAAAAGAGATAATAGCATTGCCCTTTTCTTTTCTTTTTTTTTGGGCCTTTCTTTTTTTTTGGCCTTTCTCTTTTTTTATTTGGGCAATGCTCTAATAATGATGATCATCACACTTCTATTGATTACAACATGAGGATTACAACTCGAAACTAGAACAAGGTATGACTCTATATAAATGCCTCCGGCGGTGTACCGAGATGGTGCAATGAATCAAGAGTGACATGTATGAAAAATAATGCATGGTGGCTTTGCCACAAATACGATGTCAACTACATGATCATGCAATGGCAATATGACAAAAGTAATGTATGTCATAATAATGATGAACGGAACGGCGGAAAGTTGCATGGCAATATATCTCGGAATGGCTATGGAAATGCCATAATAGGTAGGTATGGTGGCTGTTTTGAGGAAGATATAGGGAGGTTTATGTGTGATAGAGCGTATCGTATCACGGGGTTTGGATGCACCGCGAAGTTTGCGCCAACTCTCAATGTGAGAAAAGGCAATGCACGTATCAAGAGGCTAGCAATGGCGGAAAGGTAAAAGTGCGATAATCCATGGACTCAACATTAGTCAAAAGAACCCATATACTTATTGCAAAAATTTAGAAGTCATCAAAATCAAGTACTACGCGATGCTCCTAGGGGATAGATTGGTAGGAAAATACCATCGCTCGTCCCCGACCGCCACTCATAAGGATGCACAAGCCAGGTACACTTCATGCTTCAAATTTGTTACACAACTTTAACCATACGTGCATGCTACGGGACTTACTAACTTCAACACAAGCATTTCTCAAATTCACAACTACTCAACCAGCATGACTTTGATATTATTACCTCCATATCTCAAAACAATTATCAAGCATCAAACTTATCATAGTATTCAACGCACTCAAAAGAAAGTTTCACATATCTTGAACACCAAGTATATTAACATTAAGCAATTTACCATGCTATTAACGACTCTCAAAATAATCTAAGTGAAGCATGAGAGATCAAGTTTCTTTAAAACAAATACACCACCGTGCTCTAAAAGATCTAAGTGAAGCACTAGAGCAAAAATTATCACGCTCAAAAAGATATAAGTGAAGCACTATGAGCAACTATCAAGCTCAAAAGATATAAGTGAAGCACATAGAGTATTCTATCAAATTTCAATTCATATATGGCTCTCTCAAAAGGTGTGTACAGCAAGGATGATTGTGGTAAACTAACAAGCAAAGACTCAAATGATACAAGACGCTCCAAGCAAAACACATATCATGTTGGTGAATAAAATATAGCTCCAAGTAAATTACCGATGGAAGTGGATTTAAAGAGGGATGCCTTCCGGGCATCCCCAAGCTTTGACCTTTTGGTGTCCTTGGATTAGCTTGGGGGTGCCGTGGGCATCCCCAAGCTTAGGCTCTTGCCACTCCTTGTTCCATAATCCATCAAAAGAATTCACCCAAAACTTGAAAACTTCACAACACAAAACTCAATAGAAATCTCGTGAGCTCCGTTAGAGAAAGAAAACAAAAGACTACTTTAAGGTACTGTAATGAACTCATTCTTTATTTATATTGGTGTTAAACCTACTGTATTACAACTTCTCTATGGACCATAAACTATTTTACTAGCCATAGATTCATCAAAATAAGCAAACAACACACGCAAAACAGAATCTGTCAAAAACAGAACAGTCTATAGTAATCTGTAACTAACGCAAACTTCTGGAACCAAAAAAATTCTACCAAAATTATACGACCTGTACAATTTGTTTATTGATCAGCAGCAATTGGAATCACTATTTTATCACGTTCTGGTGATTTTTAACAATTCGGGCACTGAGCACAAAGATTCTGGAAATTACAGCAAGATCAAATAACTATCATCCAAGAAGATCCAATAGGTCCAACTTGGCACAAACACTAATTAAAACATAAAACCACATCTAAACAGAGGCTAGATGGATTATTTATTACTAAGCAGCAAGGAAAAAATTGGGTTATCTCCCAACAAGCGCTTTTCTTTAAAGCCTTTTTAGCTAGGCATTGAGATTTCAATGATGCTTACAAGAAAGACAAGAATTGAAGCACAAAGAGAGCATCATAAAACATGTGACAACCACATCTAAGTCTAACATACTTCCTATGCATAGGCATCTTATAGGCAAACAAATCAAGGCAAGCAAAAACTAGCATATGCAAGGAAGCGCAAAGAGACAATAGCAATCTCAACATAGCGAGAGGTAATTTAATAGCATGAAAGTTCCTACAACCATATTTTCCTCTCTCATAATAATTACATGTAGGATCATAAGAAAATTCAACAAAATAGCTATCACATAAAATATTTTCAACACGATCCACATGTGTGCAAAGTTGACACTCTTCCAAAATAGTGGGATTAACATTAACTAAAGTCATGATTTCTTCAAGCCCACTTTTATCAAAAATTTCATAAGATTGAATATTCTCCAAATTGGGATCTAAAGTTGACACTCTTCCAAACCCACTTTCAATATTATTGCAAACACTATTATCAATCTCATATTCATCACGGGGCTTAAATAAATTTTCAAAATCAAAAGAAGAATCACCCCAATCATGATCATTGCAACAAGTAGTAGACATAGCAAAACTAGCATCCCCAAGCTTAGGGTTTTGCATATTATTAGCATGATTGACATCAAGATAATTTATAGTAAAATCATTGCAATCATGCTTTTCATCGAAGGAACTACCAAGTATGGGTGCAATAGCAACGATCTCATGTTTAACATAAGGAACTATAGCAAATTCATGTTCATAAATATTGGCATCATGGCCACAAGAACAGCAAGCATCATGTTCATCAAGGGATATTTCAATCAAATCATCGGAATCAACATTATCTATAGATTCATGCATATCATTATTTCCTTCCAAAGCAACGGTCATTCTCTCAATAAATTCTTTGACATAGACATTATGAGCATAGTTTTCATAGCAATATTTAAGTATGTCAAAATTTTCAGATTCATAGAGAGTAATATCATACTTTTCAATCAATGAAGCAACTTCATAAGCACCCTTAAAAGCAACAAATTATTCAATTTGTTCGATATCATAGTAACTATAAACACCCATTGCATAAGAAGATAAGATTTCATTTTCATTAAACTCACATAGGTAAGGAAGGTGTTTTTTAGGGTTCTTAGAGCAACAAGTAAAATCATAAATTTCACAAAGATTCCAAGCATAACACAGCAATATGTTTATTTGACTCCGTAAGAGTCTTCCTTTTCGCACAAACGGTGGCCTTTTATAATGAGCATGCTCATCTAAAGATTTCCATCAACTAGGCTAGTTGAGGTTTCAACCTGAAAGATAAGGATCAAGATGATCCAAGTAGAACACTTTAAGTGGATCCATAACAATAAACTTTTAGCAAGCAAAGATGCAAGCAAAAATAAGGCACATGGTGTCACAAGCAAACAAGAAGCAAGCGGAAAAGAGAGGGCGAATAAAACGGCAAGGGTGAAGTGGGGGAGAGGAAAACGAGAGGCAAATGGCAAATAATGTAATGCGAGAGATAGGGATTGTGATGGGTACTTGGTATGTTGACTTTCGCGTAAGCCTCCCCGGCAACGGCGCCAGAAATTCTTCTTGCTACCTCTTGAGCACTGCGTTGGATTTCCCCGAAGAGGAGAGGATGATGCAGCAAAGTAGCGTAAGTATTTCCCTCAATTTTTGAGAACCAAGGTATCAATCCAGTAGGAGGCCACGCGCAAGTCCCTCGTACCTACACAAAACGATAGCTACTCGCAACCAATGCTTAGGGGTTGTCAATCCCTTCACGGTCACTTACGAGGGTGAGATCTGATAGAGATAATATTTTTGGTATTTTTTGGTATAAAGATGCAAAGTAAAAAGTAAAAGCAAAGCAAGTAAATAAAGTGATGGAGATTGATATGATGAGAATAGACCCGGGGGCCATAGGTTTCACTAGTGGCTTCTCTCAAGAGCATAAGTATTCTACGGTGGGTGAACAAATTACTGTTGAGCAATTGATAGAATTGAGCATAGTTATGAGGTTATCCAGGCAATGATCATGTATATAGGCATCACGTCCGTGACAAGTAGACCGAAACGATTCTGCATCTACTACTATTACTCCACTCATCGACCGCTATCCAGCATGCATCTAGAGTATTAAGTTAAAAACAGAGTAACGCCTTAAGCAAGATGACATGATGTAGAGGAATAAATTCATGCAATATGATAAATACCCCATCTTGTTATCCTCGATGGCAACAATACAATCGTGCCTTGCAACCCCTTCATCACTAGGTAAGGACACCGCAAGATTGAACCCAAAGCTAAGCACTTCTCCCATTGCAAGAACTACCAATCTAGTTGGCCAAACCAAGCGGATAATTCAAGAGACTTGCAAAGATAACTTAATCATACATAAAAGAATTCAGAGAAGAATCAAATATTTTCCATAGATAAGTTGGATCATAAACCCACAATTCATCGGTCTCAACAAACACACCGCAAAAAGAAGATTACATCGAATAGATCTCCACGAGAGAGGGGGAGAACATTGTATTGAGATCCAAAAAGAGAGAAGAAGCCATCTAGCTACTAGCTATGGACCCGAAGGTCTGAAGTAAACTACTCACACTTCATCGGAGGGGCTATGGTGATGATGTAGAAGCCCTCTGTGGTGGATGCCCCCTCCGGCGGAGCTCCGGAACAGGCCCCAAGATGGGATCTCGTGGATTCAGGAAGTTACGGCGGTGGAATTAGGTTTTTGGCTCCCGTTCTGATCTTTTGGGGTGCGTGAGGTATATATAGGAGGAAGGAGTACGTCGGTGGAGCGTCGGGGGCCCACAGGTAGAGGCGCGCCCGGGGGGCGCGCCCCACCTCGTGACCGCCTCTGCACTCCTTGGAGTAGGGTCCAAGTCTCCTGGATCACGTTCGGTGAGAAAATCACGTTCCGAAGGTTTCATTCCGTTTGGACTCCGTTTGATATTCCGTTTCTTGAAACACCGAAATAGGAAAAAAACTGCAATTCTGGCTGGGCCTCCGGTTAATAGGTTAGTCCCAAAAATAATATAAAAGTGGAAAATAAAGCCCATTATAGTCCAAAACAATAGATAAAGTAGCATGGAGCAATCAAAAATTATAGATACGTTGGAGACGTATCACGCTCGGATACGAACAGCTAAAAAATTCCATGACGAGATATGAAAGGAATCTTTTGGAATAGCAGAGGTCTGAAAGACTTGGCTAAAAGAAGGTTTCTTGCTGAGGCTTCTATTGAGCATAAGTTGGACTTTATCGCTTTGTCGGAAACGGGTAGAGCCAACTTCTCGCCACAATTTCTAAATACTCTTTCGGGGTTAGATGTGATTCGTTATAAGTCCGAAGCGTGGTCATGGGAGATTTCGCTGTTAAGTTTAGGGCGCGGTCGAGGACAGATGGGTTTAACTGGGCTTTAGTGGCGGTATATGGTGCCGCACAGCCCGAGCTCAAACCGGATTTCTTGGCTGATCTGGTTAGGATTTGCGGTTCTGAACAACTTCCTATCCTGGTGGGGGTGATTTTAATATCATCAGAAGGCGTGATGAGAAGAATAATGACAATTTTGACGGCCGATGGTCGTTCATGTTTAACACAATCATTGAAAAAAGCCTGGATCTGCGTGAGATAGAGCTTTTGGGCCGAAAGTTTACCTGGGCTAACGCCTTGCCAAATCCGACGTTTGAAAAGCTGGACCGAGCCCTGGCTAGCATCGAATGGGAGCAGAAATTCTCATATGTTACAGTCCAGGCGCTTACTCGTGGTATTTCTGATCACACGCCATTATTCCTTGACTCTGGGGAGGCCACCCACTTGGGAAATAAAAATGTTTTTTCTTTCGAGCTTGCTTGGTTTGAGAGAGAAGGTTTCTTGGATCTCGTAGCCAGAGAATGGGCTAAGGATGCAGGAGGTCGGTCTGCGCTCGAGCGCTGGCAGAATAAAATTAGGCATTTGAGAAGTTTCCTACGTGTGTGGGCTAAGCATCTCAGTGGGATTTATAAGGTTGAAAAGGAACAACTCCTTACGCTTATTCAGTCCCTTGATGTAAAGGCCGAAATCATGATCCTGCCAGCCTCGGAGCTTCATGCCAAGCTTGATGCGGAAATGAGGCTGAAAGAGCTCCTTCGTGAGGAAGAACTGAAGTGGGCGCTTCGGGCTAAGGTCAGTAGAGTCATCCAGGGGGACGCGAACACACAATTTTTTCACTTGATCGCCAATGGTAAGCATAGAAAGAAGAGGATCTTTTAGCTTGAACAAGACGAGGGAACGATTCTTGGTCAGGAAAACTTAAAGCACTATATTACTGAGTATTACAAGCAGCTGTTTGGGCCTCCAGAGGACAACTGTGTGTCGCTGGATGAGTCTAGGATTTAGGATGTGCCTCAACTCACGGCTGTTGAGAATGATATTCTAGTTGCTCCTTTTTCTGAGAAAGAGGTGTTTGAGGCCATTTCCCAGATGAAGAATAATAAGGCTCCTGGCCCGGATGGTTTCCCGGCAGAGTTCTACAAGAAGTGTTGGCATATTATTAAAGGAGATCTCTTGCCGTTGTTCAATGACTTATTCTCTGGCCAGCTTCACCTTTCAGCTGAATTTTGGAACGATAACCTTACTTCCCAAGAAGACAGAGGCAGTGCGGATTGAGCAATTCCGGCCTATCTGTCTTCTCAATGTTAGTTTCAAAATTTTTACCAAGGTCGGGATGAATAGGCTCACACAGATTGCGCATATTGTGGTGCAGCCTACTCAGTCTGCTTTCATGCCGGACAGGAACATCCTCGAAGGGGTTGTGGTCCTACATGAAACGCTCCATGAGATTCACACGAAAAAACTTGATGGCGTCGTTTTCAAGGTGGATTTCGAGAAAGCGTACGACAAAGTCAAATGGCCTTTCCTTCAACAGGCACTACGCATGAAGGGTTTTCATGAAGCTTGGAGATGACAAGTTGAATCCTTCATGCAAAAAGGGAGTGTTGGAATTAAAGTGAATGACGATATAGGTCATTTTTTTGACTATGTATTGCAAGGCAACAGCCTCACAGTCTTCTAATAATTAAAAAAAAGAGTCCAAGTTACAACTTTACAAATGTACAGAGAAGAACAAAAATACTTACAAAATAAATACTAAGTAAGGTTAGCTATCCAAGGCATAAGACTATCTTTGTATTTGCATCTAATCCTGTGGGAGAGAAGAGAGATGTCATGTATAAAGTTTCTTCTCCAAGCTCTAAATGAGGGCTGTTCATTTCTGAAGATCTTCCCATTCCTTTGAATCCAAATATTCCACGTAGCAGTGAAAACCACCTCAGAGAAGAAAGGGTGACCAAAATCCTTCCTAACTGCTTGAGCCATATCATAAGTGGTTTGGTTCGGTTGAACAGACCAAGAAATCCCAATATAGTTCCAAACCCTTTGGCTAAAATTGCAAGCAAAGAAAAGGTGAGCTTGATCCTCATGTTGTGCAAGGTTGCAAAGCACACAAGTATCATCCTGGATGATCCACTGCCGACGTTGCATCATATCCCTGGCGTTCAAACGATCCATTAACAGAAGCCAACCAAAAACTTTAAGCTTTAGCGTGCATGCACACTTCCAAATCCACTTGAATAAGGGATCAACCAGTATGTGCGAGAAGCAAGAATCATAGTATATCTTGGCCCTAAAGGCACCAGACTTTGAAGGCCACTTCCAAATGTCCTTGCTCTCAGCATCCAGATTGATCAAAGGCAGGAGGGTTTGTAGTTGTGTAAATTCTGAGAAGGCCTCGTGCGATAGAGGCAGATGAAAATAATCCAAGATATCAGGCTGCTCAATAAAGTCCTTAACTATGATTGCCTCATCAACAGCAAAAGGGCGAAGCCTCGGGAAACAATCCTGCAACAAGACAGCACGATTTCCCAGCTGCCAACGGTCAAGCCAAAAGAGCACCATGTCCCTAGCATGAACTTGTGGGATAGCTAGCTTGCAGAAATTGGGATATAAGCGCATGATATCACGCCGCCAAAAAGAACCGCAAATCCGTGTGCTTTGAGGTGGTGACGATGCATAATAGGAGTCCCAAATTAAAGATACCCAAGGCACGTCCACCTTATTGAAGAACTTGAAGAGATGCTTAAGTAGTAAAGCCTCATTTTGGATGGGCAAATTAAGAACACCCAAACCACCAGAATCCTTAGGGCGACAGACTAAATCCCATGCAGCAAGAGATTGACGAGGATTATCCGTGTTGCCTCTCCACAGACATTGTCTCATGATCCGCTCTAACTGCTGAATAATTCCTTTTGGGAGGTGTAATGTGCACAAAAAATATATAGGCATGGAGCACAACACCGACTGAAGAAGCTGCAGTCGGCTTCCTTGGTTTAGCAAGCATGAAGAGGCAGATAATCGGCGCTCGACACGATCAACCAGAGGCAGCAGATCATATATGGTCGGTCTAGAAGTACCCATTGGCAATCCAAGGTAGGTGAAAGGCATTGTGCCAACGTCACATCCCAGCAGAGAGGCCACTCTAGCGCCCTCCTCATCAGACATATTTATAGGAATGAGAGAGGACTTACTAAAATTAACACGCAAACCAGTTGACTCAGCAAAAGTGGCAAGCATCTCCTTGAAAGCCACGAGCTGCTCATTAATCGCAGGCAGAACAATTAATGTGTCATCGACATATTGCACAATTGGGTAATCATTGGAGTTGGTTGGGATTGGCAGAGATAGAATATTCCTGGAGCACATCTCATTGACTACAGATTGCAATAAATCTACTGCAATCACAAAGAGCAACGGTGATAATGGATCCCCCTAACGCACTCCAGTTTTGCAGACAAAATGATTCCCTGGCACGCCATTGAGAAGCACTGAAGAAGATCCCGTCGACAAAATATTATTGATCCATCCAGTCCACCGGGAGTCAAAGCCCTTGCATTGCAAAATTCTGAGGATTAGGTCATGCTCAATTGTGTCAAAGGCCTTCGTAAAATCCAGCTTTAGGAGGACAATGGGACGCTTGGAGGCCTTGCATTGGTGTATGTACTCGAAACACCAAGCAAGACAATCTTGTATAGAACGACACCGGAGGAAACCATATTGATTGCGGTGGATGCATCGTAGAATCACTTTCTGAAGTCGATTCGCAAGCAACTTAGTCAAAAAATTTAAGCACGTGTTGGTCAATGAGATTGGCCGAAAATCTCCGACAACTTCAGGGCTTAGCTTCTTAGGTATCAGAGTAATTAATGAGGTATTCAGACATTCCAGGTTGCACTTACCCTCATAAAACTCCTTCACAAGTTGCATGAAATCCTCCTCTAAAATTGGTCAGCACCTCTTTAAGAACAGCCCCGAAAAACCATCTGGGCCAGGGGCACGGTCAGGTGGCATGTTCTTAATGACAAGATCAACCTCGGAATCAGAGAAAGGCTAGGAAAGTTCCTCAAGACCATCAACTCTCACAATTAATGTGTACAAATCAAAACCCATACGAATTCCTTTGGCATTACCCATTCTCTGATTAAAATCAGACCAAAACATGCTCGCAAGTTGTTGGCGATCCGAGATCACATCACCATCAGCATTCTTGATTGAGGAAATTGTGTTTCTCCTATACCAACTTTAATGTTGCGTATAGTACAACGTTGCTTCCAATATACATATTGCCAGTGTAAGATATCTTCCAGATGCAATTTAACAACACGCCTGAAATTAAACTCCGACCTTGACAAAGGCCTGATCTCCTCCAACTCATCAAAGAAGAGAA
Organism: Aegilops longissima; assembly: GCA_021605205.1. Lineage (NCBI taxonomy): Eukaryota > Viridiplantae > Streptophyta > Magnoliopsida > Poales > Poaceae > Aegilops > Aegilops longissima. The sequence goes on along the minus strand of CM038680.1, from coordinate 576,881,517 downwards.
TCACTTTGTTGCAATCAGAAATTAACGCCTTAATTGTGGACAAATTCATGTGCCATTTCTTGAGAGCAGACCGTAACGCTTTGAATTTAGAGGAAATATTTAGAGCAGTCGAGGGTCTGGCCACTGGCTTGCTCCAAACTTGAGCAACACAATCATAAAATCCAGGCAAGTCAATCTAGTAATTTTCAAAGTGAAAGATTTTAGCCTTAGGGATAGCAGTAGCAATTGAGACCATACACGGGACATGATCAAAGGCCGTGCGTGCAAGGGGCAAAACAAGCGTGTTTGGATGATCCGCGGTCCATGCAATTGAGGTAAAAAAACCAATCGATATGTTCGAGTAAAGGATCAGTTTGCATATTGGACCAAGTAAACTGCCGTCCCTTAATTGGTCACTCAACGAGACCCAGATGGCCAATCACTTCATTAAACAGAAAAATATCATTGACATTACCCCCAGGTAGGTTACGATTATCCAACGATCGCATGAAATTAAAGTCACCCAACAACAACCAATTATCATCAGGGTTGATATCAAGGTTATATAACCATTGCACAAAATCATCCCTGGATGGGCCCTGGCACGGGCCATAAACTGACACGAGCGTCCAAACTTCAGAAGTATGCTTTGAGCGGAATTCCACAATAATACCAAAACGTCTTGCCTCAATTAGTTTTCCTTCAAATAAAGAAGAATTCCAAATGATGATCATACCAGCCGATGCACCCTCCGAAGGTACATAGGAAAAATTATCAAAACGCCGAGGACAGAATTTCCTAATGAACCTATGATCAATATGCATGCACTTCATTTCTTGCAGACAGACAACCGAACAGCCACTTTCATCAATCTTCTGCTTAACCGCTAATTGTCGTGCTTCAGAATTAATACCACGCGCGTTCCAACATAACACTTTCCAATCTCTAAACCCTGTCTGATTCATTACAAACCAAAATAAAAAGCAGCAAAAGTAGATCATGTAATGACCTACACTGACCAACTAAACATAGGAGGTATAGTCCAAACAGGAAATAAAAGAACAGATAAATGGCGTTTAAAACGGTATGCCATAAACCATGAAATTTTCCGGTGCAACTATTCATCAGAACCCTTGCTGCAGGTGGAGGTAGAAGGGTCAGCCTCAAGCTTTTCCTTGGAGATCTTCTCAGGAGCAATGCGCAAACGTGCCCCGATACGCTGTAGGTCAGCAATCGGCGTTGGTGGAGGCGCTGGCAGGCTCTCCTCCGGCTGAGCTGAGTTAGTTCGACGCCGCTTGAAAGAACACTGGTTCTTGACCTGCTTGGGGCCTGAGCTTGGCGATCGATGATAACCATCCCGTAGCGCACTTAGGCGTGCACTGCGGCGCACCTCAGGTTCAACCACAATCCTAGCAGATTTCGGCTTCCTACTGCGCTTGGGATTAACTTCTGGAAGTGCAGAGAACTCAAATGACTCACTGACAGGTTCAGAAAGATCATCAAAGCAGAGCGCACGAGCAACTGGCCTCTTAACGGGAGCAACCTGACGTGGAAGACAGAGTGAGGGCTCTCGTGCAGGTAGAAGAGAGAGGCTGACTTCTTTCCCATTACAACGAAAATCCCAGGAGCTTTTAGACAGTAGCAGAGCACCAAGATCAGTTCTGAACAGACACTTTGGAATATCAGCAGAGAAGATAGCTGGCATAAGCTTGCTGAAAGATCGCTGCCATTGCATCACAGGTGGCAGAACAGGGCGAAAAACAGTTATAACTCGACCAATATGGAGAGGGGGATGCAACTGGATAGCAGGTTGTTGCAGGATTGCTAAGTCCTGAACTGGCTGAGCATTAACAGAATTGTTCGAAACCTGAAGGGTGATAGATTCTTGGGACTGATTGACCTCAACCTGATTTTCCTCCACAAACTCCTGCTGCACATTCAGATCATCATGAGGGGCCTCCTGATGATGTGGATCATTCTTCTGCACTGGTGGTGGCAGCTCATCCCACCCAATCTCTGGAAATTCAGGCACAACCCAATTGTGGTTATTAAACTGCAGATGCCCAGGTAAGGGGTGAGGGTTGCCATCGAAGGGCATCAGATCCTCGTTCGGAGGCAAAATATCAGCAAAATCAGCAGAGAAGATGTATATGGGCGCATACCAAGAAATGCGAGAACCTCCAAAATCTGCAAACTCCCTGTATACCACATCACGAGGCACTAAAGTAGTTGCCGGAAAAGAAACGTACGCCAAGGTACGAACCAGAAGTGGGTCATCCTGATGCCAGTGATGAAAACGACCAAAGGTACTGATTGCATCTGCAATATACTATGTACGCCTATAATCCAGGGGTATTCCAACAATCATAACCCAACCCCTACGAAAACCCTGGATAGCTCTGAAATCAATTCCTTCATCATGCGGCACAAATCTAACAAATCTGTCAATGTCCAGCTCAAACGGAGGATGATCTACCAGAGCATGCCTAGCAACCGGACTACGGAAACGGAAAAGTCCAACTCCTTGGATCCAAGGCTGAGCATCAAGAACGACACGGCCAAGAGTGTTAACCACAAAATCACTGACCATATTTCTGAAGATAGCAACTTCTTCAGGCAAGGGAGCAGGCTCGACGATGGCAATGGCGTATTCCTCATGCTGACGATCCGGAGCCACTTCAGGAGAGAAGAAGGTGCGCGGCAGCCGCCTCGGCCCACCATCGATGATCTCGAAACCCGGTGGGACAAAAGGCGTGGGGTCAAGGGCGAAGGTCGCCATTGCTGGATGTGGTGGAGCAATGGATGGCAGCGTTGGAGCTAAGTGGGGCGATGGTGTCGAGGTAGGTGGTGGCGGTGTGATGGGCGGTGGCTCGGCAGGCAATAGCGGAGGCGATGATGGTGTTGCAGGCGTGATGTGACTTGGCAGAGACCCAACTTGGCTAGCTACGAGGGAAACCGAGGCGACGAGCGAGGAAATCTCAGCTGACCGGCCCGGGGAAGTAGGATTGACCCGCGGGACCCACTTGTAAGTCAGAGAATGCGCAGCGTCGGAGCATCCTTTGGCTCGGTGGCCCAGGCGGAAGCATCTACGGCATCGTATTTGATTAGTGCACGAATTGGTGTAATGCAGCATAGATAAACAATTCTGGCATTTCCAAACATTGAACGCAATATCATCAATGAGATCATTAAATTGAGCAGCCTCGTCAGAAATATCCGGAAGATGGTCATCCATAATAACCGAAGCAGAATTTCCAACTGTGCCAACGGAAAAGTCCAAAAGATCCTGAGACGGTTGAGCAAAAATAGGCTGGGACATAACAGATTCTCCCAACGCTGGCAGGCCATTGAGGGCAAGCACGCCATGTTGGGCTGGGGGCCCAATCTGGGCCATGCATCCATGTTGGGCCGGAGAATCCGGTGCAACACAATCACGTGTGACAGAAACTGGCTCAATTCGAAGCAACTGGGTGGGTGGAGATCCGGAACTAACGGCGGTGTTTCTGGCAGGTACGTTGATTGCCCCGAGAGAGATGGACGGCGTCGCCACCGTCCACTGGAGTTCGGTCACCGGCGGTGGGGGCAGGATCACTTTTTCACGTGGGTGCACGACGTAACCGACATCAGATACCGTATCAACACATGACTGAGTAGCCTGGTATCTATAACCCTTACAAGCAGGGTATTGCTGAAACGTGGCAAAAGAAATCTTCTTCCTCAATGATGAACTCGATCTAAAAGAAGATTTAGCCGGAGTTTTATGCATGGCTAGCAACCCCAAAGTGGCACGCTTCTTAGAGGGACTCACAAGGATCCACTCAGCGTCACACTCCTTTTTCCAGATCTTAAATTCACGGGTCCAATTAGGACCACCATTCCCCCAGAGATGAAAAATGCATTTGAATTGCGGACACGCAAACGATCTCAACTGTAGAATGCAAAGGCCAACTTGCTTGCAGGAGACAAAAAAGGAGAATACCTTGTCTCGGATGATTTGCACCAAAAACTCAATTGCCGAACCCCCAATCGCTGATTTCAAAGCAGCCACCACAGAATCATCATCAAGACAGAATATATGTCTGCTGAAAGACACCACCATAATGAAATGGCCCGTGTCATCCGTGGGATGAATAGATCTCCCACAATGATTGAAAACCTTATCCGCAAAGATGGCACCCGCCGAGAAATCCAAGTCCAACGTTGATCCACCAGAAGAGCCCATATGAAATGGGTACAGCCGTGTAGATCAGGAGCCGCCGGAGAGGATGGGCGGAGGGAGAACGTAAGTCACTGGCTAGAAGAGAAGATCGCCGGAAAACCTAGGCCGGAGGTGGGAGGGGTGGGTGGGTGGGTGAGGAGCCATTCTTCGAGTAGGAGGGGGGGTCAATCAAAAAATGTAACATTGTCGTTATTTCCAGACACACAAGGGCCTGAGACAAGGTGATCCAATGTCTCCTATTATGTTCAACATTGTCGTTGACATGTTGGCAATCTTGATAGGTAGGGCCAAGGAGGCCGGCCAAGTAGGTGGCTTGGTGCCTCATCTAGTTGATGGTGGTGTGTCCATCCTGCAGTACGCTGATGATACAATCATCTTTATGGAGCATGACTTGGCAAAAGCGAGAAATATGAAGCTGGTGTTGTGCCTTTTCGAGCAATTGACCGGTCTGAAGATTAACTTCCATAAAAGTGAGTTGTTCTGTTTTGGGAGAGCCAAAGAGGAACAAGATGCATATAAGCAATTGTTTGGTTGCGAATTGGGAGCACTTCCGTTCACTTACCTATGTATCCCCATTCATCATCGTAAGTTGACAAACAGCGAATGGAAGTGTATCGAGGATCCGTTTGAGAAGAAACGGAGCTGCTGGAAGGGCAAATTCATGTCATATGGAGGCCGATTGATTCTCATTAATTCGGTGCTCACGAGTCTGCCTATGTTCCTTTTGTCCTTTTTTGAAGTACCAGTTGGAGTTAGGAAAAGGCTGTACTTCTATCGGTCCCGTTTCTTCTGGCAGAGTGATGAACTTAAGAGAAAGTACCGTTTAGCCAAATGGGACGTCATCTACCGACCGAAAGACCAACGGGGTCTTGGTGTTGAGAATCTTGAGGTCAAGAACAGATGCCTTCTCAGTAAGTGGCTATATAAGTTAGCAGCGGAGACTGAAGCAACTTGGCGCAGATTCTGCGTAACAAGTATCTGCACCCAGAGACTTTGTCGCAGGTGACAATCAGACCGACTGATTCGCCGTTCTGGAAAGGGCTAATGAGAGTTAAAGCTACTTTCTTTAATAGAACAAAGTTTATTGTTGGTGATGGCAATACCACTCGCTTCTGGGAGGATACTTGGCTGGGGGAAGCGCCGTTGGCGCTTCAGTATCCGTCGCTATATCGTATTGTGCAGCGACGCGATGCTCTGGTTGCAACGAGTTTGCAGTCCACTCCCCTTAATATTCAGTTTAGGAGGGTGCTTGTTGGAGACCGGTGGGAAGCTTGGCTTCATCTGGTGAGTAGACTGATGGAGGTTCAGCTTACTCATCAGCCCGATCAGTTGTGTTGGAAGCTTACTAGATCTGGGGAATTCACAGTCAAGTCGATGTATATTGATATCATCAATTCTAGTGTTATTCCTAGTTTCAAACATGTTTGGAAAGTTAAGGTTCCTTTGAAAATCAAAGTGTTTATGTGGTTTGTACATAAACAAGTCATCTTAACGAAAGATAACTTGGTTAAGCGTAACTGGACAGGCTCTACTAGGTGTAGTTTCTGTGATCGGGTTGAAACTATCAAGCACCTCTTCTTTGATTGCCCGTTGGCGAGGGTATTGTGGCGTTCGGTGCAAATTGCCTTTAACATTAATCCTCCGAATTCGGCCAGGTCGTTATTTGGAACGTGGCTTGTTGGGATAGAGTCCGAAACAGCTAGACAAATTCGCGTAGGAGCGTGTGCGCTGTTATGGGCAATTTGGAACTGCACAAATGATTTGGCTTTTAACAGAACAACAACTATTCATTTTTTGCAGGTTTTATTCCAGGCTACTGTGCTAATCCGTATGTGGTCCTTACTCACTCCGACGGAGGCCAGGGAGCGTTTGGTTACTGGATCTCTCCGGTGGGAGATGGTAGCGCGGGATATCTTCAACCGGTTTGGATGGCGGTCATGTAATAGGATAGGCGATTAGTTTACTTATCTATCTTATGCCAGCCGGTTGTGGCTTTTGGGCTTTTTTTGCTTTTGTTGCTCTTTGTGAGCCAACTTCTCATTTTGTTGCAGACTGCAAGACATTGTTGAACTACTTTATTTATTTATAAATGTGGCCGTATGCATCGTTCTGATGCAGAGGCAGGGGAGTCCCCCTTTTCGAAAAAAAAACTTGTTGTAGCTTATGTTACGAACAAGAAACCATTCAACATCTCTTTTCTGATATTTGTTGCATGGCAAGCTGTGTTTTTAGCCTTCAATATTACCCTGCACCCATAGTGTTTTTGCATATTTTTGGTTCCCAGCTAAGGGGATTGATAAATATTTAAGATCTCTTATTCTAGTTGGGGCAGCAACGGTGTTTTGTTATATCTGGCTATGTAGAAAGGAAGTCCTTTTTACAAGAAAAAAGGTCAATCTTGTATGCAGGTGCTATTCTCATGTACCAATTGGCTGCGGTTATGGGCGTTATTACAGAAGGTGCAACACAAGGTGCCGATGGAGCTTAGTGTAAAGAAGCTCGAGTGGATTGCCATGAAATTTACTCTCTCTGTAAACTAATATAAGAACGTTTAGATCACTGACGCTCTTATATTAGTTTATGAAGGGAGTACGTCCCAATTTGGACGACATGCCACTAATAGGCCTCTTTCTGTGTTTAGAGTACTTTTGTTTGGCAGGAGTCGCCTTAGTTGGCCCATGTTTTTTTTTATTTCACCCTCTTTTGGGGGAGATCATATTTCATTTCGTTGTAATAAACATTGTAATAAGGTGTGGGTGGGAGGGATTGCAGTGAGCGTCGTCGCCGAGTGCTCTTATGCAATTTCGGTAATAAGGTTTGCTATATGCATAAGGATGTAAATGCCGCGAGTAATAAAAGCTTCCATTTTCAAAAAAGAAAGAAATGCATGTTTGTATGCGTCTTATAAATGCAAACGTGCATCTTGCCCAAGCTGGAGGCTTGCATTGCTTCAAACATGGAATTTTGAAGAAAAAAAATCAGAATATTTTGGCTCCCAAGCTACAGAAAAAATCGTAAAAGATATTCACAAGTTTTAACAGGTTTCTCCAGTGAGACATGCAAGCATAGGTTGTAAGCAGTACAGCATTGTCTTGGTAAAACACTAATAATGTGTTGCTGCTTACATGGTATACAACAAGCAGATCCACTGAAATCAACAGTCTATCACAAATCTGATTACAGCTCAGTATACTACTATACTGTAAGCGCAAAAGGGTGAAACTGATATTTTTTTTAAAAGGCATCCACGGCGAAATTGACCTCACAACCTTCACCTCTTCTGAATTACGCCTAGACTAGAGCCACATACCAACCACCAGACGTAGTGCAGAGTTCCTGCTCCTGCCAGCCGGCGAAGCACCAGATGCGAGGACCTTCTTCTCAGGGAGGACGCTTCATGGCGCGGGCGGATCATGCCAAACATAGCAGCAGGCAGTTTGAAGCACGAGAGTTGACGCGGTGCCCTTGCTGATACATGGACGTGCAGCTTGACATATGTAGACAAACATCATATCTTCTTTCCAGGCGGCGCCCTTGCTGATACATGGGCGGTAAGCTCAGAGGTTCGGCAGTTGGCCATCTATTGTCAATGGCGGTGCCGTTGCAGGGTCTGAAAATGGTGATGCAGTGTTGACCTTCGGTTCCTCAATATGGTCTCAAGGGGATATCCCAGCGGGCAAACTGGTGTTCTAGAGATGCAGTAACTCAAGTGATTAATCCGTGTCTTCCAGTTTAATGCAGTAACTCAAGTACGTATTACCTTCTGAATGCTGAACACTGGAGAAGTGGCTTCCCATCTGTAAAACAGCCTCCCCAGATCCAGGTGGAAGCATAAAGCTGTATAATCAGGCACAGTAAAATAGTCCGCTCTTGATCAAAATCCAGAAATTAACCACCTTTGCTTGATTGTAGAGAAGGTGCCACTCATGTTTCTATTCCAAGGTACTCTTCAGCAAAAAGTTCATTGTTCTTTGCAAACATGTCAGTCAGACTGCAGTCTATGTTTCTACTCTTGATTATCCAAAACCGTGGCTTTATCCTCCCCTCCAGAGAATAGCTGAAGTACCTTGGATATTCCACAACAGCTTTAAGTGGTTTCTTCATGGTTTGTAACAGAAAATCAAGCTTTGGTTTCAGAACATGCTCAATACTGTACCCCAGAAGTGGGGAGAATCTAGAGATCATTGAGCAGACATCTTTCTTAGACAAGCCCTTCCCCAGAAAGTAATTCATTCTGTAAACATCAGAATTAACATTTACAAATTAAGACAACATTTTAGCGTTACTAGCGAAAATCACATAATTAGACTTCAGGTAAGCAGCAAATAGTAAAACCAGCTATTGACTACAATGACTTGAGATCATAAGCACAGTTGATTCTATCTTGTACAACAACAACACAACAACAACAACAACAAAGCCTTTAGTCCCAAACAAGGTGGGGTAGGCTACAGTTGATTCTATCTTGTAACTGGACATATTTCAAATGTTTTACCAATAGTGAAGTGTTGGTGGTAACTTGCTTAGCCAGTAGTTCTGATAGCAGATCTTTACATGAGGAGTAGCTGGGTCGCCGGAAACTTGAACAGACAGTTTTACTTGGGCACAGTTTTCTAATTGTTAGTTATGTCTCATCTGAAATTATGTGTTTATGTGCAAGGCTAATATGAAGCTCGACGAAAATTAGGTGAAAACCATCAATAAAGGCCCTAACTAAATAAATACTGGGTGTAGGGTACCTGCCTGCCTAGTCTAACTACTCATAGCCAGATGAGCAGTGAGTTAACATCATTTACAAGTTTACAAGAACAATACACTTATCAACTGCATTGACTACTCGAGTTTGCAGTTAAACCAAATTGCATTTTTGTCATACCTGGGGAGCAGTGTGCGATTTATGTCCAACAATAAAAGCTCTGGGTACTTCTTAATGATACGAGGAAGGTGACGCTCGGAAATACCAAAGTCAATAAGAAAGTCGATTTTCTTTTTGAGGGTATTCTCCACATCTGAAGCAAAAATTTCTGGAGAACGACAGACAATCTTTCCCACTGCTTTCTTATCGAAACCCATATCTTCAAAAAAGGAAACAACCTGGGACATGAGGCAGGACGATTAGTACAAAGATAACCAGTTGCTGGAAGATATACATGTAAAAATACGACTCAAGATCATCCCTAAATATGAATCACAATGTAACTAAAAGACTTGCTCCGTGTAACGACTACATACTGACAGGAAAGTATGCTATGAACCTATATCAACCATTTAGGACTAGAGGTTGGCCACACATTCATGCCCCCTAAGTCGTAATCCTAGCAATTTTCATTTGGAATAATTGGGCAACAATATAAAATTGCAAAACTCAAAACATAATGATGAAGCCTATTATAGATGTCAATTTAATGTAACATGTACGATACTGACAAACAAAATATTTACTGACAATAGATTGTTGTTTGCCAAAAGAAGAAGAAAAAGAGCTAAAGCTAGGTAAAGAAGCTTTTCCACTACCAATGGAGTTTACACGAAAAGCAAAGCAAACGAATATACATACCTGCAAAAACTCGTTAGGTTTTCTCAGCAGCAACTGTGGACTTGATGTAAGAACAGGAATTAACATTTTCTTACTGATGCCCAGATCATCAAACAGCACCAGAATTGAGTTCATTCTTGTTGTTGAACAACCCAGAATGTGAGGCCAACTTTTGACAGCGGTACCAAGAAATGCACTGGAAATCTGAAAGCAAGAACCTGGTTTACGAACACTATCGTATCCAATTATGATAGGCTACAAACAAACACAGCATATAACAGATATCTTAAGCCATGTTGGCATAGTACAATTTTTCCCCCAGTTACCTTTCTTCTGTTGAAGAACAAAAGCGCCTGCTTGTAGTTTTCTATCACACTTACTGAAAGAATCCATGGATACTTCAACAACATCCGACCAATATATTCTTGTTCTATGCCAGCCTAGGAAAAAAAAAAGAATAATATTACATTACTGCACTTGTTGTCTAGAGAGAGAGAGAAAAATGAAGGTTCCAAAATTGTTCACAAACATAAGGGTTCAGTTGAGAATCATGTACTTTTAGTATACCTTCTCCCAGGCATGAATCCTTCGCTTGATATCCTTTTCGATGTCAGAAAGCATAATAGGAGGAAATGCTAGCAGAACTGATGGAATCCTTGGCTTGGGAATTCCAATGTGTTTGAGGAAATCAATTAATGGCTTAAGATGATTCTCCTCTGAGCAGAGAAGAAGCATTGGAAATGATTCGATGAGATAAGGAAATGACACATCCCCATGTGCCAACATGCTCAGACCACCATGTCTGGCCTCCATCTGCAGTTATATTGTTCGAGAAACATAAAATTTCAAGAGACATTTAACGCCATGAAACTTTTATGAGGAAACAGTGATATGCTTTTACCAATCATTGGGACTGTGAAACTTACTTTTTCGAAAAATGACAGCGTACTCTGGAGTGCCTCATCTGCGGGTATTGACAAGTGCGCCATCATGCGCTTAGCATTCCGTCCGATTAGAGTTTCATAGCCACTGCTTGAAAACAGCATTTCCTTCAAGAACTTAGCCTATGCACGAATAAAAACCGTAAGCAACAAATGCTGCAACCTACTGAACATAAGATAGTAACAAATATTGCCACATTTGTCGAAAGAAACTTATCTGACACAGCCATAATCCATACTGTTAAAATATCAGAGATGCGATGCCATCATTTAGGAGTGTCAACGAAAATTTGCTACACATTTCCTAATTTGTATGCAGTAAATGGTTACATAAGATAGTTTGAATTTTTTACAGAACCGACTGAAGCAATGGTGCTTAGTAAGTTCCTAGTGGCGCAAGCTGTAAACTCTGTTTCTGTTCTAATACAGAGGTGATGTCCTAGATTGGGCAGCTTCCAAGATGGAACTTTGACTACAGGAACGCATGCCATGGCCGCTCACCCTGTGGATGAGCACGGGGAGTCCCTCGGCGGCGACGTAGGGCGCGATGAGCTTGGCGGAGGAGAGGCGCACGCCGAGGCTCTCGACGAGCGGGACGACGGCGCCGTCGCGCCGGCTCCGCCCCATGAAGTACACCTTCCTGCCGAAGCCGAGCGCGCCCATCTCGGCGCCGGCGCGGGCGCCCGCCCCGGCGCTCCAGGACGCCCAGAGCCCGAGCTCGTCGAGCTCCCTGACGCCGTCGGCCAGCATGGCGGCGTACCCCGGCGCGCGGGCCGCGATGGCGGCCGCGTCCTCCGGCGACGCGCCGTGGTCCCGCAGCAGCTCCGCCACCGCCGCCTCGGCCTCGCGCGGGTCGCCGCGGGCGGAGGAGAGGGAGCTGGCGGCGTGGGCGGCTGCTGGGGCGGTGACGGGGCGGCGGCGCGGGATTTGGAGGCGGAGGCGGGGAGAAGCGCGGGGCAGGTGCGGCCGGGCTGGAGGGGCTGGGGGGTTGAGGGGCGGGGTGGAGAGGAGCGCGGGAGTGGCAGCGAAGGTGGCCATGGCCATGGGAGGCGGAGCTGTTTGGCTTCAGAATTATCTTCTCTCCCTCCCTCGGAAGCCTGAACTCCAGGGAACAAATTTCAGACGATTTTTTTCCTCGATAATTTCGGACAAATTTCAAGATCCCAATTTGCAGAATTTCATGAAGATGAGGTCTAGAAAATTTTGGATTTCATGACATTCTTATTCTGAGTTTTTTATTGTAAAATGGTGCACTTCGGAAAAGAAAACTCACAGAAAAGACTATGATTACCCGAAAAAAAGAGAGAAAAGACTATGATTATGCATTCTCAAGATTTGTCGAGCGCCTGGAACAGTTCATACAGTAATATGATTACATTGTGTTAAGCAAAAAACGAATGTTGCGGTTACGCATGAATGTTTGTACTATCTTTTTTTGTTGGGGTGGGGGGTACGAAATCTTGCTTCCGACCCTCCCCCGCCGCCGGGCGCGAGAAAAGTACATCGGCAGAGGCGCGCGGCTATGCGGCCGGACGGTGGCTCCCTGATGCGGAGGCGCGGAGGATTGCACGGCGGGTCAGGCGGAGCATGCCTGTGCAGGGAGGCGGTGGCTGGCTGCTCGATCCAAATCTCGATCGGGGGTTCCTCCGGCTAGTGGCTTGCGGGCGGCGTGGGCCGACTGTCGCCAGTGGCCTCGGCTACTAGAGGTGGTTGGCGTGGGAGCGTCCCGTGGTGGGCTGGTCCGTAGGCGTTTGCAGCCGGAGTGGCCCGTTCGGGGCGCGGGTGGTGCAGCTCGGGGCTTCTCGAGCGGCGGTGGGGCGGGGTTGCTGCCTTGGTTGGCACTTGGCAGCGGTCGATCCAGGGCTGCGACGGTCTTCTGGCAGGCAGCATGGATCTAGAGAGTGGTGGAGGATAGCGGTCGGCGGCGCGCAGGAAGAGGGCCGACCTGGTCCGCGGTGGTGCTTGTCGTCGCGTTTGTGTCGTCGGTCCGAGTTGGCGCCCGTGTTGTTGATGTGACGTTGATTTACCTGCATACAACTCAATTAGGCCCACGTGGGAAGAAAAAAAAGCATGTTTGGTTGCATACAGGGAGCCCTGACTCGCATCGGCACAAACCTTAAAGCGGCCCAGAGCCTGGCTCGCTGGGAACGCTCAAATCGACCGTTTCCAGCGAGCCAGACTGAGTCAGCCACAAAAGTGGGGCACGGCGTATGCCGCGGTGCAGGAGGAATTGGGGCGGACATGGCGGCAGAAGGAAATTGGCGGAGGTGGGATGGCGCAAAATCTAGCCTCACCCCCATTTACTAGGTCACGCTTGCTTTAGGACAATCCTTTCCTTACTTCTTGGCACCGACGTTGTCGTGGAATTGTCACGGCAGATGTCCTCATGAAAGGACTTAGTCATGGAGCCATCGCAACTAGAAAGCTTAAAGGGGTTAAACGGAACGAAGGACACGAGGGTTTATACTGGTTCGGCCCCTTGCGGTGAAGGTAAAAGCCTAATCAAGTTGAGGTGGAATTGCTAGGGTTTCGATGACCAAGGAGCGAATCTGCTATGCCTGGCTCTCAATTTGATGTTCTCCCCCTAAGCCGCCGGCGGGTCGTCCCCTTATATACACGGGTTGACACCCCGTGGCCTACAGAGTCCCGGCCGGCTCATAAACAGTGTCCGGCCCGGTGACTAATTAACCTTGCCTTACAATGCAAGTCATGCTATTATGGCGGTTTATCACTACGGGCCTTAAGTCACCCTTGGGCTTGGGGCCCTTGACTGAACCGCCATATTCAAGCTTGATTTTGGGCTTCATATGATGAATCGTTATAGCGTAACCCGGCCCCTCCTGGGCGGGTTACACTAGTAGTTATATCCCCAACATTAGGCCCCAGATTGATTTGAACCGGTTCATGTCAATCTTCAATACTTAAGAAAAAGTCTTCTGACTTCTACCTGTGCAAAAATTTATAACCTGCCATGACGTCATCTTCTGGATTCCTGATAACCCGCCGTGACATCATCTGCCATTTAATTTATATTTTATTCAATCATATCCCAACTGATCCTTATCTTTAATGACCATCCCGAAAATCGAGGCGTCTGAGTAGCTGGATAACCATGTTTCAGCCTCCTCGTTTCTCGCGCCCACTCTGTCAGTCTTCTCCTTATAAATAGGCACGACTTTTAGGTCTTTCTTCATTCTCCCCTTGCGACTCCGCTGCTGCTTGAACTACGCCACCGCCGCCGTCGTCGAGCACTTCGTCTTCATCGACCTCAGCCGCTGCATCAACCTGAATCAGTCCAGAGAAACGGCGGCGACCCTCCGCAGTAGATCTGCAGCTGTAAGCCTTCGTCTTCCCGCACCTCAGATCCGCATTAGGGTTTGCGAGTTCCTCTGTGTTCTTCGCTGTTCATCACAGATTCTCCATGGTTTCTTCATTGCATCCTCTTTTGATCCAAAAGAAGTACTAAACACATGCGGTAGTTGTTTCGCATCCATTTCAGACGCTAGTAGATCCCTTTTTCTAGTTCAGAGGCCTCATCAGAACTCACGAGCTCATCTGCACTAGATTTTTAGGTCTAGAATATTTTCTTTTCTGAACAGCCATTTGATCCAAATTAATAACTGCGACCTGTGAAACCTGTTTTTGTACACTTAGTTGATGTGTGTATCTTAATAGATCCACTTAGCCATGGCGACTCACACAACCGGCTTTTAATTTGAGATGCTCAATAAATAACTTCAACCACGCCCGTCAGCTTAAATAATTGTAACTGCTCATGGCGGCTTAAACAATCTGACATAACTAGCCATATGCCATTAGGCCCCTCTTATAAGCCGCCATCTTGAGTATGATTTGAAGTATTTCTCTCCGGCTTAAATTCGAACCGGAAATTTTTATTTTGTCGTAGGCTTCCACCTTTAAAATGTCGCCGAAAGCGCCCAAATCACCCGTCACATGCAATTGGGTCAAATCCATCGTCACAGAAAGCACCCTTGCTAATTTTGTGAAGACCGGCTATCTGCCAAAGAAGGAAGTCATGTCTTATCGTGCTCCTGATCCAACAGAGGAAAAACCTCAACCCAAAGAGGGGGAAGTCATCGTCTTTATTGATCACATGAACCGGGGCTTTTCTCCACCCCGCTCAAAGTTTTTCAGAGATGTCCTGCACTTTTTTGATCTCCGACCTCAAGATATCGGTCCCAACTCCGTATCTAACATTTGCAATTTCCAAGTGTTCTGTGAGGTGTACCTTGGAGAAGAACCCAACTTGCTGCTCTTCAGGGAATTATTTTATTTGAACCGGCAGAATGAACGTGCCAATGGGCCTAGCTTGGAACTTGGTGGGATTTCAATCCAGCGACGGAGAGACTGTCTTTTCCCGTATGCCGAACCACCGAGTCACCCTAAAGACTAGAACCAGACGTGGTTCTATTGTCAAGATACTTCTCCGGCTGATGAGAATCCTTTGCCCAGCTTTTGCGCTCTGCGCCTCGAGTCTACTCATCCTCTACCAGATAAGCCGTCAGCTGCTGAACGCCAGAAACTTTCCCCCACCATGAGCAAAGTCAAAGCTCTTCTAAGGAATGGCTTGAATGGCATTGATTTGGTCCGGGTTTGGCTTACCTGGCGGGTTATTCCATTGAGCCGCCGCCCTGGTTTGATGTGCGACTATACAGGCCAGAAGAATGATCCTCTGCGGCACAACCCTGACGATTTACGTGATGATGTCATTGATGACAGGGCAAAAACACTTCTGAATGAGAGCCTGGAAGATTGTGGCAAAGTAGGTTTGAGACCTTTCTGCAAAGCTAACCCGGCTCCAGTGGTAAGCTAGTAACTTAAGCATTTTTATTTTGTACTCTCACCTTTTGAGGTTTTATCTTTACTCAAAACTTCTCATTGAAATTCACAGGCCACTGATGATTTTTGGAAAGCCAACTATGATCATGAGGCTGCAAAGAAGGCCAGAAAAGCTAAGAAAGCCACCAGGAGAGCCGCCGCCAAGAAGAAAGGACATAAACCTAGTGCCTCAGACATGCTTCGACTAGAGGACACCTCTGAGTCAGAGGTAGCTCTTGATTCTCTAGGCTCCTTTTTTAACTATCTTATTGACACC
This sequence comes from Aegilops longissima, assembly GCA_021605205.1. Taxonomy (NCBI): domain Eukaryota; kingdom Viridiplantae; phylum Streptophyta; class Magnoliopsida; order Poales; family Poaceae; genus Aegilops; species Aegilops longissima. The sequence goes on along the minus strand of CM038680.1, from coordinate 576,865,726 downwards.
GATTATCATCAGGAGGATATAGGAGTGAGTCATGCAGCGGTTGAAGAGGTAACTATAATTTCCTCCGACTTCGAGCCTTTGCCAAGACAGAAAGTCCGAAGAGTAACCCGGAAAGTAAGATTTTCACACCCTTTAGCTTACCAAGATCCTCAATTTCTTTTGAAGCGATAGATTCATGAGAGCCGGAGGCAGACCCGGACCAGTAAAGACGCGGAACTCTCCTCTGGCTTACCCGATGTAACAAGAAAACGCCGGACCGAGGTCATCTCCGATTTAAATTCCTTTTATCCTTTGGCGGGTCTCATTCGTCAACCGCTCAATTCTTCTGACTCAAATTATCAGGAAATTTCACCTTCCTCTGGCGAATCAATGCAGTCCAATTTGCCGGCTTTCAAAACCGCTCCAGGGTAATGATAACCTGCTTAATCTATACTTAGTTCAACTTGTTGTATTTTTACTGACCTTTTGATTTTATGCAGTGGTCAAGCAAAGCCCAGTAAAAGGGTGAAGAAGAACAAACCGGCCGAAGAACCGATCTTGAATGAGCCGGAACTTGGAACGGCCGCTCCTGAAACCTCCATTCATGAGCCGCCACCTAAGTCAGCCCATGACATACCAACTCCCACTGTTGACCCGCCTATCGAGCAAATCATCGATGGTTCTGAAAACCCGGAATTCCCTAGCCCGACCAAGACATATGATCGTCAAGATCTTGACGTCGAAATAACCAAGACCAGCTTTGTTGAACCGAGGAGGCCAACCATGCTAGCCAAATGTTCTACCAAGGAAGAGCCTCTTGAACGCCGCAGAACTAAGCTTGATATTGCTGATTACACTCATATGAGTATCCGAGATATCTTTTCTGGCTATATGAGCCAAGTGCACAACAGTCGCGACATCGAAATTGACATGGTGAAGCAGATGCACCACAAGTTTGAGGTACAATTCTTTCTCCATATTCATTTATCCTTCCATGCCAGCCCCCAAGTCTATTGCTTATGAAGAATATGTTGTAGACTTAGAACATAAACTGAGCAATATTAGTAACATAGTTGAATGAAAGTATAGAAGAATTCTTGCTTACTCCATAGTCCCCAAGGGGCGGTTTAATCAGTATGATTGAACCGGTTCTTCATATGGTTGCTAAGACAAATTATTAAAAAAGGCTTTAACATCAACATGCATTAGCCCCCAAGTGCCAAATACTCTTGCTTGCAAAGTGATTGGGACTTACTGTTATGAATCGCCACTTTAAACAAGATTCTTCAGCACACATTAGCCCCCAAGTGCCAAGTGTTATTGCTTGCAAAAGACGCGGGACTTAATATTACAGTATAATAAATCTGACCTTTGACCCGGTATTTGCATAGGCCAGCACTAGTCAATTTGAATCGGAAATATCTGACTTGAAGAAACGCCTGGAAGCACAGGAGATTGAGACCCAGAAAGCCAACTCCAAATTCGAGTTCAGTGTGTCTGAACAAGAAAAATTGAAAAAGAGCTTTAAAGTGGAGAAGAAGGCTTGGGCTGATGAAAAGATCACTTTGATCAACCGGTCTGAAAAAACAGAGGCGGCTCTTGCAGAAGCAACCGCCGAATTATCCGGTTTAAAACGCCATGTATCTCAGATGGTGTCAGCAATCTTTGGTAAGTCACTCTGCAGGTGTTAAGTATTTAAATCTTCATAATAAGCATATCAATTGTTATCAACTCATCTGACATCATAACGCAGGCCCCAGGAGCTCAAACCTTCTTAGCGTGTTGATAAAACTGAAGGCGGTTTACACGCTGGTGGAACAACTTTACACCGGGTCTCAGCGTGCCTTAGCCGCGGTGGCCCTGTCAAATGAAGTTCCCACCCTCCTGTCAGATGTATTAAAGCGGCTTGCTGTGTTACCTCAGCGGTTTAATGAGCTAAGGCGATCTTCTGCGAGAGTCGGAGCCGTGATTGCATTAAGCCGGGCCAAGGCGTGGCTACCGGAGCTAGACCCGGCCGACATCGCCATCGGGTATCCAAGCTTAAAAGAAGATGGGACACCGTTTGGATAGGAGGACTTCACCACTTGTGTTAAGGAAATCCGCCCTGTGGCCACCTGATTGCTAATGACACGGATCTTACCAAGTATCATCCGGGTTATGACGCTGAAAACCGGAGGATTCCAACGCCACATTATGAAGTGACCAGCCTGATTCCTCCAATTCGTAAGCATACCTTTTCCCCTGAAGTTGACCCGGCCGGATTAATTGATGATGAAGCTGAATTTGAAGCTTTGAGTGGCATTGACTGGTCATCATCAACCTTCCAGGACAGGGAACAAGATGGAGGAGCGGAAAGGGATGATCCGGAAGCTTCAGGTCAACAACACAATTGATCCATCTGGCGGCTCATATTTACGCTTTGCTAAAAAACAATGTTGCATCATTTGGACTCAGGGGGTCATGTAATAGGGTAGAAAAAACACTTAGTTTTGTCGTGCCATCGTGCATGTGTCTGGCGCTCAACGCCGCCATCTTATATTCCTCCATATTGTGCGGATCATTTGTTTTCCTTATGTCTAAGAAAGCTTTTTAACTATCCTCCATAGAGAAAACAAATCACAAGTCCCTTGGCGGCTTATCGCATGGTGGGTCATATATCTTATATATAACCCGGAATAAGAACAAGAGTCATAGATAAGCCGGCTATCAATTATATCTTTGAAATATAACCATAATATCATACCTGTGATCCTTTGATTTATGTCGCTAGCTTATGTGACCCGAACAGTAAGGGTGACAACCCAATCTTGTAGAAGCTGGTACTTCCACTCATATGATTATTGTGTTGGGGAACGTAGCAGAAAATCAAAATTTTCCTACGTGTCACCAAGATCTATCTATGGAGAAACTAGCAACGAGGGAAGGAGAGTGCATCTACATACCCTTGTAGATCGCTAAGCGGAACCGTTCAAGAGAACGGGGTTGAAGGAGTCGTGCTAAATGCGTGATCCAAATCACCGGAGATCCTAGTGCGAGCAGACGGCACCTCCGCGTTCAACACACGTACAGCCCGGTGGCGTCTCCCACGCCTTGATCCAGCAAGGAGAGAGGAGAGGTTGAGGAAGACTCCGTCCAGCAGCAGCACAACGGCGTGGTGGTGGTGGAGGCGTGGCAATCTGCAGGCTTCGCCAAGCACCAGGGAGAGGAGGAGGAGGAGGAGGCAGGCTGCGCCAATAGAGGAGAGAACTCGTGTCATTGGCAGCCCCTAGGCCTCAAGTATTTATAGGGAGAGGGAGGGGTTGCGCCCCTCTGGGGTTCCACCCTAGGGGCGGCGGCGGACCCAATCCCATCTGGTGTGGCGGCAGGTGGAGGGGAGGGAGCGCACGGTATGGGCCCCAAGGCCCATCTGCCCTTAGGGTTTGCCCCCTCTCCTCTCCTTAGGCGCCTTGGGCCCCTTGTGGGGGGCGCACCAGCCCACATGGGGCTGGTTCCCTCCCACACTTGGCCCATGCAGCCCTCCGGGGTTGGTGGCCCCACTTGGTGGACCCACGGGACCCTCCCGGTGGTCCCGTACGTTACCGGAAAAACCCGAAACTTTTCCGGTGACCAAAACAGACTTCCATATATAAATATTTACCTCCGGACCATTCCGGAACTCCTCGTGACGTCCGGGATCTCATCCGGGACTCGAACAACATTCGGTAACCACATACAAACTTCCTTTATAACCCTAAGCGTCATCGAACCTTAAGTGTGTAGACCCTACGGGTTCGGGAACCATGCGCACATGACCGAGGCGTTCTCCGGTCAATAACCAATAACGGGTCTGATACCCATGTTGGCTCCCACATGTTCCACGATGATCTCATCGGATGAACCACGATGTCAAGGACTCAATCGATCCGTATACAATTCCCTTTGCCTAGCGGTATTGTACTTGCCCGAGATTCGATCGTCGGTATCCCGATACCTTGTTCAATCTCGTTACGGCAAGTCTCTTTACTCGCTTCGTAACACATCATCCGTGATCAACCCCTTGGTCACATTGTGCACATTATGATGATGTCCTACCGAGTGGGCCCAGAGATACCTCTATGTTTACGGGAGTGACAAATCCCGATCTCGATTCGTACCAACCCAATGACACTTTCGGAGATACATAATGCACCTTTATAGCCACCCGATTCGTTGTGACGTTTGGTACACCCAAAGCATTCCTACGGTATCCGGGAGTTGCACAATCTCATGGTCTAAGGAAATGATACTTGACATTAGAAAAGCTTTAGCATACGAACTACGATCTTTATGCTAGGCTTAGGATTGGGTCTTGTCCATCACATCATTCTCCAAATGATGTGATCCCGTTATCAACGACATCCAATGTCCATGGTCAGGAAACTGTAACCATCTGTTGATCAACGAGCTAGTCAACTAGAGGCTTACTAGGGACATGGTGTTGTCTATGTATCCACACATGTATCTGAGTTTCCTATCAATACAATTATAGCATGGATAATAAACGATTATCATGAACAAGGAAATATAATAATAACTAATTTATTATTGCCTCTAGGGCATATTTCCAACAGTCTCCCACTTGCACTAGAGTCAATAATCTAGTTCACATCGCCATGTGATTAACACTCACAGGTCACATCACCATGTGATTAACACTCACAGGTCACATCACCATGTGACCAACATCCAAAGAGTTTACTAGTGTCTTTAAACTAGTTCACATCATCATGTGATTAAGACTCAATGAGTTCTGGGGTTTGATCATGTTTTGCTTGAGAGAGAGTTTTAGTCAACCGATGCGCAACATTCAGATCTGTGTGTACTTCAAAATCCTAGGTCATATTGTAAATGCTGCTTCCACGCTCCACTTGGAGCTATTCCAAATGGTTGTTCCACTATCGTATCCTATTTGCTACTTAGAGTCATTCGGATAGGTGTTAAAGCTTGCATCGGCGTAACCCTTTATGCCGAACTCTTTATCACCTCCATAATCGAGAAACATGTCCTTATTTACTCCAAGGACAATTTTGACATTGTCCAATGATCCATTCTGGATCATTCTTGTACCCCTAGTGACACATGGCAAGGCACACTTCCTAAGCGGTACACAAATAGCATACTATAGAGCCTACGTCTGAAGCATAGGGGCGACCTTCGTCCTTTCTCTCTCTTCTGCCGTGGTCGAGCTTTAACTCTTAACTTCATACCTTACAACTCAGGCAAGAACTCCTTTTTTGGTGATCCATCTTGAACACTTTCAAGATTATGTCAAGGTATGTGCTCATTTGAAAGTATTATTAAACATTTTGATCTATCTTATAGATCTTGATGCTTATTGTTCAAGTAGCCTAATCCGGGTTTTCCATTGAAAACACTTTTCAAACAACCCTATATGCTTTCTAGAAATTCTACATCATTTCGATCATCAATATGTCAATAACATATACTCATCGAAATTCTATAGTGCTCCCACTCACTTCTTTGGAAATACAAGTTTCTCATAAACTTTTGTATAAACCCAAAATCTTTGATCATCTCATCAAAGCGTACATTCCAACTCCGAGATGCTTACTCCGGTCCTTAGAAAGGATCGCTGGAGCCAAAGATACCTTTAGCATCCTCGGGATCGACAAAACTTTCTCGAATGTATCACATACAACCTTTCCTTACAGGCCCGGCAAGGAAACTCATTTTGACATCCATCTGCCAGATTTCATAAATACAGCTTATGCTAACATGATTCCGACGGACTTAAGCATCGCTACGGATGAGAAAATCTCATCGTAGTCAACTCCTTGAACTTGTGAAAACTCTTTGCCACAAGTCGAGCTTCATAGACGGTGATATTACCGTCCACGTCCGTCTTCTTCTTAAAGATCCATTCATCTCAATGGCTTGCCGATCATCGGGCAAGTCCACCAAAGTCCATGCTTTGTTACGATACATGGATCCTATCTCGGTTTCATGGCTTCTAACCATTTGTGAATTTGGGCCCACCATTGCTTCTCCATAGCTCGTGGGTTCATTGTTGTCTAGCAACATGACCTTCAAGACAGGATTACGTACCACTCAAGTAGTCGCCTCCTTGTCACCCTCGAGGTACATTAGTGACTTGATCCGAAACTTCATGATCACTATCATAAGCTTCTACTTCAATTGGTGTAGGTGCCACAGGAACAACTTCCTATGCCCTGCTACACACTAGTTGAAGTGATGGTTCAATAACCTCATCAAGTCTCCACCATCCTCCCACTCAACTTTTCGAGACAAACTTTTCTCGAGAAAGGACCCGATTCAAGAAATAATCACTTTTGCTTCCGGATCTGAATTAGGAGGTATACCCAACTATTTTGGGTGTCCTATGAAGATGCATTTTATCCGCTTTGGGTTCGAGCTTATCAACCTGAAACTTTTTCACATAAGCGTCGCAGCCCCAAACTTTTATGAAACGACAACTTAGGTTTCTCCAAATGGTGTCGTCTCAACGGAATTATGTGGTACCCTATTAAAGTAAGTGCGGTTGTCTCTAATGCCTAACCCATGAATGATAGTGGTAATTCGATAAGAGACATCATGGTGCGCACCATATCCAATAGGGTGCAACTATGATGTTCGGACACACCATCACACTATGGTGTTCCAGGCGGTATTAATTGTGAAACAATTTCCACAATGTCTTTGTTGCGTGCCAAAGCTCGTAACTCAGATACTCATCTCTATGATCATATCATAGACATTTTATCCTCTTGTCACGATGATCTTCAACTTTACTCTGAAATTACTTGAACCATTCAATAATTCAGACTTGTGTTTCATCAAGTAAATATACTCAACATCTACTCGAATCATCTGTGAAGTAAGAACATAATGATATTCACTGCATGCCTCAGCACTCATTGGACTGCACACATGTGTTACTTCCAACAAGTTGCTATCTTGTTCCATCTTACTGAAAACGAGGCTTTTCAGTCATCTTGCCCATGTGGTATGATTTGCATATCTCAAGTGATTCAAAATCAAGTGAGTCTAAACGATCCATCTGCATGGAGTTTCTTCATGCGTATACACCAGTAGACATGGTTCACATGTCTCAAACTTTTCAAAAATGAGTGAGTCCAAAGATCCATCAACATGGAGCTTCTTCATGCGTTTTATACCAGTATTACTTACATGGTAGTGCCACAAGTAAGTGGTACTATCATTACTATCTTATATTTTTGGCATGAAAATGTGTATCACTACGATCGAGATTCAATAAACCATTCCTTTAGGTGCAAGACCATTGAAGGTGTTATTCAAATAAATAGAGTAACCATTATTCTCCTTAAATGAATAACCAGATTGCGATAGACATAATCCAATCATGTCTATGCTCAGCATAAACACCAAATGACAATTATTCTGGTTTAATACTAATCTTGATGGTAGAGGAGGCGTGCGATGTTTGATCACATCAAACTTGGTAACACTTCCAACACATATCGTCGGCTCACCTTTAGCTAGTCTCCGTTTATTCCGTGGCTTTTGTTTGAGTTACTAACACTTAGCAACCGAACCGGTATCTAATACCATGGTGCTACTAGGAGTACTAGTAAAGTACACATTAACATAATGTATATCCAATATACTTCTATCGACCTTGCCAGCCTTCTTATCTATCAAGTATCTAGGGTAATTCTGCTCCAGTGGTTGTTCCCTCATTACAGAAGCACTTAGTCTCGGGTTTGGGTTCAACCTTGGGTTTCTTCACTGGAGCAGCAGCTGATTTGCCGTTTCATGAAGTATCCCTTCTTGCCCTTGCCCTTCTTGAAACTAGTGGTTTCACCAACCATCAACAATTGATGCTCCTTCTTGATTTCTACTTTCGTGGTGTCAAACATCGCGGATACTTCAAGGATCATCATATCTATCCCTGATATGTTATAGTTCATCACGAAGCTCTAGCAGCTTGGTGGCAATGACTTTGGAGAAACATCACTATCTCATCTGGAAGATCAAGTCCCACTCGGTTCAAGTGATTGTTGCACTTCAGACAATCTGAGCACAAGCTCAACGATTGAGCTTTTCTCCCTTAGTTTGCAGGCTAAGAAAATCGTCGGAGGTCTTATACCTCTCGACGTGGGCACGAGCCTGAAATCCCAATTTCAGCCCTCGAAACATCTCATATGTTCCGCGATGTTTCGAAATCGTCTTTGGTGCCTCAACTCTAAACCGTTTAACATTACCGAACTATCACGTAGTCATCAAAACGTGTGTGTCAGATGTTCACAACATCCACATACCACGTTTGAGGTCCAGCACACCGAGCGGTGCATTAAGGACATAAGCTTTCTATTGTCCGCATAATCGCTACTTTCAACTTTCAACTATATTTTCTCTAGGAACATATCCAAACAGTGGAACTAAAGCGCGAGCTTACGACATAATTTGCAAAAGGTCTTTTGACTATGTTCAGGATAATTAAGTTCATCTTATGAACTCCCACTCAGATAGACATCCCTCTAGTCATCTAAGTGATTACACGATCCGAGTCAACTAGGCCGTGTCCGATCATCACGTGAGATGGACTAGTCATCATCGGTGAACATCTTCATGTTGATCGTATCTACTATCGACTCATGCTCGACCTTTCGGTCTCGTGTTCCGAGGCCATGTCTGTACATGCTAGGCTCATCAAGTTAACCCTAAGTGTTTCAGCGTGTAAATCTGTCTTACACCCGTTGTATGTGAGCGTAAGAATCCATCACACCCGATCATCACGTGGTGCTTAGAAGCGACGAACTTTAGCAACGGTGCACAGTTAGGGAGAACACTTCTTGAAATTGTTGTAAGGATCATCTTATTTACTACCGTCGTTCTAAGTAAACAAGATGCATAAACATAATAAACATCACATGCAATTATATAGTAGTGACATGATATGGCCATTATCATATAGCTCCATTGATCTCCATCTTCGGGGCTCCATGATCATCATTGTCACCGCATGACACCATGATCTCCATCATCATGATCTCCATCATCGTGTCTTCATGAAGTTGTCTCGCCAACTATTACTTCTACTACTATGGCTACGGTTAGCAATAAAGTAAAGTAATTACATGGCGTTGTTTAATGACACGCAGGTCATACAATAAATAAAGACAACTCCTATGGCTCCTGCGGTTGTCATACTCATCGACATGCAAGTCGTGATTCCTGTTACAAGAACATGATCAATCTCATACATCACATATCATTCATCACATTCTTCTTGGCCATATCACATCACATAGCATACCCCGCAAAAACAAGTTAGGCGTCCTCTAATTGTTGTTTGCATGTTTTACGTGGCTGCTATGGGTTTCTAGCAAAACGTTTCTTACCTACACAAAACCACAACGTGATATGTCAATTGCTATTTACCCTTCATAAGGACCCTTTTCATCGAATCCGTTCCGACTAAAGTGGGAGAGCGGCACCCGCTAGCCACCTTATGCACCAAGTGCATGTCGATCGGTGGAACTTTGTCTCACGTAAGTGTACGTGTAAGGTCGGTCCGGGCGCTTCATCCCACAATACCGTCGAAACAAGATTGGACTAGTAACGGTAAGCATATTGAACATCATCAACGCCCACAATTACTTTGTGTTCTACTCGTGCAAAGAATCTACGCAATAGACCTAGCTCATGATGCCATTGTTGGGGAACGTAGCAGAAAATCAAAATTTGCCTACGTGTCACCAAGATCTATCTATGGAGAAACTAGCAATGAGGGAAGGAGAGTGCATCTACATACCCTTGTAGATCGCTAAGCGGAAGCGTTCAAGAGAACGGGGTTGAAGGAGTCGTACTCGTCGTGATCCAAATCACCGGAGATCCTAGTGCGAGCAGACGACACCTCCGCGTTCAACACACGTACAGCCCGGTGACGTCTCCCACGCCTTGATCCAGCAAGGAGAGAGGGAGAGGTTGAGGAAGACTCCGTCCAGCAGCAGCACAACGGCGTGGTGGTGGTGGAGGAGCGTGGCAATCCTGCAGGGCTTCGCCAAGCACCGCGGGAGAGGAGGAGGAGGAGAGGCATGGCTGCGCCAATAGAGGGAGAGAACTCGTGTCATTGGCAGCCCCCTAGGCCTCAAGTATTTATAGGGGAGAGGGAGGGGCTGCGCCCCCTCTAGGGTTCCACCCTAGGGGCGGCGGCCAGCCCCAATCCCATCTGGGTGGCGGCCAGGTGGAGGGGAGAGGAGGCGCACAGGTATGGGCCCTAAGGCCCATCTCGCCTAGGGTTTGCCCTCTCCTCTCCTTAGGCGCCTTGGGCCCCTTGTGGGGCGCACCAGCCCACCTGGGCTGGTTCCCTCCCACACTTGGCCCATGCAGCCCTCCGGGGTTGGTGGCCCCACTTGGTGGACCCCCGGGACCCTCCCGGTGGTCCCGGTACGTTCTCGGAAAAACCCGAAACTTTTCCAGTGACCAAAACAGGACTTACCATATATAAATCTTTACCTCCGGACCATTCCGGAACTCCTCGTGACGTCCGGGATCTCATCCGGGACTCCGAACAACATTTGGTAACCACATACAAACTTCCTTTATAACCCTAGCGTCATCGAACCTTAAGTGTGTAGACCCTACGCACTACTAGAAAAAGGGCTATAGATGGGATTGACACTAATGGCGCACCAGAAAGATGGTGCGCCATTAGTATATACTAATGGCGCACCACCATCTGATGTGCCATTAGAGTTTAAACTACTAATGGCGCACCATGCTACGGGTGCGCCATTAGTATCAAAATTTTTTTTAACTAGTGCTTTGTCCAAACATACTAATGGCGATCCGCCCAAGTCGCCATTGAAAGATCGAGGATGTAAGCCTAGAGGGGGGTGAATAGGCGCTTTAAAATAATTACGGTTTAGGCTTGAACAAATGCGGAATAAACCTAACGGTTAATTTGTCAAGCACAAAACCTAAAACAACTAGGCTCACCTATGTGCACCAACAACTTATGCTAAGCAAGATAAGCAACTATGTGATAGCAAGATATATGACAAAGAACAATATGGCTATCACAAAGTAAAGTGCATAAGTAAAGGGGCTCGGGTAAGAGATAACCGAGGCAGCGGAGACGACGATGTATCCCGAAGTTCACACCCTTGCGGATGCTAATCTCCGTTTGGAGCGGTGTGGAGGCACAATGCTCCCCAAGAAGCCACTAGGGCCACCGTAATCTCCTCACGCCCTCGCACAATGCAAGATGCCGTGATTCCACTAAGGGACCCTTGAGGCGGTCACCAACCTGCACAAATGGCAACCCTTGGGGCGGTCACCGAACTTCGTACACTTTGGCAACCCTTGGGGCGGTCACGGAACCGTCAAATTGCTCAGGCGATCTCCACAACCTAATTGGAGACCCGGCGCTTGCACAAGCTTTACACCACAATGATTGAGCTCAGAACACTACCAACCGTCTAGGGCGCCCAAGCACCAAGAGGAACAAGCTCAAGGGCACCAAGCACCCAAGAGTAATAAGCTTCTCAACTTGTAACTTCCACGTATCACCGTGGAGAACTCAAACCGATGCACCAAATGCAATGGCAAGGGCACACGGAGTGCCCAAGTCCTTCTCTCTCAAATCCCACCAAAGCAACTAATGCTAGGGAGGAAAATGAGAGGAAGAACAAGAAGGAGAACACCAAGAACTCCAAGAACTAGATCCAAGGGGTTCCCACGACATAGAGGAGAAAGTGATTGGTGGAAATGTGGATCTAGATCTCCTCTCTCTTTTCCCCCAAAAACTAGCAAGAATCCATGGAGGGATTGAGAGATAGCAAGCTCGGAGAAGGTCAACAATGGGGGAAGAACACGAGCTCAAAGATTAGGTTCAATGGGGAAGAAGACCCCCTTTTATAGGAGGGGGAAAATCCAACCGTTACCCCACCGAACAGCCCCGCACAGAGCGGTACTACCGCTAGGGAAGGGCGGTACTACCGCTGAGGCGGTACTACCGCTCCTATCCAGTGAGTACTACTGTAAGAAGAAAGTCAGGCCATCGCCCCAGAGCGGTACTACCATGGAGTAAATGATACTACCGCTCGAGGCGGTACTACCGCTTCTACTGCGCTGCTAGTGCCGCAAAAACCCGACCTTAAAAACCGTTTGAGAATCGAGGCGAAGTAGCCCAGACACACAGCGGTACTACGGCGAAACTCCCAAGCGGTACTACCGTTCGGAGGCGGTACTACCGCTTGGAGAGGTACTACCGCTCGAGAGCGGTACTACCGCTGAGGAGCTTGGTGGTACTACCGCCGAGGGTCACGGTACTACCGGCGGCACCAATCTTAAGCCACAACCACGAAGACAAAGAATACTCCAGAAAACCAAAACTGCCATAACTTCTTCATATGAGCTCGAATTGAGCAAACTCAAGCTTGTTTGAAACAAGACAGCGAGTAGCATCAAAACAAAGGTGAAACCTCCAACCGAGAAGAACGGCATACCCTCCAACATCGAAAACATCATAGAAGATGCATGACAACTCCGTTTTCGATGAACTCGAGCTTGTCATAAAAATGACCATAAGCTCCAAATCTCACAAGGAGAAGAACCAAACAAGAACCAAGAAACATGATGCAAGGATGCAATGGTTTGAGCTCTCGACGGACGATACGATCAAGCTACTCACTTGAGAGCCCCCCTTGATAGTACGGCTATCGATCCTATAACCCGGTCTTCCACAACTACCATGAGACCGGTAAAATATAAAACCTATCAAGGGCAAACCTTTGCCTTGCACATGGTCCACTTGAGCTAGATGATGACGATCTTGACTCCCTCAAGTTGGACCACCTTTCTTGATTGCATTGGCTCGAAGAAGACTAGTTGATTGCTCCCCCATACTCCACTATGGGTGAGCCACTCTTCTGCACATCTTCACAAGTCCATTGTCGCCACAATGGACGGCAAGCTTCAAGCATATGATCTCTTCGTGATGATTCAACTTGAGCTTGCACACCGCAACCTAACCCCACAAAGAACTCTCACGAAGACCATGGGTTAGTACACAAAGCGTAATGGACAATGCTTACCATACCATGGGATCACTTGATCCCTCTCGGTACATCTTCTACGCTTTGTGAGTTGATCAACTTGATTCACTCTTGACTTAGTCTTGATCAACCTTGAATCTTTCCAACTCTCTTCGTTTGGATGATGTCTTGAAGGTAAACATGAATGATCACACAATCTTCTTCTTCAAGACATGCTTGCAATAAGCTCAACACTCACATGACCAATCTTTGGATAATTCCTTAATAGCACCTTGGTCAAACACATAAACTCCTTGAAACCAACACATGGACTTCAAGAAATGCCTATGGACAAATCCTTCAAATATAACTCAATGCAACCATTAGTCCATAGAGAATGTCATCAATTACCAAAACCACACATGGGGGCACCGCATGTCCTTTCAGCCATTAGTAGTTGTAACTACTAATGGCGCACCAGGCAGTGGGTGCGCCATTAGTATAGAAATTTTTTTTTGAACTAGTGCGCCTATCCAAACATACTAATGGCGCATCCTGCCCAAGTGCGCCATTAGTAGTTGTAACTACTAATGGCGCACTGTGCGATGGGTGCGCCATTAGTATAGAAACTTTTTTTTTGAACTAGTGCGCCTATCCAAACATACTAATGGCGCACCATGCAAGAGGTGCGCCATTAGTAAGTGGGCAGCAACAAGATATTTGGGACAGCCTCTCCTACCCACACACTCACTTTCTCCCCACTTCATTCTCTCCACCTCCTCCTTGTCTCGGGTGCCTCCTCTTTTTCACCTCATTTCCACCATAGATTCATTCAAATTAAGTGGTTAAATTACCTTGTTTTAATAGGTAAGTAAGGGGGGAAGCTATATTTAGGTTATTCTCCCTACAACAATGTGCACATGCACTTTTTACGGCCTAGCTAGATCTATGTATGTTAGTGGTGTTGCATATGTTTGTGGTGTTGCATATGTGTTTGTGTTTGGAGGTGTACGGTATTTGAAATCGATAGTTGCCAATATTTTGCGGAATGTTGATTCATTTCCGTTTGGCGAGAATTTTGGCATTAAGCATTCTTTTGGTCCTATTTTTAGGAAAGTCATGCCAAATTTTTGTTTGGTTCTAAAATATCGTTTTGCTCTACCCATGACGACCATAGTCCGCACGATGCTCGAAGGCATCGTGAATAGGTTTTGAGGTCCGCGAAGGCGAGATGCTTCAAAAGAACGAGACGGAGATAAGATGTCCGTGTCGAAGATGCAAGTGAAGAGCCTTATTGCGGACCCGGATTCCGGCAGGTGCGGGACCACCTGCTGTTGCGTGGTTTCATGGATGGCTATCGGTGGCAAGGTGATGAAGATGACTACTGAAGTCGTCCATGCGGGCGGGCAAGAAATGAGGAAGGAAGCAAGACAACCACCGCGGCTCGGGCGGCGAGAAGACGAAGAATCCCGGAGATGATCACGGTGTGATGTTGTACGATCATCATGTAGAAGATGCGGGACATGATGATGAGGAAGATGCGGGCAGGCGACGGGCATGATCATGAAGATGATGATGCGGCGGAGCGCATTTACGCTGGACCATCGATGGGCTGGGTGCGGGACCCTCATATTCAAGAGCTGCTTCTCAAGCGGACGGATAACGCAAGAGCTGCCGCCCGAGAGAAAGCCAAGATGGATCAACTTGAGTTAGACGCGGTTACTCCATTGTATGAAGGATGCAGGCCGAGGATACCGCTTTGAAAGTAACGCTCATGGCCACGGAGATGAAGGTAAAACACAAAATGACCGGCGCGTGCTTCGACGAGAACATGTCATTACGCACGAACGTCTTCCCAAGGGGAACAAGTGCCCGACCAGTTTGGAGGAGGCGAAGAAAATCGTGTGTCCTCTGGATTTACCGCACGTGAAATACCATGTGTGCATGAACAATTGCATCATTTATCGCGGCGAGCACGCGAGTCTACCATATGTCCGGTGTCTTGGCGTCACTCGATACAAGAAGAGGAAGAAAGCTCCTCGAAAAGTGGTGTGGTACTTTCCGATCACTCCTCGTCTGCAACGCTATTTCGCGGACCCTAAGGTAGCAAAGCTCCTGCGTTGGCACGCGGATAGGGAGGAGAAGAAGCGGGAAGATGACGCAAATGATCCGGAGATAGATAAAAAGACAAGATCTTTGAGTCACCCTAAGGATGCGAGCGGTGGCAGCGTTGAACTTCAAGACTCGAATTTGGGAGCGATCCAAGGAACATCATGCTTGGCGCGAGCACCGATGGAGTCAATCCGTTTGGCAGCGGAGAAGCACACATAGCACCTGGCCTGTGTTTGTGTGGATGTACAACCTTCCCCCTGGTTGTGCATGAAGAGGAAGTACATTCACATGAGTATGCTAATTGAAGGGCGAAACAACCAGGAGCGACATTAATCAGTATCCGGGCTCTTTGAAGAGGAGCTTGACACGCTGTGGAAAACGCCACCAATACGTGGGGCGCCGCAGAGAAAGAATATTTCCCTATGAGAGCCGCACTTGCTCACGACGGTGCACGACTATCTCGATTACGGATATCTCACGGGCAGGTAGTCCACGGATTTTCTGGATCGTAAGGTGCATGGATGACACAACGTATCGCCAGCTAGATAGAGATCCGGGTCTTGAAAACCGTGTTCATGGGACATCGAAGGTGGCTTCGCGACGATGACCCGTGGAGGAAACGCAAGGATCTGTTCGATGGTGAAACCGAACCCAGCGCCGTGCCTGTACGAGGAGCGGCGAGAAATAGACAAGCTGTTGAAAATTGGAAAGACTGCCCACCGCCGAAAGAAGCAAAAGGCGCGAGCCGGAAAGAAGCGAAAGCGCCAGAGCAGCTGCTGAAGGTATGGAAAACGAGGTCTGTTTTACGGGACTTGCCGTCTTGGAAGATCCACCGTGTGCCTCACAGCCTTGATGTCATGCATATCACGAAGAACGTGTGCGAGAGTGCTTGGTACCCTGCTCAACATGCGGAGAGGACCAAAGATGGGCGAAAGCAAGGGCAGACTTGAAATCAATGGGCATCGGCGGAGCTTCACGCTATATATGATGATGATGATGATGATGATGATGATGATGAGGCGAAGCAGGACACGAAAAGTCGTCGCAAAGGCAAAAAGGCCAAGAAGACCGGAAATGACTACCCTCCCGCGTGCTTCACTCTAAGTCGAGGAGGAGATCGAGCAGTTTTCACCTGCCTCCTAGGAGTAAAACTTCCTTCTGATTCTGCTGGGAAGATAAGCGATACCTAGACCCAGTGAAGCGAAGTTCAGCGGGATGAAGTATCACGACGGTATCACGTCTTGATGACGCAGATACTTCCAGATTGCAATCCGTGGGATCATGGGCGCGCACGTCCGTGAAACGCTATTTGGCCTATGCAACTTCTTCAACGTCATCTCTCGGAAGTCGATTGGCGTGAGGCAACTCGAAGGCTACGAGGAAGAGATCGTGGTGATACTATGCGAGCTTGAGATGTACTTCCGCCCGCATTCTTGACGTTATGGTGCATCTGCTGGTCCATATAGTGGAGGATATCATCCAACTCGGGCGGCGTTCCTGCACAAATGATGCCGTTCGAAAGGATGAATGGTGTCATCAAAGGATACGTTCGCAACATGTCACGTCGAGAAGGAAGCATAGCCGGGGCTTTCGATCAAGAGTGCATCTCCTCTCGCCGCGAATTATCTAGGCATCGAGAACCCTGTTGGTCTGCCCGTCAGCGGGCACCTCGGCAGGATCGCTGGATGGGGTCACCGTGAGGGTCGCCGAAATGCATGTCGACTTCGAGGGTCGACTCACCGACTTTGAAAGAGCAAACCTAGTCGCGCTACAACACATAGACATGGTCGATCCTTGGGTGGTAGAGCACAAAACCTTTATTAAAAAGGCGTACAATGACCGAGGCCAACAGAGGGCGGACGGAGATACACTCAAAGAGCACAACTCATGTTTCACGCGTTGGTTCAAGCGAAGCTTACATCGTACCCTTTACATGAGGATTCTTCCGCGGAAGAACAACTCATATTCGCCTTGTCACAGGGCGCCGAGCACAACCTAATGACCTATGAGGCGTACGATATCAACGGCTACACATTCTACACCGAGGCCAAGGACATGAAGAGCGATGGTTATCAAAACTCCGGGGTAACGATGGAATCCTACACCGGTAACGACAAGGACAGATACTACGGAAGGATCGAGGAGATCTGGGAGCTGAGCTACGCTGGAGAGAAGGTCCCGATGTTCCGTGTCAGATGGGCCAAGAACGTCATAAAAGAAGACCGGTATTTCACCACCATGGTTATACCCGAAGCCAAATCCAAGACCATGGCGCAAACGTCACCGAAAAATGAGCCATGGGTACTGGCGTCCCAAGTGGACCAATGCTTCTTCATTACCGACCATAAAGCCCAATCGTGTTGTCGTGAGGAGAGGCAAAAGGAAGATCATCGGAATGGATGGAGTAGCCAATGAGCAAGACTTGACAAGTCACGCGACCCGAGGATCGAACATGACGACGATGATGAAGTAGCAGCATACACCACAAGAAGAAGCGGGACCACCCTACCTAAGGGCGTCCGTTCCACGTAAGAACTCCATTTGCGAAAAAGAAGGGCAAGAAGATTGTGAACAGATAGCTAGCTAAGATCGATTGTATTTAAATCGTAGCCTTCATTTCTCGATTGTATTTCATGGGTACTTTTGAACTATCATGAATATTTTTAAATTTCATGGACACTCGATCTCGATCCCCTCCATCTCGATCGCTATCCCACCTCGCCAGATCCGCCCCCCTACCGCCGAGCACCCCCAGTCCACCGGCCGCCCCGCCAACCCCGCACCCTCGATTCCCCTACTCAACCGCCGCCCTCGACCCCCGCACCCAGCGCACCGTCTTATAAAAAATTAGTATCAAACAGCTTTTAAATGCTCTTGTCTTATAAAAAAATATTATCATTATTATTTAAACAAGTTTGAACATATTTAAACACAAATAAGTATCAAACAACTTTTAAATGCTAAAAAATTTTGTGGAGCCCACCTCGATCCCCTCCATCTCGATCGCTATCCCACCTCGCCAGATCCGGTCCCCCGGCGCCGAGCACCCCCAGTCCACGGCCGCCGCCACCACCCACCGCACCTCGATTCCCCTACTCAACCGCCTGCCGACCCCCACTTGTAGCACTGTCTTATAAAAAAATAAGTATCAAACAGCTTTTTAAATGCTCTTGTCTTATAAAAAATATTACTGTTATTATTTAAACAAGTTTGAACATATTTAAACATAAATAAGTATCAAACAGCTTTTCAAATGATAAAAAAAATTGTGGAGCACAGGAGTCGAACCCAGGACCTCCCGGTGTGAGAGCTGGCTGGCGACCCGGTCGAGCTAGTAGAGTGGGCTTGACGTGGATAGGTTACAGTAGTACATAACCTTTTGGCTCGAGTTGAAATAAAAAAAATACTAATGGCGCACCACGGTGAGGTGCGCCATTAGTATGAATGCTAATGGCGCACCACGGTGAGGTGCGCCATTAGTATTGTGGCCCGATTCCCCTCGCCCGATCCCCCTTCGCCCGATCCCCTTCCTCTCCCCCTCGCCAGTTCCTCTCCTCTCGATCCACCGCCGCCGCCGCTGCCCTGACCCTCGCCCTCGCCCTCGCCCTCTCCCTCCCTCGCCCTCTCCTCGCCTTCCCTCTCCCTCGCCCCGCCTCCCTCGACGCCACCGTCCCCGCCACCTCGATGCTGCCCCGCCGCCTCGACGCGACCCGCCGTCCGGGCGCCGCCCAGCGCCGCCTCGCGCGACCCGCCCGCCCAGCCGCCGCCTCGGCCGCGACCCCCGCCCCGACGCCGCCCGACTCCGCCTCGGCGCTGCCCCGCCGCCCAGCGCCGCCTCGACCCGCCCGGCGCGCTGCCCCACCTCGACCCGCCCGTCCACACCACCGCCGCGGGGCACCGTCCTCCTCCGCGGCCTCTCCGGCTGCTACGAGTGCCGCGCCATCAACGTCCGAGCCCGTCTCAAGGTCTGCCTTTGCCGCCCTAGCTAACCCTCTCATTACTCATTAGCCATCAACCAGCTCCATGGATGTTAACCATGGTTAGTCTTCGCCATTAGTACTAATCATCGTGTTAATTGCCAACAAATTCAGGAGGTACCAGCGGCCGAGGAGCTGTGCCCGTGCTTTCATGATCTTGTGAGAGTGTTCACCAAGGCCGACGACTTGGAGCAGCACCAAGCCGTCCGCCACGCGGTAAATTCTCGAAAACCCGCTTTGCATCGATCGATGCATACAACCATACCAACATTGAAAATCGATATTTTGTGGGATTATATAGAATTTTTGCAAAACATATATAGGAGATCAACATTATATATGCATGTGGTGAAGATTTTTCGGTGCAAATCATGTGTGATAGTGGAGTACAACTACTAACCGAACCATTAGTCAATGGGAGGAGGGGCCTTAGAAAGCTACTAGCTAGATGGCGATCTGTGCTCTGTTTGTGGCATACACTAGTTAATTAATTAACTAACCTTTGGTCAAAATGATGGGCTAATCATGATTAAATGATGGAGAGGATGCATGGCGGTGGCACCCATTGGAGCCATACATATATACAAAGTTATAAAAGATTATATACACATAGTGATCTAGTGCTTTAGTGGTTGGATTATTAGTTTAGTAATTTCTTGACACACCTTTGTGGTTTGCCATGTGTACATGTGTGAGAGATAGTGAGAGGAGACAAGAAGAAGGGGTTAGGAAGATGCTGCCTGCTCATCAAAGCTAACCATCTCCCCTTTTCACCCTCTTTTCCTTTGTCTTTTGTGGGTTGCAAGGAAGCTACTGTCTTAGCTAGCTTGTGCACAAATCCACCGCCACCGCCTCGATTAAATTATCTCAGATGATAACAATAACTAATTGTCGGCATCTATCTCATATCTCAGATCATATCGCTTGCTTGCATTTGGTAAAGGTGGATGCTAGATCAATTGCTTATTTGGTAAAGGAAATGATCTAGCTCCTCCTACACATTTATAGATCAATCAGCTCAGTTCTAGTGCTGTTGGACTTTTGCACCCACCAAAATGTACTACTAGTTGCAAATCTTTACGGAGATAGCTTCATAAGCGAAGGTTCCAAATAATAAACCAAGACCACACTAGTACAGTAGTACCGCCACCTCCCATAAAAAGCAGGTCTCTCGATGACCAATGTAGTTAATTAGTCGGGGCCTAAAAGCCAATCTCTGTCACTGCTGCAAATGCACCTGCAGGCAGGGAATGTACTAGGATGAAAGATGTACTTTACCAACTAATCTAATGGTGCTGGCACAAAGTGAAAAACAATAGTTAATTTGACAGAGTGCAAGGATTTTTTAATTGGCTTCTTGCAGTTTTGAAAATTCAGTTTATTCGATTCTTGAAAATTCAGTTAATTCAGTTAGGCACACAAATTTCAGAACTTTTGTGTGCCCTAGTACTAGTGTTTGTAGAAAACCGAGAGTGTCAATGGGACTAGAATTCACTTGTTCTTATATGGGTGAAACTTCACTTGTTTTTAGGCTAGTGTAGGGTGTTGCTTTATTCTGTCATCATTTGTAACTATGTCACAAGTAAATTGTTCCTTCTTACATATTTGACAAGTAATGACTGTTGATAAGTGAGGCATGGATTAAAATTTGTTTCTTTGTTGTAACATACCGTATATAACTCCACAATGAAATACAATACATATTGATGTGCTTTGTAAAACTTGTTCATGTCTTGAACTACTAATGCCTTGTGATGCTCTGAATTACTTGTGATGCCTCTGAATTACTTGTGATCACATTGAGAAAGACTTGTAAAGATGATGATCATCTTTAACGTAAAACAATTTGTGATGATTTTGCTAGTTTGTTGGGTTTTGTCTCCGACCATCGTGTCGTGATGATTTTGCAGTACCCGAGAGGCCCTTGAGTTTGCGGAATGTCGATTAACTTCCGTTCCGGCAAATTGGTACTCCATATGTCCTATTTTCAGCAAAGGTCATGCTGAAATTTTCCGTGAATTTTAGCATGACTTTGCTAAAAATAGGACATATGGGGTACTTGTGACTAATGCATGGGCCGGGGTATCTTAGTAGTTAATTAAGTAGGATCAAGTGCCCCGGCATACTTGTGACTAATGCATGGCTTTTAGGGTGCCTCGGTGTCGATAAAAACCGAAATGATGAAAAGTTAGGCTTTTAGGGTGCCTTGGCGTCGAAAAACCCTCAATGATAAAAGCTTAGATTTTAGGATGCCTCGGTGTCGACAAACCCTAAATGATGAGACCATGATCTTGTTCCTTGACAATAACCAACTTTTGACCAAACTTTGTTTCTATTTAGAGAGAAACATGGCCCACAACGATGAGGCCGGGGTTGGGCGACAAGGCATTCAGGAGCTGTCCCAGAGATGGAGGAACAACCTCACTTGTATGAGGCCGCCGCCTTCCCCACCGATCCTGAGACCACGGATGGTGCCGCCGAGGATGACCACACTGATGCCACCACTGATGGTGCCGCCGAGGATGCCACCACTGATGACGGCGGCGCACGCACAGATGGCAGCCAACCAAAGAGGCAACGGAAGGACCGGTGCCCGATCGAGCTCCGCACCCTCAAGGAGGAAGTTACTGAAGTGGACTCCAACGGGAATCCAACGACGCCCGAACGAATAGTCAAGGGGTACTCGCTTCAGCTCGGGTGCATTGTCCGGAGCACCGTCTCGATCAACACCGAGAACCTGAGGCATCCTGACCGAGGGAATTTGCGCAACCTCCTCTTCACGAAGCTGCACGAGCGATACAAGTTCCTCGCTGAATTTGAAAACACAAGCCTCAAAGGGAATAAAGTGAACAATGCTGCCCTCACGAAGATGAGCAAGGCCCATCTACTTGGAAAAGCAATGTGAAGAGAATGATCGAGAAAGGTGAGAGTTATCGGAAGATCAAGGAGAAAAATCCTTGATCACCGAAGATGACTACAACGACTTCAAGATCAATTGCTCGAGCACCGCAAGCTCCCAATCAAGTGAGTGGGGAAACAAATCACGGAGCTGAACATAGGGGAACACACACTCGGTCCCGGCGGTTCTGAGTGGCGGAGCCTATATGGGACAAGGAGGAGGCGGACCGTGCCGAGCAAGGCCTACCGCCCCTCTTGATACATCGGTGACAAGCGGACCAGGAACTTTGTCGGGGCCGGTACAAGAAGGACCCGAAAACAAAGGAGCTTACCACGGATCCGAAGACCAGGCAGCTTGAGCTTGTTACGTAAGGAATACACCCCGTAATTAGCTCCATATGGTTGCATTCTAATCAATGAAGCGAATTTCTAAATTGTTCACATTCCTTCCGCAGCGATCGAAAGCGATGGCGCTGGGTCGACTCAGAGCAACCCTTGGGACACCACTCTAAATAGGGGTTGAATGTAATGAAGAACAAGGATAAGCTCGATGAAGTCGTCACCTGGTCGTGTGGCGGCAAAGGCTTGTCGACAAAATGGGGTCATACTATACATTGGTGTGCGGAAGGAGAAAAAGACCAGCTCGGAAAGCGGTAGCGAGAGGTTCAAGAACTCAAGGCACGGTGGCGCGGATTCGGAGATTGTCCAAGAGCAAGTGGAACAACGACTCGGGCGGCGATCACCGCCCTTGTGCCTACCTTGATCTCGGGGTTGAGTCGTGGATTGCGGGCGCCAGCGGGCCGCCCGATTCCTAGCTTCACGGCCAGCAACTCGCATAATGCGATGGCGGGGCCATTGGTGCCTCGGCGGGCGGCATTAGTGTCTCCGACGCCGCACGGGAGCTTAATGCACCGGGTACGCCGGCGGCACCTCTGCGACAAGCGGCCCCTCCGTCATCAGCACGCCCCCCGTTGGCGGTGCCTCTACATTAGCCGAGCTCGGCGCCATCATCACGGTAACTAATTAAGCCTCTCTCGCCGAGGACTTCATCTCCTTGCCTTTGATCGGGCATCCTCGGCGCCCTACATGTTTTCGCGGGCGCCGCGACGTTCGTGCACTCTCCTCCACTTCGTGAACAACGAGTTGGTCGATGTCGCCAAGGGCAAAATCGTTCAACCGGGCAACCTTGTTCCACGGTACCCGATGCCACCCAACTTGTTTAGGGTTCAACTGGTTGGTGCTGCCAGCTGCGACGACTTGTTACCTCCGAATCGACCCGTCGGGCCGGCGATGATGACGTGATGACCCTCGGCGCTTTGCTGAGCTGGCCCTGCTTTGGCGAAGAGCCAGATTCGTTTGGGGCGGGGACACCACCCCAAAGACAACACCGCCATCGTGCGGCGCCAAGTCGGCCCCATGGCAAGACCGCCCGTAACGGTGTCGGACATCCCTATGCCATGGATCCAAACATGCATATGGCACGGGATCGTAACGACGACGACGGCGACTATGATACATTTGGCAGCGTCGATCAAGACTTTGCCGAGCATGGGTACGATGGCGACTTCATGGGGCCTCCTTCTCAAGAACCAAACCCAACAAAAGGCGTGTGCGATCTAGCTCGTACAGCGGAGAAGCCAAGTTACAACAGCGCCGTCGGCGTTCAGCTCTCGAGACGCCTCCACTGCCGACTTCACCGAGCCTCGAGATAGGCGAGGTGCGAAATATTATCAGCCCCAACACACTCAAGAAGGCGGTCTGTGAGCAAAACTCGGTCCCATTACAGGAGAAGAAGAAGGCACGCAAAAGAAAGACTAAGAAGGTGCGAGCCAGCCCGGCACCGAGTACGATCCGTGCTCGGGGCGGGCCACCTTCACCGCAGGATATCTCGAGGAGGGTGCATGTGGCGGGTAGGGCGATGCTACCGACAAATATGCTCAATGCTGCAACCGGTGCTATCGGAGTCTGCATGATGGTGTTCTTTCTTTGGAGAAGCGGCGTCTCGGGGAGAAGGATGTGGCATACCGGTTTTCGCGGCCAAGGTGCGGAGGGCAAGGGCTTTGTGGATAACTCCATTGGGCGTCGATCGTCCTGCGTTTTGATGACATCCACGCTATGTTGAACCTTCATCCGCTGCACTACACCTTCGTTCGGCTATTTTCGCTGAGTATGGAGATGCGGATCATTCGCGACAAGACCCGGACATCGTGATAGTTGACCCCTTCTACATGCGTGCCAAGATCTTGGGCAGCGGCGGGGACCGCAAGTCGCGAGTTCTTACCTCGAAGGCGTCATTCGCAAACCAAGATAAGGATAACTTCCTCGTGCCTTACTTTCCCGAGTAAGTCCTCCCTCAACCGCCCGTAACATATGAATTCTTACATTTCGATCGTTTTCTTTTAACATTCCGTGTTTTCTGCGGTGACACACGTTGCACGCTCATCCTCCTAAGCCCCAAATATTCCATGGCCACGTGTTTCGACCGGACCGTCGATCGACGTAGACTACACAAATGTCAAGAAGGTTCTTGATGATGTTCTCCCGGCTATGCCAAATCTGGAGGCACCTTCACCAGGCCTATTCGTAAATGCGGCAAGCACGTGTTCTCCCACAATCTGACGTTACTGCTGCGTCAAGCAGCCGCTTTGGCGGTCGAAGGGTGCCTACTCGCCATCCATCACATGCGGGCGATCGTGCGGGACCATCATCAACTTCGCTACCGAGTAAACTCCAAGATTGGGCGCGGCGTGTCGGCAATCCAGGGCGGACCTCCGACAAGAATTCTTTCGCATCGAAATGAGTTTGCGGAAATCATCCATCAAGATGTCGCTTCGTACCTCGGGGCAGTTCTACCTCGAAATCAACCTTCCAGCGGTGACATCGACACAATGCTACAAATGCAGGATGACAACGCCCGTTCTTTCATGACTCCCACGATGACGGCGGCTTCATCCACGCTCCGATCCCTTGAGTCGAGTTGTCTAGTTCGAAACATCGATTGGCTCATGTTGTAATTAAACTTTAATGAACTTGTAGTATGTCTCTTTGGTTTGAGAGTCGTTCAACTTAGATGTAATCGATGCTATTAATGTCTTGCTTTTCTCTTCCGATCGTTCATTGCATACTTATATATTGCTTATGTATTGTGCGTGAATTGGTACTAACGTTTACGTTTGGCTAGTGCATAGCGATGTCGACGTATGTCGTGTACAAGGGTAAGGTTCGGAGTCTCGATGGTGGGAGGAGTGTCGGAGACAGGTTCACCGATTCAGCGATAACAGTTACAAAGGGTACACCACTAGGGCGAGGCGAATCTAGATCGCCCGCTATCTAGCGGGAGAGGGAGGGAGCGTTGGAGGAACCGGATGAAGGCGAGTTTCATCGTGATGATGCTCATCGTGATGACCGCATCTCTCTTCTATGTGATGGTAGTTTAGATGATCGATATCGACTTGTAATGTGAAGACAAACTCGCTACTCAAGGTCTCGAGACTTGTAATATAATGTTCTATCTTTGTTCGGTCTTTTCAATTCGGAGACTAATATGATGAATTGTATTCGGAGACTAATATGATGAATTGTATTCAAAGACTAATCTTCTATTGTATTTGATGAATCTATTGTTGATGTGTGCTGTCTATATTTTGTCAAATTATACATTTTGTAACCTGTGCAAAAACAGAAAATAAAAAATAAAAAACCTAATATTCATACTAATGGCGCATCACATGACAATGCGCCATTAGTATGACGATCTACTAATGGCGCATCACTGGGTAGTGCGCCATTAGTATCTCTGATTACTAATGGCGCATCCGGGTGGTGCGCCATTAGTATCTCAAAGCACTGGTATACATGCCCCGGAGGTATACTAATGGCGCACCAAGCATATAATAATGGCGCACTGTGGTGCGCCATTAGTATCTGAATACTAATGGCGCACTGTGGTGCGCCATTAGTAAAAATTACTAATGGCGTGCTATCAATGGCGCACCAGTGATGCTTCATTAATGGCCATATTAGGTGCGCCATTAGTAGTGGTTTTTCTAGTAGTGACGGGTTCGGGAACCATGCAGACATGACCGAGACGTTCTCTGGTCAATAACCAACAGCGGGATCTGGATACCCATGTTGGCTCCCACATGTTCCACGATGATCTCATCGGATGAACCATGATGTCAAGGACTCAATCGATCCCGTATACAATTCCCTTTGTCTAGCGGTATTGTACTTGCCCGAGATTCGATCGTCGGTATCCCGATACCTTGTTCAATCTCGTTACCGGCAAGTCTCTTTACTCATTCCGTAACACATCATCCCGTGATCAACCCCTTGGTCACATTGTGCACATTATGATGATGTCCTACCGAGTGGGCCCAGAGATACCTCTCCGTTTACGGAGTGACAAATCCCATCTCGATTCGTGCCAACCCAATGAGACACTTTCGGAGATACCTGTAATGCACCTTTATAGCCACCCGATTCGTTGTGACGTTTGGTACACCCAAAGCATTCCTACGGTATCCGGGAGTTGCACAATCTCATGGTCTAAGGAA
Source organism: Aegilops longissima (assembly GCA_021605205.1). Taxonomy (NCBI): domain Eukaryota; kingdom Viridiplantae; phylum Streptophyta; class Magnoliopsida; order Poales; family Poaceae; genus Aegilops; species Aegilops longissima. Next base: position 576,839,182 of record CM038680.1, on the reverse strand, counting down.
ATGATACTTGACATTAGAAAAGATTTAGCATACGAACTACGATCTTTGTGCTAGGCTTAGGATTGGGTCTTGTCCATCACATCATTCTCCAAATGATGTGATCCCGTTATCAACGACATCCAATGTCCATGGTCAAGAAACTGTAACCATCTGTTGATCAACGAGCTAGTCAACTAGAGGCTTACTAGGGACATGGTGTTGTCTATGTATCCACACATGTATCTGAGTTTCCTATCAATACAATTATAGCATGGATAATAAACGATTATCATGAACAAGGAAATATAATAATAACTAATTTATTATTGCCTCTAGGGCATATTTCCAACATATTGTTATATATACTGGCGATTTATTGATTAAAGCCAAGCCAGGTTAAATAGAAGCCACTCATTAGATGCTTCCAATAGGATCAAAAAGAAGTCTCAAGTCAAAAACTCAAAAAGAAACTGTTTGCAAAAACACGAAAATAAACAAAATTTGTAGGCTTCTGATTCGAATACGATCAGTAAACCGTTCCAAAGGGGTTAAGCTAGGGTTTGTATACGACCATGTAGCCCCAAAGGCTTTATGTTGCCGATCAAGAGGGTACCGACAGCTATGTTCTCTTTGGTTCAATACGACCTATGTTTGAACAGGAAGCCCCCAAATGACCTTGAGAGTTGTTTAATGACGCTGATTCGAATACGATCCACGTCAGACCCAAAGGGGTTGAGCTATGATTCGGATACGATCAAGAAGCCCCCTAGTAGGTTTGGCGGCATGCCAATCAAAAGGGTATCGACAGCTATGTTCTCTTTGGTTCGAATACGACCTATGTTTGAACAGGAAGCCCCCTAGCGATCATGATATTTAACGGCTAGATTCCAATACAATCATGAGCCGGACCAAAAGGAGAACCACATTCAAATATGATCAGTTCCCTGTCGGTTGTTTTAAAGATATAATAATGAGGACATATAAACTTTTGAGGATGAAAAGGACAGAGGTCCTGCTTTATTACTTTTCATAATATATACATCAGCAAAATATGTACATCATGAGAGCCGGCGGCTCAAGTGTAGTAAGGCCAAAGATGAGCGATATTCAATGGCCGGCGGGTCTCTTCCTCCGACTTACGTGAATCTTTGTGCTCTCGAACATCGATGAGGTAATATGACCCGTTGTGTAAATTCTTTCTGACCACAAAGGGCCCTTCCCAAGGCGGGGATAACTTGTGCGCATCAGACTGATCCTGGATGAGCCGGAGCACTAGGTCACCTTCTTGAAAGGTTCTGGACTTAACCCGGCGGCTGTGATAACGATGTAGGTCCTGTTGTTGCCAAGCGGGCTGCTGCTAAGTCACGCTTCTCATCCAACAAGTCAAGTGCATCCTGACGGGCTTGTTCGTTATTAGCTTCAACGTAAGCCGCCACCCGGGGCGAGTCATGACGAATGTCGCTTGGTAGAACTGCCTCTGCTCCATAAACCATGAAGAAAGGCGTATAACCGGTAGACCTGTTAGGTGTAGTATTGATGCTCCATATCACATAAGGCAACTCCTCCACCCAACAACCCGGTGTCTGTTGTAAAGGGACCATGAGTCGGGGTTTAATGCCTTTCAAGATCTCCTGATTGGCTCTTTCAGCTTGACCATTGGATTGAGGATGAGCTACTAATGAAACATCGAGCGGGATATGCTCACGTTGACAGAACTCTTCCATGGCACCTTTGGATAGATTAGTACCATTGTCAGTTATGATATTGTGTGGAAAGCCAAAATGAAAGATCACCTTTTTCATGAATTGAACCGCCGTGGCTGCATCACACTTACTGACCGGCTCTGCCTCAACCCACTTCGTGAATTTATCAACCGCCACCAGCAGATGTGTCTTTTTATCCTTGGACCTTTTGAAAGGCCCAACCATGTCAAGCCCCCAGACTACAAACAACCAAGTAATTGAAATCATCCTCAATTCTTGAGCTGGCACATGAGCTCGTCGTGAGAATTTCTGGCAACCATCACATTTACTAACCAGATCCTCCGCATCAGCATGAGCCGTCAGGCAATAAAAACCATGACGGAAAGCCTTGGCCACAAGAGATTTAGAACCGACATGATGACCACAATCGCCTTCATGGATATCACGAAGGATTTCTTGACCCTCCTCAGGCGAAACACAACGTTGAAACGCCCCAGTAACACTACGATGATGCAACTCACCGTTAACAATTGTCATCGACTTAGACCGCCGGATGATTTGTCTAGCCAAGGTCTCGTCCTTAGGCAACTCTCCCCGGGTCATGTAAGCCAAATACGGCACTGTCCAATCTGGGATGACGTGAAGAGCCGCCACCAATTGTGCTTCGGTGCAGGACAGCTAAGTCTTCCTCTCAGGGTAACTTAATGAAGGGTTATGCGAATATCTAAGAAAGTGTTAGGTGGCACCGACTTACGCTGAGATCCCAGCCGGCTTAAAGCATCAGCCGCCTCATTCTTTCTTCGATCAATATGCTCCACTTGATAACCTTTGAAGTGTCCAGCGATAGCATCAACTTCACGGCGATAAGCCGCCATGAGAGGATCCTTAGAATCCAACTTGCCTGACACCTGTTGAGCCACCAAATCTGAGTCACCGAAGCACCTTACCCGGCTTAAGTTCATCTCCTTAGCCATCCGAAGACCATGGAGCAAGGCCTCATACTCAGCTACATTGTTAGTGCAGGGAAACATCAACCGGAGCACATAACAAAATTTGTCACCTCGAGGGGAAGCTAAAACAACTCTAGCCCCTGAGCCCTCCAATTGCATGGACCCATCAAAGTGAATAGTCCAATATGTGTTGTCCGGCTTTTCCTCAGGCGTTTGCAGCTCTGTCCAATCATTGATGAAGTCCACCAGTGCTTGAGACTTAATAGCAGTGCGTGGCACATACTTTAAGCCATGAGGCCCAAGTTCAATGGCCCACTTGGCGACTCGTCATGTGGCCTCTCTATTCTGAATGATGTCTCCTAAAGGAGCAGAACTTACCACAGTGATGGGGTGACCCTGGAAGTATTGCTTAAGCTTCCGGCTCGCCATGAACACCCCATAAACGAGCTTCTGCCAATGTGGATATCTTTGCTTAGACTCAATAAGCACCTCACTGATGTAGTAAACCGGCCGTTGAACCGGATGCTCCTTGTTAGCCTCTTTGCACTCCACCACAATTGCAACACTGACAACACATGAGTTAGCAGCCACATACAACAATAAAGGTTCCTTATCAATGGGAGCCGCAAGGACCGGCGGCTCAGATAGCTGTCTCTTTAAATCTTCAAAGGCAGCCTTAGCGGCATCACTCCAGACAAAATTGTATGTTTTCTTCATCATCTGATACAGCGGTATGGCCTTCTCACCTAACCGGCTTATGAACCGGCTTAAAGCAGCGATATGACCCGCCAGTCGCTGAACATCATTGATGCACGCCGGCTTAGCCAAAGAGGTGATTGCCTTGATTTTCTCCGGGTTAGCCTCAATGCCTCTGTTAGAAACCAGAAAACCCAAAAGCTTGCCTGCCGGCACGCCAAACACACATTTGGCCGGGTTAAGCATCATTTTGTATCCCAGAGATTATCAAAGGTTTCCTTCAGATCATCTATCAAGGTCTCCTTATCTCTGGACTTCACCACAATATCATCCACATAAACATGAACATTACGCACAATCTGATTATGGAGACAGTTCTGCACACATCGTTGATAAGTCGCCTGGGCACTTTTAAGCCTGAAAGGCATAGACACATAAGAGAAGGCTCCAAACGGAGTGATGAAAGCCGTCTTCTCCTGGTCCTTAACTGCCATCTTGATCTGATGATAACCAGAATAAACATCCAAGAAACTCAAACGCTCACAACCCGCCGTAGCATCAATGATCTGATTTATACGGGGGAGAGCGAAAGGATCAGCCGGACAAGCCTTGTTTAAGTCCGTGTAATCCACACACATACGCCAGGTACCATTCTTTTTAAGTACAAGCACCGGGTTAGCCAACCACTCCGGGTGAAAAACTTCAACAATAAACCCGGCAGCCAAGAGCCGGGCCACCTCCTCACCGATAGCTTTGCGCCTCTCCTCGTTAAACCGCCGAAGAAACTGCTGACTGGCTTAAACTTTGGATCAATATTGAGAGTGTGCTCAATGAGTTCTCTCGGTACACCCGACATGTCAGAAGGTTTCCATGCAAAGATGTCCCGGTTCTCACGGATGAACCCGATGAGCGTGCTTTCCTATTTGGGATCCAGATTGGCACTGATACTGAATTGCTTAGATGAGTCGCCTGGAACAAAATCAACAAGCTTGGTGTCATCGGCCGACTTAAATTTCGTCACCGGCTCGTGTTCCGTGGTTGGCTTCTTCAGAGACGTCATGTCTGCCGGGTTAACATTATCCTTATAAAACTTCAGCTCCTCTGCTACACAGACAGATTCAGCATAAGCAGCGTCGCCTTCCTCACATTCTAGGGCTATCTTCCGACTCCCATGTACCGTGATGGTGCCCTTGTGACCCGGCATATTGAGCTGCAAGTAGACATAACACGGCCGCGCCATGAACTTGGCATAAGCCGGCCGTCCTAATAGAGCGTGATATGGGCTCTTGATCTTGGCCACTTCAAAGGTTAATTTCTCAGCCCTAGAGTGAAAGAACATGCGATGCCCCCATGTTTGGTTTTGGTAATTGCTGATAATCTCTATGGACTAATGGTTGCCTTGAGTTATATTTGAAGGTTTTGTCCATAGGCTTTTCTTGAAGTCCATGTGTTGGTTTCAAGGAGTTTATGAGTTGACCAAGGTGCTATTAAGGAATTATCCAAAGATTGGTCATGTGAGTGTTGAGCTTATTGCAAGCATGTCTTGAAGAAGAAGATTATGTGATCATTCATGTTTACCTTCAAGACATCTTCCAAATGAAGAGAATTGGAAAGATTCAAGGTTGATCTAGCCTAAGTACAGAGAGTGATTCAAGTTGATCAACACACGAAGCGCACAAGTTGTACCGAGAGGGACCAAGTGTTCCCATGGTATGGTAAGCATTGTCCATTACGCTTTGTGTACTAACCATGGTCTACGTGAGAGTTCTTTATGGGGTTAGGTATGTTTCCATGGTCTTGCGTCAAGAGGAAGATCCCATACAACCCATGGAGGATGACATCAAGTGGTGATCGTCATCAAGTTTGTCGTGTGCAAGTTCAAGTGGAGCAACACGAAGAGTGGCTCACCCATAATGGAGTATGGGGGAGCAATCAAGTTTGAATCTTGCCATCCATTGTGGTGTCATTGGACTTGTGAAGATGTGCCGAAGAGTCGCTCACCCATAGTGGACTATGGGGGAGCAATCATCTTGTCTTCATCGAGCCAACGCAATCAAGAAAGGTGGTCCAACTTGAGGGAGTCAAGATCGTCTTCATCTAGCTCAAGTGGACCATGTGCAAGGCAAAGGTTTTCCCTTGATAGGTTTTCTATTTTACCGGTCTCGTGGTGGTAGTTGGGAGACCGGGTTATAGGATCGTTTGCCGTACTATCAAGGGGGGCTCTCAAGTTGGTAGCTTGATCGTATCGTTAGTAGAGAGCTCAAACCATTGCATCCTTGCATCATGTTTCCTTGTTCTTGTTTGGTTCTCTTTGTGTGTCTTAGAGCTTATGGTCATCTTGATGACAAGCTTGAGTTCATCGAAAACGGAGTTCGCATGCGTCTTCTATGATGTTTTCGGTGTTGGAGGTCTTACCGGTCTTATCCTAGGAAGGGTTCTCACCATTTTCTTATGGGACTTTTCTCATTTGCTTCTTATTGATATTTCTATCAAGATTGTGTTAGCCCTTGTTGCTAGCTTTCCAACAAACTTGGTTTCATCGAATTCGGGCTCGTGTCACGAAAGTTGTGGCTGTTTTGATATTGCTGCTTTTACATAGAGAGGTTGTACCGCCCTGTAGAGAGGTTGTATCGGTTGACCGGTACAACTGTGTTTGAAGCGGTTGTACCGCTCAGAATTGGTCCGGAGGTTGTACCGCCATGTACCGCTCTACCACCGGACTAGTTTCTGTTTTGGAGCGGTTCTTGGGCGTTGTTGACCGTTTAACCGGTTTAACCGATACTACCGGTTCCCTGTGCTGTTGTACCGCTTAGAGCTTTTCCTGTGTTGGTTTTCCTCTGCTTTGGCGGTTGTACAGGTTCGTGCACCGTTGTACCGGTCCTACAGTTTTCTGCACATAACGGGCAGATTCGTGGGGACCTATTTAAGGGGTCTTCTTCCCAATGGTTCCCCATCTCTTGAGCTCTGCTTTTGCCCCCACTGCTGACCTTCTTTGAGCTTGCTAACTCTCAATCCCTCCATGGATTCTTGCTAGTTTTGAGGGAAAGAGAGAGAGATCTAGATCCACACTTCCACCAATCACTTTCTCCTCTATGTGAGGGGAACCCCTTGGATCTAGATCTTGGAGTTCTTTGTGTTCTCCTTCTTGTTCTTCCTCTTACTTTCCTCCCTAGCATTAGTTGCTTTGGTGGGATTTGAGAGAGAAGGACTTGGGCACTCTGTGTGCCCTTGCCATTGCATTTGTGCATCGGTTTGAGTTCTCCACGGTGATACGTGGAAGTTACAAGTTGAGAAGCTTATTACTCTTGGGTGCTTGGTGCCCTTGAGCTTGTTCCTCTTGGGTGCTTGGGCGCCCTAGTCGGTTGGTGGTGTTCGGAGCTCAATCATTGTGGTGTAAAGCTCCTGCAAGCGTCGGGTCTCCAATTAGGTTGTGGAGATCGCCTGAGCAATTTGATGGCACCGTGACCGCCCCAAGGGTTGCCAAAGTGTACGGGTTCGGTGACCGCCCCAAGGGTCGCCATTTTACGGGTTCGGTGACCGCCTCAAGGGTCCCTTAGTGGATTCACGGCATCTTGCATTGTCGAGGGCGTGAGGAGATTACGGTGGCCCTAGTGGCTTCTTGGGGAGCATTGTGCCTCCACACCGCTCCAAACGGAGATTAGCATCCGCAAGGGTGTGAACTTCGGGATACATCGTCGTCTCTGCCTGCCTCGGTTATCTCTTACCCGAGCCCCTTTACTTATGCACTTTACTTTGTGATAGCCATATTGTTCTTTGTCATATATCTTGCTATCACATAGTTTCTTATATTGCTTAGCATAAGTTGTTGGTGCACATAGGTGAGCCTAGTTGTTTTAGGCACCACTCCATGGAAGACAGTGTTAGACGTCTTAAGATTTTTATCAGTCAGCCCCATACGACGGAAGGTCTCATAATAGAGGATGTTGATGCTGCTGCCTCCATCCATGAGTACTTTAGTGAATTTATATCCACCAACTTGAGGTGCTACCACCAAAGCCAACTGACCCGGATTGTCAACCCGGGGAGGGTGATCTTCCCTGCTCCATACAATGGGCTGCTCTGACCACCTCAAATAACGAGGGACTGCCGGCTCAACAACGTTCACAACCCTTTTGTGAAGCTTCTGGTCTTGTTTGCACAGACTAGTGGTGAACACATGATACTCGCCCACTATTCACCGCTTTGGATTGCTCGATAACTGATTGTTGTTGTTGTTGACCTCCACGCATCGCTGATTATAACCACCTTGATTTCCTTGAAAGCGGAACTTGAGCTGCCGCCGAGCCATGAAAACCGCCTCCACGAGCCACCGCCAGCCCATGGTTGTCGTCGAACATGTTAGAATTTTGAAAGCCTTCATGATCGCGCAATCTTTCCATAGGTGAGTGGCTGGCCTTTCCGAGTGCCGTGTCTTGGGCAGGCTCATTGAGCAATTGCTCAAGAGTAGGACCTGACCCGCCGGACCGAGGGGCGGCCTCCTTTGCGTCGTTGATTGTTACCCTGTGAACTGGTGTTAGCCACAAACTCCGAGTTACCGTCGGCCTTACGTTTATTGCTTCCCTGACTCGCCGGGTTATGCTGATGACCCTTCCATTGCCGTTCTTCTTTCCCTTCCCTGTCTTCTCTTCATCAGACGTGGGATCCTTGGTACTATCAGAATCGGCGTATTTGACTAAAGCCGCCATCAGCTGGCCCATGTCATTACAATCACGCTTGAGCTGCCCCAGCTTCTGTTTCAGAGGTTCAAATCGGCAAATTTTCTCCAACATTAAGACCGCAGAGCCGGCATCCATCTTATCAGATGAATGTATTATCTCCTTGACCCAGCACACCCAATGGGTCGTGGACTCACCTTCTTCTTGCTTGCAATTAGTTAAATCTACAATTGACATGGGCTGCTTGCATGTGCCCTTAAAATTCTGAATAAACCGGGCTTTTAACTCCGCCCATGAACCAATGGAGTTAGGAGGAAGCCTCTTCAGCCAAGTGCGGGTCGTTCCATCCAACATCATGGTGAAGTGATTGGCCATTGCCGCATCACTGACCTCCAACAATTCCATGGCCATCTCATAGCTTTCAATCCACGCCCCAGGCTGTAAATCAGCTGTGTAATTCGGCACCTTTCGAGGTCCCTTGAAATCCTTGGGAAAACGCTCATTACGCAGAGCCGGTATCAAACAAGGAACACCACCGGTTATCATGGCCACACCTGCCTCAATAGAAGTCGTTGGATAATCTGGGAAGGTTTGGTGAGCCGCCTGCTGAGCCGCCCGCTCAACCTCTTGACGTATCCTGTCCCGCACCGGATTATGCCCCCCTGGCTGGTTACGGCGCTGGGCGTTGCTTGATACGGCCGCCGAATCCATATGTCTGCTGTAACTCGGGCTCCAGCTTGGGCGAGGAGTCGAATGAATCCTGTCTCGACTATAAGAATAAGCCTCCTGCTGCGCCAGAGCCGTCTGGAGAAGTTCTCTGACCCTTCGCGTCTCAACTGCTGTTGGAGAGTCGCCATCCACTGGGAGAGCCGCCAAATGCGCCGACGCAACGATCAGGTTTTCCAAAGGGTTGGAAAAATGACCCGGTGGTGTTGGTACGTAGAGAGGAGGGGCAGTATCCATGTGAGGAGGTTCCATCACTCGGGGCTGAACCGGCGCCCCCGCTCCGGGTGTTATGAACCGGTTTGCCTCCGGTGGGTTACTAGGGACGGCTCCGGGTGTGTAGAAGAGATTCCGAGGATCATAAATCAGAGGCAGACGGGATTGAGCCTTCTGGTGCCTCCTCCTCATCACCTCATTAGATGCGTTCAGATTCATCGTAAGCTGGAAAGCCTATGACTTGATCTGCTGAGCTCGAGCATCCAAAGCCGCCCGTTCTGCGGCCAATCTGGTGTCCTCAGCTGCTAGGGATTCTTTGGCTCGGGCTACTTCCTCACGTACCCGTGCTACCTCTGCATCATGCTCAGCTTGATCCGCTGGAATAACTGTGGCGGTTAACCGGATCGTCAATCTGTCCATGAGATCAATCAAGACTGAGCCGCGCGCGCGACAGGGCCTCCCGCCCGCCGCCCGACCTGAAGTTATTCTGCCGCAGCCGTAGAGTTTTGACCGGGTTGAGTGCCACCATGAAGATCCCTACTGCGCCGATGGCTCAAAGGTGCGGAATGTCGCGCCATCGAACAGCCCCCAAGCCCACCGTCTTGTAATTGATACAACGAATCCGTCTCACAAGTGGACGACTCACCATCAGAGTAGATGGCCGTCTCACCACCATCCACGGATCCTTCAGAAAATTCCCCTCCATGGATGCAACCCACGAAGGCACGCTTCATGGCGGGCTGAGCCCGGTCGGGTTTCGCTCGCTGAGCCGTCTCGATGATGTCGGTGCCGATGTCCGACTCAGGGCCCGGCTCGCCAATCCGGCCGATGAAGACGTGGATTCCGTCGAAGGGGACCCGGTACCCGTACTCAATTGAGCCGGCGTCGGGGCCCCAGCTGGCATCGTCGATGTAGAGCTTACCGCGACGACTCTTGGTCATCCGGCCCACAGCGTATCCCTTGAGCCCTTCGAAGCTGCCCTTCAAGAACTCAAATCCACTGTGCGCTGGCCCCATGGTGGGCGCCAACTGTCGTGGAATTGTCACGGCAGATGTCCTCGTGAAAGGACTTACTCGTGGAGCCATCGCAACTAAGAAGCTTAAAGGGGTTAAACGGGACGAAGGACACGAGGGTTTATACTGGTTCGGCCCCTTGCGGTGAAGGTAAAAGCCTAATCCAGTTGAGGTGGAATTGCTAGGGTTTCGATGACCAGGGAGCGAATCCGCTATGCCCGGCTCTCGATTTGATGTTCTCCCCCTAAGCCGTCGGTCGGTCGTCCCCTTATATACACAAGTTGACACCCCGCGGCCTACAGAGTCCCGCCGGCTCATAAACAGTGTCCGTCCCGGTGACTAATTAACCTTGCCTTACAGTGCAAGTCATGCTATTATGGCGGTTTATCACTACGGGCCTTAAGTCGCCCTTGGGCTTGGGGCCCTTGACTGAACCGCCATCTTCAAGCTTGATTTTGGGCTTCATATGATGAATCGTTATAGCGTAACCCGACCCCTCCTGGGCGGGTTACACTAGTAGTTATATCCCCAACAGACGGCGTCGGCGACTCAGATTTGCGCAAAGCGGCGGCGGCATCACTCTCCGACAGTAGGAGTTGCTTCTCCCATTCTTCTTGGACTCCGACTGGCCATCCTCGTCTCAGCCATGGCCTCCCCCCGCCCTCTTCATCAGTTCCGAAGCTGGTAAGCAACATACAACCCCCTTCCTCTGTTAGGTCATTTGTTAGGACAGTGTAGGATTGGTTGCGCCATTGTTGGCCAAAACATCGATGTCGCCTAGGTTATGGAAGAACGGCTGAAGTTGGTAGTTCAGGGAGCAATACTGATAGCGGCGATTCAGGCTTGTATCATGTTGGTTCACAAGAGAGATGTTCGCCGAAGTGACAATCCTGTCACCCGCTATGGTCCAATGTTAATCCAGGATCAGAAGAGAATAGCGAATTTGAACTACATCTACAACTGCAATGACACAGAGGGTTTGTGGATGCTTCGAATGAAAACGAGCACCTTTCGCTAGGCTTATGCAGACGTTTAGGAGTAGGGGCTACTAGAAGATAGCATCTAAACCATTGTGGAAGAGCAAGTTTTCATGTCCCTCCATGTTGTAGGTCATAACCGGAGGTTTAGGGTTATCCACAACAGGTTCAAGAGATCAGTGGAGACCATTTCCAGGTACTTCTGGCAAGTGTTGTCTCCTGTTGAGGAGCTCAGAGGAAAGATGTTCAAGTCACCAACCGGGCAAACTCCAAGCAAGTCTCGCACTAGCCGAAAATGGTATCCGTATTTCAAGTTGGGCAGTACTCATAGTTCATGCCTTTCACATGCTTGTCATGCCATTTTCGGGGTTGCCATAACACCATATTGTCATGCCATTTTCAGGATTGCATTGGCGCCATAGATGGTACTCACATGTGACTGCTAGAGTGCTGAGGTCACATGCCGCAACATATAGGGTACCCTCTTTCCCGGGAACCTTTGTCGTCAGCTGCCCGATGGAAAGCTCTTTGCCATCATGTTTTCTCTCTTTGCCGTATGTGAGCCACTGATGGCAAACTGCCTAATTCCTGTAGCGGGTAGAAAGCACTACACAAGCCAGTATGTTCTTGCTGCGGTTGACTTCGATCTGAAGTTCACATATGTGTTAGCTGGGTGGGGTAGGATCAGCCCATGATGCTAACATTCTAACTGACAGCATTTATCGACCTGGTGACATGGCAAGTTCTACCTAGGATATGCTGACTGTGCATGTCGGCCTGGTGTTCTTCCATCCTTCAGGAAAATAAATAAGGTGCCATCTGAACGAGTTCTCTGATAGGAACTATCCTAGGACTACACAAGAATTGTTCAATCTCAGACACTCTAGCCTTCGAGTTACGGCTGAGAGGGCATTTGGAGCTCTGAAAGATAGATTTAAGATCCTGGAACAGAAGCCATTCCACCCTTACCCTATCTAGGTTAAACTTGTTCTTACATGTTGCATCCTTCATGATTGGATCCTACAATGGGGTTGTGATGACCTTGTGCCGGAGGAGGAAGAGGTGACACCTGATGATGTTGTTAGCTTCGGCCATGGTGTGAAGGCATTTGACAATGAAGTTTGAAAGAACAAAAAGGTGGAGTGGACTCAGGCAATGTGAAAAAACAGAAATCTGACAAGAATCTGAAGAAGAAGAAGAAGAAGAAAAAGAAGAAGAAGAAGAAGAGGACGAGGATGGACTGCGACCTAGTTAGGCATCGACAAACTTTTCCCCATTGAGCCATATGACTCTTATATTTGTACTCTAATTCTTTTTAGTAACTATGATGAACTGCCATTTATTTGTTTCCCTGATGCAGCCAGCCTACATGCAGGCAAACAAACGACTATAATTTTTTGCATGTTTTGAACTCAGTCAGACTCAACTATGCAAAATGGCAAAAAAATGGTGCAGGTAACCAAGTCGGTCGGTACATTTAACCTGTACACTCCATGCATTTTCAACCTGAACCTGTGGTGAGGGGTGTGCTAGGAATTTGACGGAGTGGGGCATTAATTGTACAAATTTGAAGAATTCCAAAAGGTTATTTTAGAACACAAGCAAATCCCTGTTGAAATTCCAAAAAAATGAGTGACCCATGAGTAGTCAGTACCCCATTTAACCATTTTTAGTTGGACCGGGGCATACAGAGATTTGAATTGAATGCGCGGTCGGGTCCTAGGCCGGCAAAGCAGGCTGTGCGAGCCGCCGTGACCCGGTGCCATCACTCACTCCGTTCCACTGCTCCTTGGCGTCTTCCATTCCACCTACTACTGGTATTGTGCTGTGCCTCTTGCACGCGGGCCCCGCGGCCGCCTGCCAGAGGGAGCGTCGTCTCTCCGGACAGACACGGTAGCTGCGCAGTGGGACCGGCGGCAGGGGAGCCCAGGCCCAGCCCACGTTCCGTTCCGCCACGTCGCCGCCGTCCGCGAAATTCGAAATCCCGGCCCGCCGCCCGCCGCGTCGCTGACGGGTGGGACCCCGCCGGCCCGCCCCGCTGACCAGTCTAGCAGTCGTCACCGCAGCACCTGCCTCGGCCCTGCCGCCCTCGCCCAAAAAGGAGGGGCGCACGGCAAAGTAAAAGACGGAAAAAGGTTAAAGAAAGAGAGACAGCACGCTGCCATTTTCACCGCTCGCTTCGCCTGGTTACCTACCTACCGCAGTTCGAATTCAAATCCCCGGGGCTGCTCCGCTGGTAGTGCCGGCCCGTCTCTCTCCTCTCCTCTGGGCTCTGGCGGAAGGAGAAGGGGGCGCGGATCGGAGGCTTCTCCCCAGGCACCTCAGCTCTCGCGCCGTCGCCGCTGTAAGTGCCGCCCCCCCTTCCTGCCTCGGCCCTCCCCTCCCCCTCTGCCCCCGTGCCGCCAGGCCCGCGGGCGCGGCCGCGAGCCAGGCTAAGCGCAAGTTCGAATCCGGAGCGACTCGCGTGCTCCCTGCGGTTCTGTTCCGAGGTGAGGGAGGGGAGATAACACTGTTCCAGCGCGGCGTCGTCTTGTCGGGTCGGGTTGGGTCGGGTTGGGTTGGTTCTCGGGGCGTTTCGCTCCCCGATTTGTGCCCTCATTCGCGGACTGCCCGCCGCGGGTTCGGTTCAGCTTCTGCGCGGCTTTGCTGTGAGATTCGTTCGGTTCCTACTTCATAGGGTGGGCGGGTTCTTCCAGGGGTTTAGCCGTACGTTTGGGGGCGGGCGGGCGGTTCTGCTGCTGCTGCTACGGCGCACCGAGCTCAAGCTCCACATACATGTGCCGGCGATGGATGATGCGTTTGCGGTTTCTGTCAGCTCAGCCCGTATCGATTTGGTCTAGCGCTCTGTCCGCCTGCTTTCGATTCACTTGCTTCCTGTTTCAGATTCAGTTTCAGTTGATTTCTGAATCCCCGCGCACGATTTATTGTCATCACTTGTTCAAATTTTGAAAACTATGGATCGATCTCACTCTGCTCGATTTCGAAACCGCTCTGCAGGGACCAAGCCATGGGCGGCGCTGGAGCTACCACCCCCAGCACCCACCCCCAGGGGAAGACGAAGACGTCCGCCCCCCTCTGCACCCGCCACTGAGACCGACCCCCGCCAGTTCGCCGCCCCGCCGCCGAAATGAAGTCCACCACGGCCGCCCCGTCCAAGGGTAAGGCGGCGTTCGAGCTCAAGCACAGGCTGGTCCATGCCCTCAACAAGATCGCCGACCGGGACACCTACCAGATCGGCCTCAGCGAGCTGCACGCCACCGTCGACGCCCTGGCCCCGGACATGGTCGGCCCCTTCCTCTCCTGCGTCGTCGACACCGACGCGGACCAGAAGAGCGCGGTGCGCAAGGAGTGCGTCAAGGCCATCGGCGCGCTGGCGCGGTCGCACGGGGCCCTGCTGGCGCCGCACATGCCCAAGCTGGTCGCCAGCGTCGTCCGCCGCCTCAAGGACGCCGACTCCGTCGTCCGGGACGCCTGCGTCGACACCTGCGGCACCCTCTCGGCGTGCGCCAGGGACTTCGGGGACGGCGGCGCCGCGCTGGTCGCGCTGGTGCGCCCGCTGTTCGAGTCGCTGGGCGAGCAGAACAGGTATGTCCAGGCCGGGGCCGCGCTCTGCCTGGCCAAGGTCATCGATGAGAGCAGCTACTTCCCTGGCCCTGTCCTGCCACAGATGCTCGCTCGTGTTGTTAAGATCCTCAAGAACCCGCATTTCATGGCCAAGCCCGCGGTGATCGAGCTGCTCAGAAGCATTGTTCAGGTCCCTCTCCTGCCCTCTTACCAATATTTGCATTGTAATTGTGAACCCCTTCATGCACCAGCAGCACTACTGCATATATGTTCTCTCTATTTTGGCATGATTACCTTGCTTGTTTAGCTGAGATGAGGGCTTTGCTTTTACCATCTTCAGTTTCTTATGTGTTCAGCCATTCTGGTCCATCATTTTTGTCAGAACATGGTCTAGGTAGTTGAATGATTTTGTAGTCATGGCATGCATCATTAATTGCTATAAATTAGTACTGGTGATTAGTAGTATCATGGGAAGGAAGCACGCTGCATTGTAATAACAGAGTAGCTGTTGTTTAATGGCTGCTCAGCAGTTTGTAATAACCGAGCACCTGTTGTATAATGTCTGCTCAGCAGTTTGTAATAACAGAGCCTGTTATTTAATGGCTGCTCAGTAGTTTGTCACACAAAATACAACTAGCTTGCCCTGAAAATCCAGGTGCCGCTGTTGCTTGTTCACTCCGAGTATGCTTCACACTGCTAATATGCTTGGTGTCTTTCTGCTGCAAATGCAGAAATATTCTAGAAGCAGAGTGATTATCTATTTATCTTCATCTTCAAATTTTTCGTAAGTTGTAACTTGAGGATTCCCTTAGCCTTCTGTTCTTGTTCTTATTTTGCTGTGGTCCCAATTTTTGTAGGCTGAAGGTGCTTCTACAGATCAGGCTTTATCGTCAGCACTAACAAGTATTATGGATTCCCTGAAGAGTAGTGACTGGACTACAAGGAAAGCAGCTTCTCTAGCTCTTTCAAGTATCGCTGTCAGCTCTGGATATTTAGTTGCCTCTTTCAGAACTTCCTGCCTTCGCTCCCTTGAACGTTGTAAATTTGACAAGGTAGGTACATACATTGTGAAATTGTTGCGGAGACATCTTTTGCATATGCAACACTTACATTTGTGCTTTGTATAATAGGTAAAACCGGTGCGTGATGCAATTACCCATGCCATCCAGTTGTGGAAAGCTATCCCAGGTTCTGAGACTCCTGAACCTTCAGAAGCTGGATCATCCACAAAAGGTATATATATTCCTTCCATAGTAACTCACTGTCTAGTGTGCAGGAAAGCAGATCAATACTTTGTTCATGAAGCATTAACTCTACTAACATAATTATATTTGTTTCCATTATGTGTACTGAAATCCTCTCTCTTCCCTGGCAGAAAACTTTTTTGGTGACCATAATGATGCCAGAAGTGTACATGATGGTGGATCAAGAGCAACTTCTTTTAGGAGAGTTGAGCCTACACCTTCAGCTTCTGTTGTAAGTGGCAGTTCTATCACTTCGGTAAAGAAGAGATCCCCATTGTCTGTCAACAAGATACCTCAAAACAATGCCTCAAATCAGCAGCATTTGAAGTCAAATGACTGGCATGTGGAGATATCAGTCCCTAAGCAGAATACAGTGCCAGATCTTGGGACAAAGGGATATGGCAGCAACCGCATGTTGAAATATGCAAAAGGAAGTCC
This sequence comes from Aegilops longissima, assembly GCA_021605205.1. Lineage (NCBI taxonomy): Eukaryota > Viridiplantae > Streptophyta > Magnoliopsida > Poales > Poaceae > Aegilops > Aegilops longissima. The sequence goes on along the minus strand of CM038680.1, from coordinate 576,823,003 downwards.
TTATGGAATTGTAGATGAAGACATCAAGTCTGACTATGACCCTATGGATGATAAACAAGAATGCTCCTCTTTATCAGAAGTAGCCAGCAGGAGCTACGAGACGAAGCATGTCACCTCTGCTCTGGAAGTCACTGAAGATGTCACTGAGCTTTGCCCTAGGGCTCGAGAGACCAAGAGCATAGACTCCACTGTTACAGATGTCACTTCACATGGCACACATACTTGTTGTCTGAGTGCGACGAAAGAATTAGCCCTTATTAGGAAGCAACTACAAGAGATGGAAAGGAAGCAAGCAAATCTTTTTGATCTTTTGCAGGTGATTCTCATAACTTTTAGTTGCGAGTCATCTTGCTGAATTAACTCCACTCTATACTTGCCCAATTTACACAATGTTTATCTATGTGATCTGAATAGTAAAGCGCAGTAACGATTTAGTTCAAAAGTTATCAGCATGTATATAATTTTAGTTACCTGATGAGTTTAGATAAAAAGAAGGGCAATTCATGTTGGTAATAAAAATCATGATCATGAACTCACGTTAATGGTTACCATTATCGTTCTCATCTATCATTTATAGAAAAATAATGCATATTTTTCACATGGAAAAATGCTGTGTTGTATACAAATACTTATGAACAAACCATGTATGTAAAGATGCATGCAAAATTGCCTTCCCAAAGCACCTTTTTGTGCTAACAACTGTGGAGCAACAGCGCACTTACCTTTTTTACACCTGTTTCTTGTAGGAGTTCATGTCGAATTCTGTGGAGAACATGTCAGTGCTGAACTCAAAAGTACACAATTTGGAGTATGCTGTAGACAAAACTGTGTATACAATTACTCAGAGTGAAAGCCGCTATCAACTTCCTGGCTCCAAGGGTTTTAAGAACCAGAGTGTCTCTTCTTCACCCAGGCTTTCTAATTCGACACCTAGATCATCCGTTGATGCCAACTTTAGGCCACCAACAATTCCTCATTTGAAACAAGAGAAGAAGTGGGCCCACGATCTACCATCTAAGGGCACGAGCACTTGCGTAAAAGAGGGTCATGAATTTCTGAAGGCCCATGCTCGTAACAGAGTTATGAAGCCTGGGGCTGGGAGCTCAGAGGAAAGTTACATTCCAAGTTCAGTGAGGAGTCGAGCATCTGGGGTCAAGGGGACCTTCCCGGTTCCATTTACGAGTCCATGTGATCAGCCTGATCTGCAAAATGCATTGTGTGCTTCTAACCAGGCTGGCGAGTTTCGCGGTGCTGACGGCATGGAGCCTGCATATGCTGAAGCCCTTAGCTATGGTGATTCTGATGATCTGATTGACCTGATGGACAGAACAGGGCCTGTTCTTGACAAGTTGTCGCGTGAAACGGCAAATGAACTTTTAAGGGTTATTGCTGGGCAGTTTCTTGACACAAAGTTATTTGACCTGGCCCTACCTTGGATTCAGCAGGTAAGCTAAGTACTAGTAGCAATCTGTTTATACCTGCAATGTCTGAAGAACTACAGTTGTGCATTTGCTGATTTGTGTGTGTCGGCCCAGGTGGTGGATCTAAGCACGGTTTACAAGCCGAGCCAAGTCTTTGTGTCCGCGAGAGCACAGAGGGAGTTCCTTTCTGCACTGGAGGAAGCAGCAACCAGCGGATCCACAGAACCAGCCGTCAGAATCGCCATCGTGCAGCTTGCATTTAAACTGACCAAGGCCTGTGAGGCCGCCCCATGCAGGTAATCCACATCGTCCATGGACAGTGACTAGCAAGTGCTCCACCAGTTTCTGCCACCCAGTTCTGGTTTCCTGTTTTACTGATGGATGCATCCATTCTGCTGTTGCAGGAAAATCTCAACCAGAGTGTCCAGGGGTAGCGAATCCGTCGTCATGGCCACCGTGATGTGAAGTACTTCTCCCTTGCGATGTGACCCTAGTGTGTGTTGAGGCATCAAACAATGTCCTTGCAGTGGTGTTCTAGTGAGATTGTTTTCTTTTCTTGTCGCGATGATGTATACTAGGTCTCGATTACCGTATGCAAGTCAGTAGTAGTGGTTTGCTAGCTAATCATATGTGTACTAGGTCTCAGAAGAGGTGGTGGTTGTTTTAGCCTTCTTCGTTTTCTTTGCTCGAACACTCGTCGTAGTGCGTGTCATTGTGTATTAGAAGAAGAATGCCGAGACGGCGCTTGCTGCGTTTTAGCCTTGTGTGGAGTCTGCTCTCTCGCGAGAGGTGATCAGCGAGCTTGTGAGTTTATGTTGTGATCAAAATGTCAGTGCTGATGATCTTTGATGTTACCACCTACTTGTGCTTGCCCAGAAGCTTTCTTTTCAGTGAAGTATCAGACTTGCTTACATGTGCTCTCTTTACATGGGTAAACACACGGGGAAAGAAGGACTCAGTGCAGTTACATGTTCACTACATTTTCAAACATGACACATTTCACTTTTTACATTGTCTAGCTTAACCAGTGTTGCTTACCCTCATACGCTGTTCTAGTAAGTATGTTCAGATGGACGGGCATCACCAATCCGAGACGTCGCTGCGCATCGACGCGCTGTAGAGGAAGCCACCCCTCCTGCTGCTGGCGCTGCGCTGGACGCAGCCGGTGAGCTCCTGCGACACCTCCGACATGCGCGGCCGGAGCTGCGGGTCAGACTGCAGGCATTTTGCAGCCACCAACAAAGAGCAGTTTTCAGATTTAATTTTTTACATGTGAGACCTGATCAGCTTTTCTGAGGATTTCAGTGAGAGGGCTGAACCTGGGTGCAGCGGGCGATCACGTCGGCGAAGCGGGACAGCGCCTTGGGCGGGTACAGGCCGCGCAGGGCCGGGTCTGCCACCGATCCCAGGGCGTCGCTGTCGTGGAGCTGCGGCGTCACAAACTTGACCAAGCACTGCTCATTTACCGTCTTTGAGCTGGGGATCAGACAACAGCTCACATATTACCATTTCAGTTCACAGGAATTTTGCAGGAAACAACTGCTTGCTTTACCTATCGTAGGCCTTCCGGCCGGTTAATAGCTCAAGCATGACCACACCAAAGCTGTACACGTCGCTCTTCATCGTGTAAGCCGATGGCCTTGCGCACTCCGGGGGACTGTACCCTGGCCCCAAGCTCTCGTTTGGATCCTGCAGAGAATTTCCATGTCGGAAGATTGCCCTCATTCTACGAGCAAGTGAAAATCGTTGTCTCATGGCACAAACAAGCAAACCTCGTAGAAGAATGCGAGGCCGCAGTCGGAGAGGTGAGGGTTGAGGTCGGCGTCGAGCAAGACATTGGATGACTTTATGTTCTTGTGGATGATCCGAGGCGAGCAGATCTCATGCAGGTACCTAAACAGAAATAAAGCCTTTAGCATCTTAATTATCTTATGAACTCACTATGCTTCAGTGTTGCTTGTCAACTTACTCCAGGGCCTGAGCTGTACCGAGAGCGATCCGAACGCGGGTATCCCAGGTGAGAGGCTTGCTGTAATCGTCTGATAAATGCAGGAAGTCATGGAGGGACCCGTTCATATGGTGCTCATACACCATGATGTAGTGCCCGGGCTCCGCGCAGTAGCCCACAATCTCACAGATGCTCGGTTGGCGCAGCCTGGAAATGCAGGTGACAAGCTCCACAAAGTCGCTTCTCTCCGAGAAGCTCAGCGGATCAAACTTCTTGATAGCCAGCACCTGAAAAATCATCATGGTAAACAATAAGCTTCGATTATGGGAGATGGTCATCATGTTCAGGCCTCTCGAGTCTCGACTCTCCAAGCATTTTTCTTCAGGCCACTTGAAAGAAATAAACTGCCAAAAACATTCAGTTCAACAGCATTTTGCTGCAACATGTTTTATATGCATATCTGACACCATTTTGTAGATAAAACTATAAGTTTTAGGCAACGTTGACTTCTCGAGATGATATTGTGGGATGGTTTATTTTTCTCTGAATTTGGAGGGAAATCATGAGGACCTACCTGCCCGTTGGCATATTTCGCCTTGTAAACCCGACCGACCATTCCCTGGCCTATTATCCTGCTACTGTGCCAGTTGCCAGTGGCCGCTTGTAGCTCTGACGATGAGTAGGTCACCAGGCTGATCGGTTCCAGGATCCGCCTAGAATTGTTTAGCATGTTAAACTTGTTGTCGTTCATCGTCTTGTAAGGCACAGAAGGCAGTGTTACACTGTCAATCGACGTCGATTTCTCCAGCGGCTTCATGCTGATTATTGAAGAATGGCCTGCAAAAGGGAAGACAAGAACCCTTATTACCCCAAGCCAAAATGTAGAAGTACCTGCCAACACTACTGGTGGTTGCATCAGTAAACGTGCTCTTGTCGAAAGGAACGCTAAATTGTCGGTTCTGACCTGACTCGTCCATGTAGTAATGAGACGAGACGGGAGAGGATCGCTTCATCTGCAACACTGTCAAGAGAATAACAGCTGCAAGGAGCACAGCTATGACCATTGCTCCGATAAAGAAACCGTTGACCCCGACGTCACTCTCTTCGCTCGATGAGGCTCCCCCCGAAGACCCCTCCTCCATGCCAGGAGGAGCCGACCCGGATGACCACTGGTTCCCACCAGTCCTTGAGAATGTAGTTAACACTGTCAGAACTCATGAAATTGTAGTGCAAAAGGAGCAATGTTGGGTGCAGGTACCACTTACTTGAGGCTGTCGATTTTTTTCAGTTTACTTGGAATCCACCCGGTGAACTTGTTGTTCTGCAGATTCCTTGAGCACAAAGGGAGGAAAACCGTTCTAGCTTAGTTCTGAATCATCACACTCATGCAAATATATGGATTTGCATCAGTGCCTTTTCAAGTAAAGTAAGCAAAATTAAGAATTATTTTTACATGCATTTATATTAACAACACTGCTTCTTTTGCATTTCCATGTTGAAGTAATTAATCAGAAGCATGCACTTTTAACCATGGCGATAAAATTGGTTTGCGATGGCAGTGTTTACTCGGGGTATACTTACAGATCCTCCAGAGAAGAAAGTTTGGCCAGAACATCGACATCGCCAGTGAACTGGTTGCTCTCCAAGTTCCTGGATACATATATTTCGAAAAGATTGACAGTCATTTGTTGGTCCAAAGGAGAAATAGCCAGTTTAGTTCCTAAGAATCCAGTTGCCTTACAGTGTCTTGAGGCCTGTGAGGTGCTGGATACTCTGGGGCAGGTTACCGGACAAGCGGTTGTCAGAGAGATCCCTGATGACGCAAATAGAATTGCTTACTGTCAGAAGAAAATTAATAAGCTCCGAGCAAATCAAGCATATGCATTTGACCGGAAAAAGAAGTCAAGCATCACAACCTAATATCCGTTGCCGTGACATTATATACAAACTAGTAAAAACTGTGGTAAATTTGTGAAGAGATGCTACAATGAACAGTGAATTTGATATGCATAACTTACATTTTCGAGAGCTTCGGAAGTTGCGAGAACATGTCCGTCAACTGCCCGTTTAAGTGATTGCTTCCGACGTTTCTACGGTCCGTTGAAAAGGCAGTTTGGTGACCGATTCATTCAAGAAAAACAATCATCATGAAAAGAAAAAAAGACAGCAACATGAAATAGATTCTTACAATGTCTCTAGATCAGACATCTGAGACACCGACCAAGGAATCCCGCCGGTAAACGCATTCCCTTGCAGATTTCTGTATCACAACATATGATAAAACACGCTGGATTAACTAATGGGAAGGATTACCCGTGCCAACAGCAACGATGGAAGGAAAAAAACCTAGGAAAATGAACTCACAGCTGAACCAGGTTGGGCGGCAGCGAGTAGGGGATCTCGCCGCTGAGCTTGTTGTCGCTCACATCGCTGTGCTACGCAAAAGAAGGGAAAGCTGAACTAAGTTGCGCAACCAACGGCGGCGGCGGTCGATGCACCGGAGAGAAGATTTGGGTTTCACAGTTGGGCATGACTCACAACTTGGTTACCGATTTGAGGCTGGAGAGCTGGAAGCCGAGGTTGCCGGTGAGGTCGAGCCCCGACAGGTCACTGCTCCATGCAGAGCGATCAAGCCAGAAAACAAAGCTGTTAAACATTCTGTGTGAGGGAAGTGGAAAGAGGGGGCTTGGGATTTCACAATGGTGTTGAGCAAGAAGCTTTGTTTGACAAAAAAAATATATTACATTTTGGTGACGGAATTGTCGCTGCAGTCGACCCCTCTCCAGCCGTCGTCGTCGTCGCAGGGGTCGCCGCCGTCGGCCTTCCAGTTGTCCAGCTTGGACGGCTTGTGCATGCTGGTGAAGAGCACGTTCAGCGCCTCCACTGGTGAAAACACACGGGCGGGAAAACGCACAAAATGTTCTTCAGAGCCTATGTATGTATGGGCTGGTAATATAATGTTCAGAAGGCAGGAAACGGGAGAGAAATTCCCGGTCTCTCTCGCTCACCGTCGGCCCGGTCGGTCTTGGCCGCCGCGACGGCGACCGCCGCGGAGAGGATGAGGAGGAGGGCGGCGAGGCCGCCGGGTACCGGCCGCCGTCGACGAGCCATGGCGCGTGGACGGAGGGACGTGGCGTGTCAGGGGGGAGCATGCAGGAGGAGGTCACCTCTCCTCCTCTCGCTCATGGCGGAGATGGCGCCTGGGCATGTGGATGTGGGTTTCTAAAATTGGGCGGGAGGAAGATGGCGCCGGCCGGGCGGCGAGAGTGGCGGGAAGCCCCTCGTTTTGAAGGCTCCATCTCACCTGCCCGGCCCGAGCCGATAACATATTTGATCGAGAGCCATGGCAACAAGCTCCGTCGTAGTCTAGGTGGTTAGGATACTCGGCTCTCACCCGAGAGACCCGGGTTCAAGTCCCGGCGACGGAATATTTTTTATTTTTTTACTACTGCAGAAACGCAACATTTTCTAATTATTATGTTTTAGAAGGAAAATATCCTTTTTTAATCCTGCTAATAAGCTTTTTTAAACTTATTTTCACTTACATTTTTAATCACGTGTGTAAGCATGTTTTTTTTTTTGCAAGTAAGGAGAGATACATCGATTGGTAGGAGTCAGAGAGCATTTTTGCGTGTTGTGCACAAATCAAACTGGGAGCAAAAATAATGATAATGGAGGAGTTCGATGATTGATGGACAAAAATGCCGAGACTGATTTCTCTGATAGATGAAGCAGGTGGCATATTTTGGATAAAAATCAAATGCAATGCAGGCCGCGTGTAAAAACGGACATTTCAGATTATCAGCGTTGTATTTTCCCCTCGAAAAAGCCACAATATCATTGTACATGTCATCTACTGAAACCAGTGTAATTCAACAATAACATCCAGACCTCGAAAACAACTTTACTCCTTCCCTTTCTATTTCTCTATATATGTATGCTCTTGCAGAGAGAAACAATGGCCTACAAAGAAGGAAAGAAACTGAACGGCTTCCATCCCTGGAGCCAGCTCTGTAGGGTCCTGTGTATCTGGGGAGCCAAATGCCGGCAGCAGCAGCAATGTCATTGTCAGGTGCCCCGCTCTACGCCGCGATGTGGTCGCTCAGCTTCCGCCCGCTCGTCTCCAGGGGGAAGTATGACACGGCGACAGCCGACACCAGCATCACCGTGATGAACACCGCGATGGCCGCGGTCTGGTGGCACGCGTGCACCAGGCCAACGGCCACGAGCGGGCACAGGATCCCGCCGAAGCGGGCGATGGAGCTCGCGAAGCCCACACCCGTCGCCCTCACGGCAGTTGGGTATATCTGCGGGAGGCGATGGTGTGAGACGTTTGACCAAAGAGATTTAGCAGAATACAGGGTACTGCCATGGCATGGACAAACCTCGGGGGCGTAGATGTGCAGGACAATGAAGCTGGCGGAGATGCAGATGCGCGCTCCGAACAGGAAGACGGTCGTCAGGGATTCCGTCTGAGAGAACATGAGAGGAGCTATGCACAGGCAGCTGATGTAGAGCATCGAGGACATCGAGAGCTTGCGTCCGAACTTGTCCACGATGGCGGCCGACAGAATAAGGCCGGGAACCTCTGCGTCGATCAACATGACGAGAATAAGAAGGATACTCTGGGAAAAATGATTGACCATAGGAGAAAGCATATATACCTCCAAAGCTAGTGATGAATACATTCCTGTAGAGATTAACATCAGTTGAGTGGGTTGTTTCAACTGTTACTGCTCCTTCTGAGCCACAGATCCTATTTCCATGACTCAGCTCCGAGGTTAGCAGAACAAGACCATAGTACAAGAAGGCGAGACCGAGAAAGACAGTCCAAAGAAGAAGAGTCGATCTAATTAGATTTGGGGACAAAAGCCTTAAGATGGCATTCAGGCCCCCAATCCCAGGTTTGTTGGCGTGATCGACAGGGTTTGTTTTCCTACCTGAAACCAACTGCGCAGGTTCTGCTGAATCTGCCATCTCGTGGAGCTCCACTCGATGGCCAGCACTAAGCCTCCCAGAAGGGAGAGCTACACGGTTTACTCGTGCCATTGTTTCCATAACATGCACTGCATCAGCTATTCTGCCCTTCATGCATAGGTATCTTGGTGACTCGAGTGTCAATGGGTAGAAGAGTAGTAGGGCAAATGATGGCAATGATGACAGCGCTAGCAGCCACCTCCAGCCAAAAGCTGGCATCACAGCCTGCAAATTAAGCGGATTAGTGCCTGCAAATTGCCGTGTCTGTTTTCTCAATAGCACAGTTACAAATTAGAGTGAATGTTTGTGTGGTTTGATCTATTGTGCCAACAGGAATTTCACTAGATCACTCAGACAATGGTATTACTTTTGCAAAAATGTAGGAACTTACCCAAGCAAGCGAAGCTTCCAGTATTGTGCCAATGGTCCAAAATGCTGAGAAGATGACCATCCAAGTTCCTCGGTTAGGAGCAGGGACAAACTCTAGAAACCAAGAAGATAGAACTGGTCCACCACCCAGTCCAACACCAACAAAAAATCTTAGTACAATCAAAGATGAATAGTTTGGCGCGAAGGCACTGAGAAGACCAGCCCCACCGGTTACAAGGGCTGTGAAGTTGAACCCAACCCTGGAGAAGTACGAAGTAGCAACAATGAGGAAGAAAATACTTACAGCATGCAAAATATGAACTACAAACAAAAATAGATATCCTAAAAATGTATTTATTTGCCTCTCTCAGAAGACATCCTAATTAGTTAAACTTAGCTAGTCTGGTATGCAGATTCAACGTAACTAAGTCTGGTATGGAGATTCCCAACCTACATCCCATATGTAGCAAACACTTGGCTCTCAACTTGAGAGTTATCCTATCGTACCGGCAAGCTCTACCATAGACAGGGATTATATTAGCCTGCCTCTCCTGGAAGACATCCTAATTAGTCAAACTCAACTAAACTAGACTAAAGTTATCAAGCGAAAGATTATATATTTATGCCCATAGTATTAATTAAGCATCATTACAAAACATTACTTGGCTCAATTGTGTATGCCTAGCTAAATCCGACAGCATAAATTCCGCTGTTAGGGTGAATGTATTTGAAAGACAAATTTCCAATAAATAAACAATGGAAAAGCAGGAAAGGACCTACCTTCTCCCGTAGTTGTCTGAAACTAAGCCCCAACAGTATGCTCCTACCAGCATCCCTAAAAATACAACACTTGTGATGAAACTCTCTTCCTGTGCAGAAAGCCCCCATTCAGCGTGAACCGACTGCCCAACAAACGACAGAAGCATCATTTCCATCGCCTCTGAGATCTTGGCCATCCCGGAATAGGCAAGCACGAACGCTTGGAACTTTCCGAATCCCATGGACACAAGCGCCTCATCGACAGTATAAGTCGACACACCGTCCTCCATCTGAAAAATAAGCAAACAGCCACTATACATGGATTAATCGGTTTCATGTTTGTTATCATACTGCATTGGCAGAGAAGTCTCTCTTTTTTCTGTTAAGGCGGCATCAAAAGTAAAATGAGATTCGTGCAGTCTGGGATCCTCCATAATCAGAAGCAAAATAAGCTTAAGGACCATATTTCTCTGATTCGATAATCCAAAAGACAGCACCAACCAACACTCTACTGTCTGGGATTCGAGCTATTCGAGTGTCGACAGCCCCCCCTGATCAACACAGATAGAGACCTAAGTTGTAGTACCAGAGGAAAACAATGGATGACAGACTAACCCAACGATTTTCAGTTAGCTTCCCAAACAGTCAACAGCTACCAGAAAGATAACCAGACCACCGGATCAGATTTATAAATCTAGGCAACCTAGGTCTCACGTCCAGGCGACGGATCCTCGGCTGAACAAGTCGCGCATTCAGGCCGGACTGCTCGCTGGGGCCGGCAGCGCGTCGCCGGACGGGAACCGGCTCAAATCGAGCGTGTTACGAGGATGGAGCGCGGCGGCTGGGGCTGAGAGAGGGGGAGACGGGGAGGGCGGAGGGAGCTCGGCGGGGAGGAGTACCTCGTCGGGGTAGGTAGGACGGGGGCCGACGCCGGCGCCGGCGCAGCCTCCAAGTCGCCGGGAACGGACGCGACGGCCGGGTCGGGTGTGGGCGGCTCGTTATTTTTCCTTTTTTTTTCCTGAGACGACGAAAATGGAAAGAAAGCGTCCGTTTTACGCCTAAGTAGCGGTTACCATGAGTGTGCTTTACGCCTAAGGATATTGTGCCCAAAAGGACTAGAAAAATGTCAATTTCTTTCCTACAAAGGAAACTCTATGTCTCTACTGGTTTTGCACACTTCACTTGTACATCAAACATCGGTCACACGATAGGGACTCCCCTCTTTCCCCTTTCCTCCCGGGCAGCTCGCGCGGGCGGCTCCGGAGGAGAAACCCTAGCCGCCCCGAGCACCCCTCCTCCCCCTGATTCCCTGGCCGTCGCCGCCCGACCGTCAAAGGCGGCGGGCGAAGGTTGCGCGTCCCGACGGAATTTCTTCGCATGGAGGAGCTTCGTCAAGAGGGCGGCGTGGTGGTTGTCTGGTGTGGCGGCGCACGGCGGAGAGCACGGGCAGAGGCGGAGCGCACGGGGAGAGGCGGAGCTCAGTCTGAGGTGAGGGGCGACGGGCTTCGCGGCGCGCCGGCGCGGGAGTTGGAGGTCACGCTGCGGAGGGACACCGGTGACGGCGGATCTCGGCCAGGAGGTGCGGTGGCCGGGAGCAGCGGCTGGGAGTCGTCGCAGGGCCGAGGCCCGTGGTGCGCCTCCTGTTGTTGCTCGGCGCTCGAACCAGTGGATCGCGACAGGGAGCCCCGTGGTGGTTCGCGTGCGGGCGGAGAGGTGTGTTGGCTTTTCGTGAGCGAGTTCCTAGGCTGTAGCCGTGGCATGGCTGGCTGCCAGGAGGTGGCATGTCCAGCCCTTGACTACGGTGCCATGGATCTTGGTGGTGCCAGCTTGGAGCTTTTCTTCTTCAACTGTGCAGGAGTTGGATGGTGGCTTGCGTGCTCTCAACCGTGTGAGGGGTCGGTGTTCCATGACGGTTTGAACATGATGGCGAGGTGCTGCGGCAACGGTGGGGTGCCCGCATATCGACTGATTGGACAATTTCGGTGGTAGTATGGGAGGTGTGCGACGGTTTGGATGAAAATCCTGCTCGTCTTTGGTCGGAGCTGGCAACCATGGCGCCCGTGCATGTCGTTTCCCTCCTTGGAGGTATCGTCGAGGTGTGTCGGCATCTCCTCTTCTTGATCGGGATTGGGTCTTCGGGTGAAAGCCTTGGTCCATTGTAGGGCCGACGATGGCGGCGTTTGGCGTCGTTACTCTGTTGAGAGAATCGCGGATGCAGACTTGGCTTTGAGGTCATGTGTTGTGGTTCTCCGGTTCTTGCCGCTGGTCCGAGTCGATCTTTGTGGGCGCTGTGTACATAGCTACCGGTGCTTCAAAACGATGGTTTTTTCGGGTCCGACTGAGTCCCGCTATCCACTCGCCGTCTCCTTTTAGGCATTCAAGGGTGGGTAGTACGTTGGCAAAGAATGCCCGACTGAAGTTGTTGCTCTTCGTGGTGTTCGACATTTGTCGTGACGCGACTAGATGATTGGCTTAGGGCAGACTCTTTGTGTCATGTTTGTAATTGTTGTGGTGGCTAATCTGTTGATTAGCTCGGGTGTGGAGTTCTTGCTACACTTGTTGTTCGCAACATGTTGTAGTGTCTTGTAATTCAACTTCTGCCTTCTATAAAAATATGGTACGCCTAGGCATACTTTCGAAAAAAAACTCTATGTCTCTTCTATTTTTTGGGGGGAAAATTCCAATTTATTCATTGAACATCATGACAGTACAAAGAACAGGAGGAGTAACAAAAATTACAGTCATCTCCATGGACCACATAGTGACGACTACAAGTACCGGAGCAAACCGAAGGCATGCCACCGTCACCTCTCTCCCTCACCAGAGTAGAGCAAAACTTGCTGTAGTGGACAATCGAGAAAACTTCGTGCTAAGGCACCAAAGGACCAGCGCATCAGAACATCAACCGTCGTTGATGAAGAGAAGCACAGATCAGAAGGATCTAACCTTTAGACACACGAATGCAGACGAATAAAGGTGAGATCAACGCAGATCCACCAAAAACAAACATCGATCGAATTCTATGAGATCTGTCGGAGACACACCTACACACGCCCTCCGACGACGCGAGACGCGTCTCCGGGGCGGAGGCTAGGTGGGGAGAACCTTATTCCATCTTCAGGGACTCGTCGCCGCCTCGTCTTTTTGAGAAGGACACAAACCCTAAAAAACATAAAAACACCTAAACCGAAGCATGAGCACTCCCGCTGGCAAGAGCCGAGATCTACCATGCTTCCATGGCCCTACGACCATAAGAGACGAGGCAGATCGGCGGCGGCATCGATTGGAGGCAGGGTGATAACCCACAAGTATAAGGGATCAATTGTAGCTTTTTTGATAAATAAGAGTGTCGAACCCAACGAGGAGCTAAAGGTAGAATCAATATATCCTACAAATTCTATCGACCACTGATACAACTCTACGCACACTTTAACTCTCGCTTTACCTAGAACAAGTATGGAACTATTTTTACTTAATTAATACAATTCAGATATTGGCATAAAAAACCTTCTTGTTTCTTGTCTTGTTTGTTTCCTCTCATTTTGAATAAAAAAAGATATCCCAGTTCCTTTTTGTTATGAGAGATCTCCCTTGCTTTTTTCATGAGAGATTCGAAGTTCTACATAGGGTCTGTTTGGATCATAGTGAAGAAAAATGATCAGAACAAAATGGAAAGCAAGTGATCTCTATGTCCGAAACGCAAGTACAATAACAAAACACTGCCAGGAATGGCTACTTCAGAATTTCCTTCACTTTTGCAGTGAAGTGAATATACCAAGGGCTCCTTTGATTCATACAATAGGAAAAATGGAGGATTGCTATGTCCTTCACACTTGAATCCTATGGAATCCGCAAACATAGAAATTGGCATAGGTGGGTGTTTGATGGCACCAGAGGAGAATTGTAGGATTCTTTCAAAGAGGCTGAGCCTCATGAAAATTTTCCTATGAAATATACCAAGTAAAGTTTCATAAGAATAATTCCTAAGAATTGCATTCCTGCAAATCAAACACCTACCACGGGCAAAAGTCCATAGGATCACAATCCTATGGAAATCCTATGAAAATCCCATGAACTAAAGGAGGATTAGTTTGTGGTTGCTAAACCTTGAAATATTGAACTTATTTGATAATATGTTGAGGAAAAAAATGGCATCGAAGTAAGAAAAATATTAATTCATAAAGAACTTATTGGCAACCATAATTATCGCAATGATTTTGATGGTAAAGACCCTATGGATTAATATGGTTTGTGACGCAGCCATGGATTAATTTTGGATCCAAACAGTAGATCTATAAAATGACTAAACAACCATCCTTGTCTCCGTGTCACTCTATAGTTTAGCCTATAAACCAAAAGTCGAAGTGACATTTAACATAAACTTGTACAGACTCAAATAATGTAAATTCAACATATTAGTGCAATTTTAATTGGTTGCATTTAAAAAAAATAACGGCTGATAGTTTACAATATTTGAGCACAATGGATCACAACCATTGCCTCGCTCCATATTTAGCACAATGCTGATGTGTGATGTTTTCTTCTAAACCTCTAACAAAAATCCACTGTGTTTGTGGTTCAACTACAGAGAAACTACACGATTCATAAAATTTTGCAAGACTTCTTACCCGCCTTGGCGCTAACTCTGCCGTAGTCGACTGTCCTCTAGCACCTAGGTAAGAACATTTTTGTTGTTCGATTTTTCAACCCGGGCGAGGGAGGAGGAGAGAATCCCCCTGAATATATTTCATGACAAGCAACATGAGGAAAGGTGATCGTGGCATAATATTGCATGATTTATGTTCTAATTTTCGAAGCCGTTTTCTCTAGCACCCGGGCTTGAACTTGAGCTTGGACTTGATCTCGAACTTGAATTCGACCCATCTTGTCTTGGAGCACCTCCTTGTTGATAGTGTTCCATCAATGCATTGTTTTGGTGCGTGTGGCTTCCACCACTACAATAGGTGGAAAGGAAGGGGATTCCATGAAAGAAGACCACTTTCCCTTGCTGCTAGCTTACATATATCCGATTTTCCAGAGGCTTATATTTGAAGTTCAACATAAGCTTGAAAGACAGAGTATACCTGAAGTAGTTGCTGCCTTTTTGTAGTGCTCGCTATCGAGGGATCACTCACTCTTCTCCCTCTGGTTGGAGCTCAAGGAAAAGTTAATTCTAAACAATCTAAACCATTTCCCGCCAGCTAGGAAAGCTTTAGTTCGTGCCCATAATTATTCCAAGGTAGCACAAATTTCCCTATACTGCATTTATTTTGAAAACCCCACTCAAGAAAAAAGGGATACACGATTCTAAACAAGGCAGAAGGTTAAGCGGATACACGATTCCAAATTACTACTTTTCAACACATTTCAATTTCTTTAACAACTATGATTAGAAGAATTAATCGGAATCAAATCAAATAAAGGAAGTCAATGCCGACCTATTGTTATTTCTTGAGCTATTGGTATTAAATCCGCTTTTTAGTCATTAATGTTCACAAGTTCTCTTTGTCAAATACATCCATCACTTCCGTATTTCATGGCTTAATCAGGTGATCCACCCAAAGCAATTTAGTCCCGGATCTCTTTCTTCAAAATGTGGATTCAATAGCACTGGTGACGAATAGAAATGGTACTCCAGAATTCCGCTATTTTTTGAAACATAACTTGATTAACTCAAACAAACGGCAAGGAAGTCAAAAGTTATGCTTATAGATCATACGCTGCTTCTCTTCCGGGGATCTCGTCTCAATCAAGCCATCAATTCTCCTTGAAAACTCTCCATTTAGGATTGATTCTTTCTTCATCTTAATCCTTGCCAGTGGTCCCACACAATAGAATATATTTGTTTTTATCGGATTGAGACAAAATTTCCATTTGGCTTATCTAGTCGGAAACAGAGTGTGAAAACATAGATTTTATTTTTGACAGAGAAATTAGTTTATGCCATGGCCATGTTTTTCTTTTCATTTACCTCCCATAGCCACTCCAAAAAATTAAAATTTTCATTTGCAAACAAAAGATAATATTTGGAAAATGTATTTTACTTTACAATGTAGTTGTTGCTGGAATTTAGTCTATATTGGGGCAGCCCAATAACTATTTCAGAAATTCCTAATAAATCCTAAAGGCCCACTTAGCCCATTTGTGCAAGGCAAGGGATACTACTAAAGTTTAGTCCCACATTGCTAGTTGAGTGGGAATTGGACCTCCTTATAAGGGAGGTTCTTTCCCCACTTGTATGAGCATGAGAACAAGAGGGACATCCACGCGCGCTCCTCCTCCGCCGCCCGCCCCGCCCCGCCGCGGGTTGCGGGAATGAGCCGATGTCTAATTTTTGCCACGCACTACGGGTATACGAAAGGGCACGCAGAAGCTGAAACGTTTTGCTGTAGTGGAGATTGAATACGAACGGCGCACTTCTTCGCCTGCTCTCCCTTGTTCTCTTGCGCCTATGCCTGTTTGTTTCATCTCCCTCGTTCTCTTGCGCCTATAAAAGGGAGGTCGCTCCTCCCAGAGAGACGCACCAGAATCTCTTCCTCCTCTCGCCACAAGTTCCTGAGCACTGCGCTGCTGTTACGTTCTTCCTCATCCCGGCTTGCGGCGTGCACCGCTGGTCGGGACAAGAGGCCTCGGAACCGCACCCTTTGAGTCCTGTGACGGAGAAGGGTGATAAGGTTTTGGGAGGCGCCAGCGCGACCATCGGCTGCTTCATCACGGACGATCCGATCGCCGACGACTACTTCCCGACGACGACTTCTTCCCGACCTCCTCGACGACATGGCAGGCGAGGACACCGACCCCAAGTCCAGCGCTCCTGCCGCTGCTGTGTGCGTCGTCGTGTTCTTCTCCTTTCATTAGAAGTCCTACTACAGTTCTTGACTCTAGTTTCGCCCTACGATGTTATACTCGATTTCATATGTGCAACCTGCTATACTGTCTCGCTCTAGATATGTTTAGTTACGGTTCATATATGAACATGTTGTTTACCTTCTCTTTGTCAAATCACATGGCTTATTTTATCACTGTTATAATAGCCATGTTTTATCTACTATTTCTGTTAATAAAATCATTCGGTAAATTGCTCATATTTCCAACAATCCAAAAACCTTATTATAGGCAATTTACCCCAAGTGGTTTTGCTGCTTCCATGAGACCTCCTATGTTTGAGGGTATCCACTATAAGAGGTGGCGCGTGAGAGCAGTCTTATGGTTTCAGACCATGAGCTGTTATGACGCCACTCTTGGCAAACCTGAAGGAGAGCAAGATGCCCAACAGCACAAGCTTTTCGAAAATGGATACTCTGTTTAAGGCTGCTCTCTTGAGTGTTCTTGGTGAGAATATAGTTGATGCTTATCGCCAATTGACAATGGAAAAGATATGTGGGATGCACTCGAGGCCAAGTTTGGGGTCTCGGATGTCGACCCCAAGTCCAGCGCTCCCCGCCATTGCTGTGTGCAGACGTGTTCTTCTCCTTTCATTAGAAGTCCTACTACAGTTCTTGACTCTAGTTTCTGCCCTCGTATGTTAGACTCGATTTCATATGTGCAACCTGCTATACTGTCTGCTCTAGATATGTTTAGTTACGGTTCATATATGAACATGTTGTTTACCTTCTCTTTGTCAAATCACATGGCTTATTTTATCACTGTTATAATAGCCATGTTTTATCTACTATTTCTGTTAATAAAATCATTCGGTAAATTGCTCATATTTCCAACAATCCAAAAACCTTATTATAGGCAATTTACCCCAAGTGGTTTTGCTGCTTCCATGAGACCTCCTATGTTTGAGGGTATCCACTATAAGAGGTGGCGCGTGAGAGCAGTCTTATGGTTTCAGACCATGAGCTGTTATGACGCCACTCTTGGCAAACCTGAAGGAGAGCAAGATGCCCAACAGGCACAAGCTTTTCAGAAAATGGATACTCTGTTTAAGGCTGCTCTCTTGAGTGTTCTTGGTGAGAATATAGTTGATGCTTATGCGTCAATTGACAATGTGAAAGATATGTGGGATGCACTCGAGGCCAAGTTTGGGGTCTCGGATGCCGGCACTGAGCTGTATATCATGAAGCAATTCTATGATTACAGGATGACTGAAGAGCGCTCCATGGTTGAGCAGACTCATGAGATACAATCATTTGCTAGAGAACTTGAGCACTTCAATTGCATACTACCGGACAAGTTTGTTGCCGGGGCTATCATTACTAAGCTTCCTCCTTCATGGAGGAACTTTGCTACCTTACTGAAGCACAAGGGACAGGAGTTTTCCGTTCCGGATCTCATTGGTACTCTTGATGTGGAAGAAAAGGCGAGAGCAAAGGACACACGTGCTCGAGGTATTGAGGAGGATCTAGTGCCAATGTGGTGCATGTATGTAACTTCCAGCCCCACAAGTTCAAGAACAAGGGCAAGTTTGATGGTAAAGCAAAGTTTGATGGAAAGAACAAGGTCAGTGCAACACACGAACTTCAAGAAGAAGAATGGCAAGAAGAAAGGTGCTTGTCATGTGTGTGAGATCCTGATCATTGGGCTCCTAGTTGCCCTAATCGCTATGACAAGCGCTATCTCGGGAAAGGCGGCAAGACCGCTAATGTTGTCATTGGAGACACCGACATGAAGGATGCCGGGTATGGTATATTTCCCACTATTCTTTCAGATGTCATTCTCCGATTGGTTGATTGACACGGTGCTAATGTGCATGTATGCGGTGATATTTCCATGTTTTCGCCTTATCGGATCATAGGGACTTCAACCGTCTTGATGGGCAACGGTTCAAGTGCTTTTGTTCGTGGTGTTGGCACGGTCGATCTGAAGTTTACTTGGGGAAGATCGTCTTGGTCAAGAACGTGCATTATGTCCCTCCGTCAATAAAAATCTTGTTAGCGGATATCTTACGTGTAGAGATGGCTACAAGCTTGTCTTTGAGTCGAATAAATTTGTAATATCCAAGTATGGAACCTTTGTTGGTAAAGGCTATGAGTCAGAGGCCTGTTTCGCTTTGTCCTTATCGACGCTTGCAATAAAGTTGTTAATCATATTTACAACAATAGTGAATCAAATGTGTGGCATTCACGCCTTTGTCATGTTAACTTTGGTTGCATGTCGCGACTAGCTAAGTTGAACTTAATCCCTAGTTTCACCACTGTCAAGGGATCTAAGTGTCAAGTGTGTGTGCAAGCTAAGCAACCTCGTAAGTCTCACACGATCATGGAGACGAGAAATCTTGCACCACTAGAACTTATACATTCAGATCTATGTGAAATGAATGGTGTTTTGACAAAAGGTGGAAAGAAATATTTCATGACGTTAATTGACGACTCCACTAGATACCGCCGTGTGTATCTTCGAAATCTAAGGATGAGGCTTTGAACTTTTCAAGATCTATAAAGCTGAAGTGGAAAACCAACTTGATCGAAAAATCAAGAGGCTTAGGTCGACCATGGTGGAGAGTATTTTTCCAATGAATTTGATGCTTTTGTGGGGAACATGGTATAATCCATGAGAGGACGCCTCCTACTCACCTCACCAAATGGGGTGGCGAAAGAAAGAACCGTACTCTAACTGATTTGGTTAACACCATGTTAGACACATCGGGTCTCCAAGGCATGGTGGGGAGGCGATATTGACAAAGATGTCATGTCCTAAATCGAGTTCCCACAAAGAACAAAGAGATAACTCCATTCGAGGAATGGGAGAAGAAAAGGTTAAAACTCTCTTATCTGCGAACATGGGGTTGTTTGGCGAAAGTCAATGTTCCAGCCCAAAGAAGCGGAAGCTTGGACCAAAGACCGTGGATTGTGTTTTCCGGGATATGCTTTTCACAAGGTTGGCTATAGATTCTTGGTTGTAAATCTGAGGTACCGACATGCATGTCGGTGCGATCATGGAGTCGAATGATGCGACTTTCTTTGAAGATATCTTTCCCATGAAGGATATGGCTACCTCATCTAATCAGAGATGCCTAGTTCATCGAATCAGAACCGCCACAATTCTCAAGCTGCCATTTCGATGGAACAATTTGAAAGTCCTGTGGAGGAGAACAATGAAGTTCCTACTAGGAGCAAGAGACAGAGGACAACAAGGTCCTTTGGTGATGATTTTCTTGTGTATCTCATAGATGACACTCCCAGTTCTATTTCGGAGGCCTATGCATCAGAAGATGCTGACTACTGGAAGGAAGCGGTTCTTAGCGAGATGGATTCCATCTTGGCGAATGGAACTTGGGAGATAACTGATCGTCCTTATGGGTGCAAACCTATAGGATGCAAATGGGTATTCAAGAAGAAGCTTAGGCCTGATGGTACTATTGAAAAGTACAAGGCTCGGCTCGTGGCAAAGGGTTATACCCAAAAGGAAGGTGAAGACTTCTTTGATACTTACTCACATGTGGCTCGACTGACCACTATTCGAGTTCTACTTTCACTAGCTGCCTCACATGGTCTTCTCGTTCATCAAATGGATGTTAAGACTGCTTTCCTAAATGAAGAGTTGGATGAGGAAATTTATATGGAACAACCAGATGGGTTTGTAATAGATGGTCAAGAAGGGAAAGTGTGCAAGTTGTTGAAGTCTTTGTATGGACTCAAGCAAGCACCCAAACAGTGGCATGAGAAGTTAGAAAGAACTTTAACAGTTGCAGGCTTTGTTGTGAACGAAGCTGACAAATGTGTGTACTACCGCCATGGTGGGGGCGAGGGAGTTATGCTTTGCTTGTATGTTGATGACATACTGATTTTCGGAACAAATCTGAATGTTATTAAGGAGGTCAAGGATTTTCTATCTCGCTGTTTTGAGATGAAGGACTTAGGAGTGGCTGATGTCATTCTGAACATCAAGTTGTTGAGAGATGATGATGGTGGGATTACATTGCTTCAATCTCACTATGTGGAAAAGATCTTGAGTCGCTTTGGCTATAGTGACTGCAAGCCCTCTCCAACACCATATGATGCTAGCGTGTCGCTTCGAAGAATCAAGAATTGCTAGAGACCAATTGAAATATTCACAGATTATTGGCTCGCTTATGTACTTAGCCATGCTACAAGACTCGACATCTCTTTTGCTGTTAGCAAACCGAGTCGGTTTGTCTCAAAACCAGAGATGTGCATTGAAAGCTCTAGAGAGAGTTTTGCGTTATTTGAAAGGCAATCGCAAATTATGGAATTCACTACACCGACATCCAAAGGTGCTTGAAGGGTATAGTGACTCAAATCGGATCTCGAGATGCCGATGAGATAAAGGCCACGAGCGGTTATGTATTCACTCATGGAGGTGGCGCTGTTTCTTGGAAGTCTTGCAAGCAGACCATCTTAACGAGGTCAACAATGGAAGCAGAACTCACAGCACTAGATACAACTACGGTTGAAGCAGATTGGCTTCGCCGGCTCTTGAATGACTTGCCGGTTGTTGAGAAACCTGTACCGGGTGTCCTTATGAACTGCGACAATCAAACTGTGATCACGAAAGTGAGCAGCTCAAAGGATAACATGAAGTCATCAAGACATGTTCAGAGAAGGTTAAAGTCTGTCAGGAAAATGAAAAACTCCGGAGTTATTGCGTTGGATTATATCCAAACGTCTAAAAATCTGGCAGATCCTTTTACTAAGAGTCTATCACGTAATGTGATAGATAATGCATCGAGGGAGATGTTGGGGAACGTAGCAGAAATTCAAAATTTTCCTACGAGTCACCAAGATCTATCTATGGAGAGACTAGCAACGAGGGGAAGGAGAGTGCATCTACATACCCTTGTAGATCGCTAAGCGGAAGCGTTCAAGAGAACAGGGTTGAAGGAGTCGTACTCGTCGTGATCCAAATCACCGGAGATCCTAGTGCCGAACGGACGGCACCTCCCCATTCAACACACGTACAGCCCGGTGACGTCTCCCATGCCTTGATCCAGCAAGGAGAGAGGGAGAGGTTGAGGAAGACTCCATCCAGCAGCAGCACGACGGGCGTGGTGGTGGTGGAGGAGTGGCAATCCTGCAGGCTTCGCCAAGCACCGCGGGAGAGGAGGAGGACTTGGGGAGGAAGGGCTGCGCTGTAACTTGGGGTGAAGCTCCCATGCACCTCCCCACTATATATAGGGGTGGAGGGGCTGGTTTCTTGCCCTCCAAGTCCATTGGGGCGTTAGCAAAGGAGGAGGAAAGAAATCCCATCATTTCCTTCCCCACCGATTGTTATCCCCCTTTTAGGGATCTTGATCTTATCCTTCGGATATAATCTTATTCCTTCTAAGGGGATCTTGGTGCGCTTGACCAGGGTGTGGGGCCTTTCCCCACTACCCACGTTCATGTGGGCCCCCATGCAGGTGGGCCCCACTCCGAACCTTCTAGAACCTTCCCGGTACAATACCGAAAAATCCCGAACATTTTCCGGTGGCCAAAATAGGACTTCCATATATAAATCTTTACCTCCGGACCATTCCTAACTCCTCGTGACGTCCGGGATCTCATACGGGACTCAACAACATTCGGTAACCACATACAAACTTCCTTTATAACCCTAGCGCCATCGAACCTTAAGTGTGTAGACCCTACGGGTTCGGGAACCATGCGCATATGACCGAGACAACTCTCCGGCCAATAACCAACAGCGGGATCTGGATACCCATGTTGGATCCCACATGTTCCACGATGATCTCATCAGATGAACCATGATGTCGAGGATTCAATCAATCCCGTATTCAATTTCCTTTGTCTAACGGTATTGTACTTGCCCGAGATTTGATCGTGGGTATACCGATACCTTGTTCAATCTCGTTACCGGCAAGTCTCTTTACTCGTTCCGTAACACATCATCCCGTGATCAACCTCTTGGTCACATTGTGCACATTATGATGATGTCCTACCGAGTGGGCCCAGAGATACCTCTCTGTTTACACGGAGTGACAAATCCCATCCTCGATTCGTACCAACCCAATGCACACTTTCGGAGATACCTGTAGTGCACCTTTATAGCCACCCAGTTACGTTGTGATGTTTGGTACACCCAAAGCATTCCTACGATATCCGGGAGTTGCACAATCTCATGGTCTAAGGAAAAGATACTTGACATTAGAAAAACTTTAGCATACGAACTACACGATCTTTGTGCTAGGCTTAGGATTGGGTCTTGTCCATCACATCATTCTCCTAATGATGTGATCCCGTTATCAACGACATCCAATGTCCATGGTCAGGAAACCGTAACCATCTGTTGATCAACGAGCTAGTCAACTAGAGGCTTACTAGGGACATGGTGTTGTCTATGTACCCACACATGTATCTGAGTTTCCTACCAATACAATTATAGCATGGGTAATAAACTATTATCATGAACAAGGAAATATAATAATAATAACTAATTTATTATTGCCTTTAGGGCATATTTCCAACAGTCTCCCACTTGCACTAGAGTCAATAATCTAGCTCACATCGCCATGTGATTAACACTCACAGGTCACATCGCCATGCGACCAACATCCAAAGAGTTTACTAGTGTGACTAAACTAGTTCACATCATCATGTGATTAAGACTCAATGAGTTCTGGGGTTTGATCATGTTTTGCTTGTGAGAGAGGTTCTTAGTCAATGGGTCTGAACCTTTCAGATCCGTGTGTGCTTTACAAATATCTATGTCATTTCCTAGATGCAGCTACCACGCTCTACTTGGAGCTATTCCAAATGGTTGCTCCACTATACGTATCCGGTTTGCTACTCAAAGTCATTCGGATAGCTGTTAAATCTTGCATCGACGTAACCCTTTACGCCGAACTCTTTATCACCTCCATAATCGAGAAACATGTCCTTTATTTACTCCAAGGACAATTTTGACCGCTGTCCAATGATCCATTCCTGGATCATTCTTGTACCCCTTGACTGACTCATGGAAAGGCACACTTCCGGTGCGGTACACAACACAGCATACCATAGAGCCTACGTCTGAAGCATATGGGACGACCTTTGTCCTTTCTCTCTATTCTGCCGTGGTTGAGCTTAAGTCTTAACTTCGTACCTTACATCTCAGGCAAGAACTCCTTCTTTGACTGATCCATCTTGAACACCTTCAAGATCATGTCAAGGTATGTGCTCATTTGAAAGTACCATTTAGCGTTTTTGATCTATCCTCATAGATCTTGATGCTCAATGTTCAAGTAGCTTAATCCAGGTTTTTCTATTGAAAAACACCTTTCAAATAACCCTATATGCTTTCCAGAAATTCTACATCATTTCTGATCAACAATATGTCAACAACATATACTCATCAGAAATTCTATAGTGCTCCCACTCACTTCTTTGGAAATACAAGTTTCTCATAAACTTTGTATAAACCCAAAATCTTTGATCATCTTATCAAAGTGCATATTCCAACTCCGAGATGCTTACTCCAGTCCATGGAAGGATTGCTGGAGCTAGCATACCTTTTAGCATCCTTAGGATCGACAAAACCTTTCTGATTGTATCACATACAACCTTTCCTTATGAAAACTGGTAAGGAAACTCATTTTGACATCTATCTGCCAGATTTCATAAATGCAACTAATGCTAACATGATTCCGACGGACTTAAGCATCGCTACGGATGAGAAAATCTCATCGTAGTCAACTCCTTGAACTTGTGAAAAACTCTTCGCCACAAGTCGAGCTTCATAGACGGTGACATTACCATCCACGTCCATCTTCTTCTTAAAGATCCATTTATCTCAATGGCTTGCCGATCATCGGGCAAGTCCACCAAAGTCCATGCTTTGTTCTGATACATGGATCCTATCTCGGATTTCATGGCTTCTAACCATTTGTCGGAATATGACCCCACCATCGCTTCCCCATAGCTCGTAGGTTCATTGTTGTCTAGCAACATGACCTTCAAGACATGATTACTGTACCACTCTGAAGTAGTACGCATCCTTGTCACCCTACGAGGTACGGTAGTGACTTGATCCAAAACTTCATGATCACTATCATAAGCTTCTACTTCAATTGGTGTAGGCGCCACAGGAACAACTTCCTGTGCCCTGCTACACACTTGTTGAAGTGAAGGTTCAATAACCTTATCAAGTCTCCACCATCCTCCCACTCAATTCTTTCGAGAGAAACTCTTCCTCGGGAAAGGACATAATTCTAGAAACAATCCTTTTTGCTTCCGGAACTGAGACTGGAGGTATACCCAACTGTTTTGGGTGTCCTATGAAGATGCATTTTATCCGCTTTGGGTTCGAGCTTATCAACCTAAAACTTTTTCACATAAGCGTCGCAGCCCCAAACTTTTAAGAAACGACAATTTAGGTTTCTCCAAACCATAGTTCAAACGGTGTCGTCTCAACAGAATTACGTGGTGCCCTATTAAAGTGAGTGCGGTTGTCTCTAATGCCTAACCCTTGAACGATAGTGGTAATTTGATAAGAGACATCATGGTACGCACCATATCCAATAGGGTGCAACTATGATGTTCGGACACACCATCACACTATGGTGTTCCAGCAGATTAATTGTGAAACAATTTCCACAATGTCTTAATTATGTGCAAAGCTCATAACTCAGATGCTCATCTCTATAATCATATCATAAACATTTTATCCTCTTGTCACGATGATCTTTAACTTCACTCTGAAATTACTTGAACCATTCAATAATTCAGACTTGTGTTTCATCAAGTAAATATACTCAACATCTACTCGAATCATATGTGAAGTAAGAACATAACGATATTCATCAGATGCCTCAAAGACTCATTGGATTGCACACATCAAAAGTGTTACTTCCAACAAGTTGCTATCTTGTTCCATCTTCTTCAAACCGAGGCTTTTCACCATTTTGCCCATGTGGTATGATTTGCATATCTCAAGTGGTTCAAAATCAAGTGAGTCCAAACGATCCATCTGCATGGAGTTTCTTCATGCGTATACACCAATAGACATGGTTCACATGTCTCAAACTTTTCAAAAACAAGTGAGTCCAAATATCCATCAACATGGAGCTTCTTCATGCATTTTACACCAATATGACTTACATGGCAGTGCCACAAGTAAGTGGTACTATCATTACTATCTTATATCTTTTGGCATGAAAATGTGTATCACTACGATCGAGATTCAATAAACCATTCATTTTAGGTGTAAGACCATTGAAGGTATTATTCAAATAAACAAAGTAACCATTATTCTCCTTAAATGAATGACCGTATTGCGATAGACATAATCCAATCATGTCTATGCTCAACGCAAATACCAAATAACAATTATTTAGGTTTAACACCGATCCCGATGGTAGAGGGAGTGTGCGATGTTTGATCACATCAACCTTGGAAATACTTCCAACACCTATCGTCACCTCGCCTTTAGCTAGTCTCCGTTTATTCTGTAGCCTTTTATTTCGAGTTACTAACACTTAGCAACCGAACCGGTATCTAATACCCTGGTGCTACTAGGAATACTAGTAAAGTACACATTAACATAATGTATATCCAATATACTTCTATCGACCTTGTCACCTTCTCATCTACCAAGTATCTAGGGTGATTCTGCTCCGTGGCTGTTCCCTTATTACGTAAGCACTTAGTCTCGGGTTTGGGTTCAACCTTGGGTTTCTTCATTAGAGCAGCAGCTGATTTGTCGTTTCATGAAGTATCCCTTCCTGCCCTTGCCCTTCTTGAAACTAGTGGTTTCACCAACCATCAACAATTGATGCTCCTTCTTGATTCCTACTTTCGTGTCAAATATCGCTAATATCTCAAGGATCATCATATCTATCCCTGATTTGTTATAGTTCATCACGAAGCTCTAGCAGCTTGGTGGCAATGACTTTGGAGAAAGATCACTATCTCGGAAGATCAACTCCCACTCGATTCAAGTGATTGTTGCACTCGGACAATCTGAGCACAAGCTCAATGATTGAGCTTTTCTCCCTAGTTTGCAGGCTAAGAAAATCGTCGGAGGTCTTATACCTCTTGACGTGGCACGAGCCTGAAATCCCAATTTCAGCCCTCGAAACATCTCATATGTTCCGCGGTGTTTCAAAACGCCTTTGGTGCCTCAACTCTAAACCGCTTAACTGAACTATCACGTAGTTATCAAACGTGTATGTCCGATGTTCGCAACATCCACGCATTTACATTTGGGGTTCAGCACACTGAGCGGTGCATTAAGGACATAAGCTTTCTTCTATCCGCATAATCGCCATCACAACTTTCAACTATATTTTCTCTAGGAACATATCTAAACAAAGGAACTAAAATGCGAGCTTTTACATAATTTGCAAAGATCTTTTGACTATGTTCAGGATAATTAAGTTCATCTCATGAACTCCCACTCGATAGACACCCTCTAGTCATCTAAGTGATTACATGATCCGAGTCAACTAGGCCGTGTCCGATCATCACGTGAGACGGACTAGTCATCATCGGTGAACATCTTCATGTTGATCGTATCCTCCATACGACTCATGCTCGACCTTTCGGTCTCTTGTGTTCCGAGGACATGTCTGTACATGCTAGGCTCGTCAAGTTAACCTAAGTGTTTCAAGTGTAAATCTGGCTTACACCCGTTGTATGTGAACGTAAGAATTTATCACACCCGATCATCACGTGGTGCTTGAAACGATTTAACTTTCGCAACGGTGCACGCTTAGGGGAACACTTTCTTGAAATTTTAATGAGGGATCATCTTACTTACTACCGTCGTTCTAAGCAAATAAGATGTATAAACATGATAAACATCACATGCAATCAAATAGTGACATGATATGGCCAATATCATTTTGCTCCTTTTGATCTCCATCTTCGGGGCTCCATGATCATCATTGTCACCGGCATGACACCATGATCTCCATCATCGTGTCTCCATGAAGTTGTCTCTCCAACTTATTACTTTCTACTACTATGGCTACCGGTTAGTAATAAAGTAAAGTAATTTACATGGCGTATGACATGCAGGTCATACAATAAATAAAGACAACTCCCATGGCTCCTGCCGGTTGTCATACTCATCGACATGCAAGTCGTGATTCCTATTACAAGAACATGATCAATCTCATACATCACATATCATTCATCACATTCTTCTTGGCCATATCACATCACATAGCATACCCTGCAAAAACAAGTTAGACGTCCTCTAATTGTTATTTGCATGTTTTACGTGGCTGCTATGGGTTTCTAGCAAGAACGTTTCTTACCTACGCAAAAGCCACAACGTGATATGCCAATTGCTATTTACCCTTCATAAGGACCCTTTTCATCGAATCCGATCCGACTAAAGTGGGAGAGATCGGCACCGCTAGCCACCTTATGCAACAAGTGCATGTCAGTCGGTGGAACCTGTCTCACGTAAGTGTACGTGTAAGGTCGGTCCGGGCCGCTTCATCCCACAATGCCGCCGAATCAAGATTGGACTAGTAATGGTAAGCATATTGAACAAAATCAACGCCCACAACTACTTTGTGTTCTACTCGTGCAAAGAATCTACGCAATAGACCTAGCTGATGATGCCACTGTTGGGGAACGTAGCAGAAATTCAAAATTTTCCTACGAGTCACCAAGATCTATCTATGGAGAGACTAGCAACGAGGGGAAGGAGAGTGCATCTACATACCCTTGTAGATCCCTAAGCGGAAGCGCTCAAGAGAACGGGGTTGAAGGAGTCGTGCTCGCCGTGATCCAAATCACCGGAGATCCTAGTGCCGAACGGACGGCACCTCCCGCTCAACACACGTACAGCCCGGTGACGCCTCCCATGCCTTGATCCAGCAAGGAGAGAGGGAGAGGTTGAGGAAGACTCCATCCAGCAGCAGCACGGCGGCGTGGTGGTGGAGGAGCGTGGCAATCCCGCAGGCTTCGCCAAGCACCGCGGAGAGGAGGAGGACTTGGGGAGGGAAGGGCTGCGCCTGAACTTGGGGTGAAGCTCCCATGCGCCTCCCTACTATATATAGGGGTGGAGGGGGCTGGTTTCTTGCCCTCCAAGTCCATTGGGGCGTTGGCAAAGGAGGGAGTAAAGAAATCCCATCATTTCCTTCCCCACCGATTGTTATCCCCCTTTTAGGGATCTTGATCTTATCCTTCGGGATATGATCTTATTCCTTCTAAGGGGGATCTTGGTGCGCTTGACCAGGGGTGTGGGGCCTTGCCCCACTACCCACGTTCATGTGGGTCCCCCATGCAGGTGGGCCCCACTGAACCTTCTAGAACCTTCCGGTACAATACCGAAAAATCCCAACATTTTCCGGTGGCCAAAATAGGACTTCCATATATAAATCTTTACCTCCGAACCATTCCAAACTCCTCGTGACATCCGGGATCTCATCCGGACTCGAACAACATTCGGTAACCACATACAAACTTCCTTTATAACCCTAGCGCCATCGAACCTTAAGTGTGTAGACCCTACGGGTTCGGGAACCATGCAGACATGACCGAGACAACTCTCCGGCCAATAACCAACAGCGGGATCTGGATACCCATGTTGGATCCCACATGTTCCACGATGATCTCATCGGATGAACCACGATGTCGAGGATTCAATCAATCCCGTATTCAATTCCCTTTGTCTAATGGTATTGTACTTGCCCGAGATTTGATCGTCGGTATACCGATACCTTGTTCAATCTCGTTACCGGCAAGTCTCTTTACTCGTTCCATAACACATCATCCCGTGATCAACCTCTTGGTCACATTGTGCACATTATGATGATGTCCTACCGAGTGGGCCCAGAGATACCTCTCCGTTTACACGGAGTGACAAATCCCAGTCTCGATTCGTGCCAACCCAATGACACTTTCGGAGATACCTGTAGTGCACCTTTATAGCCACCCGCCACGCTCGATGTTTGGTACATCCAAAGCATTCCTACGATATCCGGGAGTTGCACAATCTCATGGTCTAAGGAAAAGATACTTGACATTAGAAAAGCTTTAGCATACGAACTACACGATCTTTGTGCTAGGCTTAGGATTGGGTCTTGTCCATCACATCATTCTCCTAATGATGTGATCCCGTTATCAACGACATCCAATGTCCATGGTCAGGAAACCGTAACCATCTGTTGATCAACGAGCTAGTCAACTAGAGGCTTACTAGGGACATGGTGTTGTCTATGTACCCACACATGTATCTGAGTTTCCTACCAATACAATTATAGCATGGGTAATAAACGATTATCATGAACAAGGAAATATAATAATAATAACTAATCTATTATTGCCTCTAGGGCATATTTCCAACAGGAGATGGGTATGAGACCCACAATATGAGTTGTTCACAGTGGTAACCTATTCTTTATGACCGGAGATCCCGTGAATTAGATGTGGAAGACAAGCTGTTGGTCAACTGAGAGGAGAGTATCCCTACTATTCTCAATACCACTCCATGAAGATGCAATACTCTCCTAATCTGCATGGCAGGTTGATGTATATCTTAATGTGTTCTAAGTGGCTTATTTAAGCAGAGATGTTATCCTGCAGAACATCTTTTGAAGAACACACCTATATGAGCGTGATTGTCAAACGTCGCAGTCTATGAGAGTAGGGTTCTCTCTAGTAAACTCATGAAAGGTCACGGAGTATGACGCATAAGCTCCACCCGCGGGGAAGACCCACGGTAGCCATGTATCGGTCAAGGCTTTATGTGAAGCTAGATTCGCACAAAACTTGCAGTTCAAGGCCCAGTCCACTGTTCAAGTTGCTTACTAGTGTAGCATAGAGTTCTAGGTGAAAGGTTCAACTTAACAGTCTCCACTGCAGTACCGGTATATAAAACAGTGTTTTGGAACCAAAGGCAAATTTCTGTGTGCCTCTGGGATCTGGTGGGGGATTGCTGGAATTTAGTCTATATTGGGGCAGCCCAATAACTATTTCAGAAATTCCTAATAAATCCTAGAGGCCCACTTAGCCCATTTGTGCAAGGCAAGGGATACTACTAAAGTTTAGTCCCACATTGCTAGTTGAGTGGGAATTGGACCTCCTTATAAGGGAGGTTCTTTCCCCACTTGTATGAGCATGAGAACAAGAGGGACATCCACGCGCGCTCCTCCTCCGCCGCCCGCCTCGCCTCCTCACGACGCTGACAGCGCCACAGCCCACACCAAGCCCACAGAGAATGAGCCGAGCCGATGTCTAATTTTTGCCACGCACTACGGGTATACTGAAAGGGCACGCGAAGCTGAAACGTTTTGTGTAGTGGAGGTTGAATACTGACGGCGCACTTCTTCGCTTTGCTGCTGCTTGTTTCATCTCCCTCGTTCTCTTCAGCTCCCAGCGCAACCTCTCGCCTCCTTCGCTTGCGCCTATAAAAGGGAGGTCGCCTCCCGAGAGACGCACAGAATCTCTTCCTCCTCTCGCCACAAGTCTCGAGCACTGCGCGCTGTTGTTACGTTCTTCCTCATCCCGGCTTGCGGCGTGCACCGCTGGTCGGGACAGAGGCCTCGAACCGCACCCTTTGAGTCCTGTACGGGAGAAGGGTGATAAGGTTTTTGGGGAGCGCTCAGCGCGACTACTGGCTGCTTCATCACGGACGATCCGGTCGCCGACGACTACTTCCCCGACGACGACTTCTTCCCCGACGTCCACGACCTCCTCGACGACATGGCAGGCAAGGACACCGACCCCAAGTCCAGCGCTCCTGCCGCTGCTGTGCCGTACATGTTCTTCTCCTTTCTGTTAGAAGTCCTACTATAGTTCTTGACTCTAGTTTCTGCCCTACGTATGTTATACTCGATTTCATATGTGCAACCTGCTATACTGTCTGCTCTAGATATGTTTAGTTACGGTTCATATATGAACATGTTGTTTACCTTCTCTTTGTCAAATCACATGGCTTATTTTATCACTGTTATAATAGCCATGTTTTATCTACTATTTCTGTTACTAAAATCATTCGGTAAATTGCTCATATTTCCAACAGTTGTCATGGAACTTACTTTTTTTGTGTGGTAACACAGAACTTACTTTCAATGAGATTTCACCAAAATTCATTGGGTGGCAATTTAGTAGAAAAAAAATCAAAATGTTTTGGTACTAAAAAAAATCAGAGGTTGAAGTACTACATGAACTGAAATAATATTTAAACTATTTGGTTGAATTTCAAGTGAATTTTTTTGGTTCTTTGGCTAAACCGCAAACAAAAAACACTAAAATAGTGATTTTGGTTATGGCCAAAATATTTTGGAAACAATACATACACAAAAATGATAGAAATTTTCAATGCACGCTTCTGTGAAACATAAACTTAATGTTTCGCAAGTGCAATCAAAAACCTGTATATATTGATCACTAATGATACCCTCCTTATCCTAGCATGGATCTGCGTCCGTTGCTTGGAGATGGACTCGCGTAGGTGGAGATCGTCGTTTGGCGTTATGGTGGCGTCGATGGCGGAGGCACCTGCCAAGGTTGGCACCTCAATCTGCTCTGAAGATGGACCAGTGGAAGATGGCGGCGACGACACATGTGAGTGCGTCGGACCGGTTTGTGCCCCTGACCCGGTATGTGGCTCAGTCGGGGCCTATGGCTTTAGATGTTAGGCTTAAGTGAGAGGTCTGAGTATTTGGCCTAGCTTGCGCCCCTTCATCATATGGATTGGAGTAGCGGCAGATGTTGCCAAGATGGTGGATTCAGGCATATTGTTATACTACTTTATAAGGTCCTCAAGAATAATCAATAAAATGGCCGCATGCATCTTCCAGATGCAGAAGCCGGGGGTCATCCTCTTTTTCTAAAAAAAAGGATACCCTCCTCGGTTGTGGCCTAAATATTTGGGATACCATTCAAACCCACAAAAGATCGATGAAATTGATAGAAAAGTTTCATTGCACGCTTCTCTAAAAAATAAACTTAATGTTTCGAAAACACAACAGAAAACCGTTTATGCTGATCACTAATGATACCCACGGACGTACCCGTGTTCCTATTAGACCAACCATCGGTTAGGGCATCTCCAGCCGTTGGCCCCCCAGGAGGGGCAAAAAATCGCCCCCTGGGGGCGCACCGGCGCTAAACCGAGCACTGGGGGCCCTAGTCACGGCGCCCACGGTTAGTCAAAAAAGTCAAATACGGCGCAAAAATGACTCAAATTTAACGCAAACATCGGCGAGTTCGTTCAAACTTAAACATATTTTACAAAAAAAGAAAAAAACTACCGCTGGCTACCCCGCCGTCTCCTCGCCGCCCGCCTGCGCCGCCCACACGCAGTTCTACATGCCGAGGAGGCTGTAGAACCGCGTGTAGTCACCGCCGTCGTCGTCATCGCCGCCGCCCCGCCCTCGCCTCCGCCGTCCCTGCTGCATCCCTCCCGGTTGGCGCGGCGGGTTGGGCGGTCCGGAGGGTCGCCATCGTCGCTGTCGAGACCACGACGCCGTGCTCGTCCTCGCGCCACGCTTGCGGCGGCGATCTCCTCGAGGCCAGCGCTGCGGACCATCTCGTCCGCGAGGTAGTCGCCCGCGCCACCGCATGGCGCCCTCGCCGGAGAAGCCGCGCGGGCTATCTCCTCGTACTCAGCGGGAAGCGGGCTCCGCTTGGGCTCGACGAGGACGGCGGCCGTGGGTGGAGAGGCGTTAGTGCCGGCGCGGACGCCGGAGCTGCGGTGTGCGCTGCTGACCGGCGTGCCACTGGGCTCCGGCTTGACGGGGCGGAGGCAGGGCGAGCCGCCGGACGAGGAGGAGGACCCCCCGGTCTCCATGCACCTCGGGGTCCAGGAGCTTCCCCGGCGACGTGAGAAGGAAGGGGGAGCGGGGTACTCGAGGCGCGGCGTGTTGCCGCCCTCGATGTACTCGAAACGGCCTCAACGTCGCGTCCGGCACGCCCACCACCGACGCCGCCGGCGGCGTTGAGCTCGCCGGAGGGCACGACGCCGTTGGTGGCCTCGAGCTGCTGGGCGGACGGCGGCGGAAGTAAGGGTCCCAGAGAGGGCTATCGGGACGCATCGTGGCCCCTCTCGCCGCCGCTGCAGGTTTGAGCGGATGCGTCGCGATCTCGCACGCCGCGCGCGCGCGGTGGTACCGGGGCACCAGCCGCCGCCGCGCTGATCCTCCACGCCGGGCACCCGCAAGTCCGGCGGGACCGGTATTCGCCTCGTAGCGAGGCGAGCCTCGTCTTCATGAAGATGGCGGCGGCGAAGCCGTTCCGCCGCCGCGCCGTCGCTGGGGAAGCGCCGCCATGGTTGTGAACTGGAGACGGCGCAAGAGAGGAGAGGAGAGGGAGGAACGATGACGGCGGGAGAGTGTGAGTCGCCGAGTGCGCCGGGGCGCGTCATATATAGGCCGAGGCGCGCGTGCCACCGTTTGTATGCGTGGCGGGCGAGGGAGGGCGAGGGACGCGCGTCGTCCGGTCTTCACTGCGCCGCCTATGAGGCATCAATGGTGCAGGCTGACCGGCGCGGCAGCGCGCGACAGCTTTGGCATTGATTCCCCGCAGGAAACGAGGCGATGAGGACGACGAAGGGCCGAGAAGAGAGCCGTGTCGCTGACGCGGCATGCCCGCGGCTTTTTCGCGCCAAAACAGTTCGCCCGGCGCCCCCGGGCGCCCCCCAGCGCGCCGGGTTCGGGCTGGGTCCGCCGGCGCTGTTTTCGGCCCAAGCCGGCGAAAATCGGGCTCCTGAGGGCGTGACTGGGCCGTTTTTTAGGCGCCGGCGCGAAAAAAACGCCTGGGGAGGCCTTCCTGGGGGCGCGGCTGAAGATGCCCTTAGCACCTAGCACAAGACAAGCGCCGGAATCTCATTTTGTGCATTGCTAGTGGTAGATAGCACCGAATAAGACAATTTCTGTATTTTTTAGTGAGAACTCTGATTCGGCAAAGACAAAAAAGGCATATTAAAGCTTTTTTGCCGTCTCAACTCTAATGCTGTTTGGTTATATATATACATAGTGAGGCCGGTGAACCATGCGCTCACGGTCGGCCCTATTGTTCGCAGGTTCTTGGGCGAATGGGACAACAGCGAATCGGAAAAAAGCTACATTGGCTGTTAGAATCAAGGTGATATTTATTGAAAAAATAATTGTCTGAACAGTCCAGCGAAAGGTGTACAATACTCCTGGACTGTAATATTTGTGTACCGATTGATTGATGCTATGTTTTTGTTGTTGTTTTTTTCACATGTATGAGCGAGAAAACGAATCTTGTGCATCATGAAGTGCTAGATTGCAATTAAAAGACGGTGATGTATTACTTAAGCAACACAAAAGATATGAGCAAACCATTTGTTAAAAAAACATCACAATCATATTTATACATTGCACATATCATGCATTTAAATTTCAGTTTCAGAAACATTTAAGCCATAACCAAATCACTGAATTCCAATCACCAAAATGCCCACTAGAATTAGATCCACAAAATATTTTGGAAATTCCAACCATAGTTAAAAATGATTTGAATTTTTATTGTTGAAATAATTTGTCCTAAAGACACTTAGTTAAAAAACAAATTTTATCCGGCTCCTCCCAGAGAAGCGATGTCATGGCTCCTGGGTCGGGGGAGGAGGTGTCTATCGCTGCCGGATCTGGGGAGGCGAGCCGCCTTGAGGAGGGAGCGGCGGTGTCACCTTGGTGATGGAGCTCACCACCGGCTAGTTTAGGGAGAGGAGGGCGCTGCCTGCCGGTTGGATAAGGGGCGGTGCTGAATCTAGGCCGGAGGAGCACGACCACAATGATGGATGGTGGCCGTTGGTCGCCTCCATCTCATTGAAGGCCTCCTCTTCCGTCCAAGGGAAGGTGGCGGCACCCCCCGGCCTCAGTCAGCTCCCCACGGCACGGCAGCGACCCCAGGCGACGACCAAGGCACTGGAGGAGGAGCTCCGAGACGGGAGGTTGGCCGATTTGAAGGAAATATGCCCTAGAGGCAATAATAAAGTTGTTATTTTATATTTCCTTATATCATGATAACTGTTTAGTATTCATGCTAGAATTGTATTAACTGGAAACTTGATACATGTGTGGATACATAGACAAAGCACCGTGTCCCTGGTAACCCTCTACTAGACTAGCTCGTTAATCAAAGATGGTTAAGTTTCCTAACCATGGACATGAGTTGTCATTTGATAACGGGATCACATCATTAGGAGAATGATGTGATGGTCAAGACCCATCCGTTAGCTTAGCATATTGATCGTTCGGTTTTATTGCTATTGCTTTCTTCATGTCAAATACATATTCCTTGGACTATGAGATTATGCAATTCCCGGATACCGGAGGAATACCTTGTGCGCTATCAAACGTCACAATGTAAATGGGTGATTATAAAGATGCTCTACAGGTATCCCGAAGGTGTTTGTTGGGTTAGCATACATTGAGATTAGGATTCGTCACTCTGAGTATCGGAGAGGTATCTTTGGGCCCTCTCGGTA
The DNA here is from genome assembly GCA_021605205.1 of Aegilops longissima. Classification (NCBI taxonomy): domain Eukaryota; kingdom Viridiplantae; phylum Streptophyta; class Magnoliopsida; order Poales; family Poaceae; genus Aegilops; species Aegilops longissima. Next base: position 576,787,228 of record CM038680.1, on the reverse strand, counting down.
ATACACATCATAAGAAGCCTTGCAAGCAAAGTAACTAATGAGTTAGTTACAAGATGATGTATTACAGAACAAGTAAAGAGACTTGCCGGTAACGATATTGAACTAGGTATGTGGATATCGACGATCGAATCTCGGGCAAGTAACATACCGATGGACAAAGGGAATAACATATGTTTTCATAATAGTTCGACCGATAAAGATCTTCATAGAATATGTAGGAGCCAATATGAGCATCCAGGTTCCACTATTGGTTATTGACCGGAGAGGTGTCTCGGTCATGTCTACATAGTTCTCGAACCCGTAGGGTCCGCACGCTTAACGTTCGATGACGATATAGTATTATATGAGTTTTGTGATTTGGTGACTGAATGTTGTTCGGAGTCCCGGATGAGATCACAGACATGACGAGGAGTCTCGAAATGGCCGAGTGGTAAAGATTGATATATAGGACGATGGTATTCAGACACCGGAAGTGTTCTGGAGGGTATCAGGTACTTATTGGGTCACCGAAGGTGTTTCAGGTGCCCCCGACAATCCTATGGGCCATATGGGCCTTGTGAAGGAACACACCAGCCCACAAGGGGCTGGTGCGCCCTATAAGGCTATAGGAGGAGGAGAAGGAAAGGGGTGAAGGGAAAGGAAAGTGTTAATTAGGATTCACACTTCCTTCCCTCACCCCCTCTTTCCTTCGCCTTCATGCATACATGGAAGGGGGGGGGGGGGGGCAGGGCAAGGCAGGGCCCCTAGGAGGCGGTGGCCAACCCTAGGGCGCCCCTGCCTCTTCTCCCCCTCCCACCTATATATATATATATGTGGGGAGGGGGCACCTAGAACACATGAGACATCAATTGTTAGCCGTGTACGGCGCCCCCTTCCATAGTTTACACCCCTGGTCATATTCTCGCGGTGCTTAGGCGAAGCCCTGCGTAGATCACTTCACCATCACCATCACCACCCCGTCGTGTTGACGGAACTCATCTCCTTCCTCAACACCTTGCTGGATCAATAAGGCGAGAGACGTTGATACATCTCCAACGTATCTATAATTTATGAAGTATTCATGCTGTTTTATTATCATTCTTGGATGTTTTACAATCATTTCATAGCAACTTTATATCATTTTTGGGACTAACCTATTGACCCAGTGCCCAGTGCCAGTTGCTATTTTTTGCTTGTTTTTTACATCACAGAAAATCAATATCAAACGGACTCCAAACACCGCGAAACTTTTTTGTGGATTTTTTATGGACTAGAAGGAACCCAATGGGCCAGAGCAGCACCTGGGGGGTGCCCCGAGGAGGGCACAACCCACCAGGGCGCACCAGGCCCAGATGGGTTGTGCCCACCTCGGTGGCCTCCCGTACCCCTTCTTTGCACTATAAATTCCCAAATATTCCAAAACCCATCGGCGTTAACCTAGATCAGAAGTTCCGCCACCGCAAGGCTCTGTAGCCACCGAAAACCAATCTAGACCCGTTCCGCACCCTGCCGGAGCGGGGAATCATCTCCGGTGGCCATCTTCATCATCCCGCGCCACCACAATGAGGAGGGAGTAGTCCACCCTCGGGGCTGAGGGTTTGTACTAGTAGCTATGTGTTTAATCTCTCTCTGTCGTGATCTATATCATGAGCTTTGTTAATATAGTCGAATCATATGATGTTTCTCCCCTCTATACTCTTGTTATGATGGATTGAATCTTTACCCTTCAAAGTTTTGTCTTGTCGGATTGATGAGAACACATGATATATATCTTGCAATATGAATACTTGAGGTGACAATTGGGGTATCTTATTGATTCACTTGATATATGTTATGGCATTCAACTCGCGGATTCCCGTGGTGATATTGGGGTAATCTATGCATAGGGGTTGATGCACGTTTTTCTCAGGTAGAAACTTCAGGGTCTCTTTGTAGTTCCTTGTGTGGATTGAGTATTATGAATATGAATATGCTTTGGTGTTATTCTAGTACGAACTCTAGGATAGATCGAACGGAAACAATAGTTTTGTGTTATTTTAGTACGAACCCTTGAATAGATTGATCGGAAAGAATAGCTTTGAGGTGGCTTCGCACCCTACAAACAATTCCTACCTTTTGTTCTCCGCTAATAGGAACTCGGGAGTGATTCTTTGCTGTACTTTAAGGGATAATCATATGATCCAACTATGTTAGCACTGTTGAGAGATTGAACTAGCGAAAGTACGGACCCTAGGCCTCCTTTTCAAGCATTGCAACACCGTTTTTGTGCCCGTTTAATATTTGCTACCCTGCTGTTTTTATTTATTCAGATTATAAACATTTATTTCTACCATCAGTATTACACTTTTATCACCATCTCTTCGCCAAACTAGTGCACCTATTCAATTTGCCATTGTATTGGGTGTGTTGAGGACACAAGAGATTTCTTGTATTTGGTTGCAGGGTCATTTGAGGGAGACCATCTTCATCCTACACCTCTCACGGATCGATAAACCTTAGGTCATCCACTTGAGGGAAAATTGCTACGGTCCTACAAAACTCTACGCTTGGAGGCCCAACACGAGTCTACAAGAATAAAGTTGTGTAGTAGACATCAAGCTCTTTTCTGGCGCCGTTGCCGGGGAGGTTAGGAAAGCGGCACTCACATCCCGTCAACGAAGCTCTTTTTTGGCACCGTTGCCGGGGAGGTGAGTGCTTGAAGGTATATCTTTAGATCTTGCAATTGAATCTTTTAGTTTCTTGTTTATCACTAGTTTGGTCTATAAAGAAAACTACAAAAAATGGAATTTAGGTTGCATCATATTATTGGTCATCTTTATAATATCTTTCCTGAAAATGATGGTTCGGAAAATTGTGCTCAATTGTTAGAAGAAGAAGTCAATAAAATGCTTGGCACAAAATATTTGAATGATGAGCATGCTTGCAATGTTGTTAGTGTGAATTCTTTGAATATCCTAAATGCTAATGATGATTGCACAAGTCATGACAAAAATGTTTCTTATAAGCATGTCACTTTTTGTGGAGTTAATTGGGAGTGCCTTTGCACACAAAAAAGGGAAGATAGATTTTACAAGAAGCATAAATATTTAGAAACGAAAAACTTGCAAGAGAGGCTAGACGATTGTGCTGAAAGATGTAATTTATTTGGCCATCCTTGTGAACTTTGCAATGAACATGGTTATTTAAATCTCCAACGCAAATTCTTTCATGATCAAATTATGTCCAAAAATTGTGATAACTTGATTACCCTTGAGCATCATAAAGAACTTAGTCTTCTTTTGGGGTATGAAGAAATGAAACGTATAACTAAGGGTATTCCAAAATTTAATCTTGAGAGATTTCTTGATTTTGATCTAGAAGAAATTTATATGTTTTGTGCGGTAAATTGCATTGAGAATCCTTATATTGCCAACTACCTAAAGAAAAGAGACCAAATGGAATATGAAGAGAGTACTAATGAAAGGGAAAATGTTTCCCAAAACCCTCCTAGTGTTTATTATGATGAATCAGGTAACGAGGAGGAGCTTCCTATCCAATCAATCTCTTTAACAAAAAGCTTGAAAAAATTAATTAAACCCACACATGATGTGGTGAAGAAGAAGAAAAGAAGAAATAAGAGAGGTAAAAAGGTATCTCTCCCAAATAATGTTTCTCCCATCGCCATCGTGCCTCATGAAAGTGAATCAAATATGTTGATGGAGGATGATGATATTGATGATGATTTTGTTATGCCTATTGCTTGTTGTGATGATTATGATTGGGAAGACAATGATATCCCTTATGATCTTGAAAATCTTTTTAGCACTTGCTTGGAAAAATATGATAATAATGTTTGCTATACAATTGGTACCATTCATGCTGTTGATAAGAATGATTGTGATGATATGCAAAACCACAAGCTTGGGGATGCTATATTTGATGAGTATGATATGTTTGAAGATTTTTTTGCTGGAAATAATGCTTGTCCTAATCTTGGGGATGCTATGCTTAATGAATATGATCCTTTGATTCCTTCCACTTTTGATAAGAAAATTTATTATGATGATAGCATGCCTCCTATTTATGATGATTACATTGATGAAAGTGGGTTTGGAAGAGTGTCAACTCTAGGTAGTAGTGATCCCACTATTTTGGAGGGTGTTGAATCTTATTAAATTATTGATGAAATTGGATTTGGAGAGTTCATGACTTTATTTAGTGACACATCCACTATTTTGGAAGAGGTTTCAATTGATTATGGCAATGAAGTTGCTATCTATGATGATTATTATGATGACATGTATGCCATAAAGTGTGATAAATCTTCTATGCTTGTGCATCATGAAAAGAGTGCTATATGTGATAGTTATATTGTTGAATCCATTCATGATGCCTCTGAAAATTATTATGAGAGAGGAACTTATGCTCTTACATATCTCAATAATATCAAATTTCTTCTCTATGCGTTGATTGTTTTGAAGTTCCACTTGTTTTGCCTTCCTATGCTAGTTGATTCTTGCTCCCATAAGTTGTTTGCTCACAAAATACCTATGCATAGGAAGTGGATTAGACCTAAAGGTGCTAGTCATATGATTCATGATGCCCTCTTTATGTTTCAATTCTTTAATTTTATACGAGCATCATTGAAATCATCATACCTAGCTTAAAAGGCATAAAAGAAAAGCGCTTGTTGGGAGACAACCAAACACTTTTACCTACTGTTTTTGTGTTCTCACATGATTATTCTACTGTATTTATCATTTTTTATTGCTTTTGTTTCAATAAAGTGCCAAGTAAAGCCTTTAGGATCATGTTGAGTGATAGTTGATTTGACCCTGCTGAAAAACAGAAACTTCTGCGCTCACGAAAATGAAGGAAATATGCCCTAGAGGCAATAATAAAGTTATTATTTATTTCCTTATATCATGATAAATGTTTATTATTCATGCTAGAATTGTATTAACCGGAAACATAATACATGTGTGAATACATAGACAAACAGAGTGTCACTAGTATGCCTCTACTTGACTAGCTCGTTAATCAAAGATGGTTATGTTTCCTAACCATAGACATGAGTTGTCATTTGATTAACGGGATCACATCATTAGGAGAATGATCTGGTTGACATGACCCATTCCGTTAGCCTAGCACTTGATCGCTTAGTATGTTGCTATTGCTTTCTTCATGACTTATACATGTTCCTGTAACTATGAGATTATGCAACTCCGCTTACGGAGGAACACTTTGGTACTACCAAACGTCACAACGAATCGGGTGATTATAAAGGAGTACTACAGGTGTCTCCAAAGGTACATGTTGGGTTGGCGTATTTCGAGATTAGGTTTTGTCACTCCGATTGTCGGAGAGGTATCTCTAGGCCTTCTCGGTAATACACATCACATAAAGCCTTGCAAGCATTGCAACTAATAAGTTAGTTGTGAAATGATGTATTACGAAACGAGTAAAGAGACTTGCCGGTAACGAGATTGAACTAGGTATTGGATACCGACGATCGAATCTCGGGCAAGTAACATACCGATGACAAAAGGAACAAAGTATGTTGTTATGCGGTTTGACCGATAAAGATCTTCGTAGAATATGTAGGAACCAATATGGGCATCCAGGTTCCGCTATTGGTTATTGACCAAGAATAGTTCTAGGTCATGTCTACATAGTTCTCGAACCCGTAGGGTCCGCACGCTTAAGGTTTCGATGCGATGCTTATATTATGAGTTTATGAGTTTTGATGTACCGAAGGAGTTCGGAGTCCCGGATGAGATCAGGGACATGACGAGGAGTCTCAAATGGTCGAGACGTAAAGATCGATATATTGGACGGCTATATTCGAGTTCGGAAAGGTTCCAATGATTCGGTATTTTCGAGTACCGGAGAGTTACGGGAATTCGCCGGGAGAAGTATTGGGCCTTATTGGGCCCTGCGGAAAGAGAGAGGGCTGCCTAGGGCAGGCCGCGCGCCCAAGGCCTAGTCCGAATTGGACTAGGGAGGGGCCGCACCACTTCTTCTCTTCCCTTCCTTCTCTCCTACTCCTACTAGGAAAGGAGGAGTCCTACTCCCGTGGGAGTAGGACTCCCCCTGGTGCGCCTCCTCCTTGGCCGCCACCTCCTCCTTGCTCCTTTATATACGGGGGCAGGGGGCACCCCATGACACACAAGTTGATCTACGGATCGTTCCTTAGCCGTGGAATCACAAGCACAAGATGATGATGACCATATCATATCACTTATATTGATTGCATGTGATGTTTATGCTTTGCATCTTATCTTGCTTTGATTGGCGGTATTATAAGATGATCTCTCACTAAAATTATCAAAGTGTTCTCCTGGTATGCACGTTGCCAAAGTTCGTAGTACCCAGACACCGCGTGATGATCGGGTGTGATAAGTTCTCGTCCATCTACAGCAGGTGCAAAACAGTTACGCAGCGGAATACTCAGGTTAAACTTGCGAGCCTAGCATATAACAGATATGGCCTCGAACACGGAGACGGTCGACGTGAATCATATAGTAGATATGATCAACATAGTGATGTTCACCATTGAAACTACTCCGTCTCCGTGATGATCGGACATGGTTTAGTTGATTTGGATCACGTGATCACTTAGATGACTAGAGATGTACTGTCTAAGTGGGAGTTTTTAATATGATTAATTGAACTTAAATTTATCATGAACTTAGTACTGATAGTATTTTGCTTGTCTATTTTCTGTAGATAGATGGCTCGTCTGTTGTTCCATTGAATTTTAATGCGTTCCTTGAGAAAGCAAAGTTGAAAGATGATGGTAGCAATTACGGACTGGGTCCGTAACGAGTTATCCTCATTCTGCACGGAAAAATTACGTCTGGAAGCACATTTGGTGAGCGAGGCCTGCTAAGTCTGAGCGGAAGTTGTGAGCGTCTGGCAAAGCAAAGTGATGACTACTCAATAGTTCGATTGTGCCATGCTTTACGGCTTAGAACCGGGTCTTCAACGGCGTTTTGAGCGTCATGGATCATATGAGATGTTCCAGGAGTTGAAGTTAATATTTCAAGCAAATGCCGGATTGAGAGATATGAAGTCTCCAATAAGTTCTATAGCTGCAAGATGGAGGAGAATAGTTACGTCGGTGAGCACATACTCAAAATGTCAGGTATAACAATCACTTAATTCAGCTGGAGTTAATCTTCCGGATGATAGTGTCATTGACAAATTCTCCAATCACTGCCAAGCTACAAGAGCTTCGTGATGAACTATAATATGCAAGGAATGACTAAGACAATTCTGAGCTCTCCCGATGCTAAAAGCAGCGGTAGAAATCAGAAAGAGCATCAAGTGTTGATGGTCAACAAGACCACTAGTTTCAAGAAAAAGGGCAAAGGGAAGAAGAGGAAACTTCAAAAGAACAGCAAGAAAGTTGCTGATCAAGAGAAAAACCCAAGTCTGGACCTAAACCTGGCCAGAGTGTTTTCTTGCAAGCAGGCGGACCTTTGGAGCGGAACTGCCCCAAGTATTTGGCGGATAAAAAGGATGGCAAGGTGAACAAAGGTATATGTGATATACATGTTATTGATGTGTACCTTACTAGAGCTCGTAGTAGCACTGGGTATTTGATCTGGTTACATTGCTAATATTTGCAACTCGAAGCAGGGACTACGGAATAGCGAGCAGCAGCAAGGGCGAGGTGGCGATCGCGGCGTGGGAAATGGTTCCAAAGTCAATGTGATCGCGATCGGCCTACCTCTACATCTACCTTGAGATTAGTTTTAGACCTAAATAATTGTTATTTGGTGCGGCGTTGAGCATGAACATTATATCTGGATCTTGTTTGATGCGAGGCGGTTATTCAATCGAGAATAATGGTTGTTCTATTTATATGAGTAATATCTTTTATGGTCATGCACCCTTGAAGAATGGTCTATTCTTGTTGAATCTCGACGGTAGTGATACACATATTCATAATGTCGAAGCCAAAGATGCAGTTGATAATGATAGTGCAACTTATTTGTGTACTTGCCGTTTAGGTCATATCGGTGTAAAGCATGAAGAAACTCCATCGGATGGACTTTTGGAATCCTTGATTATGAATCACTTGGTACTTGCGAACCGTGCCTCATGGGCAAGATGACTAAACACCGTTCTCCGGTTGTATGGAAACAACAGACTTGTTGGAAATCATACATCTGAGATGTATGTGTGTCCGATGAATGTTGAAGCTGGTGGCGGATATCGTTATTTTCTCACCTTCACGGATGATTTGAGTAGATATGGGTATATCTACTTAATGAAACACAAATCTGAAACATTTGAAAAGTTCAAAAGAATTTCAGAGTGAAGTGGAAAATCATCGTAACAAGAAAATAAAGTTTCTCGATCTGATCGTGGAGAAATATTTGAGTTCTGAGTTTGGTTTACATTTGAAACAATGTGGAATAGTTTAGCAACTCCGCCACCGGAACACCACAAAATGGTGTGTCGAGCGTCGTGTCGTACTTTACTAGATATGATGCGATCTATGATGTCTATTTCGATTTACCGCTATCGTTTTGGGGATATGCTTTAGAGGCGGCCGCATTCACGTTAAATAGGACACCGTCAAAATCCGTTGAGGCGGCCTTATGAACTGTGGTTTGGAAAGAAACCAAAGTTATCGTTTCTTAAAGTTTGGGGCTGCGATGCTTATGTAAAGAAACTTCAGCGGATAAGCTCGAACCCAAATCGGAAAAATGTGTCTTCATAGGATACCCAAAGGAGACTGTGGGTACACCTTCTATCACAGATCTGAAGGCAAGATTTTCGTTGCTAAATTCGGATCCTTTCTAGAAGGAGTTTCTCTCGAAAGAAGTGAGTGGGAGGAAAGTAGAACTTGATGAGATAAGCTGTATCTGCTCCCTTATTGGAAAGTAGTTCATCACAAGAAATGGTTCTGTGACAACTACACCAATTAGTGAGGAAACTAATGATGATGATCATGAAGCTTGGATCAAGTTACTCTTGAACCTCGTAGGTCAACTAGAGTAAAATCGCACAGTGATGCGGTAATCTTATTAAAGTCATGTTACTGACCATGGCGAACCTACAAACTATGAAGCGATGGTGAGCCCAGTTCCATAAAATGGCTGGAAGCCATGAAATCTGAGATGGGATCCATGTATGAGAACAAAGTATGGACTTTGGTTGACTTGCCCGATGATCGGCAAGCCATTGAAAATAAATGGATCTTTAAGAAGAAGCCGGCGTGATGGTAATATAACTGTCTACAAAGCTCGACTTGTTGCGAAAGGTTTTCGACAAGTTCAAGGGGTTGACTACGATGAGACTATCTCACCGTAGCGATGCTTAAGTCGTCCAATCATGTTAGCAATTGCGCATTTATGATTATGAAATTTGGCAAATGGATGTAAAAACTGCATTCTTGAATGGATTTCTAGAAGAAGAGTTGTATATGATGCAACCAGAAGGTTTTGTCGATCAAAGGGTACTAACAAAGTGTGCAAGCTCCGGTGATCAATTTATAGTGCAGTGCAAGCCTCTCGGAGTTGGAATAAGCGCTTTGATAGTGTGATCAAAGCATATGGGTTTACAGACTTTTGGAGAAGCTGTATTTACAAGAAAGTGAGTGGGAGCTCTGTAGCATTTCTAATATTATATGTGGGCGACATATTATTGATTGGAAATGATATAGAATTCTGGATAGCATAAAGGATACTTGAATAAAAGTTTTTCAATGAAAGACCTCGGTGAAGCTGCTTACATATTGGAATCAAGATCTATAGAGATAGATCAAGGCGCTTATTGGACTTTCACAAAGCACATACCTTGATAAAGTTTGAAAAAGTTCAAAATGGATCGAGGCAAAAGGTTTTTACGTATTACAAGGTGTAAGATTGAGTCGGACTCAATGCCCGACCACGCGAAGATAGAGAAAATGAAAGATGTTCCTATGCTGCCATAGGCTCTATCATGTATGCAATCTGTGTACCACGGACGGCATTATATAGCTGTAAGCTTGGCGAGGAAGGTACCAAAGTAATCCAGTGGATCAACGGACAGCGGTCAAGAACATCTGAAATACGAAAAGGACTAAGGATATGTTTCTAGTATGGAGGTGACAAAGAGCTAGTCGTAAATGGTTACGTCGATGCAAGCTTTGACCTGATCCGAACGATTCTCATAAACGGATCGTGTTTTATTAAGCGGTGGAGCTGTATGGGTTGGTGCAGCTCTAAACAAAGCGTCGTGGCGGGATCGACATGTGAAGCGGAGTACATAGCTGCTTGAAGCAGCAAATGAAGAGTCTGGATGAAAGAGTTCATTTCGATCTTGGTGTCATACCTAGTGCATCGGGACCGATGAAGATCTTCTGTGACAATCTTGGTGCAATTGCCTTGGCAAAGGAATCCAGATTTCACAAGGACCAACATATCAAGAGGCGCTTCAATTCCATTAGGACCAAGTCCAAGTGGGAGACATAGAGATTTGCAAAATACATACGGATCTGAATGTTGCAGACCGTTGACTAAGCCTCTTCCACGAGCAAAACATGATCAGCACCAAGACTCCATGGGTGTTAGGATCATTACTTTGTAATCTAGATTATTGACTCTAGTGCAAGTGGGAGGCTGAAGGAAATATGCCCTAGAGGCAATAATAAAGTTATTATTTATTTCCTTATACCATGATAAATGTTTATTATTCATGCTAGATTTGTATTAACCGGAAACATAATACATCTGTGAATACATAGACAAACAAATAGTCACTAGTATGCCTCTACAAGACTAGCTCATTAATCGAAGATGGTTATGTTTCCTAACCATAGACATGTGTTGTCATTTGATTAATGGGATCACATCATTAGGAGAATGATGTGATTGACATGAATTCCATTAGCTTAACACTTGATCGTTTAGTATGTTGTTAATGCTTTCTTCATGACCCATACATGTTCACGTAACTATGAGATTATGCAACTCCGTTTACGGAGCACTAGGTACTACCAAGCGTCCTGGCATAGCTGGGTGATTATAAAGGAGTACTACAGGTGTCTCCAAAGTACTTGTTGGGTTGGCATATTTGAGATTAGGTTTTGTCACTCCGATTGTCGGAGAGGTATCTCTAGGCCTTCTCGGTGATACACATCATAAGCCTTTCAAGCATTACAACTAATGAGTTAGTTGTAGATGATGTATTCTGGAGCGAGTAAAGAGACTTACGTGCTTGAGATTGAACTAGGTATTGGATACCGACGATCGAATCTCGGGTAAATAACTATACCGATGACAAAGGGACAACGTAATAGTTATCTTGTTTGACCAATAAAGATCTTACGTAGAATATGTAAGGAACCAATATGGGCATCCAGGTTCCGCTATTGGTTATTGATGAGAATGGTTCTAGGTCATGTCTACATAGTTCTCGAACCGTAGGGTCCTTACGCAACGTTTCGATGTGAGTTCATTATGAGTTTATAAGTATTGATGTACGAAGGTAGTTAGATCCGGATGTGATCACGGACATGGCGACAGTCTCGAAATGGTCGAGACATAAAGATTGATATATTGGAAGCCTACATTTGGACATCGGAAGGTTCGGTGAAATCGAAAATTCTGGGAGTGCAGGGAGTTCTAGGAACCCCGGAGGTCTATGGGCCTTAATGGGCCATAAGAGAAGAAGAAGGAGGCCAGGCTGGCCGCCCCCTCCCCTCTAGTCGAATAGGACAAGGAGGCCCCTCTTCCCCTCCTCAATCTAATCCAACTAGGAGAGGGAGTCCTACTCGGTGGGAGTAGGACTCCTCGAGCCTCCCAAGGCTGGCCGCACCCCTTGGCTCCTTTATATCTCACAGGGGCAGGGCACCCCATGACACACAAGTTGATCTCGGATCTTTCCTTAGCCGTGTCGCGGTGCCCCTTCCACCATATTCACTTGGTCATATATTCGGGCTTAAGGCGAAGCCCTCTTGGGAGAAGTCATATCGTCGCGGAGCTTAAGCGAAAGCCCTGCGTCGGTGGAGCATCAACATCGTCCTGCGCCGTCGTCTTGTGAAACTCATCCCGACACTTTGCTGGATCGGTGGGGATCGTCATCAGGCTGGTGCGAGAACTGGAGGTGCCGTACGTTCGGTTCTTGGATCGGTCGGATCGTGAGGCGTCGACTACATCAACAGCGTTGTTATAGCTTCCTCTTTCGGTCTCACAGTGCGTGGGCGAACACTCTCCCTCTCGTTGCTATGCCATTACCATGGTCTTGCGTGTTCGTAGGAAATTTTTGAAATTACTCGTTCCCCAACACGATTTGCGCCCCTATCTAGTGGGCCACCCGTGGGCGTTGATGCCTTCTTTGGCATAAGAAAAGCTAATTTTTGGAAAACGATCGGGCGAAGGTTTCAATCCAATGGGATTCTGGATCTCCATATATACAAGAAAGCGGTGAAGCGAGCTGGGCCGAGCGAAGCAGAGAAAGCGGAGAGATAGATCCAATCTCGGGAGGGCTCTGCGCCCTCCCAAGCCATGGGAGCCAAGGACGGAGGAAACCTTTCTCCCATCTAGGGAGGAGGTCGAGGAATAAGAAGAGGAAGGGGCCTCTCCCCTTGCTTCCGGTGGCCGTAGGGCTGGGGGCCATCATCATCAGCGATCTTCACTGCTTACCGTCGTCATCTTCACCAATCTCCATCACCTTCCCCCATCTATTTCCAGCGGTCCACTCTCCACGCAACCATGTACCCTCTACTTGAACATGGTGCTTTATGCTATATTATTATCAATGATGTGTTGCCATCCTATGATGTCTGAGTAGAGTTGTCCTCGGTGATTGATGAATTGTTATGATTGGTTTGAGTTGCATGTTTTATTGGTGCTGTCCTATTGTGCCCTCAGGTGTCGGCGTGTCGTGAGGATTCCGCTATAGGGTTTTGCAATATGTTTATGATTTGCTTATAGTGGGTTGTGGTGGTGAAACACAAACCCGAGTAAGTAGATTATTTAGTATGGGATAAAGGGACTTGATGATTTAATGCTATGGTTGGGTTTTACCTTAATGAATCTTTAGTAGTTGCGGATGCTTGCTAGAGTTCAATCATAAGTGCATAGAATTCCAAGTAAGGAACGATATGTTAGCTTATGCCTCTCAAATAAATTGCAATAGTGATTACCGGTCTAGTAACATAGTCGGTTGCTTAGGGCAATTCCATCCTACCACCACTTTTCTTTTCGCTATATTTACTTTAATCGTGTCTTTATCTAAACAACCCCTAGTTTTATTTATGTGCTCTTTACTTTCTTGCTAGCCTCTCCAAAAACACCTACAAAGTACTTCTAGTTTCATACTTGTTCTAGGTAAGCGAGCGTCAGCGTCGTGAGAGTTGTATCGGTGGTCGATAGAACTTGGGAATATTTGTTCTACCTTTAGCTCCTCGTTGGGTTCGACACTCTTACTTATCGAAAGAGGCTACAATTGATCCCTATACTTGTGGGTTATCATGAAGCAATATAAAATGCACCTTTACAACTTTGAAAATATTGCGAGAATCAAAGATTTGGTCATGTGCTCACATAGATCAAGGGATGGAGCTGAAATTTGGAGGAGCTAATTATATGAGCACATGAAGAGGCATGCAAAATTTCAACTCATTTGGATAATCCTAGCTAGTACTTCCTTCACAATGCCTTACATCAGAGAGTTTGAAAAATTGCTGAGGAAGATTGGCTAGGAAAATAAAGTTGAATTTTGTCATGAAGCAATGATTTGGACATAAGAAAATGCCCAAAGGTTTGGGAGCAATTAGGAAAGGATAGGTGGCACTTCCTTCTGAAAAGCCACTGGACAGAAATGAAGAATAATTTTGAAGAATTATTCTTGGGCTAGAAACAAGGAAAGTTTGGGCATATTTGAGCAATATATGACCCAAAGAAATTATGAATTAATTGAGATTTTGGGAGTGTGAAACATAGGTTGCTTCACAACCTAGGGCGAATAGGATTATTCCTTTAATAGAAAAGGAATATTCTGAGAAAAAAGAAATTAGTGTTTGGTCGGGTGAAGTGACATGATCTTGGCAAGGTTTTGAGAATGATGAGACACTTGGGAGAGGAAATGAAGATGATTTCCCGGTGGCAAGGCCATAGAACCACTCCAAAAGAAAAATCGAGCAAAACCAAATAAATCAAATCAAAAGAAAGGGCCAAAATCCAGGCTGTTACAACTGAGATGTTGGAATACAGTAGATACTACACCAATATAAATAAAGAATGAGTTCACAACAGTACCAAAAGTGGTGATTTTATTTCCTTATACTAGCAGACTTCGAGTTTTACATTGAGTTTTGTGTTGTGAAGTTTTCAAGTTTGGGTAAAGATTCGATGGACTATGGAATAAGGAGTGGCAAGAGCCTAAGCTTGGGGATGCCCAAGGCACCCCAAGGTAATATTCAAGGACAACCAAGAGCCTAAGCTTGGGATGCTCAGATGGCATCCCTATTTCATCTTCATTCATCATTAACTTTACTTGGAGCTATATTTTTATTCACCACATGATATGTGTTTTTGCTTGGGCGTCATTTTATTTTCTTTTGTTTTGCTTGCTGTTTGAATAAAATACCAAGATCTGAAATTCTTAAATGTTAAGAGTCTTCACATAGTTGCATAATTATTCAACTACTCATAGATCTTCACTTATATCTTTGAGATGGTTTGTCGTTTGCTCTAGTGCTTATTATACTCCCTCCGTGCCAAATTTAGTGACTCAACTTTGTACTAACTTTAGTACAAAGTTAGTATAATCGAGTCACTTATTTTGGAGCGGAAGAATATATTTTTAAACATGGGGTGGTTTTATTTTGAAGAAATTGATGTACTCTCATGCTTCACTTATATTATTTTGTGAGTCTTTAGAACAATATGATAATTTTCTTTGGTTATTAATTCAGTCCTATTATGATGGGCATCCAAGAGGATATAATAAAACTTTCATCAAAGTGCATTGAATACTATGAAAGTTTGATTCTTTATGATTGTTTTGAGATATGAAGATGGTGATATTAGAGTCATGCTAGTGGAGTAATTTTGAATTTGAGAAATACTTGTGTTGAGGTTTGCAAGTGTATGCACGTATGGTAACAATTGTGTAACAAATTTGAAGCATGAGGTGTTTCTTTGATTGTCTTCCTTACAGTGGCGGTCGGGGACTGACGATGGTCTTTTCCTACCAATCTATCCCCTAGGAGCATGCGCGTGGTGCTTGGTTTTGATGACTTGTAGATTTTTGCAATAAGTATGTGAGTTCTTTATGACTAATGTTGAGTCCATGGATTATACACACCCTCACCCTTCCACCGTTGCTAGCCTCTCTAGTACTGCGCAACTTCCACCGGTACCATAAAGCCACCATTTACCTTCCTCAAAACAGCCACCATACCTACCTATTATGGCATTTCCATAGCCATTCCGAGATATATTGCCATGCAACTTTCCACCGTTCCGTTTATTATGACAAGCTCCATCATTGTCATATTGCCTTGCATGATCATGTAGTTGACATCATATTTGTGGCAAAGCCACCATTCATAATTTTTTCATACATGTCACTCTTGATTCATTGCACATCCCGTACACCCTTTGAGGCACTCATATAGAGTCATATTTTGTTATAAGTATCAGTTGTAAATAAGCGAGCGTGATGATCATCATTATTAGAGCATTGTCCGTGTGAGGAAAAAAAAATGACAAAAGGCAATGAAAAAAAGAGGCCAAAGCCGAACAAAAAAAAAGAGAAGGGACAATGTTACTATCCTTTTTCCACACTTGTGCTTCAAAGTAGCACCATGAGTTTCATGATAGAGAGTCTCTTATTTTGTCACTTTCATATACTAGTGGGATATTTTCATTATAGAACTTGGCTTGTATATTCAATCACGGGCTTCTTCAAATGCCCTAGGTCTTCGTGAGCAAGCAAGTTGGATGCACACCCACTTAGTTTGTCTTGTTGAGATTTCATACATTTATAGCTCTAGTGCATCCGTTGCATGGCAATCCCTACTCACTCACATTGATATCTATTGATGGGCATCTCCATAGCCCATTAACGCCTAGTTGATGTAAGACCATCTTCCTCCTTTTTTCTTCTCACAACCACCATTCTATTCCACCTATAGTGCTATGTCCATGGCTCGCACTCATGTATTGCGTGAAAGTTGAAAAAGTTTGAAAATTCTAAAGTATGAAAAAATTGCTTGGCTTGTCATCGAGGTTGTGCCTGATTTGAACATTTGTGTGGCGAAGATGGAGCATAGCCAAACTATATGATTTTGTTGGATGAACTTTCTTTGGCCATGTTATTTTGAGAGACATGCATGTTTACTTTGTTAGTATGCTTGAAGTATTATTATTTTATGTCAATATTAAACTTTTTCTTGAATCTTTGAATCTGAATATTCAGGTCACAATGAAAATTACATTGATAATTATGTTGGTAGAATTCCATAAAACATTCTGTTTTATCATTTACCTACTAGAGGCGAGCAGGAATTAAGCTTGGGATGCTTGATCGTCTCCAACGTATCTATAATTTTGATTATTCCATGCTATTATATTATCCATCTAGGATGTTTTATATGCATTTATATTCTATTTTATATGATTTCGGGACTAACCTATTAACCTAGAGCCGATGCGGTTTATTTTTCCTTGTTTTGAGTTTTATAGAAAAGGAATACCAAGCGGAGTCAATTGACCTGCCAATTTTGTGGATTTTTATGGACCAAAAGAAGCCCGGAGTAAAGAGTTGGGCCAAGAGTCCCGAGCCGTCCACGAGGTGGAGGCGCCCTACCCGCGTCCCTTATCTAAGGATGACTCGAACCCCCCTGACGTGAGGCCGGCAAAAAATTCCTATAATTCTGAAACCTCCAGAACATAACCTAGATCGGGAGTTCCGCCGCCAAGCCTTTGTAGCCACAAAACCAGCTGGGACCTGATTACGGCACCTGCGGGAGAATCATCACCGGTGGCCATCTTCATCATCGGCCGCTCTCCATGACAAGGAGAGTAGTTCACCCTGGGGCTGAGTGCGTACCAGTGCAATGTGTTTGATCTCTCTCTCTCTCTCTCTCTCTCTCTCGTGTTCTTGATGTGGTATGATCTTGATTATCGTGAGCTTTGCTATTATAGTTCGATCTTATGGCGTTTCTCCCCTCTATCTCTTGTAATGGATGAGTTTTCCTTTGAAGTTATCTTATCGGATTGAGTCTTTAAGGATTTGAGAACACTTGATGTATGTCTTGCATGTGCTTATCTGTGGTGACAATGGGATATTCACGTGATCTACTTGATGTATGTTTTGGTGATCAACTTGGGTTCGTGACCTTGTGAACTTATGCAGGGCTTGGCACGCGTTTTCGTCTTGACTCTCGGTATAAACTTTGGGGCACTCTTTGAAGTACTTTGTGTTGGTTTGAATAGATGAATCGAGATTGTGTGATGCATATCGTATAATCATACCCACGGATACTTGTGGTGACATTGGAGTATCTAGGTGACATTAGGGTTTTGTTGATGTGTGTCTTAAGGTGTTATCTAGTGCGAACTCTAGGATAGATCGAGCGGAATGAATAGCCGTGTTATTTTATGGACTCTTGAATAGATCGATCAGAAGGATAACTTTGAGGTGGTTTCATACCTACAATTATCTCTTCTTTGTTCTCCGCTATTAGTGACTTTGGAGTGACTCTTTGTTGCATGTTGAGGATTGTTATATGATCTAACTATGTCATCCTTGTTGAGAGAACTTGTACTAGTGAAAGTATGAACCTTAGGCTTTCTTTGAGACTTATTGCAATACCGTTTACACTCACTTTTATCATTAGTTACCTTGCTGTTTTTATATTTTATTACAAAACCTATATCTACCATCCATATTGCACTTGTATCACCATCTCTTGTTGAACTAGTGCACCTATACAATTTACCATTGTATTGGGTGTGTTGGGGACTCAAGAGACTCTTTGATATTTAGTTGCAGGGTTGTTTGAGAGAGACCATCTTCATCCTCGCCTCCACAGATTGATAAACCTTAGGTCATCCACTTGATTTGCTACTGCCCTACAAACCTCGCACTTGGAGCCCAACAACGTCTACAGAGAAGAAGGTTGTGTAGTGAACATCATAGTCCACCCTCGGGGCTAAGGTTTGTAACAGTAGCTATGTGTTTAATCTCTCTCTTCTCTCTGTGATCTTTATCACGGGCTTTATTAATATAGTCGGATCATATGATGTTTCTCCCCTCTATACTCTTGTTATGATGGATTGAATCTTTACCCTTCAAAGTTTTGTCTTGTCGGTTGAATATTGAGGTGAGAACACATGATATATATGTTGCAATATGAATACTTGAGGTGACAATTGGGGTATCTTATTGATTTACTTGATATATGTTATGGAATTCAACTTCATGATTCAGCGGTGATAGGGTAATCTATGCATAGGGGTTGATGCATGTTTTTCTCTGGTAGAAACTTGAGGGTCTCTTTGTAGTTCCTTGTGTGGATTGAGTATTATGAATATGAATATGCTTTGGTGTTATTCTAAATACGAACTC
The DNA here is from genome assembly GCA_021605205.1 of Aegilops longissima. Taxonomy (NCBI): domain Eukaryota; kingdom Viridiplantae; phylum Streptophyta; class Magnoliopsida; order Poales; family Poaceae; genus Aegilops; species Aegilops longissima. Next base: position 576,768,691 of record CM038680.1, on the reverse strand, counting down.
TAGGATAGATCGAGCGGAAACAATAGCTTTGTGTTATTTTAGTACGAACTCTTGAATAGATCGATTGGAAAGACTAGCTTTGAGCTTGCTTGAACCCTACAAACAATTCCTACCTTTTGTTCTCCACTAATAGGAACTCAGGTGATTCTTTGCTATACTTTGAGGGATGATCATATGATCCAACTATGTTATGTTGAGAGATGCACTAGCGAAATCTGGACCCTAGGCCTAGAGTGGCAAAAACAAAGTTTTCCCTTTTCAAGCATTGCAACACGTTTTGTGCCCGTTTAATATTTGCTACCTTGCTGTTTTATTTATTCAGATTATAAAAATATATTTCTACCATCAATATTACACTTTTATCACCATATCTTAGCAAACTAGGGCACCTATACAATTTTCCATTGTATTGGGTGTGTTGGGGACACAAGAGATTTCTTGTATTTGGTTGCGGGGTAGTTTGAGGGACCATCTTCATCCTACACCTCTCAAGGATTGATAAACCATAGGTCATCCACTTGAGGAAAATTACTACTGTCCTACAAAACTCTGCGCTTGGAGGCCCAACCGAGTCTACAAGAATAAAGTTGCATAGTAGACATCGAGCGTCATCACATTGATGGGTAATGCAGAACTGGGAGGTGCCGTATGTTCGGTTGCTTGATTGGTCGAGCTAGAATAAGTTGACTACATCAACCACGTTGTCAAGCATACGCTTTTGGTCTATGAGGGTACTGGTCACACTCTCCCCTCTAGTTGCTGCATCTCTAGATAGATCTTGCGTGGCGTAAGTTTTTTGAAATTGCATACTCGTTTCCCAGCGATGGCATACAAGCCAGGTCTATCGTAGATGATATGCGCAGTAGAACACAAGAGTTGTGGGCGGTGATCATCATCTGCTTACCACCAATGTCTTATTTTGATTCAGCGGTATTGTTGGATGGCGGCCGGACCAACCCATGACCACGTTCATGAGGCTGGTTCCCGAAATGACATGCAACTAGTTTTGCATAAAGGTGGTGACGGTGTCTGTTTCTCCTACTTTAGTTGAATCAATTTGGTGACTGCAGCGGTCTTTGTTGAAGGTTAAAACAAAAACTTGATAAATCGCCGTTGTGGTTTTGATGCATAGGTAGGTTCTTGCTAGGCCCGTAGCAGCCACGTAAAACTTTCAACAACAAAGTAGAGGGCGTCTAACTTGTTTTGGAGGGCATGTTGTGATGTGATATGGCCAAGACATGATGTGATATCGTTGTTGTATGAGATGATCATGTTTTGTAGAGATTATCGACAACGGCAGGAGCCTTTATGGTTGTCTCTTTAATTTATGAAATGCAAGCGCCATGTAATTGCTTTACTTTAACACTATCGTTAGCGATAGTTGTAAAAGCAATAGTTGGCAAGACAACCACGAGCGCTTGATGGAGATCAGGGTGTCGAGCCGGCTGACGATGGAGATCATGGCGATGCTTTGGAGATGGAGATCAAATGCACAAGATGATGATGGCCATATCATGTCACATATTTTGATTGCATGTGATGTTTATCTTTTATGCATCTTATTTTGCTTAGTATGGCGGTAGCATTATAAGATGGTCCCTTAACTAAAATTTCAAGGTATAAGTATTCTCCTTGGTATGCATCGTTCGAAAGTTTGTCGTGTTGAGACACCACGTGATGATCGGTGTGATAGACTCTATGTTTTACATACAGCGGGTGTAAGACAGTTTTGCACATGCGGAATACTCGGGTTAAACTTGCGAGCCTAGCATGTACAGGACATGGCCTCGGAACCTTTGGAGACCAAAAGGTCGAGCGTGAATCATATAGTAGATGATCAGCAGAGAGATGTACACCGTTGATGACTACTCCATCTCACGTGATGGGACATGGTTTAGTTGATTTGGATCACGTATCATTTAGATGGTTGGAGGGATGTCTATCTAAGTGAGAGTTCTTAAGTAAGTTGATTAATTGAACTTAATTTATCATGAACTTAGTCCTGATAGTATTTGCAAATTATATTTGTAGATCAATAGCTGCGATATAGCTCCACATTTATTTTGATATGTTCCTAGAAAAATAAGTTTAAAGATGACAGTAGCAATGATGCGGATTGGGTCCGTGATATGAGGATTATCCTCATTGCTGCAGAAAAATTATGTCCTTGATGCACCGCTAGGTGACAGACCTATTGTAGGAGAAATCACGAGACATTATGAATGTTTGACAAGCTCGGTATGATGAGTACTTGATATTTTGTGCGCCATGCTTTATGGTTAAAGCGGGACTTCAAAAGGTTCGAATGCCATGGAACATATGAGATGTTCCAAGAGCTGAAATTGGCATTTCAGACTCATACCCATATCGAGAGGTATGAGACCTCGACAAGTACTTTGCCTACAAGATGGAGGAGAATGGCTCAGCCGGTGAGCATGTACTAGAATATGCAGGTAGTACAATCGCTTGAATCAAGTGGGGTTAATATTCGAGATAAGATAGTAATTGACGGAGTTCTCTAGTCACTATCACCAAGCTACTAGAACTTAGTGATGAACTATAATATGCAAGGGATGGAGAAAACAATTCCCGAGCTCTTAGCGATCTTTGCCGGTGAAGGTAGAAATCGGTATTGTGAGATGAAGCGGCCGGACCGACATTACAGCGTGCGCTTCACGCGAGACTGGTTTCACCGCTCGCGAGCACTCGTTGCTTAAAGGTGACGGCGGTGTCTGTCTCTCTCACTTTAGTTGAACCGAGTGTGGCTCGCCCGGTCCTTGCGAAGGTTAAAACAGCACCAACTTGACAAACTATCGTTGTGGTTTTGATGCGTGGTAAACGGTTCTTGCTCAACCCGTAGCAGCCACGTAAAACTTGCAACAACAAAGTAGAGGGCGTCTAACTTGTTTTTGCAGGGCATGATGTGATGTGATGTGGTCAAGGCGTGATGCTATATTTTATTGTATGAGATGATCATGTTTTGTAACGAGTTATCGTAGCTGGCGAGCCATATGGTTGTCGCTTTATTGTATGAAATGCAAGCGCCATGTAATTGCTTTACTTTATCACTAAGCGATAGCGATAGTCGTAGAAGCAATAGTTGGCGAGGCAACGATGCTACGATGGAGATCAAGGTGTCGCGCGGTGGCGATGGTGATCATGGCGGTGCTTGGCGATGGAATCACAAGCACAAGATGATGATGACCATATCATATCACTTATATTGATTGCATGTGATGTTTATGCTTTATGCATCTTATCTTGCTTTGATTGGCGGTAGCATTATAAGATGATCTCTCACTAAAATTATCAAGAAGTGTTCTCCACAGTATGCACCGTTGCCAAAGTTCGTAGTACCCAGACACCGCGTGATGATCGGGTGTGATAAGTTCTCGTCCATCTACAACGGTGCAAAACAGTTGCCGCGGAATACTCAGGTTAAACTTGGCGAGCCTAGCATATAACAGATATGGCCTCGGAACACGGAGACCGAAAGGTCGAGCGTGAATCATATAGTAGATATGATCAACATAGTGATGTTCACCATTGAAACTACTCCGTCTCACGTGATGATCGGACATGGTTTAGTTGATTTGGATCACGTGATCACTTAGATGACTAGAGAGATGTACTGTCTAAGTGGGAGTTTTTAATATGATTAATTGAACTTAAATTTATCATGAACTTAGTACTGATAGTATTTTGCTTGTCTATGTTTCTTGTAGATAGATGGCTCGTCTGTTGTTCCATTGAATTTTAATGCGTTCCTTGAAAGCAAAGTTGAAAGATGATGGTAGCAATTACGGGACTGGGTCCGTAACGAGGATTATCCTCATTGCTGCACGAAAAATTACGTCTGGAAGCACCGGCTGGTGTGCGAGCCTGCTGCAGTCTTGAGCGAAGTTGTGAGCGTCGGCAAAGCAAAGTGATGACTACTCAATAGTTCGATTGTGCCATGCTTTACGGCTTAGAACCGGGTCTTCAACGGCGTTTTGAGCGTCATGGATCATATGAGATGTTCCAGGAGTTGAAGTTAATATTTCAAGCAAATGCCGGATTGAGAGATATGAAGTCTCCAATAAGTTCTATAGCTGCAAGATGGAGGAGAATAGTTACGTCGGTGAGCACATACTCAAAATGTGCAGGTATAACAATCACTTAATTCAGCTGGGAGTTAATCTTCCGGATGATAGTGTCATTGAAATTCTCCAATCACTGCCACCAAGCTACAAGAGCTTCGTGATGAACTATAATATGCAAGGAATGACTAAGACAATTCTGAGCTCTCATGATGCTAAAAGCATGGAGGTAGAAATCAGAAAGAGCATCAAGTGTTGATGGTCAACAAGACCACTAGTTTCAAGAAAAAGGGCAAAGGGAAGAAGAAGGAAACTTCAAAAGAACAGCAAGAAAGTTGCTGATCAAGAGAAGAAACCCAAGTCTGGACCTAAACCTGAAAGCGAGTGTTTTTACTGCAAGCGGTGGACCTTTGGAGCGGAACTGCCCCAAGTATTTGGCGGATAAAAAGGATGGCAAGGTGAACAAAGGTATATGTGATATACATGTTATTGATGTGTACCTTACTAGAGCTCGTAGTAGCACTGGGTATTTGATCTGGTTACATTGCTAATATTTGCAACTCGAAGCAGGGACTACGGAATAGGCGAGCAGCGGCAAGGGCGAGGTGACGATCTTGGCGTGGGAAATGGTTCCAAAGTCAATGTGATCGCGATCGACACGCTACCTCTACATCTACCTTGGGATTAGTTTTAGACCTAAATAATTGTTATTTGGTGCCAGCGTTGAGCATGAACATTATATCTGGATCTTGTTTGATGCGAGGCGGTTATTCATTAATCGAGAGAATAATGGTTGTTCTATTTATATGAGTAATATCTTTTATGGTCATGCACCCTTGAAGAATGGTCTATTCTTGTTGAATCTCGACGATAGTGATACACATATTCATAATGTCGAAGCCAAAAGATGCAGAGTTGATAATGATAGTGCAACTTATTTGTGTACTTGCCGTTTAGGTCATATCGGTGTAAAGCGCATGAAGAAACTCCATCAGATGGACTTTTGGAATCACTTGATTATGAATCACTTGGTACTTGCGAACCGTGCCTCATGGGCAAGATGACTAAAACACCGTTCTCGGTTGTATGGAAGAGCAACAGACTTGTTGGAAATCATACATACAGATGTATGTGGTCCGATGAATGTTGAAGCTGCGTGGCGGATATCGTTATTTTCTCACCTTCACGAGATGATTTGAGTAGATATGGGTATATCTACTTAATGAAACACAAATCTGAAACATTTGAAAAGTTCAAGAATTTCAGAGTGAAGTGGAAAATCATCGTAACAAGAAAATAAAGTTTCTGATCTGATCGTGGAGGAGAATATTTGAGTTCTGAGTTTGGTTTACATTTGAAACAATGTGGAATAGTTTAGCAACTCCATACCGGAACACCACAAAGAAATGGTGTGTCGAGCGTCGTGTCGTACTTTACTAGATATGGTGCGATCTATGATGTCTATTTCGATTTACCGCTATCGTTTTGGGGATATGCTTTAGAGGCGGCCGCATTCACGTTAAATAGGACACCGTCAAAATCCGTTGAGGCGGCGCCTTATGAACTGTGGTTTGGAAAGAAACCAAAGTTGTCGTTTCTTAAAGTTTGGGGCTGCGATGCTTATGTAAAGAAACTTCAGCCGGATAAGCTCGAACCCAAATCGGAAAATGTGTCTTCATAGGATACCCAAAGGAGACTGTTGGGTACACCTTCTATCACAGATCTGAAGGCAAGATTTTCGTTGCTAAATTCGGATCCTTTCTAGAAGGAGTTTCTCTCGAAAGAAGTGAGTGGGAGGAAAGTAGAACTTGATGAGATAAGCATATCTGCTCCCTTATTGGAAAGTAGTTCATCACAAGAAATGGTTCTGTGACAACTACACCAATTAGTGAGGAAACTAATGATGATGATCATGAAGCTTGAGATCAAGTTACTCTTGAACCTCGTGGGTCAACTAGAGTAAAATCGCACAGTGAGTGCGGTAATCTTATTACGGAAGTCATGTTACTTGACCATGGCGAACCTACAAACTATGAAGAAGCGATGGTGAGCCCAGATTCCATAAAATGGCTGGAAGCCATGAAATCTGAGATGGGATCCATGTATGAGAACAAAGTATGGACTTTGGTTGACTTGCCCGATGATCGGCAAGCCATTGAAAATAAATGGATCTTTAAGAAGAAGGCGGCGCTGATGGTAATATAACTGTCTACAAAGCTCGACTTGTTGCGAAAGGTTTCGACAAGTTCAAGGGTTGACTACGATGAGACTATCTCACCCGTAGCGATGCTTAAGTCCGTCCGAATCATGTTAGCAATTGCCGCATTTTATGATTATGAAATTTGGCAAATGGATGTAAAAACTGCATTCTTGAATGGATTTCTAGAAGAAGAGTTGTATATGATGCAACCAGAAGGTTTTGTCGATCCAAGGGTACTAACAAAGTGTGCAAGCTCCGATGATCAATTTATGGTGCAGTGCAAGCCTCTCGGAGTTGGAATAAGCGCTTTGATAGTGTGATCAAAGCATATGGGTTTATCTGAGACTTTTGGAGAAGCTGTATTTACAAGAAAGTGAGTGGGAGCTACATAGCATTTCTAATATTATATGTGGGCGACATATTATTAATTGGAAATGATATAAATTTCTGGATAGCATAAAGGATACTTGAATAAAAGTTTTTCAATGAAAGACCTCGGTGAAGCTGCTTACATATTGGGAATCAAGATCTATAGAGATAGATCAAGGCGCAATTGGACTTTCACAAAGCACATACCTTGATAAAGTTTTGAAAAAGTTCAAAACGGATCAGGCAAAGAAAGGTTTTTACCTGTATTACAAGGTGTAAGATTGAGTCGGACTCAATGCCCGACCACAATGAGAAGATAGAGAAAATGAAAGATGTTCCTATGCTTCAGCCATAGGCTCTATCATGTATGCAATCTTGTGTACCACACTGGCGTATGCTTAGCTGTAAGCTTGGCGAGGAAGGTACCAAAGTAATCGAGTGGATCCTTTGGACAGCGGTCAAGAACATCTGAAATACGAAAAGGACTAAGGATATGTTTCTAGTATATGGAGGTGACAAAGAGCTAGTCGTAAATGGTTACGTCGATGCAAGCTTTGACACGATCCGGACGATTCTAAATCGCAAACCGGATCGTGTTTTTATTAAGCGGTGGAGCTGTCGGTTGGTGCAGCTCTAAACAAAGCGTCGTGGCGGGATCGACATGTGAAGCGGAGTACATAGCTGCTTGAAGCAGCAAATGAAGGAGTCTGGATGAAAGAGTTCATTTCCGATCTTGGTGTCATACCTAGTGCATCGGGACCGATGAAGATCTTCTGTGACAATCTTGGTGCAATTGCCTTGGCAAAGGAATCCAGATTTCACAAGAGGACCAAGCATATCAAGAGGCGCTTCAATTCCATTGGGACCAAGTCCAAGTGGGAGACATAGAGATTTGCAAAATACATACGGATCTGAATGTTGCGGACCGTTGACTAAGCCTCTTCCACGAGCAAAACATGATCAGCACCAAGACTCCATGGGTGTTAGGATCATTACTTTGTAATCTAGATTATTGACTCTAGTGCAAGTGGGAGGCTGAAGGAAATATGCCCTAGAGGCAATAATAAAGTTATTATTTATTTCCTTATACCATGATAAATGTTTATTATTCATGCTAGATTTGTATTAACGGAAACATAATACATGTGTGAATACATAGACAAACAAATAGTCACTAGTATGCCTCTACAAGACTAGCTCATTAATCGAAGATGGTTATGTTTCCTAACCATAGACATGTGTTGTCATTTGATTAATGGGATCACATCATTAGGAGAATGATGTGATTGACATGACCCATTCCATTAGCTTAACACTTGATCGTTTAGTATGTTGTTAATGCTTTCTTCATGACCCATACATGTTCACTGTAACTATGAGATTATGCAACTCCGTTTACGGAGGAACACTTTAGGTACTACCAAGCGTCCTAGCGTAACTGGGTGATTATAAAGGAGTACTACAGGTGTCTCCAAAGGTACTTGTTGGGTTGGCATATTTGAGATTAGGTTTTGTCACTCCGATTGTCGGAGAGGTATCTCTAGGCCTTCTCGGTGATACACATCATAAGCCTTTCAAGCATTACAACTAATGAGTTAGTTGTAAGATGATGTATTCTGGAGCAGTAAAGAGACTTACGTAGCGAGATTGAACTAGGTATTGGATACCGAAGCGATCGAATCTCGGGTAAGTAACATACCGATGACAAAGGGAACAACGTATGTCGTTATCGGTTTGACCAATAAAGATCTTCGTAGAATATGTAGGAACCAATATGGGCATCCAGGTTCCGCTATTGGTTATTGACCGAGAATGGTTCTAGGTCATGTCTACATAGTTCTCGAACCCGTAGGGTCCTTGCAACAACGTTCGATGTGAGTTCATTATGAGTTTATAAGTATTGATGTACGAAGGTAGTTGAGTCCCGGATGTGATCACGGACATGACGAGCAGTCTCGAAATGGTCGAGACATAAAGATTGATATATTGGAAGCCTACATTTGGACATCGGAAGGTTCGAGTGAAATCGAAAATTTGCAGATCAGGGAGGTTACGGAACCCCGGAGGTCTATGGGCCTTAATGGGCCATAAGAGAGAGGAAGGGCCGGCCAGGCTGGCGCGCCCCCTCCCCTCTAGTCCGAATAGGACAAGGAGAGGCGGCGCCTTCCCTCTTCCCCTCCTCAATCCTAATCCAACTAGGAGAGAGTCCTACTCGGTGGGAGTAGGACTCCTCGGCAGCCTCCCAAGGCTGGCCGCACCCCCTTGGCTCCTTTATATCTCAGGGGCAGGGGCACCCATGACACACAAGTTGATCTCTGGATCTTTCCTTAGCCGTGTCGGTGCCCCTTCCACCATATTCCACTTGGTCATATCGTCGCGGAGCTTAAGGCGAAGCCCTGCGCGGAGAAGTCATATCGTCGCGGAGCTTAAGGCGAAGCCCTGCGTCGATGGAGCATCAACATCGTCCTGCGCCGTCGTCTTGTGAAACTCATCCCGACACTTTGCTGGATCGGTCAGGGGATCGTCATCGAGCTGAGCGTGTGCGAACTTCGGAGGTGCCGTCGTTCGGTTCTTGGATCGGTCGGATCGTGAAGGCGTCGACTACATCAACAGCGTTGTTATAGCGCTTCCTCTTCGGTCTCACAGTGCGTGGGCGAACACTCTCCCCTCGTTGCTATGCCATTACCATGGTCTTGCGTGTTCGTAGGAAATTTTTGAAATTACTCGTTCCCCAACATTCGGTAGCGCCCCCTATCTAAATGGGCCACCGTAAAGGCGTTGATGCCCTTCTTTGGCATAAAGAAAGCTAATTTTGGAAAGCGATCTGGGCGAAGGTTTCAATCCAATCGAGATTCGGATCTCCATATATACAAGCGGTGAAGCAGGCACGGGCGAGCAGCGAAGCAGAGAGAAGCAGAGAGATAGATCAATCTCGGAGGGCTCTCGCCCTCCCAAGCCATGGGAGCCAAGGACCGGAGGAAACCCTTCTCCCATCTAGGGAGGAGGTCAAGGAATAAGAAGAGGAAGGGGCCTCTCTCCCCTTGCTTCGGTGGCGCGGGCTGCTGCGGGCCATCATCATCAGCGCGATCTTCACCAACACCGTCGTCATCTTCACCAACATCTCCATCACCTTCCCCCATCTATTTCCAGCGGTCCACTCTCCTGCAACCCGCTGTACCCTCTACTTGAACATGGTGCTTTATGCTTCATATTATTATCCAATGATGTGTTGCCATCCTATGATGTCGAGTAGATTTTCGTTGTCCTATCGGTGATTGATGAATTGTTATGATTGGTTTGAGTTGCATGTTTTATTATTGGTGCTGTCCTATTGTGCCCTCCGTGTCGGCGTGTCGTGAGGATTCCGCTATAGGGTTTGCAATATGTTTATGATTTGCTTATAGTGGGTTGCGTGGTGGTGAAACACAAACCCGAGTAAGTAGATTGTTGCGTATGGGATAAAAGGGGACTTGATGATTTAATGCTATGGTTGGGTTTTACCTTAATGAATCTTTAGTAGTTGCGGATGCTTGCTAGAGTTCCAATCATAAGTGCATAGAATTCCAAGTAAGGGACGATATGTTAGCTTATGCCTCTCCCTCAAATAGAATTGCAATAGTGATTACCGGTCTAGTAACATAGTCAGTTGCTTAGGGGCAATTCCACAACTCCTACCACCACTTTTCCGCACTCGCTATATTTACTTTAATCGTGTCTTTATCTAAACAACCCCTAGTTTTATTTATGTGCTCTTTACTTTCTTGCTAGCCTCTCCAAAAACACCTACAAAGTACTTCTAGTTTCATACTTGTTCTAGGTAAGCGAGCGTCAGCGTGCGTGAGAGTTGTGTCGGTGGTCGATAGAACTTGAGGAATATTTGTTCTACCTTTAGCTCCTCGTTGGGTTCGACACTCTTACTTATCGAAAGAGGCTACAATTGATCCCCTATACTTGTGGGTTATCATGAAGCAATATAAAATGCACTTGCTTCACAACTTTGAAAATATTGCGAGAATCAAAGATTTGGTCATGTGCTCACATAGATCAAGGGATGGAGCTGAAATTTGGAGGAGGCTAATTATATGAGCACATGAAGAGGCATGCAAAATTTCAACTCATTTGGATAATCCTAGCTAGTACTTCCTTCACAATGCCTTACATGCGAGAAAGTTTGAAAAATTGCTGAGGAAGATTGGCTAGGAAAATAAAGTTGAATTTTGTCATGAGGCAATGATTTGGACATAAGAAAATGCCCAAAGGTTTGGGAGCAATTAGGAAAGGATAGGTGGCACTTCCTTCACGAAAAGCCACCTTTGGACAGAAATGAAGAATAATTTTGAAGAATTATTCTTGGGCTAGAACAGGAAAGTTTGGGCATATTTGAGCAATATATGACCCAAAGAAATTATGAGAATTAATTGAGATTTTTGGGAGTGACAGAAACATAGGTTGCTTCACAACCTAGGGCAGATAGGATTATTCCTTTAATAGAAAAGGAATATTCTGAGAAAAAAAAATTAGTGTTTGGTCAAGGGTGAAGTGACATGATCTTGGCAAGGTTTTGAGAATGATGAGACACTTGGGAGAGGAAATGAAGATGATTTCCCGGTGGCAAGGCCATAGAACCACTCCAAAAGAAAAATCAGAGCAAAACCAAATAAATCAAATCAAAAGAAAGGGCCAAAATCCAGGCTGTTACAAGCTGAGATGTTGGAATACAGTAGATACTACACCAATATAAATAAAGAATGAGTTCACAACAGTACCAAAAGTGGTGATTTTATTTCCTTATACTAGCAGACTTCGAGTTTTCTGTTGAGTTTTGTGTTGTGAAGTTTTCAAGTTTGGGTAAAGATTCGATGGACTATGGAATAAGGAGTGGCAAGAGCCTAAGCTTGGGGATGCCCAAGGCACCCCAAGGTAATATTCAAGGACAACCAAGAGCCTAAGCTTGGGGATGCTCCAGATGGCATCCCCTATTTCATCTTCATTCATCAGTAACTTTACTTGGAGCTATATTTTTATTCACCACATGATATGTGTTTTGCTTGGAGCGTCATTTTATTTTCTTTTGTTTTGCTTGCTGTTTGAATAAAATACCAAGATCTGAAATTCTTAAATGTTAGAGAGTCTTCACATAGTTGCATAATTATTCAACTACTCATAGATCTTCACTTATATCTTTCGGAGTAGTTTGTCGTTTGCTCTAGTGCTTCACTTATACTCCCTCCGTGCCAAATTTAGTGACTCAACTTTGTACTAACTTTAGTACAAAGTTAGTATAAAGTCGAGTCACTTATTTTGGAACGGAAGGAGTATATTTTTAGAGCATGGCGGTGGTTTTATTTTGAAGAAATTGATGTACTCTCATGCTTCACTTATATTATTTTGTGAGTCTTTAGAACAATATGATAATTTTCTTTGGTTATTAATTCAGTCCTATTATGATGGGCATCCAAGAGGATATAATAAAAACTTTCATATAAAGTGCATTGAATACTATGAGAAGTTTGATTCTTTATGATTGTTTTGAGATATGAAGATGGTGATATTAGAGTCATGCTAGTGGAGTAATTTTGAATTTGAGAAATACTTGTGTTGAGGTTTGCAAGTCCGTAGCATGCACGTATGGTAACAGTTGTGTAACAAATTTGAAGCATGAGGTGTTTCTTTGATTGTCTTCCTTACAGTGGCGGTCGGGGAATGACGATGGTCTTTTCCTACCAATCTATCCCCTAGGAGCATGCGGCGTGGTGCTTGGTTTTGATGACTTGTAGATTTTTGCAATAAGTATGTGAGTTCTTTATGACTAATGTTGAGTCCATGGATTATACACACCTCACCTTCCACCGTTGCTAGCCTCTCTAGTCTTCTTAACTTCCACGGTACCATAAAGCCACCATTTACCTTCCTCAAAACAGCCACCATACCTACCTATTATGGCATTTCCATAGCCATTCCGAGATATATTGCCATGCAACTTTCCACCGTTCCGTTTATTATGACAAGCTCCATCATTGTCATATTGCCTTGCATGATCATGTAGTTGACATCATATTTGTGGCAAAGCCACCATTCATAATTTTTTCATACATGTCACTCTTGATTCATTGCACATCCCGGTACACCGCCTGAGGCACTCATATAGAGTCATATTTTGTTATAAGTATCGAGTTGTAAATAAACGGAAGCGTGATGATCATCATTATTAGAGCATTGTCCCGTGTGAGGAAAAAAAATGACGAAAGAAGGCAATGAAAAAAAGAGGCCAAAGAAGCCGAACAAAAAAAGAGAGAAGGACAATGTTACTATCCTTTTTCCACACTTGTGCTTCAAAGTAGCACCATGAGTTTCATGATAGAGAGTCTCTTATTTTGTCACTTTCATATACTAGTGGGATATTTTCATTATAGAACTTGGCTTGTATATTCCAATCACGGGCTTCTTCAAATGCCCTAGGTCTTCGTGAGCAAGCAAGTTGGATGCACACCCACTTAGTTTGTCTTGTTGAGATTTCATACATTTATAGCTCTAGTGCATCCGTTGCATGGCAATCCCTACTCACTCACATTGATATCTATTGATGGGCATCTCCATAGCCCATTAATACGCCTAGTTGATGTAAGACCATCTTCCTCCTTTTTTTCTTCTCCACAACCACCATTCTATTCCACCTATAGTGCTATGTCCATGGCTCGCACTCATGTATTGCGTGAAAGTTGAAAAAGTTTGAAAATTCTAAAGTATGAAAAAATTGCTTGGCTTGTCATCGGGGTTGTGCCTGATTTGAACATTTTGTGTGACGAAGATGGAGCATAGCCAAACTATATGATTTTGTAGGGATGAACTTTCTTTGGCCATGTTATTTTGAGAAGACATGCATGTTTACTTTGTTAGTATGCTTGAAGTATTATTATTTTATGTCAATATTAAACTTTTTCTTGAATCTTTGAATCTGAATATTCAGGTCACAATAAAAAAATTACATTGATAATTATGTTAGGTAGAATTCCATAAAACATTCTGTTTTATCATTTACCTACTAGAGGCGAGCAGGAATTAAGCTTGGGGATGCTTGATCGTCTCCAACGTATCTATAATTTTGATTATTCCATGCTATTATATTATCCATCTAGGATGTTTTATATGCATTTATATTCTATTTTATATGATTTCGGGACTAACCTATTAACCTAGAGCCCAGTGCAGTTTCTATTTTTCCTTGTTTTTGAGTTTTATAGAAAAGGAATACCAAGCGAGTCAATTGACCTGCCAATTTTTGTGGATTTTTTATGGACCAAAAGAAGCCCCGGAGTAAAAGAGTTGGGCCAAAAGAGTCCCGAGCCGTCCACGAGGGTGGAGGGCGCGCCCTACCCCCCTGGGCGCGTCCCCTTATCTCGTGGATGACTCGAAGACCCCCCTGACGTGAGACCGACGCAAAAAATTCCTATAATTACAGAAACCTCCAGAACATAACCTAGATCGGGAGTTCCGCCGCCGCAAGCCTTTGTAGCCACCAAAAACCAACTGGGACCCTGTTCTGGCACCCTGCGGGAGGGGGGAATCATCACCGGTGGCCATCTTCATCATCCCGACGCTCTCCATGACAAGGAGGGAGTAGTTCACCCTCGGGGCTGAGGGTACGTACCAGTAGCAATGTGTTTGATCTCTCTCTCTCTCTCTCTCTCTCTCTCTCTCGTGTTCTTGATGTGGTATGATCTTGATTATCGTGAGCTTTGCTATTATAGTTCGATCTTATGACGTTTCTCCCCCTCTATCTCTTGTAATGGATCGAGTTTTCCCTTTGAAGTTATCTTATCGGATTGAGTCTTTAAGGATTTGAGAACACTTGATGTATGTCTTGCATGTGCTTATCTGTGGTGACAATGGGATATTCACGTGATCTACTTGATGTATGTTTTGGTGATCAACTTGCGGGTTCGTGACCTTGTGAACTTATGCATAGGGCTTGCTGCGTTTTCGTCTTGACTCTCGGTATAAACTTTGGGGCACTCTTTGAAGTACTTTGTGTTGGTTTGAATAGATGAATCTGAGATTGTGTGATGCATATCGTATAATCATACCCACGGATACTTGTGGTGACATTGGAGTATCTAGGTGACATTAGGGTTTTGGTTGATGTGTGTCTTAAGGTGTTATCCTAGTACGAACTCTAGGATAGATCGAGCGGAATGAATAGCCGTGTTATTTTACTATGGACTCTTGAATAGATCGATCAGAAAGGATAACTTTGAGGTGGTTTCATACCCTACAATTATCTCTTCTTTTGTTCTCCGCTATTAGTGACTTTGGAGTGACTCTTTGTTGCATGTTGAGGGATTGTTATATGATCTAACTATGTCATCCTTGTTGAGAGAACTTGTACTAGTGAAAGTATGAACCTTAGGCTTTCTTTCGAACTTATTGCAATACCGTTTACACTCACTTTTATCATTAGTTACCTTGCTGTTTTTATATTTTTATATTACAAAAACCTATATCTACCATCCATATTGCACTTGTATCACCATCTCTTCGCCGAACTAGTGCACCTATACAATTTACCATTGTATTGGGTGTGTTGGGGACTCAAGAGACTCTTTGATATTTGGTTGCAGGGTTGTTTGAGAGAGACCATCTTCATCCTACGCCTCCCACAGATTGATAAACCTTAGGTCATCCACTTGAGGGAAATTTGCTACTGCCCTACAAACCTCTGCACTTGGAGGCCCAACAACGTCTACAAGAAGAAGGTTGTGTAGTAGACATCATAGTCCACCCTCGGGGCTAAGGGTTTGTAACAGTAGCTATGTGTTTAATCTCTCTCTTTCTCTCTCGTGATCTTTATCACGGGCTTTGTTAATATAGTCGGATCATATGATGTTTCTCCCCTCTATACTCTTGTTATGATGGATTGAATCTTTACCCTTCAAAGTTTTGTCTTGTCGGATTGAATATTCAGAGGTGAGAACACATGATATATATGTTGCAATATGAATACTTGAGGTGACAATTGGGGTATCTTATTGATTTACTTGATATATGTTATGGAATTCAACTCATGGATTCCATGGTGATATTAGGGTAATCTATGCATAGGGGTTGATGCATGTTTTCTCTCGGTAGAAACTTGAGGTCTCTTTGTAGTTCCTTGTGTGGATTGAGTATTATGAATATGAATATGCTTTGGTGTTATTCTAGTACGAACTCTAGGATAGATCGAACGGAAACAATAGCTTTGTGTTATTTTAGTACGAACTCTTGAATAGATCGATTGGAAAGACTAGCTTTGAGCTTGCTTCGAACCCTACAAACAATTCCTACCTTTTGTTCTCCACTAATAGGAACTCAGGAGTGATTCTTTGCTATACTTTGAGGGATGATCATATGATCCAACTATGTTAGCACTGTTGAGAGATTGCACTAGCGAAAGTACGGACCCTAGGCCTAGAGTGGCAAAAACAAAGTTTTCCCCCTTTTCAAGCATTGCAACACCGTTTTTGTGCCCGTTTAATATTTGCTACCTTGCTGTTTTTATTTATTCAGATTATAAAAATATATTTCTACCATCAATATTACACTTTTATCACCATATCTTCGCCAAACTAGGGCACCTATACAATTTTCCATTGTATTGGGTGTGTTGGGGACACAAGAGATTTCTTGTATTTGGTTGCAGGGTAGTTTGAGGGAGACCATCTTCATCCTACACCTCTCAAGGATTGATAAACCATAGGTCATCCACTTGAGGGAAAATTACTACTGTCCTACAAAACTCTGCGCTTGGAGGCCCAACACGAGTCTACAAGAATAAAGTTGCATAGTAGACATCAGACGTCATCACATTGATCGTGTGCAGAACTCGGAGGTGCCGTATGTTCGGTGCTTGATTGGTCAGAGCTAGAATAAGTTCGACTACATCAACCACGTTGTCAAACGCTTCTGCTTTTGGTCTATGAGGGTACCTGGTCACACTCTCCCCCTACCGTTGCTATGCATCTCCTAGATAGATCTTGCGTGAGCGTAGGATTTTTTTTTTGAAATTGCATGCTACGTTTCCCAACAGTGGCATACAAGCCAGGTCTATGCGTAGATGATATGCACGAGTAGAACACAAAGAGTTGTGGGCGGTGATCATCATACTGCTTACCACCAATGTCTTATTTTGATTCAGCGGTATTGTTGGATGAAGCGGCCCGGACCAACCTTACATGACCACGTTCATGAGACTGGTTCCACCGATAGACATGCAACTAGTTTTGCATAAAGGTGGCTGACGGGTGTCTGTTTCTCCTACTTTAGTTGAATCGAATTTGACTGCAGCCGGTCTTTGTTGAAGGTTAAAACAAAAAACTTGATAAATCGCCGTTGTGGTTTTGATGCATAGGTAAGAACGGTTCTTGCTAGAAGCCCGTAGCAGCCACGTAAAACTTTCAACAACAAAGTAGAGGACGTCTAACTTGTTTTTGGAGGGCATGTTGTGATGTGATATGGCCAAGACATGATGTGATATACGTTGTTGTATGAGATGATCATGTTTTGTAGAAGTTATCGGCAACCGGCAGGAGCCTTTATGGTTGTCTCTTTAATTTATGAAATGCAAACGCCATGTAATTGCTTTACTTTAACACTATGCGTTAGCGATAGTTGTAGAAGCAATAGTTGGCAAGACAACCACGACGCAACGATGGAGATCAGGGTGTCGAGCCGGCGACGATGGAGATCATGACGATGCTTTGGAGATGGAGATCAAATGCACAAGATGATGATGGCCATATCATGTCACATATTTTGATTGCATGTGATGTTTATCTTTTATGCATCTTATTTTGCTTAGTATGGCGGTAGCATTATAAGATGGTCCCTTAACTAAAATTTCAAGGTATAAGTATTCTCCTTGAGTATGCATCGTTGCGAAAGTTTGTCGTGTTGAGACACCACGTGATGATCTGGTGTGATAGACTCTATGTTTACATACAACGGGTGTAAGACAGTTTTGCACATGCGGAATACTGGGTTAAACTTGACGAGCCTAGCATGTACAGACATGGCCTCGGAACCTTTGGAGACCAAAAGGTCGAACGTGAATCATATAGTAGATATGATCAACAGAGAGATGTACACCGTTGATGACTACTCCATCTCACGTGATGATCGGACATGGTTTAGTTGATTTGGATCACGTATCATTTAGATGACTGGAGGGATGTCTATCTAAGTGAGAGTTCTTAAGTAAGTTGATTAATTGAACTTAATTTATCATGAACTTAGTCCTGATAGTATTTGCAAATTATGTTGTAGATCAATAGCTCGCGATATAGCTCCCTGTTTATTTTTGATATGTTCCTAGAGAAAAATAAGTTTAAAGATGACAGTAGCAATGATGCGGACTGGGTCCGTGATATGAGGATTATCCTCATTGCTGCACAGAAAAATTATGTCCTTGATGCACCGCTAGGTGACAGACCTATTGTAGGAGAAAATGCAGACATTATGAATGTTTGACAAGCTCGGTATGATGAGTACTTGATATTTTTGTGCGCCATGCTTTATGGGTTAAAACTGGGACTTCAAAAAGGTTCTGAATGCCATGGAACATATGAGATGTTCCAAGAGCTGAAATTGGCATTTCAGACTCATACCCATATCGAGAGGTATGAGACCTCTGACAAGTACTTTGCCTACAAGATGGAGGAGAATGGCTCAGCCGGTGAGCATGTACTCAGAATGTGCAGGTAGTACAATCGCTTGAATCAAGTGGGGGTTAATATTCCAGATAAGATAGTAATTGTGAGTTCTCTAGTCACTATCACCAAGCTACTAGAACTTCGTGATGAACTATAATATGCAAGGGATGGAGAAAACAATTCCCGAGCTCTTAGCGATCTGCAATCGGTGAAGGTAGAAATCAAGAAAGAGCATCAAGTGTTGATGGTTGACAAGACCACTAGTTTCAAGTAAAAGGACAAGGGAAATAAAGGGAACTTCAAGAAGTGTAAGTGCATCTAGTGCCCTTAGTGATTTTGGTGGATTGAAGACTTATAGGTTAAGGAACTAATGCGTTTGTGAGTGTACACAGGTCTATAAGTCTATGAGGAGTTTGATATTTATAGAGAAAGTCGACCCTAAAATGAAGTTCTTGATGAAGACTTTCGAAGACTTTGAAAGTGAAGAAATTGGTGTGACCTTGAAGACTTGGTATTTAATTGAGGAACATGAAGCGTGAAGACTTTTGTTTTCGTAGTTTCGTTTTCTCTTTCTTTAATGAGTTAGTTGTAAGATGATGTATTCGGAGCGAGTAAAGAGACTTACGATAGCGAGATTGAACTAGGTATTGGATACAAGCGATCGAATCTCGGGTAAGTAACTATACCGATGACAAAGGGAACAACGTATGTCGTTATCGGTTTGACCAATAAAGATCTTCGTAGAATATGTAGGAACCAATATGGGCATCCAGGTTCCGCTATTGGTTATTGACCGAGAATGGTTCTAGGTCATGTCTACATAGTTCTCGAACCCGTAGGGTCCATGCGCTTAACGTTTCGATGACAGTTCATTATGAGTTTATAAGTATTGATGTACGAAGGTAGTTAGTCCCGGATGTGATCACGGACATGACGAGCAGTCTCGAAATGGTCGAGACATAAAGATTGATATATTGGAAGCCTACATTTGGACATCGGAAAGGTTCGAGTGAAATCGAATTTTAGGATCAGGGAGGTTACGGAACCCCGGGAGGTCTATGGGCCTTAATGGGCCATAAGAGAAGAGGAAGGGCCGGCCAGGCTGGCCGCCCCCTCCCCTCTAGTCCGAATAGGACAAGGAGAGGCGGCGCCCTCTTCCCCTCCTCCTCAATCCTAATCCAACTAGGAGAGAGTCCTACTCGGTGGGAGTAGGACTCCTCGGCCGCCCTCCCAAGGCTGGCCGCACCCCTTGGCTCCTTTATATCTGAGGCGAGGGCACCCCATGACACACAAGTTGATCTCGGATCTTTCCTTAGCCGTGTCGGTGCCCCTTCCACCATATTCCGCCGGTCATATCGTCGCGGAGCTTAAGCGAAGCCCTGCGCGGAGAAGTCATATCGTCGCGGAGCTTAAGCGAAGCCCTGCGTCGGTGGAGCATCAACATCGTCCTGCCCCGTCGTCTTGTGAAACTCATCCCGACACTTTCTGGATCGGTCAGGGGATCGTCATCGAGCTGAGCGTGTGCGAACTTCGGAGGTGCCGTGCGTTCGGTTCTTGGATCGGTCGGATCGTGAAGGCGTCGACTACATCAACAGCGTTGTTATAGCGCTTCCTCTTCGGTCTCACAGTGCGTGGGCGAACACTCTCCCCTCTCGTTGCTATGCCATTACCATGGTCTTGCGTGTTCGTAGGAAATTTTTTGAAATTACTCGTTCCCCAACATTCGGTAGCGCCCCTATCTAAATGGAGCCACCGTAAGGCGTTGATGCCCTTCTTTGGCATAAGAAAGCTAATTTTTGGAAAGCGATCTGGCGAAGGTTTCAATCCAATCAGATTCTGGATCTCCATATATACAAAAGCGGTGAAAGCAGGCACTGGGCCGAGCAGCAAGCAGAGAAGCAGGAGATAGATCCAATCTCGGAGGGCTCTCGCCCTCCCAAGCCATGGGAGCCAAGGACCGGAGGAAACCCTTCTCCCATCTAGGGAGGAGGTCAAGGAATAAGAAGAGGAAGGGCCTCTCTCCCCTTGCTTCCGGTGGCGCCGGGCTGCTGCTGGGGCCATCATCATCGTGCGATCTTCACCAACACCGTCGTCATCTTCACCAACATCTCCATCACCTTCCCCCATCTATTTCCAGCGGTCCACTCTCCTGCAACCCGCTGTACCCTCTACTTGAACATGGTGCTTTATGCTTCATATTATTATCCAATGATGTGTTGCCATCCTATGATGTCGAGTAGATTTTTAGTTGTCCTATCGGTGATTGATGAATTGTTATGATTGGTTTGAGTTGCATGTTTTATTATTGGTGCTGTCCTATTGTGCCCTCCGTGTCGGCGTGTCGTGAGGATTCCGCTATAGGGTTTGCAATATGTTTATGATTTGCTTATAGTGGGTTGCGTGGTGGTGAAACACAAACCGAGTAAGTAGATTGTTGCGTATGGGATAAAGGGACTTGATGATTTAATGCTATGGTTGGGTTTTACCTTAATGAATCTTTAGTAGTTGCGGATGCTTGCTAGAGTTCCAATCATAAGTGCATAGAATTCCAAGTAAGGGGCGATATGTTAGCTTATGCCTCTCCTCAAATAAATTGCAATAGTGATTACGGTCTAGTAACATAGTCGGTTGCTTAGGGCAATTCCACAACTCCTACCACCACTTTTCACTTTTCGCTATATTTACTTTAATCGTGTCTTTATCTAAACAACCCCTAGTTTTATTTATGTGCTCTTTACTTTCTTGCTAGCCTCTCCAAAAACACCTACAAAGTACTTCTAGTTTCATACTTGTTCTAGGTAAGCGAGCGTCAAGCGTCGTGAGTTTGTCGGTGGTCGATAGAACTTGAGGAATATTTGTTCTACCTTTAGCTCCTCGTTGGGTTCGACACTCTTACTTATCGAAAGAGGCTACAATTGATCCCCTATACTTGTGGGTTATCATGAAGCAATATAAAATGCACTTGCTTCACAACCTGAAAATATTGCCAGAATCAAAGATTTGGTCATGTGCTCACATAGATCAAGGGATGGAGCTGAAATTTGGAGGAGGCTAATTATATGAGCACATGAAGAGGCATGCAAAATTTCAACTCATTTGGATAATCCTAGCTAGTACTTCCTTCACAATGCCTTCTGTCTGACAGAAAGTTTGAAAAATTGCTGAGGAAGATTGGCTAGGAAAATAAAGTTGAATTTTGTCATGAGGCAATGATTTGGACATAAGAAAATGCCCAAAAGGTTTGGGAGCAATTAGGAAAGGATAGGTGGCACTTCCTTCACAGAAAGCCACACTGGACAGAAATGAAGAATAATTTTTGAAGAATTATTCTTGGGCTAGAACAGGAAAGTTTGGGCATATTTGAGCAATATATGACCCAAAGAAATTATGAGAATTAATTGAGATTTTTGGGAGTGTGAAACATAGGTTGCTTCACAACCTAGGGCGAGATAGGATTATTCCTTTAATAGAAAAGGAATATTCCTGAGAAAAAAAAATTAGTGTTTGGTCAAGGTGAAGTGACATGATCTTGGCAAGGTTTTGAGAATGATGAGACACTTGGGAGAGGAAATGAAGATGATTTCCCGGTGGCAAGGCCATAGAACCACTCCAAAAGAAAAATCGAGCAAAAACCAAATAAATCAAATCAAAAGAAAGGGCCAAAATCCAGGCTGTTACAAGCTGAGATGTTGGAATACAGTAGATACTACACCAATATAAATAAAGAATGAGTTCACAACAGTACCAAAAGTGGTGATTTTATTTCCTTATACTAGCAGACTTCTGAGTTTTACTGTTGAGTTTTGTGTTGTGAAGTTTTCAAGTTTGGGTAAAGATTCGATGGACTATGGAATAAGGAGTGGCAAGAGCCTAAGCTTGGGGATGCCCAAGGCACCCCAAGGTAATATTCAAGGACAACCAAGAGCCTAAGCTTGGGGATGCTCCAGATGGCATCCCCTATTTCATCTTCATTCATCAGTAACTTTACTTGGAGCTATATTTTATTCACCACATGATATGTGTTTTGCTTGGGCGTCATTTTATTTTCTTTTGTTTTGCTTGCTGTTTGAATAAAATACCAAGATCTGAAATTCTTAAATGTTAGAGAGTCTTCACATAGTTGCATAATTATTCAACTACTCATAGATCTTCACTTATATCTTTCGGAGTAGTTTGTCGTTTGCTCTAGTGCTTCACTTATACTCCCTCCGTGCCAAATTTAGTGACTCAACTTTGTACTAACTTTAGTACAAAGTTAGTATAAAGTCGAGTCACTTATTTTGGAGCGGAAGAATATATTTTAAACATGGCGGTGGTTTTATTTTGAAGAAATTGATGTACTCTCATGCTTCACTT
This sequence comes from Aegilops longissima, assembly GCA_021605205.1. Classification (NCBI taxonomy): domain Eukaryota; kingdom Viridiplantae; phylum Streptophyta; class Magnoliopsida; order Poales; family Poaceae; genus Aegilops; species Aegilops longissima. The sequence goes on along the minus strand of CM038680.1, from coordinate 576,746,000 downwards.
ATATTATTTTGTGAGTCTTTAGAACAATATGATAATTTTCTTTGGTTATTAATTCAGTCCTATTATGATGGGCATCCAAGAGGGATATAATAAAACTTTCATATAAAGTGCATTGAATACTATGAGAAGTTTGATTCTTTATGATTGTTTTGAGATATGAAGATGGTGATATTAGAGTCATGCTAGTGGAGTAATTTTGAATTTGAGAAATACTTGTGTTGAGGTTTGCAAGTCCGTAGCATGCGTATGGTAACCGTTGTGTAACAAATTTGAAGCATGAGGTGTTTCTTTGATTGTCTTCCTTACAGTGGCGATCGGGGACGGCGATGGTCTTTTCCTACCAATCTATCCCCTAGGAGCATCGCGTGGTGCTTGGTTTTGATGACTTGTAGATTTTTGCAATAAGTATGTGAGTTCTTTATGACTAATGTTGAGTCCATGGATTATACACACCCTCACCCTTCCACCGTTGCTAGCCTCTCTAGTACTGCGCAACTTCCACCGGTACCATAAAGCCACCATTTACCTTCCTCAAAACAGCCACCATACCTACCTATTATGGCATTTCCATAGCCATTCGAGATATATTGCCATGCAACTTTCCACCGTTCCGTTTATTATGACAAGCTCCATCATTGTCATATTGCCTTGCATGATCATGTAGTTGACATCATATTTGTGGCAAAGCCACCATTCATAATTTTTCATACATGTCACTCTTGATTCATTGCACATCCGGTACACACTTTGAGGCACTCATATAGAGTCATATTTTGTTATAAGTATCGAGTTGTAAATAAGCGAGCGTGATGATCATCATTATTAGAGCATTGTCCGTGTGAGGAAAAAAAAGCGACCAAAGAAGGCAATGAAAAAAAGAGGCCAAAGAAGCGAACAAAAAAAGAGAGAAGGGACAATGTTACTATCCTTTTCCACACTTGTGCTTCAAAGTAGCACCATGAGTTTCATGATAGAGAGTCTCTTATTTTGTCACTTTCATATACTAGTGGGATATTTTCATTATAGAACTTGGCTTGTATATTCCAATCACGGGCTTCTTCAAATGCCCTAGGTCTTCGTGAGCAAGCAAGTTGGATGCACACCACTTAGTTTGTCTTGTTGAGATTTCATACATTTATAGCTCTAGTGCATCCGTTGCATGGCAATCCCTACTCACTCACATTGATATCTATTGATGGGCATCTCCATAGCCCATTAATACGCCTAGTTGATGTAAGACCATCTTCCTCCTTTTTTTCTTCTCCACAACCACCATTCTATTCCACCTATAGTGCTATGTCCATGGCTCGCACTCATGTATTGCGTGAAAGTTGAAAAAGTTTGAAAATTCTAAAGTATGAAAAAATTGCTTGGCTTGTCATCGGGGTTGTGCCTGATTTGAACATTTTGTGTGACGAAGATGGAGCATAGCCAAACTATATGATTTTGTAGGGATGAACTTTCTTTGGCCATGTTATTTTGAGAAGACATGCATGTTTACTTTGTTAGTATGCTTGAAGTATTATTATTTTATGTCAATATTAAACTTTTTCTTGAATCTTTGAATCTGAATATTCAGGTCACAATAAAAGAAAATTACATTGATAATTATGTTGGGTAGAATTCCACATAAAACATTCTGTTTTATCATTTACCTACTAGGGGCGAGCAGGAATTAAGCTTGGGGATGCTTGATCGTCTCCAACGTATCTATAATTTTGATTATTCCATGCTATTATATTATCCATCTAGGATGTTTTATATGCATTTATATTCTATTTTATATGATTTAGGGACTAACCTATTAACCTAGAGCCCGAGTGCGGTTTCTATTTTTCCTTGTTTTTGAGTTTTATAGAAAAGGAATACCAAGCGAGTCAATTGACCTGCCAATTTTGTGGATTTTTATGGACCAAAAGAAGCCCGGAGTAAAGAGTTGGGCCAAAAGAGTCCCGAGCCGTCCACGAGGTGGAGGCGCCCTACCCCAGGCGCGTCCCTTATCTCGTGGATGACTCGAAGACCCCTGACGTGAGACCGGCGCAAAAATTCCTATAATTACGAAACCTCCGAACATAACCTAGATCGGGAGTTCCGCGCCGCAAGCCTTTGTAGCCACAAAAACCAAGCTGGGACCCTGTTACGGCACCTGCGGAGGGGAATCATCACCGGTGGCCATCTTCATCATCCGGCGCTCTCCATGACAAGGAGGAGTAGTTCACCCTCGGGGCTGAGGGTACGTACCAGTAGCAATGTGTTTGATCTCTCTCTCTCTCTCTCTCTCTCTCTCGTGTTCTTGATGTGGTATGATCTTGATTATCGTGAGCTTTGCTATTATAGTTCGATCTTATGACGTTTCTCCCCCTCTATCTCTTGTAATGGATCGAGTTTTCCCTTTGAAGTTATCTTATCGGATTGAGTCTTTAAGGATTTGAGAACACTTGATGTATGTCTTGCATGTGCTTATCTGTGGTGACAATGGGATATTCCGTGATCTACTTGATGTATGTTTTGGTGATCAACTTGCGGGTTCGTGACCTTGTGAACTTATGCATAGGGCTTGCTGCGTTTTCGTCTTGACTCTCGGTATAAACTTTGGGGCACTCTTTGAAGTACTTTGTGTTGGTTTGAATAGATGAATCTGAGATTGTGTGATGCATATCGTATAATCATACCCACGGATACTTGTGGTGACATTGGAGTATCTAGGTGACATTAGGGTTTTGGTTGATGTGTGTCTTAAGGTGTTATCCTAGTCGAACTCTAGGATAGATCGAGCGGAATGAATAGCCGTGTTATTTTACTATGGACTCTTGAATAGATCGATCGAAAGGATAACTTTGAGGTGGTTTCATACCTACAATTATCTCTTCTTTTGTTCTCCGCTATTAGTGACTTTGGAGTGACTCTTTGTTGCATGTTGAGGATTGTTATATGATCTAACTATGTCATCCTTGTTGAGAGAACTTGTACTAGTGAAAGTATGAACCTTAGGCTTTCTTTGAACTTATTGCAATACCGTTTACACTCACTTTTATCATTAGTTACCTTGCTGTTTTATATTTTTATATTACAAAACCTATATCTACCATCCATATTGCACTTGTATCACCATCTCTTCGCGAACTAGTGCACCTATACAATTTACCATTGTATTGGGTGTGTTGGGGACTCAAGAGACTCTTTGATATTTGGTTGCAGGGTTGTTTGAGAGACCATCTTCATCCTCGCCTCCCACAGTTGATAAACCTTAGGTCATCCACTTGAGGAAATTTGCTCTGCCCTACAAACCTCTGCACTTGGAGGCCCAACAACGTCTACAAGAAGAAGGTTGTGTAGTAGACATCATAGTCCACCCTCGGGGCTAAGGGTTTGTAACAGTAGCTATGTGTTTAATCTCTCTCTTTCTCTCTCGTGATCTTTATCACGGGCTTTGTTAATATAGTCGGATCATATGATGTTTCTCCCCTCTATACTCTTGTTATGATGGATTGAATCTTTACCCTTCAAAGTTTTGTCTTGTCGGATTGAATATTCAGAGGTGAGAACACATGATATATATGTTGCAATATGAATACTTGAGGTGACAATTGGGGTATCTTATTGATTTACTTGATATATGTTATGGAATTCAACTCGCGGATTCCCGCGGTGATATTGGGGTAATCTATGCATAGGGGTTGATGCATGTTTTTCTCTGGTAGAAACTTCAGGGTCTCTTTGTAGTTCCTTGTGTGGATTGAGTATTATGAATATGAATATGCTTTGGTGTTATTCTAGTACGAACTCTAGGATAGATCGAACGGAAACAATAGCTTTGTGTTATTTTAGTACGAACTCTTGAATAGATCGATTGGAAAGACTAGCTTTGAGCTTGCTTCGAACCCTACAAACAATTCCTACCTTTTGTTCTCCACTAATAGGAACTCAGGAGTGATTCTTTGCTATACTTTGAGGGATGATCATATGATCCAACTATGTTAGCTTTGTTGAGAGATTGCACTAGCGAAATCACGGACCCTAGGCCTAGAGTGGCAAAACAAAGTTTTCCCCTTTTCAAGCATTGCAACACCGTTTTGTGCCCGTTTAATATTTGCTACCTTGCTGTTTTATTTATTCAGATTATAAAATATATTTCTACCATCAATATTACACTTTTATCACCATATCTTAGCAAACTAGGGCACCTATACAATTTTCCATTGTATTGGGTGTGTTGGGGACACAAGAGATTTCTTGTATTTGGTTGCGGGGTAGTTTGAGGGAGACCATCTTCATCCTACACCTCTCAAGGATTGATAAACCATAGGTCATCCACTTGAGGAAAATTACTCTTGTCCTACAAAACTCTGCGCTTGGAGGCCCAACACGAGTCTACAAGAATAAAGTTGCATAGTAGACATCGAGCGTCATCACATTGATGGTATGCGAACTTCGGAGGTGCCGTATGTTCGGTGCTTGATTGGTCGAGCTAGAATAAGTTCGACTACATCAACCACGTTGTCAAACGCTTACCTTTTGGTCTATGAGGGTACTGGTCACACTCTCCCCTACCGTTGCTATGCATCTCCTAGATAGATCTTGCGTGGCGTAGGATTTTTTTGAAATTGCATGCTCGTTTCCCCAGCGATGGCATACAAGCCAGGTCTATCGTAGATGATATGCACGAGTAGAACACAAAGAGTTGTGGGCGGTGATCATCATCTTGCTTACCACCAATGTCTTATTTTGATTCAGCGGTATTGTTGGATGAAGCGGCCGGACCAACCTTACATGACCACGTTCATGAGACTGGTTCCACCGATAGACATGCAACTAGTTTTGCATAAAGGTGGTGACGGTGTCTGTTTCTCCTACTTTAGTTGAATCGAATTTGGCGCAGCGGTCTTTGTTGAAGGTTAAAACAAAAACTTGATAAATCGCCGTTGTGGTTTTGATGCATAGGTAAAACGGTTCTTGCTAGAAGCCCGTAGCAGCCACGTAAAACTTTCAACAACAAAGTAGAGGGCGTCTAACTTGTTTTTGGAGGGCATGTTGTGATGTGATATGGCCAAGACATGATGTGATATCGTTGTTGTATGAGATGATCATGTTTTGTAGAAGTTATCGGCAACGGCAGGAGCCTTTATGGTTGTCTCTTTAATTTATGAAATGCAAGCGCCATGTAATTGCTTTACTTTAACACTATCGTTAGCGATAGTTGTAGAAGCAATAGTTGGCAAGACAACCACTGACCTTGCGATGGAGATCGGGTGTCGAGCGGCTGACGATGGAGATCATGGCGATGCTTTGGAGATGGAGATCAAATGCACAAGATGATGATGGCCATATCATGTCACATATTTTGATTGCATGTGATGTTTATCTTTTATGCATCTTATTTTGCTTAGTATGGCGGTAGCATTATAAGATGGTCCCTTAACTAAAATTTCAAGGTATAAGTATTCTCCTTGAGTATGCATCGTTGCGAAAGTTTGTCGTGTTGAGACACCACGTGATGATCTGGTGTGATAGACTCTATGTTTACATACAACGGGTGTAAGACAGTTTTGCACATGCGGAATACTCGGGTTAAACTTGACGAGCCTAGCATGTACAGACATGGCCTCGGAACACTGGAGACCAAAAGGTCGAACGTGAATCATATAGTAGATATGATCAACAGAGAGATGTACACCGTTGATGACTACTCCATCTCACGTGATGATCGGACATGGTTTAGTTGATTTGGATCACGTATCATTTAGATGGTGGAGGATGTCTATCTAAGTGAGAGTTCTTAAGTAAGTTGATTAATTGAACTTAATTTATCATGAACTTAGTCGATAGTATTTGCAAATTATGTTGTAGATCAATAGCTCGCGATATAGCTCCTGTTTATTTTGATATGTTCCTAGAGAAAATAAGTTTAAAGATGACGATAGCAATGATGCGGACTTGGGTCCGTGATATGAGGATTATCCTCATTGCTGCACAGAAAAATTATGTCCTTGATGCACGCTAGGTGACAGACCTATTGTAGGAGAAAATGCAGACATTATGAATGTTTGACAAGCTCGGTATGATGAGTACTTGATATTTTTATGCGCCATGCTTTATGGGTTAAAGCGGGACTTCAAAAGGTTACGAATGCCATGGAACATATGAGATGTTCCAAGAGCTGAAATTGGCATTTCAGACTCATACCCATATCGAGAGGTATGAGACCTCTGACAAGTACTTTGCCTACAAGATGGAGGAGAATGGCTCAGCCAGTGAGCATGTACTCAGAATGTCTGGGTAGTACAATCGCTTGAATCAAGTGGGGGTTAATATTCCAGATAAGATAGTAATTGACAGAGTTCTCTAGTCACTATCACCAAGCTACTAGAACTTCGTGATGAACTATAATATGCAAGGGATGGAGAAAACAATTCCCGAGCTCTTCGCGATGCTGCAATCGGTGAAGGTAGAAATCAAGAAAGAGCATCAAGTGTTGATGGTTGACAAGACCACTAGTTTCAAGTAAAAGGACAAGGGAAATAAAGGGAACTTCAAGAAGTGTAAGTGCATCTAGTGCCCCTTAGTGATTTTGGTGGATTGAAGACTTATAGGTTAAGGAACTAATGCGTTTGTGAGTGTACACAGGTCTATAAGTCTATGAGGAGTTTGATATTTATAGAGAAAGTCGACCCCTAAAAATGAAGTTCTTCGACTGAAGACTTTCTGAAGACTTTGAAAGTGAAGAAATTGGTGTGACCTTGAAGACTTGGTATTTAATTGAGGAACATGAAGCGTGAAGACTTTTGTTTTCGTAGTTTCGTTTTTCTCTTTCTTGAGTCATAGGAAACACCGTACTGTTAAAGGGGGTCGAGGAAATACTAACGAAAAATTTCCATGTGATGCTCAACTCAAAATCCCACACCTACCAATCCCTTCGAGTGAAGCCTTTGGAAATCTCATATAGTCCAGTCAATTTCTTGATGTGAGAGCGAAGTTCTTACAGTCGTTGAGAATTTATTCGGCGAGGAGTTAGGAATTAGCCGGTCTTGGATTGCCTACATGAGGAACATGATAGCCACGAGGAATTTGAGATTCAAATTTCCGACCGTTCTTTGTCTTCTTGCGCCGACTGTCCCAAAATATCTTATCCACCTAACGGTCATATCATTGAAGGGCATTTATGTCTTATCATGTCGGGCTGCTCCCTAGGCTATAAATAGCCGCCCCCTACAACCACTAGCTGGTTGGCTGCTCCGAGAGAACTTGACACTTGTCATTTGAGAGCAACCCATCCTCTGAGGACTTTGAGCGAAAATCATCAAGTGAGGAAAACCCCCAAAACCAAACCCCAACAAACCCAAAGTGATTGAGCATCACTGAAGAAATTGATCCTGCGTGGATCCGACGCTTGTTACCTTTGAAGACTGTGCTTCTTCCAGACGGTTAGGCGTCATGGTCTAGAGTGTAACACCCAGATGTAACTTTCCATATTTGTAACTCCAACTCTTGCCATTTTCGGCATTGTGATATGATATTCCCTCCGTGGTTGGGTTTTTCTTCATTTTGCATTTTGTCCATGTCATGCATTTTTATCATGCCATCATGTGCATCACATTTGCATACGTGTTAGTCTCATGATTCGAGCATTTTCCGTTGTCCGTTTTGCAATCCGGCACTCATATCTCCCCGGCGGCCCTTTTACGTTTTTCCGTGTGCGGGTACTAAACCTTCTCGGAATGGACGAGGTTTGTCTAGTGGCCTTTGTATACCACCGTAGACCACGGTCAAGTTTGGTCATTTGGAGCTCGTTTGGTACTCCAGCGGTTAACGCACTCTCGCAAAGGCCTCTTTTAAGTTGCAGCCCAACACCCTCCAAAATAGTCCAATAACCCATCTAAGTCACTTCCATGCTCTTCGTCGTTCGATCACAATCGTGTGGTAAAAACTACACCTCATTTGGACTCTCCTAGCTCCCTCTATGCCTATTTAAGCAAACCCCATTCCAATCGGGTCCTCTTCCTAGAAACCCTAAAACTCCTCACAGCGCCCGTCTGGACCGTCCGCTTGCCGCGACGAAATCGCCGCCGCCCGCAGCCAGTGGCAGGCGCCACGTGCCCGCCGCCGCCTCTGCCGCGCGCCCGCCCGAACCAGCAGGAAACCCGCCCGGCCAGTCGCCGCCGCCGCTTCGCCATGAGGCGCCAGAGCTCCCGCTCCGCCGCCTCGCCGCCCGGCCGGCCGCCGCGCCCCCGCCAGCCCCGCCGCCGCCGTCCGCCTCACCGGCCCTCGCCCGCCGCCACCGGCGATCGCCCGGCCATCTTCTTCTCCGCGCCGCTCGGCCTCGCCACCAGCCGCTCCGCGCCTCTCGCCCGGCCACGCGCCGCCGCCGCGGCCGCCCTCACCTCCTCCGGCGGCCACAGCAACCCTCTCCTCCCGGCCGCGCTCGGCGCTCCGCGAGCCGCCGCCGCCTCGCCCGATCCGGATCTCGATCGGATCCGATCCCGTTGACTTCTGCTCCCCCTCCAATTTTCTTCTAAGTTTTTAAATTCGGAGATATTTTGTGTCATTTTCAACATATCATAACTTTGCATATGTAGCTCCATTTTGCGCGTACAATATATCAAAATGTTCGCCTCAAAGAGTAGATCATTTCATCTCATTGCAACATTTTCATTTGAGCTCATCTTGATGCCTGAAATGCTGTTAGAAGAGGGCTATGTGATGATAGTTTCTGTTTCTTAACAGAACTTGCACTTTTGTTATTTTTGCTATGATTGATGTGTGCACCCTATGAATTTGAGTCCTACATGTGTTTTGTAATATGCCATGCCATCTTTCCAGGGGTGTATGCCATGTATTTTTATGATCTATGTGGTGACTAGCACAAGCATGCAAAGTAGGTGTCCTGATGTTGCTGTTTTCAGCTCTGTTTTGCTGATATTTTGATGCCATGTTAACTTGATGCTACCGAGAGATCCATGCATATTTTGAGATGCTTCAGTAAGGATGTTTTGTTAAACATGTCTTGATCTATCCATGAATGCCCTTGTTTGTAATTATGGAGTGCCATAGCTTGAGTCAATCGAGCTCTACTTTTGCTATCAAATGTTTCCTGGCAGATTGTTTACAGGTTATTCAATTTTGCCAAGGTTGTTGTGGTTGATCCGTGTATGCTATGATGTTGTTCTTGCCATGTATGTGTTCTATGCCATGTCTTCTTGATGTATGTATGCTTAGTTTATCATATAAGGCTCTGTAGTGAGTGCATTGAGCTTGTAAACATGCCCACTTGTTATCAGTTTTTGACATGCCATGATGCTGAATCTGTTAACGAAACTTGCGATATTGACATGGGTGTTACTATATTTTCTGATCCTTTTTGGCTTATGGTCAGTAAGGGACTTTTGTTCTATGCTTTGAGTAGATTCATGCCATGCCATGTTTTGCTATTTTAAGTTCCTGTAGCATGTAGTTTTGTTGCTCTGAACATTGCTACGATGCTGTTTTTGCCATGTCGACTGTTATTTTGTGCACTTTTGCCATGCTTGTTTGAACCTGTTATGATGTGATTTAGCCGTAGCTCAGTGCTCATCTTTTGTCAAGAATCTTGTGTAGATCACTGCCATATAATTTGTTGGTACGTTTGGGTGCAGTAGCTTAATTTCTTGTTGCTTTCTAAGTGGCATCATGCTGTTAATGGCAGATTTGTGCCATTCTTGTTTTGCTTGTCATTTGCAAACCGTGCATCCGATTCGGTGATCTTTATATCGATTTCAACGAAATAATCTCATCTTTCAGTGGCATGCTTGGTTTGCCAAGTTGATGCCTGGTTCATCATTTTCCTTCCGGGCCTTTTATCGCATTGCATATCACATCTCGCATATCATGTCATGTTTTGCATCATGTTGCTTGTGCATTGCACCGTGATTTATTGTGGTTCCTTTGTTTGTGTTCTTGCTTTGGGTAGAGCCGGAGGCGAGTGCGTGAGCGAGGAACCTGTTGAGAACGCTTACGAGGATCAAGCTTTCGACAACTCTGAGAACATTGCAGGCAAGATGACCATACCCTCGAAATCACTTCTATCTTTGCTATGCTAGTTGCTCGCTCTTTTGCTATGCCTATGCTGCGATGCCTACCACCTGCTATATCATGCCACCCATATTGCCATGTCAGCCCCTAACCATCCTTTCCTAGCAAACCGTTGATTGGCTATGTTACCGCTTTGCTCAGCCCCTCTTATAGCGTTGCTAGTTGCAGGTGAAGCTGAAGTTTTGTTCCTTGTTGGAACATGGAGATGTTGTTCCTTTTTGGAACATGTTTACTTATTGGGGATATCACAATATATATCTGCTATAATTAATGCATCTATACACTTGGTAAAGGGTGGAAGGCTCGGCCTTATGCCTGGTGTTTGGTTCCACTCTTGCCGCCCTAGTTTCCGTCATACGGTGTTATGTTCCTTGATTTAGCGTTCCTTACGGTTGGGTGATTTATGGGACCCCCTTGACAGTTCGCTTTGAATAAGACTCGTCCAGCAAGGCCCAACTTTGGTTTTACCATTTGCCACCTAAGCCTTTTTCCCCGGGTTTTCGCGAGCCGAGGTCATCTTTATTAACCCCGGACGGTGCTCCTTGAGTGCTGGCCCGAACTAAACCACTGTGCGCGCCCCTCAAGGCAACTTGAGGTCTGGTTTTAGTTGTATGGACTGCTCATCCGGATGTGCCACGAGAGCGAGATATGTGCAGCTCCTATCGGGATTTGTCGGCTGTCAGGCGGCTTTGCTGGTCTTGTTTTATTGCTGTCGAAATGTCTTGTAGTCCGGGATTCGAGATTGATCGGGTCTTCCGGTAGAAGAATATCCTTCGTTGACCGTGAGAGCTTATAATGGGCTAAGTTGGGACACCCTGCGGGTATTATCTTTCGAAAGTCGTGCCCATGGTTATGAGGCAGATGGGAATTTGTTAATGTCGGTTGTAGAAAACCGAAGTTGACCTCAAATAAAATACACATCAACGCGTGTGTAACGTGATGGTCTCTTCTCGTGAGTCCGGGAAGTGAACACGATGTTGGAGTTATGTCGGCGTAAGTGGTTCAGGATCACCGTGATCGCTACTAGCTTCACGACCGTGCTTTGCTCCTCTTCTCGCTCTCTTTTGCGAATGTAGTCACCATATATGCTAGTAAACTTGCTGCAGCTCCACCTTACTACTCTGTCCTTCCTATAAGCTTAAATAGTCTTGATCTCGCGGGTGTGAGATTGCTGAGTCCCGTGACTCACATATTCTACCAAAACAGTTGCGGTGCCGGCGATGCGGTCAGGTGGCGCAACCGAGCTCAAGTGGGAGTTCGACGAGGCGTGGTCGTTACTATGTCTTTTCCTGATGATCGATAGTGGTGCCCGATTGGGACGATCGGGGATCTGTGTAGCATTTGGGGTATCTTCTTTTATTTTGGTTCCGTAGTCGGACCTTGAGTGTACTCTGAATGATGGATGTTTATTTATGTATTGTGTGAAGTGGCGTTGTAAGCCAACTATGTATCTCTTTCCTTATGTATTACATGGGTTGTGTGAAGATTACCTCTCTTGCGACATTGCTTTCAATGCGGTTATGCCTCTAAGTCGTGCCTCGACACATGGGAGATATAGCCGCATTGAGGCGTTACAAGTTAGTAATCGAGCCTTCCCGACTTAAGAGCCCCTACTTGTTTGTTTCTTTGGCGTTGTTGAGTCTAGAATGGAAAATGTTTTGAGTCTTTGGATTATATATATCGGAGTAGGATTCTTTTTACTCCCAGTCCTTAAATCGCTCTGGTGAGGTATCTGGCGTAGAGTTTTGACTCTTCTCTCCTCAAATTTCACTAAATTTTTTTAGGATCACGGGGTATCTTGGGATCGTTCGATGGTTTTGTGGCGAGAACATTGTTCTTGGTGCCTCGACATTTAGGGGTTGTGGCGGTGTCCGGGAGTTGAGCTCCGAGGTGTTGTCGTCACAATTTTATCGTTGCAGATTCTGGAATACCTGAGTTTTACCGACATCGAAATCTCTTTTGTGCGAGTTGTTGGTGAGATAACCCGATAACCCGATCTTGGGGCGAGCTCGGGAATATTGCCATGACTTGTATAACGGATGTTTTTGAAGGTCGAGGTACATGATTTCGAGGATTTCTTGGTTATGTGTTGACGGATGGATACAGTGGATCTAGGTATTGTTAGCTTGGGTGATATATTTTGTGTCCCTGTATCCCCAACACCAGATTGCATAACCAGAAAGTTTGGGAGTTTATAGGTGGGATTCAAGTAGCTCTTAGCAATTCTTCCCTTGAGATATTTGGTTCGTGATTGGGTAATCCTTACCACTTATTTGTTCGATCTTACCTTGTTTTTTCATCAACTCTTTATCTAAGTGGCTTCTCACCTTAATGGGCGTGTGATTTTAACTTTGGAATTCATTCGTTCATTCTCGTTCGAATGTTTATTGTGAAGACTATATGTTGCAATTTCTATCCGTTGATTCAACTTGTCTATTTGTCTATCAAGGACTAACGGATGTCACCCTCTTCAGGATGGCTCCGCCAATGCGTCGAAATCGAGCGGAATGAAGGAATCAGTCGAACCTCCACCTCCACCTCCGCCTCCGGAGGCTGGCAACTATCATGGCAGCCACCAATGCCAATGCTCGGATGATTTTGCAGCTCTTGCAGAAGCGTACTCAAGGGCAAGGCAGTCAAGGAAATCAAGGTCAAGGCAACAACCAGCCGCACTTTGCTACTCTCGGTCGGTTCCTCGCTAATCAGCGAAGTCTTTCGGTTTACGTGTTGAGGCTACGAGGCGGCGACGATTGGTTAGTGGACATCTGCAAGCATTTTGAATGTAGCAATGTCGGACACGAGGACTTTGTCAAGTTTGCATCGTTTCAACTCAAGGACCAAGCTGCTGAGTGGTACCAACAATACAAAGATTCCATAGGAGGTCGTGTCATTACAGGATGAGTTCGCGAGATTTGAGCTCACCACATTCGAAAAGTGTTGTTGAGAGCAAGCGTGAGGAGTTCCGCAATCTCAAGCAAGGCAACATGTCGTCTATCAATACAATATCCAGTTCGAGCTTCGCTCGCTTTGCTAAGCAAGGCGTGCACGATGAAAAGAGTATGATCTATCAATTCAGAGGTGGTGCGAGAGAAGATCTGCAATTAGCTCTTGTGCTTTTGAGCGAGAAAAGTATGATGAATTCTACAACATGCCTTTGAAGCAAAGCTGCCCAGCTCAAATGTGAGGCTTCTAAGAAGAGAATCGGGGATGCAGTTCAGTCTTCTTCTTCTTCTCAAGTGGCAGCTAAGCAGCGAAGTTCTACCTTCCTCCTCCTCCGTTTAAATCGGCCTTATCGTGAGAAGAACTCGGTGACCGTGGATCTTCCCACCCGCCCAACCACAGCTATCGAACAAGTCTAATTCTCAAGCTCCAAGGTCAAGTGCTCCTTACCACCGTCCGCTCTACGAGGTGACTTGCAACAAATGTCGTGAAAGGTCACTATCGAACAAGTGCTTCAACCAGAGGCGCCTTCCGCCTCCTCCTGTGAAATCTTCCAGCAATGCAGTGGTCAAGCATAATCCCAAGTTTGCAAAGGTGAACATGATGAATGTAGCTCAAGCAGAGGATTCTTCAGATGTGATCATGGGTAATCTCTCAGTTAATGATATTCCTGCAAAAGTCTTATTTGATACTGGTGCATCGCATTCTTTCATCTCAAGACCTTTTGTGGCTATGCATGATTTGGTTACTCAAGCTTTGCCAAGACCTTTGTCTATTGTTTCTCCGGCTAAGGAGATGACTTCTCGAGTTTTAGTTCCAAATGTCGGTATCAAGATGGGCGATTATAGATTTATGGCCAAACCAATTGTCCTTGGTGACTCGGATATTGATCTTATTCTCGGGATGGACTGGCTTTATCAGCACAAAGCTCAGCTTGATTGTGCTGCCAGGGAAATTCAATTGACTCACTCTTCTAATGATGTGATCATCTATGCCGCTCGTGATGAAACCATTCGGTTGTTTTCTCTCAATGAGAAGGGCGAATTGGATGCTATCTCTCGATTCGATCGTTTGTGAGTACCAAGATGTCTTTCGGAAGAGCTTCGGGTATGCCTCCTCATCGGCCATTGAGTTCGTTATCAATCTTGAGCACGCATTTGAACCCATTTGCAAGCGTCCATACAAGCTTGGACCTGATGAGCTGAAGGAATTGAAGAAGCAGCTCGATGAACAAGAGCGTCTGTGTTTGATCGGACCGAGTTCATCTCCTTGGGGTTGTGGTGTTCTTTTGTCCGAAGAAGGATGGCATGGACCGACTTTGCGTCGATTACCGTCCATTGAATAAGAAGACAATCAAGAACAAGTATCCACTTCCCAACATCAATGAGCTTTTCGAGCAACTCAAAGGTGCTAAAGTGTTCTCCAAGCTTGACCTTCGTATGGGTTATCATCAGATTCGCATTCGTGAACAAGATATTCCCAAGACAGCATTCAGAACAAGCTTTGGTTCTTATGAATATACTGTCATGTCTTTCGGCCTTGTCAATGCTCCTCCAACATTCTCTCGGGTGATGAATTCATCTTCAACCCTTACACCAATGAATTCGTCTTGGTCTATCTTGATGATATTTTGGTCTTCTCCAAGAATAAGAAGGATCATGCCAAACATTTGCGATTGGTGCTAGACAAGCTCAGAGAGTATCAATTCTATGCTAAGTTCTCTAAATGTGAATTTTGGCTTGATGAAGTGCTTTACCTTGGTCATATCATCTTCGCCAAGGGCATCGCTGTTAATCCCGAGAAGGTGTCCGCAATTGTGAATTGGGAACCTCCTCGAATGTCAAGCAGCTCCATGATTTTCTTGGTCTTGCAAGCTATTGCGGAGATTCGTTGAGAATTTCTCCAAGATTGCAAAGCCTCTTTCCAACCTCCTCCGAAGCATGTGAAGTGTGTACGGTCTCACGAGTGTGGCGTTGCTTTCAATACCCTCAAAGAGAAACTCGTCACAGCTCTGTCTTGACTCCTCTGATGAATCCAAGCCATTTGAAGTTTTACGTGATGCTTGTCTTCAAGGTCTCGGTGCTGTGTTAATGCAAGAGAAGAGAGTTGTGGCTTATACCTCTCGCCAGGTGAAGCCCAACGAAAGAACTACCCCACTCACGATCTTGAGTTGGCGGCGATTGTCCATGCATTGATAACATGGAGACATCTCTTGTTGGGAAGGAAAGTGGACATTTTCACCGATCACAAGAGTCTCAAGTACATCTTCACTCAACCCAACCTCAACCTCGGGCAGACTCGATGGGTGAAATGATTCAAGAGTACAACCCAAGTATTGAATATACTCGGGCAAGGCTAATGTCATTGCAGATGCTTTGAGCAGGAAAGCTTCTGCAGCAGTCTAATCCTCAAGCCCTTCCAGCCGGATCTCTGTGAAGCTTTCCATAAGCTGAATCTCAAGTTGTTCCTCAAGGCTTTCTTGCCAACCTCATAGTCTCTCCTACTTTGGAAGATCAGATTCGTGAGGCTCAACTTCGGATGCCATGGTGAAAAAGGTGAAGCGTGGTATCGACAAGGGCATTTCAAGTACAAGTGCTTCCACATTGATGACAAAGATACTCTTTTCTTTGAGGACGGATTGTGGTTCCTAAGGGTGATCTGAGAAAAGTCATTATGAATGAGGCACACAATTCGCTTCTATCCATTCATCACGGAAATGCGAAGATGTACCATGACCTCAAGCAGTCATATTGGTGGACTCGAATGAAGCGAAATTGCTCAATTCGTGAATGAGTGTGATGTCTGCGGAAGAGTGAAAGCGAACACCAACGACCAGCTGGTCTCCTTCAACCTCTTGCTATTCGAATGGAAGTTTGATCATATCGAGATGGACTTCGTGACTGGATTTCCAAAGTCAAGCGTGGAAATGATGCTATCTTCGTTGTCATTGACAAGCTTACTAAAGTGGCTCATTTTCTTCCTATCAAAGAATCTATCACAGCAGCTCGGTTGGCGAGCTATACACCTCGAGATTGTCTCCTTGCGGCATTCCACAAGTGATCTCTTGAGACCGTGGCAACATCTTTACCTCCAAGTTTTGGGATTCTTTTTAGAAGGCCATGGGCACCAACATTCGTTTCAGCACAGCTTTCCATCCTCAAACAAGTGGCCAAGTTGAGCGAGTTAATCAAATCCTTGAAGATATGCTCGGGGCTTGTGTCATTTCCTTCGGTATGAAGTGGGAAGATTGTCTTCCATATGCGAGTTCTCCTACAACAACAGCTTCCAAGCGAGTTCGGGCAAGGCCCCATTCGAAATTCTCTATGGCGAAAGTGCGTACTCCTCTCAATTGGTGCGAGACAGGTGAGCGCCAACTTCTTGGCAATGACTTGATCCGAAGCGGAAGAAATGTGCAAAGTCATTCGTGAGAATCTCAAAGCCGCATAATCGCGCGAGAAAGAATATTACGATGATAAGCACCGTGATGTGGCTTTTGAAATCGGAGACCATGTCTACCTCCGCGTCTCTCAATGAAAGGCACTCGTCGCCCGGTATCAAAGGAAGCTTGCCCCTAGATCGTGGGTCCTTTCAAGATCATTGGCAAAAGAGGCGATCTAGCCTATCAACGAGCTTCCGTCCAACTTGCGAATGTGCATGATGTGTTTCATGTGTCACAACTTCCAAGTGCTTCAAGGCTCTGAGCACTATCAACTTGAAGAGATTGACCTTCAAGAAGATCTCTCTTATCATGAGCACCCGTTGCTATTCTTGAAGAAACCGGCGCAAGACTGCAACAAGTCAATCAAATTCCTGAAAGTGAAGTGGTCACACCATTCCAACCGAGAAGCCACACAGGGCGAGGATCACCTCCGTTCAGTATCCGGAGTTCTTTCAGTCCTAGATCTCGGGGCGAGATCCTCTTGTAGTGGTGGAGTGTTGTAACACCCGGATGTAACTTTCCATATTAGTAACTCCAACTCTTGCCATTTTCGGCATTGTGATATGATATTCCCTCCGTGGTTGGGTTTTCTTCATTTTGCATTTTGTCCATGTCATGCATTTTATCATGCCATCATGTGCATCGCATTTGCATACGTGTTAGTCTCATGATTCGAGCATTTTTCCCGTTGTCCGTTTTGCAATCCGGCACTCCTATCTCCCCCGGCGGCCCCTTTTACGTTTTTCCGTGTGCGGGTACTAAACCTTCTCGGAATGGACCGAGGTTTGTCTAGTGGCCTTGGTATACCACCCGTAGACCACCGGTCAAGTTTCGGGTCATTTGGAGCTCGTTTGGTACTCCAACGGTTAACCGCACTCTCGCAAAGGCCTCTTTTAAGTTGCAGCCCAACACCCCTCCAAAATAGTCCAATAACCCATCTAAGTCACTTCCATGCTCTTCGTCGTTCGATCACGATCGTGTGGGCGAAAACTACACCTCATTTGGACTCTCCTAGCTCCCTCTATGCCTATTTAAGCAAACCCCCATTCCAATCCGGGTCCTCTTCCCCCGAAAACCCTAAAACTCCTCCCCGCGCCCGTACGGACACGTCCGCCGCCGCCGGACGAAATCGCCGCCGCCCCGCAACCATGTGGCAGGCGCCACGTGGCCCGCCGCCGCCTCTGCCGCCCTGGCCCGCTGGAGCCAGCAGAGCCCGCCCGGGTGCCGCCGCCCGCTTCGCCCATGAGGCGCCAGAGCTCCCGCTCCGCCGCCTCGCCGCCCGGCCGCTTCGCCGCCCGCCCGCCCGCCGGGCCCCGCCGCCGTCCGCCTCACCGCCCTCGCCCGCCGCCACCGGCGGTCGCCAGCCATCTTCTTCTCCGCGCCGCTCGGCCACCGGCCGCTCCGCCTCCTTCCGGCCACCGCACCACCTCCACCGGCCGCCCTCACCTCCTCCGGCCGCCCCGCCACCCCTCTCCTCCCGGCCGCGCTCGGCGCTCCGTGACCGCCGCCCGCCTCGCCCGATCCGGATCTCGATCGGATCCGATCCCGTTGACTTCTGCTCCCCTTCCAATTTTCTTCTAAGTTTTTAAATTCGGAGATATTTTGTGTCATTTTCAACATAGCATAACTTTGCATATGTAGCTCCATTTTGCGCGTACAATATATCAAAATGTTCGTCTCGAAGAGTAGATCATTTCATCTCACTGCATCATTTTCATTTGAGCTCATCTGGATGCCCGAAATGCTGTTAGAAGAGGGCTATGTGATGATAGTTTCTGTTTCTTAACAGAACTTGCACTTTTGTTATTTTTGCTATGATTGATGTGTGCACCCTATGAATTTGAGTCCTACATGTGTTTTGTAATATACCATGCCATCTTTCCAGGGTGTATGCCATGTATTTTTATGATCTATGTGGTGACTAGCACAAGCATGCAAAGTAGGTGTCTGATGTTGCTGTTTTCATTTCTGTTTCTTGATATTTTGATGCCATGTTAACTTGATGCTACCGAGAGATCCATGCATATTTTGAGATGCTTCAGTAAGGATGTTTTGTTAAACATGTCTTGATCTATCCATGAATGCCCTTGTTTGTAATTATGGAGTGCCATAGCTTGAGTCAATCGAGCTCTACTTTTGCTATCAAATGTTTCCTGGCAGATTGTTTACAGGTTATTCAATTTTGCCAAGGTTGTTGTGGTTGATCCGTGTATGCTATGATGTTGTTCTTGCCATGTATGTGTTCTATGCCATGTCTTCTTGATGTATGTATGCTTAGTTTATCATATAAGGCTCTGTAGTGAGTGCATTGAGCTTGTAAACATGCCCACTTGTTATCAGTTTTTGACATGCCATGATGCTGAATCATTATGAAACTTGCGATATTGACATGGGTGTTACTATATTTTCTGATCCTTTTGGCTTATGGTCAGTAAGGGACTTTTGTTCTATGCTTTGAGTAGATTCATGCCATGCCATGGTTTGCTATTTTAAGTTCCTGTGGCATGTAGTTTTGTTGCTCGAACATTGCTACCGATGCTGTTTTTGCCATGTCCGACTGTTATTTTGTGCACTTTTGCCATGCTTGTTTGAACCTGTTATGATGTGATTTAGCCATAGCTCAGTGCTCATCTTTTGTCAAGCATCTTGTGTAGATCACTGCCATATACTTTGTTGGTACGTTTGGGTGCAGTAGCTTAATTTCTTGTTGCTTGCTAAGTGGCATCATCTTTGTTAATGGCAGATTTGTGCCATTCTTGTTTTGCTTGTCATTTGCAAACCGTGCATCCGATTCGGTGATCTTTATATCGATTTCAACGAAATCATCTCATCTTTCAGTGGCATGCTTGGTTTTCCAAGTTGATGCCTGGTTCATCATTTTCCTTCGGGCCTTTTATCGCATTGCATATCACATCTCGCATATCATGTCATGTTTTGCATCATGTTGCTTGTGCATTGCACCGTGATTTATTGTGGTTCCTTTGTTTGTGTTCTTGCTTTGGGTAGAGCCGGAGGCGAGTGCGTGAGCGAGGAACCTGTTGAGAACGCTTACGAGGATCAAGCTTTCGACAACTCGAGAACATTGCGAGCAAGATGACCATACCCTCGAAATCACTTCTATCTTTGCTATGCTAGTTGCTGCTCTTTTGCTATGCCTATGCTGCGATGCCTACCACCTGCTATATCATGCCACCCATATTGCCATGTCAGCCCTAACCATCCTTTCCTAGCAAACCGTTGATTGGCTATGTTACCGCTTTGCTCAGCCCTCTTATAGCGTTGCTAGTTGCGGTGAAGTGAAGTTTTGTTCCTTGTTGGAACATGGAGATGTTGTTCCTTTTGGAACATGTTTACTTATTGGGGATATCACAATATATATCTGCTATAATTAATGCATCTATACACTTGGTAAAGGGTGGAAGGCTCGGCCTTATGCAGTGTTTGGTTCCACTCTTGCCGCCTAGTTTCCGTCATACGGTGTTATGTTGCTTGATTTCGCGTTCCTTACGGTTGGGTGATTTATGGGACCCCTTGACAGTTCGCTTTGAATAAGACTCGTCCAGCAAGGCCCAACTTTGGTTTTACCATTTGCCACCTAAGCCTTTTTCCTCCGGTTTTCGCGAGCCGAGGGTCATCTTTATTACCCCGGACGGTGCTCCTTGGTGATGGCCCGAACTAGAAACCCTGTGCAGCGCCCCTCAAGGCAACTTGATGTCTGGTTTTAGTTGTATGGACTCCTCATCCGGATGTGCCACGAGAACGAGATATGTGCAGCTCCTATCGAGATTTGTCGGCACAATCGGGCGGCTTTGCTGGTCTTGTTTTATTCTTTGTCGAAATGTCTTGTAGTCCGGGATTCGAGATTGATCGGGTCTTCGGTAGAAGGAATATCCTTCGTTGACCGTGAGAGCTTATAATGGGCTAAGTTGGGACACCCTGCAGGGTTTTATCTTTGAAAGCCGTGCCCATGCGTTATGAGGCAGATGGGAATTTGTTAATGTCGGTTGTAGAAAACCGAAGTTGACCTCAAATAAAATACACATCAACGCGTGTGTAACCGTGATGGTCTCTTCTCGGCGGAGTCCGGGAAGTGAACACGTGTTGGAGTTATGTCGGCGTAAGTGGTTCAGGATCACTTCTGATCGCTACTAGCTTCACGACCGTGCTTTGCTCCTCTTCTCGCTCTCTTTTGCGAATGTAGTCACCATATATGCTAGTCGCTGCTGCAGCTCCACCTTACTACTCTGTCCTTCCTATAAGCTTAAATAGTCTTGATCTCGCGGGTGTGAGATTGCTGAGTCCCGTGACTCACAGATTCTACCAAACAGTTGCAGTGCCGACGACGCCAAAGGTCAGGTGGCGCAACCGAGCTCAAGTGGGAGTTCGACGAGGCGTGGTGGTTACTATGTGTCTTTTCCGATGATCAGTAGTGGTGCCCAGTTGGGACGATCGGGGATCTGTGTAGCATTTGGGGTATCTTCTTTTATTTTGGTTCCGTAGTCGGACCTTGAGTGTACTCTGAATGATGGATGTTTATTTATGTATTGTGTGAAGTGGCGACTGTAAGCCAACTATGTATCTCTTTCCCTTATGTATTACATGGGTTGTGTGAAGATTACCTCTCTTGCGACATTGCTTTCAATGCGGTTATGCCTCTAAGTCGTGCCTCGACACGTGGGAGATATAGCCGCATCGAGGGCGTTACATAGAGCATCCAAGAGGAATTGTGGATCGCCGAGTGACCAAGTCTGTGAAGGTTTGGAAGTCGCATGAAGACTTACCACAGTGATTGGCGAGTCTGTGTGACCTTAGTTCAAGGAGAATCTGGTGAGGACTTGGTGTCTGAGCTGCGTGCTCAGCGACCGGGTGTCCGGACTGTGTGTCCTCGAGTTTAAATACTCGGCCGCTCCAACCAGACGTACAACCGAGACAACAGTTGGAACTGGTCTACCAAATCATTGTCTTCACCAACCTAACTGGTTCTATTTCCTCAACCCTTTCATTTCCTCATTCTTGTGTTGAGTGTTTGTTCATATCTGTGTTTGAAGACTTTGGTTGAAGACTTTCTCAATTTCCTCGAGTTCAATTTCTTGATCTGTTTGTCTTCATCTTGTGTTATCCTGTGATTACGCTTTACGTACTCTGTGCTAGTCTTCATTTCATCATGATGACCATGCGTGTATTCTGTTATGCTTACTTCGAGTATTTATTCCGCTGCAAGTAGTTCTTAGCTAAGGAATTTCCTCACCGCAAATTCCTCGATGAAGAATTCATAAAATCGCCTATTCACCCCCTCTAGTCGATATAACGACTTTCAATTGGTATCGAGCAAGGTACTCCCTTGTTACGTGTGATTTTAGTTTAACCACAGGGTTTTAGTTATGTCGACCGCAGGTATGAAGAAAGTGACATGCCCTATCTTTGGCGGTCATGATTATCCCAAGTGGAAGGCCATGATGAGAGCGCCTCATGGCAATGGACAGCGAGCTGTGGACCGTCACTGAAATTGGTCTTCTGATCTATGCAAAGCGGCGAACACGGATGATATTCGCAAGTACACTCATCTTGATATCATGTCGAAGGATATCATCTGTTCCTGCCTATCTAGAGATGAATTCAGCGCATTATGCATCTTTGCAATCTGAAGCTTATCTGGGACCGAATCTCCGCGTCTATGAAGGTCATCGAACCCGTCATGATCCTTGGTTTGAGGACTTCAAGGAATCTTTCAAAACGATGACTTTCGAACCAGAATCATCATCTTCAGCATCATGTCTCATGGCAAAAGGTGTCGAGGTAACCGAATGTTCCTCATCTGAATTTAGTATTTGTGAATCGATGATGATGGATTTGATGATGATATTGAACCTAGCTATACCAAACTTGTGTGCATTGCCACCAAACAACAACATGCCTTGGAAAAGGTTCAAAACATGTTAGGTAAGAGTGATGATATGTTAGGTGAAGAAATGGATCGCACTAAAGCCCTGACTGAAAATCTTCAGAGACTTCAGTCTAGGTTTGACGGCCTTCAAGGTCATCATAACACTCTCTTATCTGATCATGAAAAACTTTCTTATGAATTTCTTCAAAGAAAGCAAGATCTTGAGAAGCTAAGAGTGAGTTATGAAGATCTTCAGAAGGAGCGCGATTCATTACTTGCTCAACAAATCAGCGTTTCTCAGGAAGAATTTGTTCCTCCATGCTTAAAGTGCATTGAACGTGAATCTGCTAATTCTTCACCTGAATGTTCAAATGCTTCAACTGTTACAAATTCTTCACTTGCCTCTGCTATCACTAATTCCTCATCGAGGACATTGCTAGTATCCTTGACGATGCAGGGCTGAAGGAATTGTACATGACGAGCATGTACAAAAGCCTCAAAGGGCATCAGACTCTTTGTGATGTGCTTAAAAGCAGATCCTCAACAGAACCCTAGGAAAGAGGTATTGCCTTTGAGAGGAAACTCAATGCTGATGGAACATATTGGAAGCTTTGAGCGGTATCCCAAAACCTCATGGGTTGCTACAAAGGGACCTCCAGTTGATCCATCTAACTTATCTGGCTTTACATGCGAATCTCCTCATTCTTGATGAATCATTTGACTCAACTATAAACTGTTCAAAAATCAGAATGGTGAAGTATTTGCTAGATATGTTGGCACTAAGCTGCAGAGCGGTTCCCATATGAAGAAAATCTGGGTTCCCAAGAAGTGCCTTGAAAGTCTTGGTGAATGTCCTCATGACACCACACAGTGAAGAATAGGAACCCCAGATCAAATTCTTCATATGGACCAAATTCTTCATATGGATCCAAGTCCTCATACGGACCAAATTCCTCAAAAGGATCAAAGTCCTCATATGATTATCATCGTGCTAACAACTCTGTTTACAGGAGGTAGAGCTAAGGGCTATGAATATGTGCATTATTCTTCAAACCAATATGTTCATAAGTCCTCGAAGAATTTCTCTGCTTATTCATATGCTTACCCTAACCCTCTTATTTGAAACAAAATGGTTTGGCTTCTATGCCACCATTCTTGTATGGTGCTTTCATGAGTGATGAACTCTTTGCCACCCCTTGAGATGTGGGTGAAGAAAAGAACTAATCTCTTCTGCAGGTCAGGTCTCTAGACATGCCTTAACGTCTGAAGAATTTCTTTGGGGACGACAAAATGCACGAAAGGGCCTTGAGCTAATCATGATGAAATGAACCTTCATTTCACACGTCCTCATCTTGCTTATCTGTTAATCTTGATGATGAAATTCATCGATGAACTTGATATCATATTCTTCACCGATGAAGTATATGAGATCGTAAGTTATACTAATTCATCTGCAGGATGATCAACCCAAAGCCACCGAGTGGGTTCTCGATAGTGGATGTACAAATCACATGACCGGTGACAAGAATCTATTGATGGATGCTCCCTTATCACCGTCACATCTGAAGCATATCATCTTTGCTTGACAAAGGCAAAAGTCGGTATTGGGTCTTGGTAAGGTTGCGATCTCTAAGGACATACACATGGACAAAGTCATGCTTGTTGAGTCCTTAGGATACAACCTCATGTCGATCTCAATGCTTTGTGATCTTGATATGGTTGTTATCTTTGGCAAGTATCGTTGTGTTGTGATTATGGAAGTGACAATTCCAAAGTCTTGAAGGCTTTAGGAGAGGAGACTTGTATATTGTTGACTTCTCTCTGGGACCACAACCAGATCGTGTGTTTACTTGCAAAAGCTTGAAAGGCTGGCTATGGCATCGGCGACTTAGTCACGCAGGCATGAGGAACTTGCACACGCTTGCGAAGAAGAAGCATGTCATTGGCATTGAGAATGTCAAATTCCACAAGGATCACTTGTGCGGAGCTGTGAAGCTGGAAAAATGACCAAGGCCAAGCATCCAGTGAAGACTATCATGACCACTACTCGTCCCTTGAATTGCTTCACATGGACCTCTTTGGTCCCAATCATTACTCAGTATCGTTAATGATGCATCTCTATATGGCTTTGTTATTGTTGATGATTACTCTCGTTACACATGGGTACACATTGTTACTTACAAAAATCAAGTGCGGGAAGTCTTTAAGCGATTTTCCTCTAGGGCTTCAACTAACTTTGGTGTGAAGATCAAGCACATCGAGTGACAATGGGCCTGAGTTCAAGAATTCGGCCTTGATGACTATCTTGATGAACTTGGTATTACTCATGAGTTATCTGCTCCTTATACTCCTCGGCAAAATGGCGTCGTGGGCGCAAGAACATAACTCTTGTTGAGATGGCTCGCACTATGCTTGATGAATACAAAACACCTAGTCGTTTTGGATTGATGCAATTGATACTGCGTGCCACATCATCAGCAGTATATCTTCACAAATTCTTCAAAAGACTGCCTATGAACTCCTCAACGACAAGAAACCCAATGTAAGTTATTTCAAAGTCTTGATGCTAAATGCTGGATTAGAGATCCTCATCACAACTCTAAATTTGCACGAAAGCACATGAAGGTTTATGCTTGGTTACGGAAAGGACTCGCACACCTCTGAGTCTTCAACATCACTCTTCACAAGATTGTTGACACTTTGTAGATGTGCGGTTCGATGAAACTAATGGCTGCAAAGAGAGCACCTACCTTCATGTTAGATGAACCAGCACCGAGGATTCTATCAAGTTCAAGGCAGCGAGGATGTCATTCCAATTGAAGAAACTGCTGAAGAATTCATTCTGTCTGCCAAGAACGTCGAGTGATGCACTGAAGATAATCTTTGAAGACAATGGTCTTTGAGGAAAATGATCAAATTCCTCGGCGACAACCAGCTCATCCTCGCGTTGCAAAAGAAGTGCAAGTGGAAGATCATCGATGACATTAAAGCGCCGGGTCCTCTCACACGCTCAAAAGCTTCACATTTATCTAACTTTTGTGGGCACTATGCTTTTGTATCTATCACAGAGCCCACTAAGGTAGATGAAGCATTTACGGGCGGAGTGGATTCAGGCTATGCAAGAAGAATTACATCGATTCGAGCTCAACAATGTGCAGGAACTGGTCAAGCGTCCAGATCCTCATAAGCATAATATCATTGGCACAAAGTGGATCTACCGCAACAAGCAAGATGAAAATGGTCTTGTGGTGAGGAATAAAGGCACGACTAGTAGCTCAAGGCTACACACAGGTTGAAGGAATTGATTTCGATGAAACTTTTGCACTGTCGCTAGACTTGAGTCTATTCAGATATTACTACGCCTATGCTAACCATCAAAATATCACTTTATATCAAATGGATGTGAAAAGTGCATTCCTCAATGGTAAGCTTGAGGAAGAAGTATATGTTGCTCAACCCCAGGTTTTGAAGATCCAAAGAATCGACAAAGTCTTGAGACTCAATAAGGCCCTCTATGGCCTCAAGCAAGCCCCTCGGTGGTATGATACATTGAAGGAATTCTTCGTGAAGAATGGCTTCACACCAGTTCACTCGACCCTACTCTCTTTACTAAATCTTATGATAGTGAACTATTTATGTGCCAAATATATGTTGATGATATTATCTTTGGCTGTACTGACCAACGTTATAGTGATGAATTTGCCTATATGATGAGTGAAGAATATCAAATGTCTATGATGGGAGAGTTGAAATTCTTCTTAGGTTTCAAATTAAATCAACAACACAATGGCATATTCATATCTCAGAGAAATACCTCAAAGATGTCCTGAAGAAATTGGCATGCAAGATTGCAAAGGCGTCAAAATTCCTATGCCCACAAATGGCCATCTATGCAATTGATGAAAATGGTATTGACTTGATCACAAGGTATACCGCTCCATGATTGGTTCTTTATTATACTTATGTGCATCTAGGCCAGATATAATGCTTAGTGTTTGCATGTGTGCCCGATTTCAAGCTACAGAAGGAATCACACCATAAGGCTGTGAAGCATATTCTTGATATCTAGCTCACACACCAACACTAGGATTATGGTACCCCAAGGGCTCTACTTTTGATCTCATTGGATATTACGACTCGACTATGCTGGTGATCGTGTGGACCGCAAGTCAACATCTGTTACTTGTCATTTCCTCGGACGATCTTTGGTGCATTGGTCCTCGAAGAAAGCAGAACTGCGTATCACTTGTCTCTCTGCGGAAGCTGAATACATTGCTACCGGCTCGTGTTGTGCTCAATTGCTGTGGATGAAGCAAACTCTCAAGGACTACGGCATCAACGTGAAGAATGTGCCTCTCTACTGTGACAATGAGAGTGCCATCAAGATTGCTCACAACCCAGTTCAGCACTCGAAGACAAAGCACATTCAGATTCGTCATCATTTTCTTCGTGATCATGTGTTGAAGGGTGACATCTCCATCGAGCATGTGAAGACTGAAGAACAGCTAGCTGATATCTTCACTAAGCCCTTGGATGAGAAGAGATTTAGCAAGTTGCGGTGTGAGCTAAATATCTTAGAATCTTGAGCGTTCTTTGAAAAGGACACACATCCGACACTTATGCAAAATTGATGACTTAGATGTGCAACACATGAAGAAGCGTTTTCTTCAATCAATGAAGAATAACACTCTTAGTGTGAAGAAATTAATGAAGAATTTGATTCTCGAGAACCCTCGACAATTATGCGCGTGTCTGAAATCATCATTCTTATCTGATGGGTCACGCCACCACCAAAGTTGAAAATCTTCAATTTGAGTTTTTTTCTCAGTTTTGAAATTCTTCAAATTCTTCAACTTTGCAAAATCTTCACTGTTTCGTCGTTTTTCTTCATTGGCTATATATATATATATATATATATATATATATATATATATATATATATATATGGGTTTATGTCCTCTACAACATTCACTTATGGCTATTTCTTCAAGTCGTTTTTTTTCTGCTAAGTGAATGTGATCGGACCCTTCCCCCTCTATGCTATACTCAACCCAATCTACTCACAAATTCTTCATGTGCGTTCTATTTTGAAACTCGTTCAAAATCTTCATTGTGTCCTTGACAGTTGAAGAAATTGCGAACGAAACTTTAAAACTGATCTTATCCAAACTTTCGGTTTTGCCGCTCAAACCGTTCCGCATCCCACGATGCATTATTTTACTCACCCACAGTCGTACACGATCTCCACTACACAGTACGTGGATGACACATGTCGTGAGAAGGAGAATGGTCAGGGGCACGTTCGTCCTAAATCTTCGGGCGAACCGTTTTTCACCATGTCTATAAATACCCCTCTCCCCTTCCTCACTTCTTTTACTCCGCTCGATCTCTCTCTCCCGCTCGAGCTCCTCAAACCCTAGCGCCGCCGCTATTCCATCGTCGCCGGTGAGGAAGAGCTTCACTGCCTCGCCCTCGTCGTCGACGTACTCGCGCCGACCGCGGAAATCCTCACTCCGCCGCCGCCATAGCTATCTTCCTCCGCCAAGTTAGGGCGTGGAAGATCTGAACTGATGAACTTCCCAACTGTTCTTCGTAGTTCGTCGTGTTCTTCACTTCGGGTAATTAAAAGTTACTTTTATTACTCGCTTTGATTCTCAAACCTTCCTGAAAATCTTCAAAGGTGTTTATTCTTCAAATCTTCACACATATAAACACCTCAAACAAAATATGCTCTTGATTCGTTTCTCTAAGCAATGATTTTCTTCAAGATTCCTCAATTGTGTGGATCCTCGATCTGTACAACTCTGGAACCTAAGACAAAGAACGCTTAGTGAAATTCTTCAAGGCTCATCTGGTCAAAATCCTCAAAATTTGTTCTTTTTGAAAAACCTTCTGAGAACGCATATGACCTCTCCAAATTCCTCGCAACTATACTCTGTTCACAGGTACACATGTCCGCTGCTGAATCACTAGGTTCTCATCAACTTAACTCATTTGCAGCGTTCCTCGAAGAAAAACTGCATACTTCTTCGAAAACTCAATTGTTCAAATTCCTCAAGCTGAAGAATATGGCGACGGTAAGAAGCCACGAAAGGAGGAAAGAAACCTGAAGTTATGACTGCGTTTGAAATCCACGAGGAAATTTATGCTGACTATTGCACACCGATGAAGAAAACAAAAATCAGCGCAAGGTGCGTATTCGTAAGATTGAGCGGAGATGGGCAAGGGAATGGAGGAAAACAGATATGTGACTCCAAAGTACATGAAGAAATTCGCTCTCAATCCTCCATGCCCAAGAGCTCCATTGGCACCTGGCCAAGTAGCTGATCCCACAAGCATCAAACGTGGTGAGGACTTTCCTGAAGAATGGGCTAAGCGCCAAGCTAAATTGGCAAGACAAGCCAAAGAGGCAGTGAAGAAATTCAATGAGGATTCTGCCACTGCTACTGCTACTGAGGCCTCGGTCAAACCGAGGAAATCCATGCCAAAGAAGCCTGCTCATAAGCCAAGTGCTTCACCATCAGCGCCCTCACGACCAAGTTCCTCAGCAGCGCCCTCAAGGCAAATTCCTCACACTGCTACAGCTCCACCAAAGTCCTCAACATCTCCGTCAAAATCCTCAGTTCCTGTGCATCTGGCTACATGTCAAAGGACTGCTGGTTTCTCAATTGCCTCTTGAGTTTCAGCACATTCCTCAGCAGCACCAATTTCATCATCTGGCCCGACTCTGCTGAAGACCAAAGCAACAGCTGGACGAGGTCCTCGGCCAAGTCCAAAGAAACAGGTTGCATTCCATGTGCCTTCTAATGATGAAGCTTCTGATGATGAACTTGCGGAAATCATCAGAGACCGTCAAGAAAGGGACGCTAGAGCCAAAGGTACATTTGTGCCACTGCTGTTGGATCCGAAGAAAGTCCTCGATTATATTGATCTCTGGCACAAGGATCCCAATACCCCTATGCCTGACTTTCATCTGACCCCTGGACAAAGTCATATGTTGACCCATTTCATCGCTGAAGAGAAATGGAAGTTTGAAAAGGCAAGAGAAATCAAAAAGGCTCAATACGAGAAGGAGAAGTTCTCAAGAAAACGTTGTCAAAATGACACGAGGAGCTTCTCAAGGTCCATCTTGAAATTCAAGACCTCAGCAAAAACTTGATTCCTATTATGCTGATTGGCAAGGAGCCAAGGTCGATTCGTCAATCGGACGAAGAAATTCACAAATGTTGCTGCCCCAACGCAACATGAAATTCCTCAGTGAAGCCTCACCTCAGATGAAGAACATGCCAGCACCACGATGGCGTTCGAACTGCTGATGAAAATGCTAGTTCGGGGCTGATGATCCCATTCCAGCCACCGAAGAAATTGCGGGGCATCCACTAGTGGTGCGCTGAAGAAATCGAACAAGGCAGGCAATCTGCATCGATTGCGCTGAAGAAATTCAACCAGACTCCTCGGCTCCTCCTGCACCAACTCCAACTCCAACTCTTCCATCCGCCTCGAGGTGAAGAAAACCAAGGCTGCGAGCGAGCTGCTGTGAAGAAAAGGAAGGCATCACCGTGTGTCACATTCTTGACTGCGAAGAAAATGAAGCCAATGACCAGCTCATTCGAAAATCAATTGATGTTGTTCGATTTCCTCCATGCCATCAAAGGACCTTGTTCCTTTTGGAGAAGACTATGAGATCCCAATCAGATCGATGAAGAACATCATTCTGCTGCTTCGTCGAGCAGATTGATGAAGAAATTGAAGTGGGCGCAATCCCTTCAACCCCAGTCATTTCCTCACCTATGCTTCAGTTCACATTGAAGAGGCTGGTGTTGAGAAATTGAAGATGAAGATGTGGATATAGGGTGCACCACACGGTGATGAATGATGACTTTTGGGAAAGTCTTCATCCCAATACTCCTCTCTTCACCCGCTCCAACAGATTCCTCGGTCCCTGCACAAACAGTCCAAATGGACTCAAGAAACTCAACCCACTTGCTCAGTGCATGAAGAAATTCCAGCCACTAGTCTTTGATGAACTTTCTTCTTCTTGATCCTCGATCTGCACTTTTCGAGGAACAAGAAATTCCTCGGCTGAAGAACCTGAACTTGCGATTCACGAGGTGGTGATGCAACTCATCGACACCCTCTGCCCAAGCAAAAGAATCCGTTCTCAAGCAAACAAAAGTTCAAGGCTGATGATTTCTTTGCCGAGCACGTATTCTTCACTGACTATAATCCATATGATTCTGCTCGCATTAGGAAGAGGTGTTTCTGGACTACCAGCCAAGCCAACTTCTATTCCTCAGTGCTCTTCAACAAAGATAAAGTCTTCGATCATGCTCATATTCCTCATGTGGACATGGAGTCTCTGCCAGCTTTGAGCCAGTCCTCGGTGTTCTTCACGATGCGAGACTTCTGAATTTCTGCTGATATCTGTGGATCGGAATGAAGAACTAATTCTTCAATTCTATGCAATGCTGCACATCAGCGGAGACGCTGAAGACGTGAACTCATGGGTATTATACTGGATGTCTGAAAATACTCACTACAAGGCACCAGCAATTGAATTGCTTCGTGCTCTACCACTCAGTCCTCCACTTGATGGTGCTCGTTGTATCTACAACGAACCAGAACTTTCAAATCACTATATGCAAGTGCTGATGAAGCCTTTGAAGCCAAGGCAGGCCCCAAGAACCAAATTCCTGTTGGGGAACGTAGCAGAAATTCAAAATTTTCCTACGTGTCACCAAGATCTATCTATGGAGAAACTAGCAACGAGGGGAAGAGAGTGCATCTACATACCCTTGTAGATCGCTAAGCGGAGGCGTTCAAGTGAACGGGTTGATGGAGTCGTACTCGTCGTGATTCAGATCACCGATGATCAAGTGCGAGCAGACGGCACCTCCGCGTTCAACACACGTACAGCCGGTGGCGTCTCCCACGCCTTGATCCAGCAAGGAGAGAGGGAGAGGTTGAGGAAGACTCCATCCAGCAGCAGCACAACGGCATGGTGGTGATGGAGGAGCGTGGCAATCCCAGAGGCTTCGCCAAGCACCAAGGGAGAGGAGGAGGAGGAGGGCGGGGCTGCACCAAGAGGAGAGGTTCTCGTGTGTCCGGGCAGCCCAAAACCTCAAGTATATATAGGGGAAAGGGGCTGCGCCCCTTTAGGGTTTCCACCCCAAGGGTGCGGCCAGCCCTAGATGGGACTAGGGGCGGCCAAGAGGGGAGGAGTGCCTCCCAAGTCAAGTGGAGGCCCTCCCCTTAGGGTTTCCCCCTCCCATGCGCATGGGCCTTGGGGGCTGGTTCCTTGGCCCATTATGGCTAGGGCGCCCCCTACAGCCCATGCTACTGTATTGGACGTGGTGGAAC
The DNA here is from genome assembly GCA_021605205.1 of Aegilops longissima. Taxonomy (NCBI): domain Eukaryota; kingdom Viridiplantae; phylum Streptophyta; class Magnoliopsida; order Poales; family Poaceae; genus Aegilops; species Aegilops longissima. The sequence continues at coordinate 576,714,312 of CM038680.1, read as the reverse complement.
AATTTCCGGACCTCCGGACCCCTCCGAATCCTCCGAACCTTCGAAGCTTCCGGTACAATACCGAAAAACCCGAACTTTTCCTAACCCGAACAACAACTTTCCATATATAAATCTTTACCTCCGGACCATTCCGGAACTCCTCGCGACGTCCGGGATCTCATCCGGGACTCCGAACAACATTCGGTAACCACATACAAACTTCCTTTATAACCCTAGCGTCATCGAACCTTAAGTGTGTAGACCCTACGGGTTCGGGAATCATGCAGACATGACCGAGACGTTCTCCGGTCAATAACCAACAGCGGGATCTGGATACCCATGTTGGCTCCCACATGTTCCACGATGATCTCATCGGATGAACCACGATGTCAAGGACTCAATCGATCCCGTATACAATTCCCTTTGTCTAGCGGTATTGTACTTGCCCGAGATTCGATCGTCGGTATACCGATACCTTGTTCAATCTCGTTACCGCAAGTCTCTTTACTCGTTCCGTAACACATCATCCGTGATCAACCCCTTGGTCACATTGTGCACATTATGATGATGTCCTACCGAGTGGGCCCAGAGATACCTCTCCGTTTACGGAGTGACAAATCCAGCCTCGATCCGTGTCAACCCAATGGTCACTTTCGGAGATACCTGTAGTGCACCTTTATAGTCACCCGATTACGTTGTGACGTTTGATACACCCAAAGCACTCCTACGGTATCCGGAATTGCACGATCTCATGGTCTAAGGAAGAGATACTTGACATTAGAAAAGCTTTAGCATACTAACTACTACGATCTTTGTGCTAGGCTTAGGATTGGGTCTTGTCCATCACGTCATTCTCCTAATGACGTGATCCGTTATCAATGACATCGATGTCCATAGTCAGAAACCATGACTATCTGTTGACCAACGAGCTAGTCTACTAGAGGCTTACTAGGGACGATTGTAGTCTATGTATTCACACATGTATTGCTGTTTCCGGTCAATACAATTATAGCATGAATAATAAACGATTATCATGAACAAGGAAATATAATAATAACTAATTTATTATTGCCTCTAGGGCATATTTCCAACAGTCTCCCACTTGCACTAGAGTCAATAATCTAGTTCACATCGCCATGTGATTAACACTGATAGGTCACATCGCCATGTGACCAACATCCAAAGAGTTTACTAGTGTCTTAAACTAGTTCACATCACCATGTGATTAAGTCTCAATGAGTTCTGGGGTTTGATCATGTTTTGCTTGTGAGAGAGGTTTTAGTCAACGGGTCTGAACCTTTCAGATCCGTGTGTACTTCGCAATTTTCTATGTCATATTGTAAATGCTGATTTCACGCTCCACTTGGAGCTATTCCAAATGGTTGCTCCACTATACGTATCCGGTTTGCTTCTCAGAGTCACTCGGATAGGTGTTAAAGCTTGCATCGACGTAACCCTTTACGCCGAACTCATTATCACCTCCATAATCGAGAAACACTTCCTTATTTACTCCAAGGACAATTTTGACCGCTGTCCAATGATCCCAATTCCTGGATCATTCTTGTACCCCTTGACTGACTCATGGCAAGGCACACTTCCGGTGCGGTACACAACATAGCATATTGTAGAGCCTACGTCTGAAGCATAGGGGACGACCTTCGTCCTTTCTCTCTCTTCTGCCGTGGTCGAGCTTTAACTCTTAACTTCATACCTTACAACTCAGGCAAGAACTCCTTCTTTGACTGATCCATCTTGAACACTTTCAAGATTATGTCAAGGTATGTGCTCATTTGAAAGTATTATTAAACATTTTGATCTATCTTATAGATCTTGATGCTTATTGTTCAAGTAGCCTAATCCAGGTTTTCCATTTAAAAACACTTTTCAAACTACCCTATATGCTTTCTAGAAATTCTACATCATTTCTGATCATCAATATGTCAACAACATATACTCATCCGAAATTCTATAGTGCTCCCACTCACTTCTTTGGAAATACAAGTTTCTCATAAACTTTGTATAAACCCAAAATCTTTGATCATCCTATCAAAGTGCATATTCCAACTCCGAGATGCTTACTCCAGTCCTTAGAAGGGATCGCTGGAGCTAGCATACCTTTTAGCATCCTTAGGATCGACAAGACTTTCTGATTGTATCACATACAACCTTTCCTTCTGGCCGGTAAGGAAACTCGTTTTGACATCCATCTGCCAGATTTCATAAATGCAGCTAACGCTAACATGATTCCGACGGACTTAAGCATCGCTACGAATGAGAAAATCTCATCGTAGTCAACTTCTTGAACTTGTGAAAAACTCTTCGCCACAAGTCGAGCTTCATAGACGGTGATATTACCGTCCACGTCCGTCTTCTTCTTAAAGATCCATTCATCTCAATGGCTTGCCGCTCATCGGGCAAGTCCACCAAAGTCCATGCTTTGTTCTGATACATGGATCCTATCTCGGATTTTATGGTTTCTAACCATTTGTCGGAATTTGGGCCCACCATCGCTTCTCCATAGCTCGTAGGTTCATTGTTGTCTAGCAACATGACCTTCAAGACAGGATTGCGTATCACTCTGAAGTAGTACGCATCCTTGTCACCCTACGAGGTTCGGTAGTGACTTGATCCGAAACTTCATGATCACTATCATAAGCTACTACTTCAATTGGTGTAGGTGCCACAGGAACAACTTCCTGCGCCCTGCTACACACTAGTTGAAGTGACGGTTCAATAACCTCATCAAGTCTCCACCATCCTCCCACTCAACTTTTCGAGACAAACTTTTCCTCGAGAAAGGACCCGATTCAAGAAACAATCCCTATTGCTTTCGGATCTGAATTAGGAGGTATACCCAACTGTTTTGGGTGTCCTATGAAGATGCATTTTATCCGCTTTGGGTTCGAGCTTATCAACCTGAAACTTTTTCACATAAGCGTCGGAGCCCCAAACTTTCAAGAAACGACAACTTAGGTTTCTCCAAACGGTGTCGTCTCAACGGAATTACGTGGTGCCCCATTAAAGTGAGTGCGGTTGTCTCTAATGCCTAACCCATGAACGATAGTGGTAATTTGATAAGAGACATCATGGTACGCACCATATCCAATAGAGTGCAACTATGATGTTCGGACACACCATCACACTATGGTGTTCCAGTGATATTAATTGTGAAACAATTTGCACAATGTCTTAATTGTGTGCCAAAACTCGTAACTCAGATATTCATCTCTATGATCATATCATAGATATTCTATCCTCTTGTCACGAAGATCTTAAACTTCACTCTCAAATTACTTGAACCATTCAATAATTCAGACTTGTGTTTCATCAAGTAAATATACTCAATATCTACTCGAATCATCGTGAAGTAAGAACATAACGATATTCATTTGCATGCCTCAAGACTCATTGGACTGCACACATCAAAATGTGTCACTTCAACAAGTTGCTATCTTGTTCCATCTTACTGAAACCGAGGCTTTTCAGTCATCTTGCTCATGTGGTATGATTTGCATATCTCAAGTGATTCAAAATCAAGTGAGTCCAAACGATCCATCTGCATGGAGTTTCTTCATGCGTACACACCAATATGACTTACATGGCAGTGCCACAAGTAAGTGGTACTATCATTACTATCTTATACTTTTGGCACGAAAATGTGTATCACTACGATCGAGATTCAATAAACCATTTATTTAGGTGCAAGACCATTGAGGGTATCATTCAAATAAACAGAGTAACCATTATTCTCCTTAAATGAATAACCGTATTGCGATAGACATAATCCAATCATGTCTATGCTCAACGCAAACACCAAATGATAATTATTCTGGTTTAATACTAATCTTGATGGTAGAGGGAGCGTGCGATGTTTGATCATATCAACCTTGGAAACAATTCCAACACATATCGTCACTCACCTTTAGCTAGTCTCCTTTATTCCGTAGCTTTTATTTCGAGTTACTAACATTTAGCAACCGAACCGGTATCTAATACCACTGGTGCTACTAGGAGTACTAGTAAAGTACACATTAACATAATGTATATCAAATATACTTCTATCGACCTTGCCTGCCTTCTTATCTACCAAGTATCTAGGGTAATTCCGCTCCGATGGTTGTTCCCCTTATTCTGAAGCACTTAGTCTCGGGTTTGGGTTCAACCTTGGGTTTCTTCACCGGGCAACAACTGATTTGCTGTTTCATGAAGTGCCCCTTATTGCCCTTGCCCTTCTTGAAACTAGTGGTTTCACCAACCATCAACAATTGATGCTCCTTCTTGATTTCTACTTTCGTGATGTCAAACAACGCGAATACCTCAAGGATCATCATATCTATCCCTGATATGTTATAGTTCATCACGAAGCTCTAGCAGCTTGGTGGCAATGACTTTGGAGAAACATCACTATCTCATCTGGAAGATCAACTCCCACTCGATTCAAGTGATTGTTGCACTCAGACAATCTGAGCACAAGCTCAACGATTGAGCTTTTCTCCCTTAGTTTGTAGGCTAAGAAAATCGTCGGAGGTCTCATACCTCTTGACGTGGGCACGAGCCTGAAATCCCAATTTCAGCCCTCGAAACATCTCATATGTTCCGCGACGTTTCGAAAAACATCTTTCATGCCTCAACTCTAAACCGTTTAACTGAACTATCACGTAGTTATCAAGACGTGTATGTCCGATGTTCGCAACATCCACAGACGACGTTTGGGGTTTAGCACACTGAGCGGTGCATTAAGGACATAAGCTTTCTGCTGTCCGCATAATTGCTACTTTCAACTTTCAACTATATTTTCTCTAGGAACATATCTAAACAGTGGAACTAAAGCGCGAGCTCACGACATAATTTGCAAAGATCTTTAGACTATGTTCAAGATAATTAAGTTCATCTTATGAACTCCCACTCAGATAGACATCCCTCTGGTCATCTAAGTGATTACATGATCCGAGTCAACTAGGCCGTGTCCGATCATCACGTGAGACGGACTAGTCATCATCGGTGAACATCTTCATGTTGATCGTATCTACTATACGACTCATGCTCGACCTTCGGTCTCCATGTTCGAGGCCATGTCTGCACATGCTAGGCTCGTCAAGTTAACCCCAAGTGTTTTTGCTGTGTAAATCTGTCTTACACCCGTTGTATGTGAGCGTAAGAATCCATCACACCCGATCATCACGTGGTGCTTAGAAGCGACGAACTGTAGCAACGGTGCACAATCGGGGAGAACACTTCTTGAAATTTGTGTAAGGGATCATCTTATTTACTACCGTCGTTCTAAGTAAACAAGATGCATAAACATAATAAACATCACATGCAATTATATAGTAGTGACATGATATGGCCAATATCATATTGCTCCTTTGATCTCCATCTTGAGGGCTCCATGATCATCATTGTCACCGGCATGACACCATGATCTCCATCATCATGATCTCCATCATCGTGTCTTCATGAAGTTGTCTCGCCAACTATTACTTCTACTACTATGGCTACCGTTAGCAATAAAGTAAAGTAATTACATGGCGTTGTTCAATGACACGCAGGTCATACAATAAATAAAGACAACTCCTATGGCTCCTGCCGGTTGTCATACTCATCGACATGCAAGTCGTGAATCCTATTACAAGAACATGATCAATCTCATACATCACATATCATTCATCACATTCTTCTTGGCCATATCACATCACATAGCATACCCTGCAAAAACAAGTTAGGCGTCCTCTAATTGTTGTTGCATGTTTTACGTGGCTGCTATGGGTTTCTAGCAAAACGTTTCTTACCTCGCAAAACCACAACGTGATATGCCAATTGCTATTTACCCTTCATAAGGACCCTTTTCATCGAATCCGTTCCGACTAAAGTGGGAGAGACGGCACCGCTAGCCACCTTATGCACCAAGTGCATGTCGACCGGTGGAACCTGTCTCACGTAAGAGTACGTGTAAGGTCGGTCCGGGCCGCTTCATCCCACAATACCGTCGAAACAAGATTGGACTAGTAACGGTAAGCATATTGAACATCATCAACGCCCACAACTACTTTGTGTTCTACTCGTGCAAAGAATCTACGCAATAGACCTAGCTCTGATACCACTGTTGGGGAACGTAGCAGAAATTCAAAATTTTCCTACGTGTCACCAAGATCTATCTATGGAGAAACTAGCAACGAGGGAAGAGAGTGCATCTACATACCCTTGTAGATCGCTAAGCGGAAGCGTTCAAGTGAACGGGGTTGATGGAGTCGTACTCGTCGTGATTCAGATCACCGATGATCAAGTGCCGAACGGACGGCACCTCCGCATTCAACACACGTACAGCCGGTGGCGTCTCCCACGCCTTGATCCAGCAAGGAGAGAGGAGAGGTTGAGGAAGACTCCATCCAGCAGCAGCACAACGGCATGGTGGTGATGGAGGAGCGTGGCAATCCCGAGGCTTCGCCAAGCACCAAGGGAGAGGAGGAGGAGGAGGCGGGGGCTGCACCAAGAGGGAGAGGTTCTCGTGTGTGGGCAGCCCAAAACCTCAAGTATATATAGGGAAAGGGGGCTGCGCCCCTTTAGGGTTTCCCACCCCAGGGGTGCGGCCAGCCCTAGATGGGACTAGGGGCGGCCAGAGGGGAGGAGTGCCTCCCAAGTCAAGTGGAGGCCCTCCCCTTAGGGTTTCCCCCCTCCCATGCGCATGGGCCTTGGGGGCTGGTTCCTTGGCCCATTATGGCTAGGGCGCCCCCTACAGCCCATGCTACTGTATTGGACGTGGTGGAACAATTTCGGACCTCCGGACCCCTCCGAATCCTCCGAACCTTCCGAAGCTTCCTGTACAATACCGAAAAAACCCGAACTTTTTCCTAACCCAACAACAACTTTCCATATATAAATCTTTACCTCCGGACCATTCCGAACTCCTCGCGACGTCCGGGATCTCATCCGGACTCAACAACATTCGGTAACCACATACAAACTTCCTTTATAACCCTAGCGTCATCGAACCTTAAGTGTGTAGACCCTACGGGTTCGGGAATCATGCGATATGACCGAGACGTTCTCCGGTCAATAACCAACAGCGGATCTGGATACCCATGTTGGCTCCCACATGTTCCACGATGATCTCATCGGATGAACCACGATGTCAAGGACTCAATCGATCCGTATACAATTCCCTTTGTCTAGCGGTATTGTACTTGCCCGAGATTCGATCGTCGGTATACCGATACCTTGTTCAATCTCGTTACCCGCAAGTCTCTTTACTCGTTCCGTAACACATCATCCGTGATCAACCCCTTGGTCACATTGTGCACATTATGATGATGTCCTACCGAGTGGGCCCAGAGATACCTCTCCGTTTACGGAGTGACAAATCCAGCTCGATCCGTGTCAACCCAATGGTCACTTTCGGAGATACCTGTAGTGCACCTTTATAGTCACCCGATTCGTTGTGGACGTTTGATACACCCAAAGCACTCCTACGGTATCCGGAATTGCACGATCTCATGGTCTAAGGAAGAGATACTTGACATTAGAAAAGCTTTAGCATACTGAACTACACGATCTTTGTGCTAGGCTTAGGATTGGGTCTTGTCCATCACGCCATTCTCCTAATGACGTGATCCCGTTGTCAATGACATCCGATGTCCATAGTCAGAAACCATGACTATCTGTTGACCAACGAGCTAGTCTACTAGAGGCTTACTAGGGACGTATTGTAGTCTATGTATTCACACATGTATTGCTGTTTCCGGTCAATACAATTATAGCATGAATAATAAACGATTATCATGAACAAGGAAATATAATAATAACTAATTTATTATTGCCTCTAGGGCATATTTCCAACAATTCCTCGTCAAGGAATTATTGTATGTGCCTCAGACTGTCTATCGGATTCTGACGAAGACAATGAGTCCTATCAAAGGCCACGACTCGAATGATGAAGAAGTCGTTGGCATCATGAAGAATATGCTTTTCAACATCATCCATGGCGTTCCCGTCAACTTCCATGATTTCTTCATGAGGACTCTGGCAAACATTGCTATGTCACCATTTGAGCTGAAGCCTTATGCGCCTTGGATAATGAGATTCATCAGGACAAGGTCTTCACTCAATTACAAAGCTGATACTCTGAACCACTGCAGCTACTTGCCCCCGATTGAAGTCCTCAAACGGACATTTACCTTAGCTGATGACAAGGGCAAGGACACTGCTGGGATAGATGAAGGCATTCGTCCATTGGATGGACAGTTTTGCAAAGCAGCATCCTACTCCACCAATGATGACTCTGCCACACATGACTCCGCCGCAAATACCTCAGTCAAGCAAAGTCCTCAAGCTACTGCACCCAGGGTGATGACTGATCGTGAGTTACTCCTCAGTCTTCATCAGAAGGTTGATCGTAATCATAAATGGGTCAAGCGTCAGTTTGGTTCAATTCTTCACAACATGACCTCAACACACAATGCATTGAAGAAAAACCACCACTACCTCCATGAAACCTTCAAACGCACCTGGGCTGTTCTTTCACATGTCTACAGTGCAGAAGAACTGACGTCAATGGGACTCAAGGAAGAATTTGACTGGTCTGCACCTCCTCCGAAGAAATACAAGAAGGTCAAAGTTCCTTCCTTGGTGGCCAGCTCCTATTCTTCATCGCGCGACACTGATGAAAATGAAGACTTGGACGACACCGCGGCAGGTCCTACTACAACAACCGACCCCAACAACGCTGGCGCTCCTTCTTCAACTTGAAATTCTTCAGGAGCGTTAGTCCTCAGTTTCGATCCTTTTTGGTCATTCGATGACAAAGGGGGAGAAATTTGAGTTAGTCTTCAAGCGGGTCTAGTTTATTGCCTATATATAGTAATTTATTCTTGTTAAGTTACAACTCTCGTTCTTCTGAAACTTTTATTGGATCGAGTTGTAATCTTAAACCCGATGGTGCTTTGATACTTTTGATGCATTATGCTCTTGCACTATGCTCTGATTCTCTTGAGCTCCTTGAAAATCTTCATAGCAAATCTATTTGAGCTCTGATACTCTTGATGCGTTATTTTGCATGCTTGTTCCTTAATGTTATCGCACGCATGCTGAATAACATCAAGCACCATATTTCATCATGCATTTCAAATTCTTCATATTATATGTCAAATGCGTGTATGAATTACAAGATATAGGGGGAGATCTCCATGATTCAACTCTTCAAATGTGCATTGCCTCAAAAGCAAATTCCTCACTATGCACATCTTCAGGGGGAGTTCTTCTATATCTTGCAATCTAATTCCTCATTATCAGTATTTACACTTCATATGTTTATCCCCGTTGAAAACTTAACCTATGTTGTCATCAATCACCAAAAAGGGGGAGATTGTAAGTGCATCTAGTGCCCCTTAGTGATTTTGGTGGATTGAAGACTTATATGTTAAGGAACTAATGCGTTTGTGAGTGTACACAGGTCTATAAGTCTATGAGGAGTTTGATATTTACAGAGAAAGTCGACCCCTAAAAATGAAGTTCTTCGACTGAAGACTTTGATATTCTGAAGACTTTCTGAAGACTTTGAAAGTGAAGAAATTGGTGTGACCTTGAAGACTTGGTATTTAATTGAGGAACATGAAGTGTGAAGACTTTTGTTTTCGTAGTTTCATTTTTCTCTTTCTTGAGTCATAGGAAACACCGTACTGTTAAAGGGGGTCGAGGAAATACTAAGGAAAAATTTCCATGTGATGCTCAACTCAAAATCCTACACCTACCAATCCCTTCGAGTGAAGCCTTTGGAAATCTCATACAGTCCATCAATTTCTTCATGATAGAGACGAAGTTCTTCCGTCACCGAGAATTTGTTCTGACCGAGGAGTTAGGCATTTGCCGGTCATGGATTGCCTACACAAGAGGAACATGATAGCCCCGAGGAATTTGAGATTCAAATTTCCGATCGTTCTTGTGCTCTTGCACCTGTCCCAAAATATCTTATCCACCTAACGGTCATATCATTGAAGGGCATTTATGTCTTATCATGTCGGGCTGCTCCCTAGGCTATAAATAGCCGCCCCTACAACCACTAGCTGGTTGGCTGCTCGAGAGAACTTGACACTTGTCATTTGAGAGCAACCCATCCTCCGAGGACTTTGGCGAAAATCATAAAGTGAGGAAAACCCCAAAACCAAACCCCAACAAACCCAAAGTGATTGAGCATCATCAAGAAATTGATCCTCGTGGATCCGACGCTTGTTACCTTTGAAGACTGTGCTTCTTCCAGACGGTTAGGCATCATGGTCTAGAGCATCCAAGAGGAATTGTGGATCGCCGAGTGACCAAGTCTGTGAAGGTTTGGAAGTCGCTGAAGACTTACCACGAGTGATTGGATGAGGTCTGTGACCTTAGTTCAAGGAGAATACGGTGAGGACTTGGTGTCTGAGCTGCGTGCTCAGCGACCGGGTGTCCGGACTGTGTGTCCTCGAGTTTAAATACTCGGCCGCTCCAACCAGACGTATAACCGAGACAGCAGTTGGAACTGGTCTACCAAATCATTGTCTTCACCAACCTAACTGGTTCTATTTCCTCAACCCTTTCATTTCCTCATTCTTGTGTTGAGTGTTTGTTCATATCTGTGTTTGAATACTTTGATCAAGACTTTCTCAATTTCCTCGCTTCAATTTCTTGATCTGTTTGTCTTCATCTTGTGTTATCCTGTGATTACGCTTTCTGTACTCTGTGCTAGTCTTCATTTCATCATGATGACCATGCGTGTATTCTGTTATGCTTACTTCTAAGTATTTATTCTGCTGCAAGTAGTTCTTCGCTAAGGAATTTCCTCACCGGCAAATTCCTCAGTGAAGAATTCATAAAAATCGCCTATTCACCCCCCCTCTAGTCGATATAACACACTTTCAAGAAGATTGGCAAGCAAGTTGCCACTCCCATGAAGAAGCCCAAAGCTAGACCCAAGCCTAAAACTAAGTGCTTCTACTGCAAAGGAAATGGTCACTGAAAGCGGAACTGCCCCAAATACTTGGCGGATAAGAAGGATGGCAAAGTGAACAAAGGTATATATGATATACATGTTATTGATGTGTAATTTACTAGTGTTCATAGCAACCCCTGGGTATTTGATACCAGTTCAGTTGTTGAGATTAGTAACTCGAAACAGGAGTTGCAGAATGAACAGAGACTAGTTAAGAGCGAAGTGACGATGTATCTTGGAAGTGATTCTAAGGTTGATACGATCACCATCGCACACTCCCTCTACCTTCGGGATTAGTGTTGAACCTAAAAATAAATGTTATTTGGTGTTTGCGTTAAGCATGAATATGATTATATCATGTTTATTGCAATACGATTATTCATTTAAGTAAGAGAATAATTGTTGTTCTATTTACACAAATAAAACCTTATGTGGTCATAAACCCAAGGTGAATGGTTTATTGAATCTCGATCTTAGTGATACACGCATTCATGATATTGATGCTAAAAGATGCAAAGTTGATAATGATAGTGCAACATACTTGTGGCAATACCGTTTAGGTCATATTGGTGTAAAGCGCATGAGGAAACTCCATGCAGATGGACTTTTGGAATCACTTGATTATGAATCATTTTGATACTTGCGAACCATGCCTCATGGGCAAGATGACTAAAGCTCCGTCAACGGAACAATGAAGCGAGTTAATGACTTATTGGAAATAATGCATACTGATGTATGCGGTTCGGTGAGTGTTGAGGAACGCGACGGGTATCGTTATTTTCTGACCTTCACAGATCATTTAAGAAGATATGGGTAGATCTACTTAATGAAATACAAGTCTGAAACATTTGAAAAGTTCAAATAATTTCAGAATGAAGTAGAGAATCACCGTAACAAGAAAATGGAGTTTCTACGATCTGATTGTGGAGGCAAATATTTGAGTTACGAGTTTGGCCTTCATTTGAAATAATGTGGAATAATTTCACAACTCACACCACTCGGAACACTACAGCGTAATGGTGTGTCCGAACATCATAACCATTTAGATATGGTGCAATCTATGATGTCTCTTACCGACTTACCACTATCGTTTTGGGGTTATGCGTTAGATACAACTGCATTGCATTCACGTTAAATAGGGCACCGTCTAAATCTATTGAGATGACACCGTATGAACTATGGTTTGGCAAGAAACCTAAACCATCGTTGCAAGATCTTTGTTGCCGGGAATGGAACCTTTCTAGAGAAGGAGTTTCTCTCTAAAGAACTGAGTGGGGGGAAAGTAGAACTTGATGAGGTAACTGTACCTTCTCTCGAATTGGGAAGTAGCTCATCATAGAAAACCGTTCCGGTGATGCCTACACCAACTAGAGAGGAAGCTAATGATGATGATCATGAAACTTCAGATCAAGTTACTGCTGAACCTCGTACGTTAACCAGAGCATGATCCACACCAGAGTGGTATGGTAATCCTATTCTGGAAGTCACGTTACTAGACCATGATGAACCTACAAACTATGAAGAAGCTATGATGAGCCCCGATTCAAATAAATGGCTTGAGGCCGTGAAATCTGAGATAGGATCCATGTATGAGAACAAAGTGTGGACTTTGGTGGACTTGCCCGATGATCGGCAAGCCATTGAGAATAGATGGATCTTCAAGAGGAAGACGGACACTGATGGCAGTGTTACTATCTACAAAGCTCGACTTGTCGCAAAAGGTTTTTGAAAAGTTCAAGGAGTTGACTACGATGAGACTTTCTCATCCATAGCGATGCTTAAGTCTGTCTGAATCATGTTAGCAATTGCCGCATTTTATGATTATGAAAGCTGGCAAATGGATGTCAAAGCTGCATTCCTTAATGGATTTCTTAAAGAAGAGTTGTATATGATGCAACCAAAAGGTTTTGTCGATCCTAAAGGTGCTAACAAAGTGTGCAAACTCCAGTGATCCATCTATGGCTGGTGCAAACATCTCGGAGTTGGAATATATGCTTTGATAAGGTGATCAAAGCATATGGTTTTATACAGAATTATGGTGAAGCCTGTATTTACAAGAAAGTGAGTGGGAGTTCTATAGCATTTCTGATATTATATGTGGATGACATATTGTTGATCGGGAATGATATAGAATTTCTGGATAGCATAAAAGGATTCTTGAATAAGAATTTTTCAATGAAAGACCTCAGTGGAGCTGCTTATATATTGAGCATCAAGATCTATAAATATAGATCAAGACGCTTGATTGGACTTTCACAAAGCACATACCTTGACAAGGTTTTTAAGGAGTTCAAGTTGGATCACTCAAAGAAAGGGTTCTTACCTGTGTTACAAGGTGTGAAGTTGAGTAAGACTCAAAACCCGACCACAGCAGAATATATAGAGAGAATGAAAGTCATTCCCTATGCCTCAGTCATAGGTTCTATAAAGTATGCCATGTTGTGTACCAAACCTGTTGTTTACCTTGCCATAAGTTTGGCAGCGAGGTACCAATAATGATCCAGGAGTAGATCACTAGACAACGGTCAAAATTATCCTTAGAGGACTAAGGAAATATTTCTTGGTTATGGAGGTGATAAGGAGTTCGTCATAAAGAGTTATGTCAGTTCCAGCTTTTACACCGATCCAGATGACTCTGAGTCTCAATCTGGATACGTATTGAAAATGGGAGCAATTAGCTAGAGTAGCTCCATGCAGAGCATTGTAGACATAGAAATTTGCAAAATACATACAAATCTGAATGTGGCAGACCTGTTGACTAAACTTCTCTCACAAGCAAAACATGATCACACGTTAGTACTCTTTGGGTGTTAATCACATAGGAATGTGAACTAAATTATTGCCTCTAGTAAACCCTTTGGGTGTTGGTCTCATGGCGATGTGAACTATGGGTGTTAATCACATAAAGATGTGAAAAATTGGTGTTAAATCACATGGCGATGTGAACTAGATTATTGACTCTAGTGCAAGTGGGAGACTAAAGGAAATATGCCCTAGAGGCAATAATAAAGGTGTTATTTTATATTTCCTTATATGATGATAAATGTTTATTATTCATGCTAGAATTGTATTAACCGGAAACTTGATACATGTGTGGATACATAAACAAAACACCGTGTCTCGATAACCCTCTACTAGACTAGCTCGTTAATCAAAGATGGTTAAGTTTCCTAACCATGGACATTAGTTGTCATTTGATAATGGGATCACATCATTAGGAGAATGATGTGATGGACAAGACCCATCCGTTAGCTTAGCATATTGATCGTTCAGTTTTATTGCTATTGCTTTCTTCATGTCAAATACATATTCCTTCGACTATGAGATTATGCAACTCCTGAATACCGGAGGAATACCTTGTATTCTATCCATCACAACATAATTGGGTGATTATAAAGATGCTCTACAGGTATCTCCGAAGGCGTTTATTGGGTTGGCATAGATCGAGATTAGGATGTATCACCCCGAGTATCGGAGAGGTATCTCTGGGCCCTCTCGGTAATACACTTCATAAGAAGCCTTGCAAGCAAAGTAGCTAACGAGTTAGAGGATGATGCATTACAGAACGAGTAAAGAGACTTGCCGGTAACGAGATTGAACTAGGTATGTGGATACCGACGATCGAATCTCGGGCAAGTAACATACCGATGGACAAAGGGAATAACATATGTTGTCATAACGGTTTGACCGGTAAAGATCTTCGTAGAATATGTAGGACCCAATATGAGCATCCAGGTTCCTCTATTGGTTATTGACCGGAGAGGTGTATCGGTCATGTCTACATAGTTCTCGAACCCGTAGGGTCTGCACGCTTAACGTTCGATGACGATATAGTATTATATGAGTTTTGTGATTTGGTGACTGAATGTTGTTCGGAGTCCCGGATGAGACCACAGACATGATGAGGAGTCTCGAAATGGTCGAGAGGTAAAGATTGATAAATAGGACGATGGTATTCGGACACGGGAAGTGTTCCGGAAGGTATCGGGTACTTATCGGGTTACCGGAAGGTGTTTCGGGTACCCCCGGCAATCCTATGGGCCATATGGGCCTTGTGAAGGGACACACCAGCCCACAAGGGGCTGGTGCGCCCTATAAGGCTATAGGAGGAGGAGAAGGAAAGGGGGGAAGGGAAAGGAAAGTGTGAATTAGGATTCCCACATCCTTCCCCCACCCCCTGTTTCCTTCCTCTTCATGCATACATGGAAGGGGGGGGGGGGCGCAGGGCAAGGCAGGGCCCCTAGGTGGCGGTGGCCAACCCTCCCACCAATATATATGTGGGGAGGGGAGCCTAGAACACATGAGACATCAATTGTTTGCCGTGTGCGGCGCCCCCTTTCACGGTTTACACCCCCGGTCATATTCTCGCGGTGCTTAGGCGAAGCCCTGTGTAAATCACTTCACCATCACCGTCACCATGCCGTTGTGTTGACAGAACTCATCTACTTCCTCGACACCTTGCTGGATCAAGAAGGCAAGGGACGTCATCGCGTTGAACGTGTGTAGAACTCGGAGGTGCCGTACATTCGGTACTTGATCGGTCGGAGCTAGAAGAAGTTCGACTACATCAACCACATTGTCAAACGCCTCCGCTTTCGGTCTACGAGGGTACGTGGACACACTCTCCCCCTCTCGTTGCTATGCATCTCCTAGATAGATCATGCGTGAGCGTAGGATTTTTTTTTTGAAATTTCATGCTACGTTTCCCAATAGTGGCATCTGAGCCAAGTCTATGCGTAGATGATATGCACGAGTAGAACACAAAGAGTTGTGGGCGGTGATCATCATAATTCTTACCACCAATGTCTTATTTTGATTCGGCGGTTTTTTTGGATGAAGCAATGCTACCTCTTGAGCACTGCATTGGTTTTCCCTTGAAGATGAAAGGGTGACGCAGAAAAGTAGCGTAAGTATTTCCCTTAGTTTTTGAGAACCAAGGTATCAATCTAGTAGGAGGCTACGCGCGAGTCCCTCGTACCTGCACAATACAAATAAATCCTCGCAACCAATGCGATAAGGGGTTGTCAATCCCTTCACGGTCAATTACGAGAGTGAGATCTGATAGATATGATAGGATAATATTTTTGGTATTTTTGTGATAAAGATGCAAAGTAAAATAAAAGCAAAGTAAAAAGCAAAGGAAATAACTAAGTGTTGGAAGATTTATATGATGAAGATAGACCCGGGGGCCATAGGTTTCACTAGTGGCTTCTCTCAAGAGCATAAGTATTTTACGGTGGGTGAACGAATTACTGTTGAGCAATTGACAGAATTGAGCATAGTTATGAGAATATCTAGGTATGATCATGTATATAGGCATCACGTCCGAGACAAGTAGACCGACTCCTGCCTGCATCTACTACTATTACTCCACTCATCGACCGCTATCCAGCATGCATCTAGAGTATTAAGTTCATGAAAACAGAGTAACACCTTAAGCAAGATGACATGATGTAGAGGGATAAATTCATGCAATATGATAAGAACCCAATCTTGTTATCCTCGATGGCAACAATACAATACGTGCCTTGCTGCCCCTACTGTCACTTGGAAAGGACACCGCAAGATTGAACCCAAAGCTAAGCACTTCTCCCATTGCAAGAAAGATCAATCTAGTAGGCCAAACCAAACTGATAATTCAAAGAGACTTGCAAAGATAACCAATCATACATAAAATAATTCAGAGAAGATTCAAATATTGTTCATAGATAATCTTGATCATAAACCCACAATTCATCGGTCTCAACAAACACACCGCCAAAAGAATATTACATCGAATAGATCTCCATGAGAGAGGGGGAGAACATTGTATTGAGATCCAAAGAGAGAGAAGAAGCCATCTAGCTACTAACTATGGACCCGAAGGTCTGAGGTAAACTACTCACACTTCATCGGAGAGGCTATGGTGTTGATGTAGAAGCCCTCCATGATGGATGCCCCCTCCGGCGGACCTCCAGAGCAGGCCCCAAGATGGGATCTGTGGGTACAGAAGGTTGCGGCGGTGGAATTAGGTTTTTGGCTCCGTATCTGATCGTTTGGGGGTACGTAGGTATATATAGGAGGAAGGAGTACGTTGGTGTGGAGCAACAGGGGGCCCACGAGGGTGGAGGGCGCGCCCTGGGGGGGGGGGCGCCCCCTACCTCGTGGCCTCATCTTTTGTTTCTTGACGTTGGGTCCAAGTCTCCCGGATCATAATCTTCCTAAAAATCATGTTCCCGAAGGTTTCATTCCGTTTGGACTCCGTTTGATATTCCTTTTTTGCGAAACTCTGAAATAGGCAAAAAACAACAATTCTGGGCTGGGCCTCCGGTTAATAGGTTAGTCCCAAAAAATAATATAGAAGTGAATAATAAAGCCCAATAATGTCCAAAGCAGTAGATAATATAGCATGGAGCAATCAAAAATTATAGATACGTTGGAGACGTATCAAGCATCCCAAGCTTAATTCCTGCTCATCCTCGAGTAGGTAAATGATAAAAAAGATAATTTTTGATGTGGAGTGCTACTTGGCATAATTTTAATGTAATTCTTGTTAATTGTGGTATGAATATTCAGATCCGAAAGATTCAAGATAAAAGTTCATATTGACATAAAAATAATAATACTTCAAGCATACTAACTAAGCAATTATGTCTTCTCAAAATAACATGGCCAAAGAAAATTCATCCCTACAAAATCATATAATTTAGTCATGCTCCATTTTCGTCACACAAGAATGCTCTCATCATGCACAACCCTGATGACAAGCCAAGCAATTGTTTCATACTTGAGAAATCTCAAACCTATAAACTTTCACGCAATATATGAGCGCGAGCCATGGACATAGCACTATGGGTGGAATAGAATATGATGATGGGGGTTATGAGGAGAAGACAAGAAAGGAGAAAGTCTCCATCAACGAGGCTAATCAATGAGCTATGGAGATGCCCATCGATTGATTTTAATGCAAGGATTAGGGATTGCC
The DNA here is from genome assembly GCA_021605205.1 of Aegilops longissima. Taxonomy (NCBI): domain Eukaryota; kingdom Viridiplantae; phylum Streptophyta; class Magnoliopsida; order Poales; family Poaceae; genus Aegilops; species Aegilops longissima. Next base: position 576,696,415 of record CM038680.1, on the reverse strand, counting down.
ATGCAACAGATGCACTAGAGCTATAAATGTATGAAAGCTCAACAAAAGAAACTAAGTGGGTGTGCATCCAACTTGCTTGCTCACGAAGACCTAGGGCACTTGAGGAGGCCCATTGTTGGAATATACAAGCCAAGTTCTATAATGAAAAATTCCCACTACTATATGAAAGTGACAAAACAAGAGATTCCCTATCATGAAGATTATGGTGCTACTTTTAAGCACGAGTGTGGCAAAGGATAGTAGCATTGTCCCTTCTCTCCTTTTCTCTCATTTTTTGGGCCTTCCCTTTTTTATGGCCTTTCTCTTTTTTTATTCCTCACTTGGGACAATGCTCTAGAAAATGATGATCATCACACTTCTATTTATTTACAACTCAATGATTACAACTCGATACAAGAACGAAGTATGACTCTATATGAATGCCTCCGGCGGTATACCGGGATATGCAATGAACCAAGAGTGACATGTATGAAAGAATTATGAACGGTGGCTTTGCCACAAATACTATGTCAACTACATGATCATGCTAGCAATATGACAATGATGAATGTGTCATGATAAATGGAATGGGGGAAAGTTCCATGGCAATATATCTCGGAATGGCTATGGAAATGCCATAATAGGTAGGTATGGTGGATGTTCTGAGAAAGATATAAGGAGGTTTTTGTGTGAAAGAGCGTATCATATCACGGGGTTTGGATGCACCGGCGAAGTTTGCACCAACTCTCAATGTGAGAAAGGGCAATGCACGATACCGAAGAGGCTAGCAATGATGGAAGGGTGAGAGTGCGTATAATCCATGGACTCAACATTAGTCATAAAGAACTCACATACTTATTGCAAAAATCTACAAGTCATCAAAAACCAAGCACTACACGCATGCTCCTAGGGGGATAGATTGGTAGGAAAAGACCATCGCTCGTCCCCGACCGCCACTCATAAGGAAGACAATCAAAGAACACCTCATGTTTCAAATTTGTTACATAACGTTTACCATACGTGAATGCTACGGGACTTGCAAACTTCAACAAAAGCATTTCTCAAATTCACAACTACTCAACTAGCACGACTTTGATATTATTACCTCCATATCTCAAAACAATCATCAAGCATCAAACTTCTCTTAGTATTCAACACACTCATAAGAAAGTTTTTATTATTCTTGAATACCTAGCATATTAGGATTATTTAAGAAAATTACCATGCTATTTAAGACTCTCAAAATAATCTAAGTGAAGAATGAGAGATCAATTGTTTCTATAAAACAAATCCACCACAGTGCTCTAAAAGATATAAGTGAAGTACTAGAGCAAAACTATATAACTCAAAAGATATAAGTGAAGCACAAAGAGTATTCTAATAATTTCCAAATCATGTATGGCTCTTTAAATAGGTGTGTATAGCAAGGATGATTGTGGTAAACTAAAAAGCAAAGATTCAAATCATACAAGACGCTCCAAGCAAAACACATATCATGTGGTGAATAAAAATATAGCTCCAAGTAAAGTTACCGATGGAAGTAGATGAAAGAGGGAATGCCTTCCGGGGCATCCCCAAGCTTTGTCTCTTTGGTGTCCTTAGGTTATCTTGGGGGTTCCATGGGCATCCCCAAGCTTAGGCTCTTGCCATTCCTTGTTCCATAATCCATCAAAACTTTCACCCAAAACTTGAACACTTCACAACACAAAACTCAAGAAATCTCGTGAGCTCCGTTAGCGAAAGAAAACAAAAGACCACTTCAAGGTACTGTAATGAACTCATTCTTTATTTATATTGGTGTTAAAACTACTGTATTCCAACTTCTCTATGGTTTATAAACTATTTTATTAGCCATAGATTCATCAAAATAAGCAAACAACACACGAAAAACAGAATCTGTCAAAAACAGAACAGTCTGTAGTAATCTGTAACCAACGCAAACTTCTGGAACTCCAAAATATCAGCCAAAATAGGACGACCTAGGCAATTTGTTTATTGATCATAAGCAATTGGAATCAGTATTTTATCACGTTCTGGTGATTTTTAACATTGTTTTCATGAACAGAAAGTTTCTGGAAATTTCTGCAAGATCAAATAACTATCATCCAAGAAGATCCTATAGGTTTAACTTGGCACAAACACTAATTAAAACATAAGAAAACATCTAACCAGAGCCTAGAACAAATATTTATTCCTAAACAGAAGCAAAAAGCAAAAAAACTAAAATAAAATTGGGTTGCCTCCCAACAAGCGCTATCGTTTAACGCCCCTAGCTAGGCATAAAAGCAAGGATAGATCTTAGGTATTGCCATCTTTGGTTTTCAACTTTTTAGCGGAATCAAGCTCGAATCCGGGAGGTTCTTTACTTTCCCTTCATATTCTGAAATTTTTAGATCTAAATAATCCAACCACTTATTGCAAAGAGTAATCAACATATTCATGCGGTGAATATTTCCGCTAACGTTCTTAAGAGGTTCAAGAGACTTCTGTAAAATCTTAGTAACTTCACAACTTTTTTCAAAAACTTGTGTCTCTTCCTGTGTATGATGAGGCCCCTTTTGTTGAGGTAGTGTTCCCACTATACCTTCTATAACTTCATGCGCAATATGGGGATCAATTTCAATAAAATTGCCTTTGGCAATGCAATCCAAGAGTTGTCTATGAGACATATTTAATCCAACATAAAAATTGCGAAGCAAAATTCTCAGGTTCACTTCAAAGGTACAATTATGGTAAGATTCCATTATTCTCAACCAGGCATCTTTTAAGTTTTCTCCTTGTCTTTGTTTGAAGTGAAAGACTTCAAACTCAGGGGACAACGGAGTTGATAAGGGACTAGCCATAACAACAAGGAAGTAAAAAAAGAGGCGGACGAAAAAGAGAGGGCGAATAAAATGGCAATGGTGAAGTGGGGGAGAGGAAAACGAGAGGCAAATGGCAAATAATGTAATGCGGGAGATAAGGGATTGTGATGGGTACTTGGTATGTTGACTTTTGCGTAGAACTCCCCGACAATGACGCCAAAAATCCTTCTTGCTACCTCTTGAGCACTGCGTTGGTTTTCCCTTGAAGAGGAAAGGGTGATGCAGCAAAGTAGCGTAAGTATTTCCCTCAGTTTTTGAGAACCAAGGTATCAATCCAGTAGGAGGCTACGTGCGAGTCCCTCGTACATGCACAATACAAATAAATCCTCGCAACCAACGCGATAAGGGGTTGTGAATCCCTTCACAGTCAATTACGAGAGTGAGATCTGATAGATATGATAGGATAATATTTTTGGTATTTTTGTGATAAAGATGCAAAGTAAAATAAAAGAAAAGGAAATAACTAAGTTTGGGAAGATTAATATGATGAAGATAGACCCGGGGGGCATAGGTTTCACTAGTGGCTTCTCTCAAGAGCATAAGTATTTTACGGTGGGTGAACGAATTACTGTTGAGCAATTGACAGAATTGAGCATAGTTATGAGAATATCTAGGTACGATCATGTATATAGGCATCATGTCCGAGACAAGTAGACCGACTCCTTCCTGCATCTACTACTATTACTCCACTCATCGACCGCTATCCAGCATGCATCTAGAGTATTAAGTTCATGAAAACAGAGTAACGCCTTAAGCAAGATGACATGATGTAGAGGGATAAATTCATGCAATATGATAAAAACCCCATCTTGTTATCCTCGATGGCAACAATACAATACGTGCCTTGTTGCCCCTATTGTCACTGGGAAAGGACACCGCAAGATTGAACCCAAAGCTAAGCACTTCTCCCATTGCAAGAAAGATCAATCTAGTAGGCCAAACCAAACTAATAATTCGAAGAGACTTGCAAAGATAACCAATCATACATAAAATAATTCAGAGAAGATTCAAATATTGTTCATAGATAATCTTGATCATAAATCCACAATTCATCGGTCTCAACAAACACACCGCAAAAAGAAGATTACATCGAATAGATCTCCACGAGAGAGGGGGAGAACATTGTATTGAGATCCATAGAGAGAGAAGAAGCCATCTAGATACTACCTATGGACCCGAAGGTCTGAGGTAAACTACTCACACTTTATCGGAGAGGCTATGGTGTTGATGTAGAAGCCCTCCGTGATGGATGCCCCCTCCGGCGGAGCTCCGAAACAGGCCCCAAGATGGGATCTCGTGGGTACAGAAGGTTGCGGCGGTGGAATTAGGTTTTGGCTCCGTGATCGATCGCTTTGGGTGCGTAGGTATATATAGAAGGAAGGAGTACGTCGGTGAAGCAACAGGGGGCCCACGAGGGTGGAGGGCGCGCCCCCCTACCTCATGGCCTCCTCTTTTGTTTCTTGACGTAGGGTCGAAGTCTCCCGGATCATAGTCTTCCTAAAAATCACCTTCCCGAAGGTTTCATTCCGTTTGGACTCCGTTTGATATTCCTTTTTTGCGAAACTCTGAAATAGGCAAAAAAACAACAATTCTGGGCTGGGCCTTCGATTATTAGGTTAGTCCCAAAAATAATATAAAAGTGAATAATAAAGCCCAATAATGTCCAAAACAGTAGATAACATAGCTGTTGGCAATATGCCCTAGAGGCAATAATAAAAGGATTATTATTATATTTCCTTGTTCATGATAATTCTCTTTTATTCATGCTATAATTGTATTATCCGGAAATCGTAATACACATGTGAATACATAGACTACAATATGTCCCTGGTGAGCCTCTAGTTGACTAGCTCATTGATCAATAGATAGTCATGGTTTCCTGACTATGGACATTGGATGTCATTGATAACGGGATCACATCTTTAGGAGAATGATGTGATGGACAAGACCCAATCCTAAGCATAGCACAAGATCGTGTAGTTCGTTTTGCTAGAGCTTTTCCAATGTCAAGTATCTTTTCCTTAGACCATGAGATCGTGTAACTCCCGGATACCGTAGGAGTGCTTTGGGTGTACCAAATGTCACAACGTAACTGGGTGACTATAAAGGTGCACTACAGGTATCTCCGAAAGTGTCTGTTGGGTTGTCACAGATCGAGACTGGGATTTGTCACTCCGTATTATGGAGAGGTATCACTGGGCCCACTCGGTAATGCATCATCATAATGAGCTCAAAGTGACCAAGTGTTTGGTCACGGGATCATGCATTATGGTACGAGTAAAGTGACTTGCCGGTAACGAGATTGAACGAGGTATTGGGATACCGACGATCGAATCTCGGGCAAGTAACATACCGATTGACAAAGGGAATTGTATACGGGGTTGCTTGAATCCTCGACATCGTGGTTCACCCGATGAGATCATCGAGGAGCATGTGGGAGCCAACATGGGTATCCAGATCCTGCTGTTGGTTATTGACCAGAGAGCTGTCTCGGTCATGTCTACGTGTCTCCCGAACCCGTAGGGTCTACACACTTAAGGTTCGGTGACGCTAGGGTTGTATGAATATGAGTATGCAGCAAACCGAAAGTTGTTCGGAGTCCCGGATGAGATCCCGGACATCACGAGGAGTTCCGGAATGGTCCGGATGTAAAGAATTATATATGGGAAGTCGAGTTTCGGCCATCGGGAAAGTTTCGGGTCCACTGGTATTGTACCGACCACTGAAGGGTCCCTGGGTCCACCGGTGGGGCCACCTATCCGGAGGTCCCCATGGGCTGAAGTGAGAGGGAACCAGCCTGGTGGGCTGGTGCGCCCCTCTGGGCCCCTCCTCTGCGCCTAGGGTTGGGAACCCTAGGGGAGGCGCCCACTTGCCTTGGGGGCACTCCACCCCCCTTGGCGGGCGCCCCCCTAGGAGATCCCATCTCCTAGGGCCGGAGCCCCCCTGGGTTCCCTATATAAAGAGGGGGGGGGGGGTGGGAGGGCAGCCGCACCCAACACCTGGCGCCTCCCTCCCCTCCCTGCTACACCTCTCCCTCCCGTAGTTGCTTGGCGAAGCCTGCTGAGCCTCACTGCATCCACCACCACGCCGTCGTGCTGCTGGATCTTCATCAACCTCTCCTTCCCCCTTGCTGGATCAAGAAGGAGGAGACGTCACGCTGACCGTACGTGTGTTGAACACGGAGGTGCCGTCCGTTCGTCGCTAGGATCTCCTGTGATTTGGATCATGACGAGAATGACTCCCTCAACCACAATGGAGATGTTCACCGACGATGACTAGTCCGTCTCACGTGACGATCGGACACGGCCTAGTCGACTCGGATCATGTAACACTTAGATGACTAGAGGGATGTCAATTCTGAGTGGGAGTTCATTAAATAATTTGATTAGATGAACTTAATTATCATGAACATTAGTCTAAATCTTTGCAAACTGTCTTGTAGATCAAATGGCCAACGCTCATGTCACCATGAACTTTAACGCGTTCCTAGAGAAAACCAAGCTGAAAGATGATGGCAGCAACTATTCGGACTGGGTCTGGAACCTGAGGATCATCCTCATAGCTGCCAAGAAACAATATGTCCTAGAAGCACCGCTAGGTGAAGCACCCATCCCAGAAAACCAAGACGTTATGAACGCTTGGCAGTCACGTGCTGATGATTACTCCCTCGTTCAGTGCGGCATGCTTTACAGCTTAGAACCGGGGCTCCAAAAGCGTTTTGAGCAACATAGAGCATATGAGATGTTCGAGGAGCTGAAAATGGTTTTCCAAGCTCATGCCTGGGTAGAGAGATATGAAGTCTCCGACAAGTTCTACAGTTGTAAGATGGAGGAAAATAGTTCTGTCAGTGAGCACATACTCAAAATGTCTGGGTTGCACAACCGCCTGTCCCACTGGACATTAACCTCCCGGACGAGGCGGTCATTGACAGAATCCTTCATCACTCCCACCGAGCTACAAGAGCTTTGTGATGAACTACAATATGCGGGGATGGTGAAAACTATTCTGAAGTATTTTCAATGCTGAAGTCAGCAGAGGTAGAAATCAAGAAGGAACATCAAGTGTTGATGGTCAATAAAACCACTAAGTTCAAGAAGGGCAAGGGTAAGAAGAACTTCAAGAAGGACGGCAAGGATATTGCTGCGCCCGGTAAGCCAGTTGCCGGGAAGAAGTCAAAGAATGGACCCAAGCCTGAGACTGAGTGCTTTTATTGCAAAGGGAAGGGTCACTGGAAGCGGAACTGCCCCAAATACTTAGCAGACAAGAAGGCCGGCAACACTAATGGTATATTTGATATATATGTAATTGATGTGTACCTTACCAGCACTCGTAGTAACTCCTGGGTATTTGATACCGGTGCCGTTGCTCATATATGTGACTCACAGCAAGAGCTGCGGAATAAGCGGAGACTGGCGAAGGACGAGGTGACGATGCACGTCGGGAATGGTTCCAAGGTTGATGTGATCACCGTCGGCACGTTACCTCTACATTTACCTACGGGATTAGTTTTAAACCTCAATAATTGTTATTTAGTGCCAACTTTGAGCATGAAAATTGTATCAGGATCTCGTTTAATACGAGATGGCTACTCATTTAAATCCGAGAATAATGGTTGTTCTATTTATATGAGAGATATGTTTTATGGTCATGCTCCGATGGTCAATGGTTTATTCTTAATGAATCTCGAACGTGATGTTACACATATTCATAGTGTGAATACCAAAAGATGTAAAGTTGATAACGATAGTCCCACATACTTGTGGCACTGCCGCCTTGGTCACATTGGTGTCAAGTGCATGAAGAAGCTCCATGCTGATGGAATTTTAGAGTCTCTCGAATATGAATCATTTGACACATGCGAACCATGCCTCATGGGCAAAATGACCAAGACTCCGTTCTCCGGAACAATGGAGCGAGCAACCAACTTATTGGAAATCATACATACCGATGTAAAAGCGGTCCAATGAGCGTTGAGGCTCATGGAGGATATCGTTATGTTCTCACTCTCACGCATTTACTTAAGTAGATATGGGTATGTCTACTTGATGAAACACAAGTCTGAGACCTTTGAAAAGTTCAAGGAATTTCAGAATGAGGTAGAGAATCAACGTGACCAAAAAATAAAGTTCTTACGATCAGATCGTGGAGGAGAATATTTAAGTCACGAATTTGGTACACACTTAAGGAAATGTGGAATCGTTTCACAACTCACGCCGCCTGGAACACCTCAGCGTAACGGTGTGTCTGAACGTCGTAATCGCACTCTATTGGATATGGTGCGATCTATGATGTCTCTTACAGATTTACCGCTATCATTTTGGGGATACGCTCTAGCGACATCTACATTCACTTTAAATAGGGCACCGTCTAAATTCGTTGAGACGACACCGTATGAATTAGAGTTTGGGAAGATACCTAAGCTGTCGTTTCTAAAAGTTTGGGGATGCGATGCTTATGTCAAGAAACTTCAACCTAAAAAGCTCGAAGCCAAGTCAGAAAAATGCGTCTTCATAGGATACCCTAAGGAAACCATTGGGTATACCTTCTACCTTATATCCGAAGGCAAGATCTTTGTTGCCAAGAACGGATCCTTTCTGGAAAAAGAGTTTCTCTCGAAAGGAGTAAGTGGGAGGAAAGTAGAACTCGATGAAGTACTACCTCTTGAACCGGAAAGTAGTGCAGCTCAGGAAATTGTTCCTGTGGTGCCTACACCGATTGGATAGGAAATTAATGATGATGATCAAGGTACTTCGGATCAAGTTGCTACTGAACTTCGTAGGTCCACAAGGACACATTCCACACCAGAGTGGTATGGCAACCCTGTCCTGGAAATCATGTTGTTGGACAACGGTGAACCTTCGAACTATGAAGAAGCGATGGCGGGCCCAGATTCCAACAAATGGCTTGAAGCCATGCAATCCGAGATAGGATCCATGTATGAAAACAAAGTATGGACTTTGACAGACTTGCCCGATGATCGGCGAGCGATAGAAAATAAATGGATCTTTAAGAAGAAGACGGACGCAGATGGTAATGTTACCATCTATAAAGCTCGACTTGTCGCTAAGGGTTATCGGCAAGTTCAAGGGGTTGACTACGATGAGACTTTCTCTCCCATAGCGAAGCTGAAGTCCGTCCGAATCATGTTAGCAATTGCCGCATACTATGATTATGAGATAGGGCAAATGGACGTCAAAACAACATTCCTTATCGACTATCTTAAGGAAGAACTGTATATGATGCAGCCGGAAGGTTTTGTCAACCCTAAGAATGCTAACAAGGTGTGCAAGCTCCAGCGATCCATTTATGGGCTGGTGCAAGCATCTCGGAGTTGGAACATTCGCTTTGATGAGATGATCAAAGCGTTTGGGTTTATGCAGACTTATGGAGAAGCCTGCGTTTACAAGAAAGTGAGTGGGAGCTCTGTAGCATTTCTCATACTATATGTAGATGACATACTTTTGATGGGAAATGATATAGAACTTTTGGACAGCATTAAGGCCTACTTGAATAAGAGTTTTTCAATGAAGGACCTTGGAGAAGCTGCTTATATATTAGGCATCAAGATCTATAGAGATATATCAAGACGCCTCATAGGTCTTTCACAAAGCACATACCTTGATAAGATATTGAAGAAGTTCAAAATGGATCAGTCCAAGAAAGGGTTCTTGCCTGAATTCCAAGGTGTGAAATTGAGCTCAGCTCATTGTCCGACCACGGCAGAAGATATAGAAGAGATGGGTGTCATCCCCTATGCATGCCTCATCCATAGGGTCTATTATGTATGCCATGCTGTGTACCAGACCTGATGTAAACCTTGCCTTAAGTTTGGTAGGAAGGTACCAAAGTAATCCCAGCAAGGAACACTGGACATCGGTCAAGAATATCCTAAAGTACTTGAAAAGGACTAAGGACATGTTTCTCGTTTATGGAGGTGACGAAGAGCTCATCGTAAAGGGTAACGTCGATGCTAGCTTCGACACAGATCTGGATGACTCTAAGTCACAAACCGGACACATGTATATGTTGAATGGTGGAGCAGTAAGCTGGTGCAGCTTTAAGCGGAGCGTCGTGGCCGGATCTACATGTGAAGCGGAGTACATGGCAGCCTCGGAGGCAGCGCATGAAGCAATTTGGGTGAAGGAGTTCATCACCGACCTAGGAGTCATACCCATTGCGTCGGGGCCGATCAAACTCTTCTGTGACAACACTGGAGCTATTGCACTTGCCAAGGAGCCCAGGTTTCACAAGAAGACCAGGCACATCAAGCGTCGCTTCAACTTCATTCGTGAAAATGTTCAAGATGGAGACATAGAAATTTGCAAAGTGCATACGGATCTGAATGTCGCAGATCCATTGACTAAACCTCTTCCGCGAGCAAAACATGATCAACACCAGAACTCTATGGGTGTTCGATTCATCACAATGTAACTAGATTATTAACTCTAGTGCAAGTGGGAGACGTTTGGAAATATGCCCTAGAGGCAATAATAAAAGGATTATTATTATATTTCCTTGTTCATGATAATTGTCTTTTATTCATGCTATAATTGTATTATCCGGAAATCGTAATACACGTGTGAATACATAGACTACAACATGTCCCTGGTGAGCCTCTAGTTGACTAGCTCGTTGATCAATAGATAGTCATGTTTTCCTGACTATGGACATTGGATGTCATTGATAACGGGATCACATCATTAGGAGAATGATGTGATGGACAAGACCCAATCCTAAGCATAGCACAAGATCGTGTAGTTCGTTTTGCTAGAGTTTTTCCAATGTCAAGTATCTTTTCCTTAGACCATGAGATCGTGTAACTCCCGGATACCGTAGGAGTGCTTTTGGTGTACCAAACGTCACAACGTAACTGGGTGACTATAAACGTGCACTACAGGTATCTTCGAAAGTGTCTGTTGGGTTGTCACGGATCGAGATCGATTTGTCACTCCGTATTACGGAGAGGTATCATCGGCCCACTCGGTAATGCATCATCATAATGAGCTCAAAGTGACCAAGTGTTTGGTCACGGGATCATGCATTACGGTACGAGTAAAGTGACTTGCCGGTAACGAGATTGAACGAGGTATTGGGATACCGATGATCGAATCTCGGGCAAGTAACATACCGGTTGACAAAGGGAATAGTATACGGGGTTGCTTGAATCCTCGACATCGTGGTTCATCCGATGAGATCATCGAGGAGCATGTGGGAGCCAACATGGGTATCCAGATCTCGCTGTTGGTTATTGACCGGAGAGCTGTCTCGGTCATGTCTACGTGTCTCCCGAACCCGTAGGGTCTACACACTTAAGGTTCGGTGACGCTAGGGTTGTATGAATATGAGTATGCAGCAAACCGAAAGTTGTTCGGAGTCCCGGATGAGATCTCGGACGTCACGAGGAGTTCTGGAATGGTCCGGATGTAAAGAATTATATATGGGAAGTCGAGTTTCGGCCATCGGGAAAGTTTCGGGGTCCACCGGTATTGTACCGGGACCACCGGAAGGGTCCTAGGGGTCCACCGGGTGGGGCCACCTATCCCGGAGGGCCCCATGGGCTGAAGTGGGAGGGGAACCAGCCCCTGGTGGGCTGGTGCGCCCCCCGGGCCCCCCTCTGCGCCTAGGGTTGGGAACCCTAGGGAGGGGCGCCCACTTGCCTTGGGGGCACTCCACCCCTTGGCGGCGCCCCTAGGAGATCCCATCTCCTAGGGCCGGCGCCCCTAATGTCCCTATATAAAGAGGGGGGGTTTGGGAGGGCAGCCGCACCAAACACCTGGCGCCTCCTTCCCCTCCCTGCTACACCTCTCCCTCCTGTAGTTGCTTGGCGAAGCCCTGCCGGAGCCCTGCTGCATCCACCACCACGCCATCGTGCTGCTGGATCTTCATCAACCTCTCCTTCCCCCTTGCTGGATCAAGAAGGAGGAGACGTCACGCTGGCCGTATGTGTGTTGAATGCGGAGGTGCCGTCCGTTCGGCGCTAGGATCTCCGGTGATTTGGATCATGACGAGAACGACTCCCTCAACCCCGTTCTCTTGAACACTTTCGCACGCGATCTACAAAGGTATGTAGATGCACTCTTATCACTCGTTGCTAGACGAACTCATAGATAGATCTTGGTGAACGTAGGAAATTTTTTATTTTATGCAACGTTCCCCAACAATAGCATGGAGCAATCAAAAATTATAGATACATTGGAGACGTATCAAGCAACCCGGACCAACCTTACATGACCACGTTCATGAGACCGGCTCCACTGACAGACATGCAACTAGTTTTGCATAGTGGTGGTTGGTGGGTGTCTGTTTCTCGTACTTTAGTTGAATCAAATTTGACTGCGGCTGGTCCTTGTTGAAGGTTAAAACAGCAAACTTGATAAATCACCTTTGTGGTTTTGATGCGTACGTAAGAACGGTTCTTGCTAGAAGCCTGTAGTAGCCAAGTAAAACTTGCAACAAAAAATTAGAGGACGTCTAAGTTGTTTTTGTAGGGCATGTTGTGATGTGATATGGTCAAGACATGATGTTATATACGTTATTGTATGAGATGATCATGTTTTGTAAAGGTTTTTGGCAACCGACAAGAGCCTTATGGTTGTCTCTTTACTATATGAAATGCAAACGCCATGTAATTGCTTTACTTTATGTAACATCCCAAAATTCTAAATTTTGGAATGTTATAATAAATAGATAGATTTGATTGATTGTTTGATTGATTGTGTGAAATTGATTGAAATTCAAATTTTTTTGAAAGTTAAATGAGAGGGAATAAAAGGACTTTCCGAAACTTTCATTTTGCATTCGTGATCTCCGTGAATTCAAATTCTTTTCACCACAAAACCCTGGAGAGAAGATGACATGACTTCTTCCATTTATTTAAATGACAAGGGGTGTTGAAAATATTTGAATTTCATTTGGAAAATATTTCCAATCCAGGAACTTTATGCAACTCAATGATTTTCACGAGCGAAGATAAAATGACTTATTCAAAACATATGAAATATGAGTTGGGAGTTTCAAAGAATTAAATTCAAAGTTCTTTTGAATTTATTTTCAATTTGGAGTATTTGATTTTATTCAAATTATTTTCTCCAAAAATTTAAATATATGGAAAATGGGGTAACATGATTCCCTACATCGAAAATTGGAGAAATAAATTTGAATTAATTTTGGTATTTTTAATATGATTTTATTGGATTTTATTAGACCAGTAGCACTCTTTGAATTATCTGAATTTGTGTGGATTTTATTTGGCATTATAAAAATGTCCATCTTGTAGAAAATATTTTTCTGCAAATTTTGGTATATTAGATGCCCATAGTATGTTTTTATTTTGTATAGTTTATTTTATTTTTTGCTGTCTGCAAAATGTTAAAAAAAACTTTCTCTCCACCCACTGGGCCAGCCGAGCCGAAGCCAGGCCAAGGCCCAGCTCCGCGCCGCCTCGCCCGTCGTCCCCGACCGGGACTCCTCTCGGAGTCCGGCGCCGCCCCGCCACCTGCCGCCCCCCTCCCACGCCACCGCCTCCCCCTTTTAAAAGGCCAGCCCGACCCGCCGCCCTCTCTCTCTGCGCATGCCGCCCCATCGCCAGATCCGCCCCTTTCTGCGCCACCGCCTCGCCAAGGCCCTCCACCCAGCGCCACCGCCGCCACCTCGCCGCCCTCGCCCCCTCGCCATTGCCCCGGCCACCGAAGCACCGCCGGCGACCACGCCCGAGCCGCCCGCTGTCGCCGGAGTTCAACCTCACCGCCGCCAGTTTTGTCGCCAAAGCCGCCGAATCACTGAACCGGTAAATAAACCGCCCGGTCCGGTTTATTCTTTTTTCGGTTTTCTTCGGTTTACCTTTTAGCCGGTTTATTTTTTTAGGTTAGATTATTTAGCGAACGCTTTCTGTTTAGGAAGTTTTAGTGAATGTTTTCGTTCTATAGTACTGTTTAACGAACGTTTGTTTTTTTTTCCTGTTAGTTTTAGTCAGGGACTTCTTTTTAGATGCATTATTTACAGATCAGCCCCTGGTCTTCAAACCCTCATAACTTTTCACTCGTTTATCCAAATCCAACGAAACCAATGCCCACTTCTTCGTTACGATCTCCTCTATCTAGTAATCCAACTCAAACATGTTTTTGAAAGTTTAAAAATTTGAATTAGACCAGATTTGAATTTGAACTTTGTTTGATCGTAACTTGAGTTTTATAAGTCCGTTTGAGTTGTTTCTTTTTGCAAATCGAAGCTCTTCACCTAAAATTTATGATAAGGCCAAATTCATATAATTTTGGTACTATTAGAAATTTGTTTTATGTTGCAAGAGTTATTTGCTTGGTTTTGATGTTTTCCGAATCGTCTTCTTTGTTCTTTCTGATCTTTTGAGTGATTAGTTATGTGTGGTTACTATTGATTGCTTACAATAGATTGACCGGAGTGTGACGAGTAGACCTATCAAGAGTTTTGAGTGCGAATCATCTTCATCAACAGTACAGGTAAGTTCACACTTTGACCATATCCCTTTCATACCCAGTTTTTATGCGTTAGGTTCACCCTCAAACATTGCATGAGTAGGTTTGATAACATGTGGGTATTGGGAAGTAGTTGTTGAGGTAGAACCTATTGCCCTGTTACTATCAAACCCTGGGGAGTTACTTCTACGTGTTGCTCATATTGCCATGCTATGCTCGTAGACGTGGTTGGGTTTGAGTGAATCCATGACAGATGTGAGATTGTTAACTAATGGTTTAATTTAAGGTGGCAACTTTAATACACATCTGGTGGATCGAGGCACTGGGGAACCCAGTGTTGTCTGTTTATTTTGGAAATCCCGGGTACCCGTGTGATCTTCCTATGGACCGCCACCAGTGCTCAAAGGAACTGAGATTATTCATGCTAGAAACTTCGTGTGCAGCCACAAGCTACTATGGGCTCTAGCATAGTTGAGTAAGTTACGTGAAGCTCTTGAAGAGATAGATCAGCAGGTAGTGGGTTTTATAGGTTTGGTATGGTCTACCCGGAGTAGAGAGTTAATGTTTCTGAAAGACTGTGTCTCGGTCATCCGTTTCTCAAACACCATGTAGTGCGAGAAATCAACGGAGGCGATCGAGTCTTGTGGGGAAAAGTGCACAAACCTCTGCAGAGTGTACAATCTAATCATGGTTAGCCGTGTCCCCGGTTATGGACAATTTTGAGTATCTAGTACTTGAGTTATCATATGTATCTCATCACTCTTAATTAATATTGTTGGGATGTTAACTACTTTAATTGGGATTGAGTTGGGGTTATACCTTCTCAATGATGTTTCAACCACCATGATAGTTAAATTAAAATCTATTCCTTTGTTGTAGGAAAAAAATTGGCTTTTCGCAAAAACTATAACCTTAGAGCTTTCCACCAGCCAAATATGCATGTAGTGATAGTTATTATTCATCATTATCCTATGGTGTGAATTTGCCAGTACATTCAATGTACTGACCCTTTATGGCTGCAACGTCTCATGTTGCAGGATCTTATGACGAGTAAGTGATACGTTAGGGTTATGATTTCTACACTCAACTTTGCCGTTGGTGTTGATGGGAATCCACAACCTTGTTACTTCCGCTATTTTGGATTGAGGTAATAGTATTTACGTTACTTTATACATATGATTTACTTCTGTTATAAATCATCGAGTACTGTGTGTGTCAACATACCAATCCAGGGATGACACTTAAGCACAGAGACTTGACCGTTTGAGGTCGGGTCGCTACAAGATGGTATGAGAGCACATGTTGGCTGTAGGACGTGACCCTAGAAACTGGCAAGCCCATAGGAAAGATTTTTTCTCTACTATTTTTTTCTCAAAAGGATCTCTTACCTCTCTTCTCTTCTAAGCTTATTCAAATATTCCCTTTTAGCTAGACTACCCCTTTTCCCCTGTTGACCACGCGAAGATTCGACTGATGAGACCACTCCAAGGAGTGCACGATATCGGACAACTAAGACTACTTTGGAATAAAGAGGATTTTTACTGTGCATTACAATGACGGAAACTACAACGGTGAAGACTCCGAAGACTTGGAGAATTTGAAGGCTTTGAAGAATTCCCAGATTTGTATGACCAAGGAAGGCTACCTTTATGGAACCTGGCAGACTATGGAAGCTGTCAATACCCGAGATCAAGGTGTATCGAAGAAAGACCGGAGCATGGGGCATTGGAACTCAAAGTTTTGTCAAGAAAAACCTAAGGAAGGAGATATCAAGTATGGAATGATAGCTCATGGAAATGACAAGAGCAGAAACATGGACATTCCATGATGTTATCACCCGCTTATGCTATTGTCACCGTACTGAGTTAAGCATGCGTTTCTTCGGAAGGATTGGATGGTAGAAGGCTAATGGAGCATCTGCCAACAAAGGATGCAGTTTTAACGTAGTTGGTGTATCACCAGGATCTGGAGTATTACATCAAGAAGTTTAGGGTGGATCTGCAGGAAGCCGTATTTGACAAGGAAACAGTTCGTGAAGAACCCAGGTCCCAGAAGATTAAAATAGCCAAGCAGGAGGAGCTAAACCTCGAGATACCGGAGATTTGTCAGGAACTGAAGGACAGTAGGATCATGGTTCATGTAGAGGTTGATGAAATCCAGAAGTTGGAACGTAACTCCAGAAATATTGAAGGACGCCACGACAGACCTTGCGACAACAGAGATGATCTGGCAAAAGAACTTGAGTAGGACAAGCATGATCAGAAGAAGCCATCGGAGACATGAACAAGAATCGAAGAGTTTGATTACTTTGAAGATTTATTGACCATTAGGGACCAAACCCCTGTTACATACCTACGTTAGATGCGACGATTGTGAGCTGTCATTTGTTTGTTGTTTTTCCGATAGCCACAATAAAACCCGTCTTTTCAAAACTATTGTTTATATTGTGTGTATCCCTCTCTATCTCTCTTATCCCACCCCAAAACCCATGGTCCCAATAGATAATGAATGGAGATGAGCTTGTATTTTCTGGACCGATGAGTCAATTGGAGACAGACCGATGGATTTAGAACATGGAAGATCATATGAAGAATAACACTATAGCTGGAAAGTATATGACCCAGCATGCTCTTCAGTGCTTTGAAAGAGGCGCTGCTACTTGGTGGAGGATGTACCAAACCATCAATGGATGACAAGGAGTAATCACTTGGGAAGAATTTAAGTTGACTCTGCAAAGATCTCATCTTGTGTCCTAGAAGTTGAGGCCTTATGGAAAGGATATGAAGAAACCTTGTGCATACAAGCTTTGTGGAGAAATAGGGCACAACCATAAAGAAAATAAGGACGAATATCCTCATAATCAGAGGATTACCAAAGGAGTTAGCCGAGGATATCAGGGAACTTCGGTTGGAGATTGTTCCCAAAGGTTTTGTTGCAGCAATGGAAGTTCAGTCTACATTTTTGGGAAAGATCCGTGAAGCTCAGAAGGATGACAAAGAGATTGCTGAGGTAAAAGAGAGGATGAGCAAAGGAAAGTCCGAAGGTTTTCGTAAGGATGAGCACGACACATTATGGTTCGAGGATCGTGTATATGTGCCTAATAATGCAAAGATCAGGAAGTTAATACTTCAGGAGGCTCATGAGTCACCATACTCGATTCGCCCTGGAAACACCAAGATGTATTTGGATTTGAAGGAGCATTTCTGGTGGACTGGTATGAAGAAGGATATTGCGGAGTATGTAGTCGTAGGTGATGTATGCCAGAGAGTAAAGGCAGAGCATCAGAAGCCAGTCGGATTACTACAGCCTATGCCGATACCCGAATGGAAGCAGGATAAGCTTGGCATGGATTTCATTACCGGATTTCCCAGAACCTGATCGGGATATGATTCTATCTGGGTAGTAGTTGATTCGCTTGACCAAAGTGGCTCACTTTATCCCAGTGAAACCACCTATACAAGTGAGAAGTTGGCCAAGATATATTTGACCAGGATCGTATGTCTGCATGGAGCTCCGAGGACCATCGTATCAGATAGAGGAACACAATTTATCTCAAAGTTTTGGAATCAGCTGCACCAGACTTTGGGTACTAGGCTAGAGTTCAGTACAACCTTTTCATCCGTAGACAGATGGATAGACCGAGAGAGTCAATCAGATTCTGGAGGACATGTTGAGAACGTTTGCGCTAGATTATGGATCTAGTAGGGATGATAATCTACCTTACGCGGAGTTCTCATGCAACAACAGCTACCAAGTTAGTTTGAAGATGTCTCCTTTTTAAGATTTGTATGGGAGAAGGGGCCAGACACCATTGATGTGGGATGAAGTTGGAGACCGTCAGTTGTTTGGACCAAATGTGATCAAGAAGTCAAAAGAGAATGTTAAGTTGATTCGAGATAGACCGAAGGTAGCTCAGTCCAGGAAGAAGAGTTATGCAGACTCAAAAACGCAAGGAGGTAGTCTATGAAATTGGAGACAGAGCATGTCTTCGTGTGTCCCCTCTGCGAGGAGTTAAACGATTTGGAGTTAAGGGAAAGTTAGCCCCGAGATTTGCAGGACCATACCGGGTTTTGGAGTGTATGGGAGAAGTGACCAACAAGTTGGAGTCACCCGAAGGACTGCCAGGAGTTCATGATGTGTTTCACGTTTCCCAGTTGAAGAAGTGCCATCCAGAGATGGCCAATATTCCCCTGTAAGGACGCTTGACCCTGGAAAGGATAATGATGTTCCACGAAGTGGAGTATGGACATCGTAAGTATAAGTTTTTATCTCGGTATGTGGGATATCCCACGAGGATGAAGAGATGAATTACTATTTGGATATAAAGGAGGTATGATGTTGGAAATATGGATCAATGGAAATTCCATGATGAGTCTAAGTAATCACGTCTTAGTTTGATACAAATAAAAGGAAGAAAGACATTACAATTGGATGGATTTTAAGTATGCTAGGAAGCTGGAAGTTGAATGTTGGAATAACGATCAGTTGCCGCGATGATGAGTTCAAGGTTTACAAGTGATGAGATGGGACATAACCCACATGCCCCAAGACCTGCCAAGAAGCAAGCACATTCTTGCTGAAGGAAAAACCTTGGAAGAAGTTACGATTTTATCAACCGACGATGCTATAGGAGTTAACGCAAAACCTGAGAGTTGTTAAGGAACGATAGATGTTTGTTTAGCTTGCAAAATCAATGGATTTATCTGAACTTGGTTCGTCGACAAGAGAAATTCTGCAATGCTTGTGAGGATGACCGAGTGTTAGAATGCGAGATTCGCTAAACCATGTACAAGGTAATGATTTGGGTGCAGGATGGATTGATCACCATACCGACTTACTCTTATTGTTCGTCTTGCTATATGGGATGGTAAATTTGAGTGACTTACCTATAGTAGAGAGACGATGATCAAAACCCTGTTTAAACCTTAGAATGGTATAAGAATTTTTCCCCATGTACAAGGCAGCTTTTGCCAACCGTAGGTTATACGGTGAGGTGCAACCCAGACCCATTTCCTGCAGGACAAACCATAAATTGTTGACCACCATGAGATATCGATAGTTGTTTAGTATTGGCGCCAGACCCGTCAACTAAGAAGACCCAATCTCGGAATAACCTGACCAAGAGGAAAAAGGACAAAAGAATTGAGGAAAAGGTTATGCCGCTACCGGAAGAGCCCAGAGATGGAATTTCCCGAGATCTGGGAAGACCGACACTGTCAACAATAAGGATGGAGTATATGAGTTTTGATGGAACCGTAACCATGCTTCTAAGGGTGGTAGCACTCGAGACCCCGGAGACGATCGATGGATTTTTGAGAAGACCCCAAACCTAACCTATTTCTTTCTAGCCTCTCCGAATCTCGAGGACGAGATTCATTTTAAGGGTGGTAGGTTTGTAACATCCCAAAATTCTAAATTTTGGAATGTTATAATAAATAGATAGATTTGATTGATTGTTTGATTGATTGTGTGAAATTGAGTGAAATTCGAAATTTTTTGAAAGTTAAATGAGAGGGAATAAAAGGACTTTCCTAAACTTTCATTTTGCATTCTTGATCTCCGTGAATTCAAATTATTTTCACCACAAAACCCTGGAGAGAAGATGACATGACTTCTTCCATTTATTTAAATGACATGGGGTGTTGAAAATATTTGAATTTCATTTGGAAAATATTTCCAACCCAGGAACTTTATGCAACTCAAATGATTTTCACGAGCGGAGATAAAATGACTTCTTCAAAACATATGAGATATGAGTTGGGAGTTTCAAAGAATTAAATTCAAAGTTCTTTTGAATTTATTTTCAATTTGGAGTTATTTGAGTTTTATTCAAATTATTTTTCTCCAAAAATTTAAATATATGGAAAATGGGGTAACATGATTCCCTACATCGTAAAATTGGAGAAATAAATTTGAATTAATTTTGGTATTTTTAATATGATTTTATTGGATTTTATTAGACCAGTAGCACTCTTTGAATTATCTGAATTTGTGTGTATTTTATTTGGCATTATAAAAATGTCCATGTTGTAGAAAATCTTTTTCTGCAGATTTTGGTATATTATATGCCCATAGTATGTTTTTATTTTGTATAGTTTATTTTATTTTTTTGCTGTCTGCAAAATGTTTAAAAAAAAACTTTCCCTCCGCCCACTGGGCCGGCCCAGCCGAAGCCAGGCCAAGGCCCAGCTCCGCGCAGCCTCGCCCGTCGTCCCCAACCGGGACTCCTCCCGGAGTCCGGCGCCGCCCCGCCACCTGCCGCCACCTTTCCCACGCCACTGCCCTCCCCTGCCCCTTTAAAAGGCCAACCCCGATCCCGCCGCCCTCTCTCTCTGCTCGCGCCGCCGCCCATCGCCAGATCCGCCGCCGTCACCGTTGCCAACCGCCGCCGCTGCTGTTCTGCGCCACCGCCTCGCCAAGCCTCCACCCAGCGCCACCGCCGCCACCTCGCCGCCCTCGCCCCCTCGCCGTTGCCCCGGCCACCGGAGCACCGCCGGCGACCACGCCCGAGCCGCCCGCTGTCGCCGGAGTTCAACCTCACCGCCGCCGGTTTTGTCGCCAAAGCCGCCGAATCACCGAACCGGTAAATAAACCGCCCGGTCCGGTTTATTCTTTTTTTCGGTTTACCTTTTAGCCGCTTTATTTTTTTAGGTTAGATTATTTAGCGAACGCTTTCTGTTTAGGAAGTTTTAGTGAACGTTTTTCTTCTGTAGTACTGTTTAATGAACGTTCGTTATTTAGACTTTTTTTTTCTGTTAGTTTTAGTCACGGACTTCATTGTAGATGCATTATTTACAGATCAGCCCCTAGTCTTCAAACCCTCATAACTTTTCACTCGTTTATCCAAATCCAACGAAACCAACGCCCACTTCTTCGTTACGATCTCGTCTATCCAGTAATCCAACTCAAACATGTTTTTGAAAGTTTAAAATTTGAATTAGACCAGATTTGAATTTGAACTTCGTTTGATCGTAACTTGAGTTTGTAACTCCGTTTGAGTTGTTTCTTTTTGTAAATCGAAGCTCTTGACCTAAACTTTCTGATAAGGCCAAATTTATATAATTTTGGTACTGTTAGAAATTTGTTTTATGTTGCAAGAGTTATTTGCTTGGTTTTGATGTTTTCCGAATCGTCTTCTTCGTTCTTTCTGATCTTTTGAGTGATTGCTTATGTGTGGTTACTATTGATTGCTTACGATAGATTGACCGGAGTGTGATGAGTAGACCTATCAAGAGTTTTGAGTGTGAATAATCTTCATCAACAGAACAGGCAAGTTCACACTTTGACCATATCCCTATCATACCCAGTTTTTATGCATTAGCTTCACCCTCAAACATTGCATGAGTAGGTTTGATAACATGTGGGTATTGGGAAGTAGTTGTTGAGGTAGAACCTATTGCCCTGTTACTATCAAACCCTGGGGAGTTACTTCTACGTGTTGCTCATATTGCCATGCTATGCTCGTAGACGTGGTTGGGTTTGAGTGAATCCATGACAGATGTGAGATTGTTAACTAATGGGTTAATTTAAGGTGGAAACTTTAATACACATCTGGGTGGATTGAGGCACCTGGGGAACCCAGTGTTGTCTGTTTATTTTGGAAATCCGGGGTACCGTGTGATCTTCCTATGGACCGCCACCAGTGCTCAAAGGGAACTGAGATTATTCATGCTAGAAACTTCCGTGTGCAGCCACAAGCTACTATGGGCTCTAGCATAGTTGAGTAAGTTACGTGAAGCTCTTGAAAAGGTAGATCAACAGGCAATGGGTTTTGTAGGTTTGGTATGGTCTACCCGGAGTAGAGAGTTAACATTTCTGAAAGACTGTGTCTCGGTCATCCGTTTCTCAAACACCATGTAGTGCGAGAAATCAAAGGAGGCGATCGAGTCTTGTGGGGAAAAGTGCACAAACCTCTGCAGAGTGTACAATATAATCATGGTTAGCCGTGTCCCCGGTTATGGACAATTTTTAGTATCTAGTACTTGAGTTATCATATGTATCTCATCACTCTTAATTAATATTGTTGGGATGTTAACTACTTTAATTGGGATTGAGTTGGGGTTATACCTTCTCAATGATGTTTCAACCACCATGATAGTTAAATTAAAATCTATTCCTTTGTTGTAGGGAAAAATTGGCTTTTCGCAAAAGCTATAACCTTAGAGCTTTCCACCAGCCAAATATGCATGTAGTGATAGTTATTATTCATCATTATCCTATGGTGTGAATTTGCCAGTACATTCAATGTACTGACCCTTTATGGCTGCAACGTCTCATGTTGTAGGATCTTACGACGAGTAAGTGATACGTTAGGGTTATGATTTCTACACTCAACTTTGCTGTTGGTGTTGATGGGAATCCACAACCTTGTTACTTCCGCTATTTTGGATTGAGGTAATAGTATTTACGTTACTTTATACATGTGATTTACCTCTGTTATAAATCCTCGAGTACTGTGTGTGTCAGCATACCGACCCAGGGATGACACTTAAGCACAGAGACTTGACCATCTGAGGTCAGGTCGCTACACTTTATCACTATGTGTTAGCAATAGTTGTAGAAGCAATAGTTGGCGAGAATACCATGATGCAACGATGGAGACCAAGATGATGGAGATCATGACGATGCTTTGGAGATGGAGATCAAAAGCACAAGATGATGATGGACATATCATGTCACATATTTTGATTGCATGTGATCTTTATCTTTTATGCATCTTATTTTGCTTAGTACGACGGTAGCATTATAAGATGATCCTTTAACTAAAATTTCAAGGTATAAGTGTTCTCCCCGAGTATGCACCGTTGCGAAAGTTCGACGTGTTGAGACACCACGTGATGATCGGGTGTGATAGACTCTACGTTCACATACAATGGGTGCAAGACAGTTTTGCACGTGCGGAATACTCGGGTTAAACTTGATGAGCCTGGCATGTACAGACATGGCCTCAGAACACTGGAGACCGAAAGGTCAAATGTGAATCATGTAGTAGATATGATCAACATACAGATGTTCACCATTTATGACTACTCCATCTCACGTGATGATCGGAAATGGTTTAGTTGATTTGGATCACGTATCATTTAGATGACTGAGGGATGTCTACCTAAGTGGGAGTTCTTAAGTAAGTTGATCAATTGAACTTAATTTATCATGAACTTAGTCTTGATAGTATTTGCAAATTATGTTGTAGATTAATAGCTCGCGATATAGCTCCCCGTTTATTTTTGATATGTTCCTAGAGAAAAATAAGTTGAAAGATGATAGTAGCAATGATGCGGACTGGGTCTGTGATCTGAGGATTATCCTCATTGCTGCATAGAAAAATTATGTCCTTGATGCACTACTAGGTGACAGACCTATTGCAGGAGCAAATGCAGACGCTATGACTGTTTGACAAGATCGGTATGATGACTACTTGATAGTTTAGTGCACCATGCTTTATGGCTTAGAACAGGGACTACAAAAAGGTTTTGAACGCCATGGAACATATGAGATGTTCCAAGAGCTGAAATTGGTATTTCAGACTCATACCCATGTCGAGAGGTATGAGACATCTGACAAGTACTTTGCCTACAAGATGGAGGAGAATGGTTCAGCCAGTGAGTATGTACTCAGAATGTCTGGGTAGTACAATGGCTTGAATCAAGTGAGAGTTAATCTTCCAGATAAGATAGTGACTGACAGAATTCTCTAGTCACCATCACCAAGCTACTAGAAATTCGTGATGAACTATAATATGCAAGGGATGAGGAAAACGATTCCTGAGCTCTTCGCAATGCTAAAATCGGCGAAGGTAGAAATCAAGAAAGAGCATCAAGTGTTGATGGTTGACAAGACCACTAGTTTCAAGTAAAAGGACATGGGAAAGAAAGGGAACTTCGCGATACTGATTTTTTTGCTGGGACTTGATTGATTGCATTATTTTTCTTACACGAACCTCATTGCTTTTAAATTAAAATAATTTTTGGGACATGATTGCTTTTTAAAAATATTTTTGGGGGTTATTCTATAAACAACGAGGACACATTTGTAAATTTGCAAAAGAACTAGAATTGGAGAATTATTTTACATGCGAAATTTTGTGGGAGACTGACATGTGGGCCCTACCTATTGTAACATTCACCTAAGGGTCTAAGCTAATGGTATTGACTTGTATGGACGTCAGACCTGACGAATGGACCCGACCTGTCATAATTTTGCTTAAATTTAATCAACACAGTCATTTGAGTGTTCTGAAACGATATGCCAAAAAGATGGTATGCTTTTGCAATAAGTTTAAAGTAGGCAGTTTCTGAAAACCCTAACTGTAATGCCTATAGTTTTATGCTATTTACTCTGCATGCTGAGATGACTATTACTTTTTTAGCGGGGAGATGACCTTTGCTTGAGAGCATCTCTAGCAGATCTCGCAAATCCGTCTCCCATAAATCCATTTTAAGGCTCCCCGAAACCGTTTTGCGGTATGAGTTTGTGGGATCCGTTCTGCCGGAACCCTTGTGGTACCGCAAAAATGGTTTCAGGGTTTTAGGCAAATTCATGTTTTTGAACAATATAATCTTAATACATCAATAATATAAATCAAACTTATTAATGTTTTAGCATCGTATAATACAATAATCATCTCAATTACAACAAATGTTCAAATCTGAATAATGAAAACAATAAAAATGGTCCAGAATATAATAGAATGAATACAAATAAGACCAAATGATAAAGTGAGAGTCTAGCCTACCACTGGTGCTCAACAAGTTCATCACGGAGCTGGGTGTGTGTCCCGATTTGTAGGATCTGCTATAGATGCTTTGAGACCTATAAATTACAGTTGTCAGGAAGGAGTCTGAAAGTCGCACTTTCTTTCTTCCTTTCTATCCCTCTGTCATCTTGTGGGAAGACTAGCTTGGGTGGTTTTTTGGGTGCATATCTTTGATCAATTAAACCATGGCTGTGTCTATGATTGGAAGCACACAAGCAACTTGGTACGCAGGATGACACATGATGCATAAACGAATTGTGGGTTTGGCATGGAGGGAGGGGAAGCGTGGATGGCGCGATCACCACCCCGCATTCCGGTGGCGTCTGGTAAGAGCCACCCCGACGCCCGCTGTCCGTGCTCCCGCCTCCGCCCCGCGCCATGACATGCCGCCGCGCCCGACGCCCTCTTTATAGGCCGGTCAACGGTCGTTTCATTGCACCACTACTGCCTCTCTGTTAGATCCCGGAATTATCTATGAGAATTTCTATGGAATTCTGCTATGGATTTGTGCATATGTGTATGCGGTAAGAGGAACTCGAGGGTTCCAGTATATTAGCCATCACGGAGAATTTAGGAAAAGTGATCGATATTCTCTCCTCTAGCCACAACCCGGCTAGTTATAGGCTAAAGTTTAACCCAGCTGGTAACAGTAATCTGATAAAGGACTGTTACAACGGTAAAAGGAATCTACGTCTAGGATGGAACTTGTGATCTCGGTGCATCTGGGCCTTTGGTTTACTGAACCGGTATTTGTTTGAAATGATACAGTAACTGCATCTTCAGAGTTAGCACTTCAGGTTCTGACAATGCTCCCCTCTTGAAACATGACGTGCCCTCACGACGTGTGCTCTGCTGCGCGCCAAGCTTGAGTTGTTGCTTTGAAAAATTCCGGGAACGTATATTTGATGAAATCCGCGTCCTCCCAGGTGGCATCTTCTGCAGATAAATTCTGCCACTGGACCACTGGTGCGTTGTGCCTGGGGATCTGTCTGACTTGCAGAACCTCTGCTGTACCAGTTTTGATCGTTCCATCTGCATTTACCATTGGTAAGTGGGGGATGGGAATGGATTTGTCTCCAATGTGTTTCTTGAGCTGGCTTACATGGAACACTGGATGGATCTTGACCTCTGCAGGAAACTAAAGCTTGTAAGCTGATTGTCCCACTTTTTGTGTGATTAAGAAAGGACCGTAGTATCTGTTTTGGAGTTTCAGAGCTCCTCGAAACCCAAAATATGCCAGTCTGTATGGGGCCATTTTGAGATAAACAAGCTCCCCAACTTGAAAAACTCTTTCCACTCGTTTCATATCAGCATAGTGTTTCATCCTGGTTTGTGCCTGTTGCAAGTTGCTCTTGAGCAGATCCAACATTTGCTGTTTAGAGCTGAGGAAATCCTGTGCCTCCTTTTCCTCAGGACCAGGAATTGCCAATTCTGAAATGAGGGGAGGTGGAAATCCATACAAGGCTTGAAAAGGAGACATCTTCAATGCAGTGTGGCATTTGGAATTGTACCAATATTCAGCTAGAGACAACCAAGAGACCCACTTTGTTAGTTCATTAGTAGTCATGCACCTCAAGTATGTTTCCAGGCATTGGTTTACTCGCTCTGTTTGACCATCAGTTTGAGGGTGGTAAGCTATACTATATCTTAGTTCCACATGTAGTGCAGCAAATATATCTTTCCAGAGTTGACTTGTAAAAATCCTGTCCCTGTCAGATATAATCATCTTAGGAGGTCCATGCAACCTGATGATATGATCCACAAAAGCTTGAGCTACACTCAGGACAGTATAAGGATGAGAGAGTGGAATGAAATGAGAGTATTTGGTAATTCTGTCTACCACCACCAAGATAACTTCTTTGCCCTGCGAGTTTGGAAGACCTTCAATGAAATCCATGGTCACATGTTGCCATGCCATGTTAGCTACAGGGAGGGGGTCCAGTAACCCTGGTTGCAAGCAATTTTCATGTTTGGCTCTCTGGCAAACTGGACATGCAGCTATAAATGTTTCCACTTCCTTTTTCAACCCTGGCCAATAGAAAATGCTCTTAATTCTCTGATATGTAGCTCTCATTCCCGAGTGGCCTCCTATAGGTGAACTATGTAGAGCATGAATTAGCTGAGTTCTCAATGTGGGATTGTTTCCTACCAAATTTTTTCCCTTGTATCTGATGATCCCAACATGTATGGTGTAGTCTGAGTTATTAGTAGGCTGTTGCAGTAGTAATTGCTCCAGTAACTTCTTACTGACTGGGTCTTGCTGATAACTCACTAACAGATCCTCTGCCCATACAGGTGTGATTGCTGACAGAGTAAGGCAACTGGGAATTACTCTTGATAATGCATCAGCCACTTTGTTGATGATTCCTTTCTTATACTGGATTTTGAAGTTAAATTCCAGTAACTTCATCATCAGTTTGTGTTGTACTCCCTCAGTAGTTTTCTGGTCAGTAATGAACTTTAGTGACTGCTGGTCTGTTTTGATAGTGAGTTCATTTCCTAACAAATAGTGCCTCCATTTTTTTAATGTTGCTAGTATAGCCAGAGCTTCCTTCTCATATGTTGACATAGCTGCATTTCTGGGGCACAATGCTGAAGTGTAGTATGCTAGGGGTCTGCCCTGTTGCATGAGCACAACTCCAATCCCTTTTCCTGAAGCATCTGTTTCCAATACAAATGGAAATGAGAAATTTGGTAATGCCAAGACAGGTGCTGTAATCAAGGCTTGCTGTAGCTGAGAAAAAGCTTGGCTATGTTCTTGTGTCCAATCAAACTGCCCTTTTTTTAGCAGATCATGTAGAGGTCTGCAAATTGTTCCATATCCTTTGATGCACCTTCTGTAATATCCAGCTAACCCCAAGAAACTTCTCAGTTTAGTAACAGAGTTAGGTACTGGCCATTCAGCTATTGCAGCTATTTTCTTGGGATCTGTAGCTACTCCTTCTGCAGATATTACATGTCCTAAGTATTCCACCTGTTGGACAGCAAAAACACACTTGGACATTTTTGCAAACAACTGATGATCTTTTAATAGTTGCAATACTATTTGCAGATGTTCCTGGTGCTCCTTGAGATTTTTGCTGTATATTAAAATATCATCAAAGAACACCAATACAAACTTCCTCAAGTATGGCCCAAAAATCTTGTTCATTAAGGCTTGAAATGTTCCTGGGGCATTTGACAAACCAAAAGGCATAACTAGATACTCAAAGTGACCCAAAAATGTTCTGAATGCAGTTTTTTCTATATCATCAGGATGCATTCTAATATGATGATATCCTGATCTGAGATCAATCTTGGAAAAGTACTGAGTTCCATGTAATTCATCCAAGAGGTCTTCTATCACTGGTATAGGAAACTTATTCTTAATTGTTAAAGAATTAAGTTTCCTAAAATCAGTGCATAGCCTCATTGAGCTGTCTTTCTTTCTCACTAATATAATAGGAGCTGCATAAGGGCTTTGACTGTGTCTGATGAGGTGAGCAGCTAGCAGTTTCTTAATCTGATCTTCCATCTCCTGCTTCTGGTGTTGAGGAAATCTATAAGGTCTCACATGAGGTGGAGTTGCACCCGGAACTAAGGGAATAGTGTGGTCCAGAGCCCTTTCAGGTGGTAATGATTTGGGCTCCTCAAATAGATCAGCATATTCAAGCAATAACTTTTGGATTTGAGGAGGAGTTTGTGTGCCTTCTGGTGCTTCCATTAAGATGTTGTGCACTTGTAAGAGGAAACCTTCTACTCCTTTATCCAAGAGCTTGTCCATCTTTTCTGCTGGTACTTCCTTAACTGGTTTAGAAGTATTGAAAACTGCTGTAGTAACTGTCTGATTTCTTTCTTGTATGAAACTGAAGGTGTTTTTAGGAATGTTGAATGATACAGGACTAACAATAGTCATCCAATCATATCCCAAAATTATATCATGGCTAGGGAGTGTCAGCACTCTGAAATTATGCTAGAGTTTCAGTTTAGCTAGTTGAAATTTGCAGTTAGGAACTACTGCAGAAGATATTAATCTGCCTTCAGCAGCCACTGCTATAGTTCTTTGTTTAACTGGCAACATCTGACAGCCTGCTTTCACAGCAAATTCTTGGTTAATAAAGGAGGAAGTACTACCAGGATCTAGTAAGGCCACTGCTCTTTTTCCATTAATGTGGATTATCACTGTAGGAGTTGGTACAACTAGCTGATGACCAATTGCATGTGCAGATATGAATATTGCTTGTTCTCCTTCCTCTGTATTTTCAGGTTGTTCCTGTTGATCAATTTCCTCATTATCAACTACAATTTGATCTGGCTCTTCTTGTTGCAGTAAGTGTATATTAGGAATTAGTTTACATTTATGACCATGCTGCCACTTATCTTCACATCTCCAACATTCCCCCACTTTTCTGATTTTCTGACCAGTGTTTACAGGCACTTCATTTTGCCTGAGAGGAACTTGCTGCTGTTGTTGTGGTTGAGCTACAGTGATATGTTGTTTTGTTGGGGGATTCCAAGTGGACTTCTGATAGAAGTTGTTGAAGGGTGTGACTTGTTTCTTACTGGTAGTGGCTATGTGTGGATGATTAGGTTCTATGTCTTTTGCCATACAGTAAGCATCTGTCAGTGTCCGAGGTCTAAAAGGCCTAAGTTGGAATTTAATTCCTTCCCTTAGACCATTCACATAGCACCTTACAAACCACAGTTCTCCCAGTTCAGGATTTTCCTCCTGTACATCTGCCATTAAGTCCTCAAACATTTTAGTGTATTCAGATACAAAATAATGCTGCTGTTTGATTGAGTTAAACTTTTCTGTCGGATCATATGAACCTTTATCAGAAAATCTTTTAACTACTTCTGCACCAAAATCTTTCCAATTGAGTTGCTTCTTCAACAAACCAGATCTCCTTAACCATACATCAGCATCTTCCACAATGTACATCTGAGCTAATGAGACTTTGTACTCCTCTGGAGCTCCAGACATTTGGAAGTACTTGTTACATTGCCTTATCCACCCCACTGGGTCTGTTCCAGAAAATCTAGGAAAATCCAACCTAGGTCCTTTTGTAACTGATTTCATGAACTGAGCCTGCATATCCTGCTCATAAGTTTTGTAGTATCCCTGCCACAATTGCCTGAATCTGTTTTGCTGGTAAAACTGGTTGAAAGCAGGAGTATGTGCATTGTGTCTACCACTAACAGGAGTTCCTATTGCACTGGCATTGTCATTTCTACCTTGCTGACCATAACCAGGAGGCACAATAGCTCTGTTTGTTCTGATAGGAGGTAGGTTCTGCAACTGAATCTCTTCCAGCTGCTTAGTCTTTTCTTTTTCTGTCGCTAACTGTTGTTTCAGCTGCTCAATCCGTACTGTTTGTTCTTGTGTCTGTTCCCTATGCAGAGTAGGAGATTTGGCCACTTGTGCTGAACTAGATGCAATATCTCATTGGCCTTCAAGTTGAGTAGTTTTCACCAAAGTTGTCAGAACAGTGCTGATCGTCGCCAGCTGCTTGCTCAAATCATGCACAACTTGCTCTACTGTGCCCACTGTTTCAGAGATCTGTCCCTGTTTGGCTCCAATAACTTGCACTTCCTCTTGCAGTTTGGACACCTGGTTCTGCATCTGGATGTTATCCTGTTGCAGAACTCTGAAATCCTCGCGCAAGGAGAGAACCACTTGAAGATCCGCCTCATCGATCGTCTTCCGCACCCATCTCCTAATTTGAAGCGAGAGAGAGGAATTTTACCACTGGATGGACCAGCAACCCGAATCTCACCTTAGATCCTGCCGCCGCCGCGATCCACGCCTCCTTGACACACGGATCGGAGCTGGAACGCAGGATTTTACCGATCGAGCGATGTGCTCAACCAACCGCTCCCGCTCGGCCGATCTGTGCCCGAATGATCGCCGCCTCCAGCACCGCCCCGGTACCGATCGCCGCCACCAACGCCGCCCTGATACAGATCTCTGCTCCCAGTGCCTCCTATGCTCAAATCGATCCCGATCGACACTCAGGGAGGGAATTGGGTGGGATTACTCTTTCTCTGGACAAATTTGTGTGGCCGAGGAAGAAGCCTATGCTCTGAATACCAATTTGTTAGATCCCGGAATTATCTGTGAGAATTTCTATGGAATTATGCTATGGATTTGTGCGTATGTGTATGAGGTAAGAGGAACTCTAGGGTTCCAGTATATTAGCCATCGCGGCGAATTTAGGAAAAGTGATCGATATTCTCTCCTCTAGCCACAACCCGGATAGTTATAGGCTAAAGTTTAACCCAGCTGGTAACAGTAAACTAATAAAGGACTATCACAACGGTAAAAGGAATCTACGGCTAGGATGGAACTTGTGATCTCGGCGCATCTGGGCCTTTGGTTTACTGAACTAGTATTTGTCTGAAATGATACAGTAACTGCATCTTCAGAGTTAGTACTTCAGGTTCTGACACTCTCGTCTCGATTCCTCTAGCTAGCTCTCGGCACTGTTTTACCGGGCACGCGTTCATCCATCATGCGCTGGCCGACGTCGCCCTCCTTGTCCGCTGTGCCGGCGAAGCGGACGGCGGTGGTTCTGGCGCTGGTGCTGGCGATGGCTGTCGGCCGTGCGCGTGGTGTGGAAGGCGTCCGCGTGTAGCGACCCGACCCGAATGGATCAAGTCTCTGTGCTCAGTGTCATCCCTGGATCAGTAATGCTGACACCACATAGTACTTCGAAGGATTTATAGCAGAGTAGCAATCACACACTCATTACAGCGTTGTCCACAAGGGAACTTATTACAAAAAATATGGCTTAAGGCCAACTAATATCGATAACAGCGGAAGGCTTGGAAGATAAGTGAGTCCATCAACTCCATCGGCATCACTGAGTATAGAACCATGACCTAACACCTTACTCGACGTCTGACAAGTCTGCAACATGAAAGTTGCAGCCCGAAAACGGGTCAGCACATGGAATATGCTGACAATGTAACACATAGAGAACAATGAAGCAATAAACCTATACTACATGCATATATGGCTGATGGAAAAGCTCTACGGTTACAGTTTTGCATAAAGCTAGTTTTTCCCTACTGCAAAGGAATGATTTTGTTTAACTATCATGGTGGTTGTTAAACATTGATAACGGTTGACAGCATTCTCAATCCCAATTAAAAGAAAGTACTCATTAAAACCCAATAACATTAATTAGAAGTAACATGATGAGATTCACATGATATTCAAGTACTAGATACTCAAGACGTCCGTAACCGGGGACACGGCTAATCATGACTAGTTTATACACTCTGCAGAGGTTTGCGCACTTTTCCCCACAAGACTCGATCGCCTCCGATTGGTTCTCGCACTACATGGTGTTTGAGAGATGGATGACCGAGACACAATCTTTCAGAAGCACTTGCACCTTACATGTGGGTAGACCGTACCAACCTACATCCCCTACATCAGCTAGCCTACCCGTAAGAGTTCGCACAACTTACTCAACTATGCCAGAGCCCATATTGGCTTGTGGCTGCACACGGAAGTTTCTAGTTTAAATAATCTGATGATCCCTTAGAGCCGGGTGGCGGTCCAAGAAATACAGTAAGTCTGATAGAAACCAGGTGCCTCAATCCACCCGATGTGTGTTTAAGTTGCCACCTTACATAAACCATTAATTAACAATCTCACATCTGTCATGGATATTCACTCACCCAATCCACGTCTACTGGCATAGCATGGCATAATAAGCAAACGTAGAAGTAACTCCAAGGTTTCATAAGTAAAACGGGTAATAGGTACTACCTCAATCTACTTCCGATCCCACAATTTAATGAGATCCTAACCATGCAAGTGTTTGAGGATTGATCTAATGCATAAAACTGGGTATGAAAAAGGTATGATCAAAGTGTTACTTGCCTTGCTGACGATCCGCGAAACCTAGAGACTCAAAGTAACAAGCGGCGCACTCCGGGTGATCTAACGCAGACAAACAACAAGCATACAATAAGTACTCATCTAATGCACAGGTAAATCTCGAATAAAAGATCTAACCAGAAATTTCAACTTAAGAACCCTGGTTGCAAAAGAATCAAATCAAATAAAGCAACGAAAGTTGAATGCCAGAAGAAAACGACTCGGTTCTAGCAAATTGAAACTAGGTCAAAATCTACAGTTGCAAAACATTGTTTAAGTAGGTTAGTCGGAACGGCGGTTTCGAAACGAAACTCTAGGCGCTTGAATCACCTGATTCCGACAAACGAGCGAGAAAATAAACAGATTTGAAGATTTGATCGGGAATCGAAATCGGAAAATAACAGATTAAATCCGATTAAAAGAAAAACAATGAACGGTTAAACGAACGGACGTTCGTTAACAGAAACTAACCGACGAACACGTTCGTTAAAACAAACGGATCGGTGAACGTTCACTAATAAATAAAACCGACTAAAAAAAATAAACCAATCTAGGGTTTTTTTTTTAAAACCGAACAACGAAAGAAAAACCGAACGGTTTTGGAAACAAAAGCGGACCGGGGTGCGGCGAGGTGGCTACCTCCGGCGAGGTCGCCAGCGGGGCTCCGGCTCCGGGGCGGCGTCGGGTCGGCGGGTGTGGCGGGCGGCGTCGGGCGACGGCGGGTGGCGGCGGGCTTTGGGCGGCAAGCGGCGGCTTCGGTTAGGGCGGCGGCGGCGCAGGTGAGGAGGAGAGGGGGGGCTCTCGGGTATAAATAGGAAGGGGATGCTGCCTTGGGGTGGCGTGGCCGAGCCGGACTCGGTCGGCGGCGGCGGGGACTCCTCCCGAGCGGGGAGCGCGGGGAGGGGTGTCTTTGGCCGGGCGGCGGTGGGCAGTGGGCCCTTGGCCCAAAGGGCGCGACGCGTTTTTTTTAAAAAACAAAACGAAACGAATTAAAATAAAACTAAACGAACTCCAAATTAAATAAAATTAATTTTCCCCGACTCGTAAAAATGAGTCGAACAAAATGAACTTTAAAAACGGGGCCAAAATGCATATTTTTAAAATACTCATTTTTTTCCCTAAAGCAATTAAACTTGAAAATCGAAATTTGATTTATTTATTAATTCTTCATTTTTCCTAAATGTCGGAAAGTCATATTATTCCCTCTCTTATTTTTTATTGGGAAAAATATTTGAAGATAAATAAATAAATAAATGATCCTATTTTCAAAATTTGAGAAATCCCAAATATGAAAATAATGAAATCTCCAACTCTCCGAGGGTCCTTGAGTTGCGTGAAATTTTCTAGGATCGGAAGATGCAAGAAAATATGATATGCATGATGACTTAATGTATAACATTCCAAATCGAAAATTTGGGATGTTACAAACCTACCTCTTAAGATGAATCTCCCTCGAGATTCGGGTTGGCTAGAAAATAGGTGAGGTGGTCCTTGAGCAAATCTTCCTCTCTTTCCTGTGTGGCTTCATCTTCATGTGGTGGCTCCAATCGAACTTTGCAAAACTTGATAACCTTGCTGCGAGTAACTCTGCCGGCATAATCGAGAATCTTGACTGGTTTTTCCTCATATGTTAAGTCATCCTTCAACTGAATTGCTTCCAAAGTACATCAGATCTCTTAGCGGTATCTCAGCTATCTCGGAGTGACATTTCTTCAACTGGGAAACATGGAATACATCATGAACTCCTGACAGTCCCTCTGGCAATTCCAGCTTATAAGCAACTTCTCCCATGCGTTGCAAAATCTTATACGGTCCAACGAAACGTGGTGCTAATTTTCCTTTAACTCCAAAACGCTTAACTCCTCGAAGCGGGGATACTCTAAGATATACTCTGTCCCCAACTTCATACTCAATCGCCTTGCGCTTTGAATCTGCATAGCTCTTCTGCCTGGACTGGGCTACCTTGAGCCTATCTCGAATCAATTTAACCTTCTCGCTCGCACTCCTTAATCAAATCTGGTCCAAACAATCGACGATCTCGGTTTAGTCCCCAGACAATGGTGTCCTGCATCTCCTTCCATACTGAGCCTCGAAGGTGCCATCTTCAAGCTGGTTTGGTAACTGTTGTTATAAGAAAATTCTGCATACGGCAAATTATCATCCCAACTAGATCCATAATCTAGTGCACAAGCTCTCAAAGATATCCTCCAAAATCTGATTGACTCTCTCACCGTCCAACGGTGCAATGGGTGGAAAGCTGTCTTCAATTCCATCTGGTTCCCAATGTTTCGTGCAACCGGTTCCAAAACTTTGAGGTAAATTGGGTTCCTCTATCCGATCGATACTCCTCGAACTCCGTGTAAACACACAATTCTGGTCATGTATATCTTTGCCAACTTAGCACTGCTATAGGTAGTCTTGACTGGAATGAAATGAGCTACCTTCGTCAAGTGATCGACTATAACCCAAATCGAGTCATATCCTGAACGAGTCTTTGGCAAACCCGTGATGAAATCCATGCCTAGTTTATGCCACTTCCATTCGGGTATCGGCAATGGTTGTAACAATCCTGCTGGCTTCTGATGTTCTGCCTTTACTCTCTGACATACATCGCAAACTGCTACATACTCCGCAATATCCTTCTTCATTCCGGTCCACCAGAAAGTATTCTTCAAATCCAAATACATCTTGGTATTTCCTGGGTGAATCGAATAGGGTGAATCATGAGCTTCTTGCAAAATCAACTTCCTGATCTCCGGGTTATTTGGCACATAAACACGGTCCTCAAACCATAGGGTATCGTGCTCATCCTCACGAAATCCTTTAGCTTTTCCTTTGCCCATTTTCTCCTTTATAGAGGCAACTTCCTTATCTGCCTTTTGGGCTTCTCTGATTTTGTCCATTAGTGTAGACTGGATCTCCAATGCTGCTACATAGCCTCTCGGAACTATTTCCAAACATAGCTCTCGAAGGTTCTCGGCTAACTCATTGGGTATTCCTCCCATCATTAGGGTATTGACGTGGCTCTTACGGCTCAATGCGTCTGCTACAACGTTAGCCTTTCCGGGGTGATAATGCAATCTCATATCATAATCCTTGATAAGCTCTAACCATCTCCTTTGTCTGAGATTTAATTCCTTCTGTGTGAAGATGTATTTCAAACTCTTGTGATCCGTGTATACTTCACAATGATTTCCAATGAGAAAATGTCTCCATGTCTTCAAAGCATGCACAACGGCTGCTAACTCCAAATCATGTGTGGCATAATTTAATTCATGAGGCTTAAGTTGTCGTGAAGCATACGAAACAACTCTTCCTTCCTGCATAAGCACTGCTCCAAGTCCTCGACGTGAAGCGTCGCAATACACCTCATAATCCTTGGTCTGATCCGGCAATATTAAAACTGGTGAGGTAACTAATCTTTTCTTCAACTCCTGAAAACTTGCCTCGCAGTCCTCAGTCCATATGAATTTGGTATCCTTCTTCAACAATTCGGTCATAGGTTTTGCAATCCTTGAGAAATTCTCAATGAATCTTCGGTAGTATCCTGCGAGTCCAAGGAAACTCCGAATCTCTCCTACTGTCGTTGGTGCTTCCCATTTGGTTACAGTCTCAACCTTTGTGGGGTCAACTGCTATTCCTTCTCCGGATATAACATGTCCAAGAAATCCAACTTCCTTTAGCCAAAACTCACATTTGCTGAACTTGGCATATAACTGGAGTTCCCTCAGTTTCTCCAAAACCAATCGCAAATGTTCCTTGTGTTCCTCTTCATTCTTCGAGAAAATCAAAATGTCATCAATGAACACCACGACGAACTTATCCAAAAACTCCATAAACACTTTGTTCATCAGGTTCATGAAATAGGCTGGTGCGTTAGTTAGTCCAAATGACATAACGGTATACTCATACAGTCCATATCTCGTGGTAAACGCTGTCTTAGGTATGTCCTGCTCCCGAATCTTCAACTGATGGTACCCTGATCGTAAGTCGATCTTGGAAAACACTTTAGCTCCTTGCAAACGGTCAAACAGATCATTTATCATTGGTAGTGGGTACTTGTTCTTGATTGTTACTTCATTCAATCCACGATAATCAACAACCATCCTTAACGATCCATCCTTCTTCTCTACTAACAGTACGGGTGATCCCCAAGGTGAAGAACTTGGGCGTATAAAACCTTTATCCAATAGTTCCTTAATCTGCTTCTTGATTTCCGCCAAATCCTGTGCGGGCATCCTGTATGGTCGCTTTGATATTGGTCCTGTTCCTGGCAACAGCTCAATCAAAAACTCAATGTCTCTATCCGGTGGCATTCCTGGCAACTCTTCCGGAAATACATCAGGAAAATCCTTCACCACTGGTACTTCTTCCTGCACAACTCTTGATAAGCAATTTACTTGCATTCTTCTCGGCTTGTGTCGTGATACGTACTTGATCCTTTTTCCTTTTGGAGTGGTGAGTAAAATTGACTTAGTGGTGCAATCTATGTTCCCTCCATACTTTGATAACCAATCCATACCTAATATCACATCCAATCCTTGGGATTCCAGAACTATTAGGTCTGAGGGGAAAACATAGTGTCCAATCCTTAATGGTAGTCGATCACACCATTTACTAGCCATGTATTCTGCTCCGGGTGAGGTTACTAGCATGGGTGACCTAAGGGCTTGGGTCGGTAATTTGTACTTATCCACAAATCCCCTTGATATGTATGAATGCGATGCACCAGTATCGAAAAGAACAACTGCAGTAAATGACTTAACCAAAAACTTACCGATTACTGCATCGGGCTGAGCTTCAACCTCCTCCACATCAATGTGGTTCACCTGTCCCCTGTTGAAAGGGTTTGGCTTCTTTCCAGAGCTTCCATTGCCGTTTCCATTTTGGCCTTCTGGACAGTCATTTGCATAATGTCCAGTCTTGCGGCACTTAAAGCAAGTAATGTGACTCAGGTCTACCTTAGATGGTGTTGACGGGTTGGTGCGGTTCTGTCCATTGCTTCCTCCATTCCCGTTCCCATTTTTGGTGCCATTATGGTTGTGCGAACTACCTCCTCCATGGGTATGCTGAAACTGAATTCCTGGTTTAGGGGTATAACGAGGCTTCTGCTGAGCTCCAGGGTTATACTTTCCCTGTCCATACTTCCTCTTGCGGTTCTCAATTTGCTGCTGCTTTCCTTCAATCATGAGGGCTCGGTCTACCAACTCCTGGTAGTTGTTGAAACTTGCTACCATCAACGGCATGCTGAACTCATCATTCAGTCCTTCCAGAAACTTCTCCTGCTTAGCCGCATCTGTTGCAACGTCATCTGGGGCATAATGTGCTAACTTACTAAAATCGTCCACATACTGGCCAACAGTCCTTCCTCCTTGGCGTAAGTTGCAAAACTCACGCTTCTTCATGGCCATAGCTCCTGCTGAAACATGGGCAGTGCGGAAAGCTTGCTGAAACTGATCCCATGTGACAGTGTCTACAGGGTAAGTGGCTGTAAAATTTTCCCACCAAGCTGCTGCGGGTCCTTCAAGCTGGTGTGCAGCAAACTTCACTTTTTCTCCATCTGTGCATCCTGCAGTGGTCAACTCCCTTCCTATCTTGCGGAGCCAATCATCTGCTACAATCGGCTCGGTGCTACTGGAATACACCGGCGGATTCAGTCTAAGGAAACGAGTCAAGTGATCCGCAGGTGGTGGTGGTGGTGGGTTGTTGTTGTTGTTGATGCCTTGGTTCTGCACCAATGTTTGAATCAAGGTGTTCTGCTGCTGAATCAACTGGGTGATCTCTGGCGGGAAAACAAACCCGGGGTCGCGTCTCGGAGGCATCTGATGGGTTTAGAAAAGACGAGTAATTAAGAATAGAATGAGATCTAAGGAGAAACACTACCCAAATGCACATGAGCAAATGCACACAAAATCACTTCATTCAATTCAAGCAAAGGGCTTACTACGATCTAACTATCGCAAAAGTGCGCGTACTATAATGTTTACATGGAGGTAATACTACTAATATGTGGGGACTTCTACTAATTTGAACCGTGGAAGACTCCATGATGTCCGCTCCACCGTCTTCAAAGTCGGGTTCACTTGGATCCGAATCGGTGTCGCCGATGATGATGTAGTTGCTTGGACAACCGACGTGCTTGTCTTCATTCTTGAGCGCCAACTTCTTCTTGAGTTCTTCGATCTCGTACTTAAGATCGTTATTGTGTCTTGCTAGAGTTACGATCTCGTCCATGTAGTCCTTGCGTGTAGTCTTTAGTTCTTCTTCAAGTTCGATGATCCTTCTCTTTGCATTCTGCAACTCTAACATATCATTGCACATCTGGTTCTCCTGGCGTCGAATGTGCTGATTTAACTCCTGGATGAAAGCTGCAATGGATCCATCCTTCTTGGTGCTGACTATCTCCCATTGTTCGTCTCGGCGTCCGCACATCTGGTAGATAGTGTCCTTGAGGTCTTCTTGATAAACTTCTCCAATGCGTCCCATGGTGATATGAGCTGCCATGCTCTTTCCTGCACTCCAAGTTGGTGCAATCGAAAACACTATCTATAGGCTTGGTGATTGGGGCGAATGTCCTTCCCGAACGTGAGCTTGAATCTTCCAGCGCTCCTCTTCAGCAGAGTGGCGTTGAAAGTCCCGTGAAACTTCGGTAGTCCAACGCTCAGTACTTGGTGACTTCCTTCGTGAAATCCAAAAGGTGTGCCTTCATCTGGTTGGGCGATTTGATCTTGGCGCCCTTCATCCTAAAGAGTAGAAAAGATGAGGGGTTAGAAAATGGGAAGAGAGTAGTGATCTATGGCTTTAACTTAGTGGTCGTGTCCTACGGTCAACAGTGTGCTCGATACCATCTCTCAGAAGCGACCCGACCAATGGATCAAGTCTCGTGCTCGGTGTCATCCTGGA
This sequence comes from Aegilops longissima, assembly GCA_021605205.1. NCBI lineage: Eukaryota > Viridiplantae > Streptophyta > Magnoliopsida > Poales > Poaceae > Aegilops > Aegilops longissima. The sequence continues at coordinate 576,656,593 of CM038680.1, read as the reverse complement.
TCAAGAATGTCGACACCACACAAGATTTCAAGGATTTATAGCAGAGTAGCTATCACACACTCATTACAGCGTTGTCCACAAGGGAACTTATTACAAAAAATATGGCTTAAGGCCAACTAATATCGATAACAGTGGAAGGCTTGGAAGATAAGTGAGTCCATCAACTCCATCGGCATCACTGAGTATAGAACCACGACCTAACACCTTACTCGACGTCTGAAAAGTCTGCAACATGAAAGTTGCAGCCCGAAAACGGGTCAGCACATGGAATATGCTGGCAATGTAACACATCGAGAACAATGAAGCAATAAACCTATACTACATGCATATATGGCCGATGGAAAAGCTCTACGGTTACAGTTTTTCATAAAGCTAGTTTTTCCCTACTGCAAAGGAATGATTTTGTTTAACTATCATGGTGGTTGTTAAACATTGAGAACGGTTGACAGCATTCTCAATCCCAATTAAAAGAAAGTACTCATTAAAACCCAATAACATTAATTAGAAGTAACATGATGAGATTCACATGATATTCAAGTACTAGATACTCAAGACGTCCGTAACCAGGGACACGGCTAATTATGATTAGTTTATACACTCTGCAGAGGTTTGCGCACTTTTCCCCACAAGACTCGATCGCCTCCGATTGGTTCTCGCTTACATGGTGTTTGAGAGACGGATGACCGAGACACGTCTTTCAGAAGCACTAGCACCTTACATGTGGGTAGACCGTACCAACCTACATCCCCTACATCAGCTAGCCTACCCGTAAGAGTTCGCACAACTTACTCAACTATGCCAGAGCCCATATTGGCTTGTGGCTGCACACGGAAGTTTCTAGTTTAAATAATCTCATGATCCCTTAGAGCCTGGGTGGCGGTCCGAAGAAATACAGGCAAGTCCTGATAGAAACCAGGTGCCTCAATCCACCCAGATGTGTGTTTAAGTTGCCACCTTAGATAAACCATTAATTAACAATCTCACATCTGTCATGGATATTCACTTACCCAATCCACGTCTACTGGCATAGCATGGCATAATAAGCAAACGTAGAAGTAACTCCAAGGTTTCATAAGTAAAACAGGTAATAGGTACTACCTCAATCTACTTCCCATCCCACAATTTAATTAGATCCTAACCATGCAAGTGTTTGAGGATTGATCTAATGCATAAAACTAGGTATGAAAAAGGTATGATCAAAGTGTTACTTGCCTTGCTAACGATCCGCGAAACCTAGAGACTCGAAGTAACAAGCGGCGCACTTCGGGTGATCTAACACAGACAAACAACAAGCATACAATAAGTACTCATCTAATGCACAGGTAAATCTCGAATAAAAGATCTAACCAGAAAGTTGAACTTAAGAACCCTGGTTGCAAAAGAATCAAATCAAATAAAGCAACGAAAGTTGAATGCCAGAAGAAAACGACTCGGTTCTAGCAAATTGAAACTAGGTCAAAATCTACAGTGGCAAAACTTTGTTTAAGTAGGTTAGTCGGAACGACGGTTTCGAAACGAAACTCTAGGCACTTGAATCACCTGATTCCGATAAACGAGCGTGAAAATAAACAGATTTGAAGATTTGATCGGGAATCGAAATCGGAAAATAACAGATTAAATCCGATTAAAAGAAAAACAACGAACGGTTAAACGAACAGACGTTCGTTAACAGAAACTAACCGACGAACACGTTCGTTAAAACAAACGGATCGGTGAACGTTCACTAATAAATAAAACCGACTAAAAAAACCAATCTAGGGTTTCTTTAAAAAAAAACCGAACAACGAAAGAAAAACCGGAACGGTTTTGGAAACAAAACTGGACCGGGGGGGGGGGTTCGGCGAGGTGGCTACCTCCGGCGAGGTCGCCGCGGGCTCGGCTCCGCGGGCGGCGTCGAAGGGTCGGCGGGTGGCGGCGGGTCGGCGGCGGCGGCGCTGGCGGCGGGGGTGGCGGCGGCGGGCTTTGGGCGGCAAGGCGGCTCGGTTAGGGCGGCAAGGTGAGGAGGAGGAGAGCGGGGGGGCTCGGGTATAAATAGGAAGGGGGTGCTGCCTTGGGAGGGGGCAACGGCGGCGGTGGCGTGGCCGAGCCGACTCGGTCGGCGGCGGCCGGACTCCTCCCGAGCGGGAGCGCGAGGGGGGGTCTTGGGCAGGTGGGCCCTTGGCCCAAAGGGCGCGACGCTGCTTTTTTTTAAAAACAAAACGAAACGAATTAGAATAAAACTAAATGAACTCCAAATTAAATAAAATTAATTTTCCCCGACTCGTAAAAATGAGTCGAACAAAATAAACTTTAAAAACGGGGCCAAAATGCATATTTTTAAAATACTCATTTTTTTCCCTAAAGCAATTAAACTTCGAAAAACCGAAATTTGATTTATTTATTAATTCTTCATTTTTCCTAAATGTTGGGAAAGTCATATTATTCCCTCTCTTATTTTTTTATTGGGAAAAATATTTGAAGATAAATAAATAAATCCAAATGATCCTATTTTCAAAATTTGAGAAATCCCAAATATGAAAATAATGAAATCTCCAACTCTCTCCGAGGGTCCTTGAGTTGCGTGAAATTTTCTAGGATCGGGAAGATGCAAGAAAATATGATATGCATGATGACTTAATGTATAACATTCCAAATTGAAAATTTGGGATGTTACACCGCGTGCTGCGATCGCCGACGGTGGCGGCACCCTTGACGAACATGAGCGTCGGCGGCGGCAACAGTGAGGGCGTGGAGATGCGGCGGCCGGCCGGAGGTGGAGCCTCGGCGGAGGACGAGGACTACGGGTACGTGGACCCTCCGCCGGTCACCTACCGCCGAGGGGCTAGCGCGCCCATCCCGCACTAGCACAACTGAGCGATCGATCGATTGACTCACCAGCTGTCACTAGCTACCCCGCGTCGCGCGCAGGCCGCCGGCCCAAGATTAATCGATCTTGATCCTTTTCCCCATTTTCTCTTTGGTTCCCAAGATGTTGTTACTACCTGCTGCACTAATTAAGAGAGAGAACCGACCTTTGTACCACGTCTGTTCATCAAGATATATATTTACAGCTCGATTAGCTTAACTGATTAAGCTCGATCGCACTACAACATACAGTATCGATGTAGGCCGGTACATACGTACAACTGTGCATGCATGGTGGATTGGTAGCTGTGCTAGCCGTTTTCTGCACTTGTAGATTTTCATAGAGAATCTATATGCTACGTAGCCTCGGTCGACGCGTGGCTCTTGATGGGACGTGGGCGTCTCCACTTCCTCACGCAGCCTCGGCAACCGCTCGATTTGACGGCTGCCTATTGCGAGTGCGGCTCGGCCACCATCGCTCGCTGTGCCTGTCCTCCGCTTCTTCCTTTCCTATGAGCTCGCTTCTCCCCTTCCAAATCCCGTGCCAGCTCTAATCCACATCCTCCGCCATGGCCCCGAGGTCAAAGAAGAGGGGAAAAACACGCGCGCCCGCTGAATCCTCTCCGGGCTTTGAGCCCATGTTTGGCCTGTCGTCGGTGATCAACCAGGAAGGATTGGACAAGGTCTGGCCGACCCTCGCCGCTGATTCCAATGAGTGGAAGGCGATGATGGTCTGGCCTGCTTCACGAGCCCAGATCGATATGACAGCCACTAAGATCCCCATCCATCTTCACGCCCTCCTGGCCGGCTTGGTCTCCCCTTTCTCTAGTTTCTTCAACGCCGTGCTCTCACATTACCAGATCCACACACTGCACCTGGACCCTGGGTCCATCGTGCTCCTTGCCGCTTTTGCCTTCCCGTGCGAGGCCATTGTCGGCGTCGCCCCATCTGTTGCCTGGTTCCGCCATTTCTTCTCGCTTCATCTGGTCCACAACAGACAATGCTCGGGATGCGTGTCGTTTCGGGCGGTGGCGGCTCTGGCCGGCTCCGGCATCGACCTCACGCTTCGTCTGGATGTGACAGGGTTCCACGACAGTGGGTGTATGTGGACACCGCCACGAACAGCCCCCTTCTCCAGCTTCCGCAGGCGTCGGCGGAGCTGAGCTTCGGTTGGGGACACGCGAAGCTCGTTGACCGGCGGCTCGCCCGCGTCTGGTCCAGGTTGGCCGAGCTGAAGAAGGCGGGGATAATGGCGCCAATTGTGGTGAGGGAGTTCGTCCGGCGGCGCATCGCCCTGCTTCAACGCCACTCTCGCACAATGCGAGCCTTTGCAGGCTTCAAAGACCCCATGAGGCTTCAGGTGCCCCCACTTCCCTCCAAGACGTTGCAAACGGTGCTCCAGCTCCTGACGGGTGACCCGGCACCTGCCGCGCTCCCACCGGACAAGTGCCTCCAGTACCAATGCTCGAACGGGAGGCCTTCGCGAAGCAGATGCCTTGCTTCGACATGTGGGGACTGTGCCCAGCGGGCCTTGAGGGGCCTCGCGAGAATCCCATCTTCGTGGCCCCCGTGCTTGCCGATCCTGTGGCACGCGCCCGGATGTGGTTGCAGGGGGGCGAACGCCGTTGGGTATTCCTGGGGCGACCGCTGGGGAGCATATGCCGTCAGGCGCCCCTGAGATAGCTGCTCCCGAAGCTCCAGCGGGCGCTCCTGAGGTGATCTTTGTCGAGCTGGTGCGGCCTGGTGCTCCGGAGGCGGCTGCCCCCGAAGCTCCGGCAAATGCCCCCGAGGTGGCGGCTGGTGAGCAGGTGCGACCCAGTGCTCCTAGGGAGGCTGCCCCCGAAGCTCAGGGAAGTGCTCCCGAGGTGGCGGTACGCGGCCCAACCTCCAAGGTCCACGCTCTGACCCTTGGCTCACTTCGTCTGGACCTTGGAGCACTCTCCAAGAAGAAACGGCTCTGGAAATGCAGTGGTGGCGCCTACCGGCCCCTGAAACAGAGAAAGTACATAGCCATAGACGAGTAAGTGCCTTATCTTTGTGGTTCTCCGTGTGTCGCATCCTTTCCCGACCCTGGCTGATGTCTACTGCGTAATTTTATTCTTGTAGACTCGTGTTGGGCCTTCAAGCGGAGAGTTTTATAGGACAGTAGCAATTTTCCCTCAAGTGGATGACCTAAGGTTTATCAATCCGTGGGAGGTGTAGGATGAAGATGGTCTCTCTTAAACAACCCTGCAACCAAATACAAGAAATCTCTTGTGTCCACAACACACCCGATACAATGGCAAATTGTATAGGTGCAATAGTTCGGCAAAGAGAAGGTGATAAAAGTGTAATATTGATGGTAGAAACATATTTTTATAATCTGAATAAATAAAAACAGCAACGTAGAAATAAGAAAATGGGCACAAAAACGGTATTGCAATGCTTGAAAATGAGGCCTAGGGGGCGTACTTTCGCTAGTGCGATTTCTCACCAATGCTAATATAATTGGATCATATAACCACCCCTCAAAGTGCGATGAAGAATCACTCCAAAGTTCCTATCTAGCAGAGAACATAGAATAAATTGTTTGTAGGGTACGAAACCACCTCAAAACTATTCTTTCCAATTAATCTATTACTAAAATAACAACAAAGCAAATTCAGATTCATAATACATAATCCGACACAAAGAACTTCAAAGAGTGCCCAAAGATTTATACCGGAGAAACAAAGACAAGAAACATGGATCGACCCCTATGCATAGATTACCCTAATGTCACCTCGGGAATTCGCGAGTTGGGTGCCAAAACATATATCAAGTGAATCCATACGATACCCCATTGTCACCACGAGTATTCATATGAAAGACATATATCAAGTGCTCTCAAATCCATAAAAGTATTCAATCCGATAAAACAAAATCTCAAAGGGAAAAACTCAATTCATCACAACAAGATAGAGAAGGGAAAACACCATATGATCTGACTATATTAACAAATCCCGTGATACATCAAGATTGTGACATCTCAAGAACACGAGAGAGAGAGAGAGAGAGAGAGAGAGAGAGAGAGAGAGAGAGAGAGAGAGAGAGAGAGATTAAACACATAGCAACTGGTACAAACACTCAACCCCGAGGGTGGACTACTCCTTCCTCATCATGGTGGCCGTCGGGATGATGAAGATGGCCACCGGTGATGATTTCCCCCCTCCGGCAGGGTGCCGGAAAGGGTCTAGATTGGTTTTCTGTGGCTACAGAGCCTTGCGGCGACGGAATTTATTATTTAGGTTAACCCCTGATGGTTTCTCTATTTATAGGATTTTTTGACGCTGGTTTCACGCTAAGATGGGCTTCGAGGTGAGCAGAACCCATCGGGGCAAGCCTGGCCCACTAGGCGCACCCTAGTGTGTTGTGCCCTTCTCGTGGCTCTTTTGGCCCTCCCACGAAGCTTCGGGGGTCTCTTTTGTTCCAAAAAAATCGTCAAAAAGTTTCAGGTCATTTGGAGAACTTTCATTTCTACACAAAAAACAACACCACGGTAGTTCTGCTGAAAACAATGTCAGTCCGGGTTAGTTCCATGCAAATCATACCAAAACCATATAAAATTGTTGTAAACATGGCATGAATACTTCATAAATTATGGATACGTTGGAGACATATCAGCATCCCCAAGCTTAATTCCTACTCGTCCTCGAGTAGGTAAATGATAAAAGAAATAATTTACGAAGTGTGAATACTAGCAAAGTGCACTAGTTTGATCAATGATAATTTCAATCACTTTTCCTAGCATCATGACAGCGATTCTTTCTCATATAATTTCTCATGTTAATGTAGCAACTAACTCACATTTTAAGATTCAAACAATGAATTCTCTTGAAACTCAACAACATATGTTCTCAGTCACCAAGCAATTGTAATTCAACTTATTCAACAGAGTTTAAGTAAGAGCTCCACATACTGAACCATCATATAGTCTTCTATGATTGCTAACACTGACCACATACACATGAGCAAAACGTTTCAACCGGACACATAGAAAGATAGGGGCTTATAATTTCGCCTCCCAGCATATTCACCTCAAGGGTGATGTCAACAATAATGACTCATGCTACCCATATCCAACTGGATATATGTGCCTAGATCTTTCCTCACCACATGATGCTTGCCAAAAGAGAAAAATAAAAAGGAATGGAGGGAAAAACTTTGACTCTTGCATGAAAGTAAATACACAAAAGTAAAAGATAGGCCCTTTGCAGAGGGAAGCAGAGGTTGCCATGCGCTTATTTGTTTGTATGCTCAACCCCTTAGTGCAAAAGAACATCATGTAATATTGACCCTCATGATAGCAACCTTTATTATGTAGTCTGTCGCTTTTATTCTTTGCCATCAGAAGTTCGTACAACGCTAAATTTTCTCTTACACTAAATGATCTAACACTTTTAGAAGCAATTTTTATTGCCTTATTGCACCGATGACAACTTACTTGAAGGATCTTATTCAATCCTTAAGTAGGTATGGTGGAATCTTGAAAATAAGATTTGGGTTTAAGGGTTTTTGGATGCACAAGTAGTATCTCTACTTTGTGCGGAATTTTTGGCTAGCAAAGATGGGGGCAAGCACCACATGTTGAAGGATCTACGAAAATATAACTTCTATGTGAATATGAACAAACATAAATCATTACGTTGTCTTCCTTGTCCAACGTCAACAATTTTGGCATATAATATTTTGATGGGGCCTCACAATCACAAAATATTTCCAAGATAGTGTATTTGTATGTGAAAGTTCTCTTCCTTATACTAATTATTCGTGAATTTCCTGTATGAACAATATTGTGATTGTCAAGCCTCAAAAGATTTCACTTTCTAAACCCAATGTGAAGCTACCACTAGGCATGATATGATTTCAACTTCAGGACATTCAATTTATTCAACAATTTACTCATAGGATATAAGTGAAGCACAAGAGCAATTCCATAGAAAAGAGCTTCGTTGACGGGATGCGAGTGCTGCTTACCTAGCCTCCCTGGCAACTATTTGAGGACTCTATTTTTTAAACACTTTCAGATCTAAGTACTTTATTAAAACAACAAGAAAAACAAAACAAAATGACATTCCAAGAATAGCACACATCATGTCAAGAAGCAAAAACTTAGGCTCAACCGATACTAACCGATAGTTGTTGAAGAAGAAAGGTGTGATGCCTATCGGGGCATCCAAAAGCTTATGTGCTTGAGACTTATTTGAATATTATATTGGGGTGCCTTGGGCATCCCCAAGCTTGAGATTTTGTGTCTCCTTAATTCCTATCATATTACAGTTTTCCTAAATCTCAAAAACTTCATCCACACAAAACTCAACAAGAACTCGTGAGATAAGTTAGTATAAAGCAATGCAAAAACCTTATCATTCTCTACTATAGCAAATCACTAAAATTATTATTCAACATTTCATATTAAATGCCTCTACATATTTAATACTCCTATCCTCAAATAGAATCATTAAACAAGCAAACATATGCAAACAATGCAAGCATAACAGCAATCTGCCAAAACAGTACAGTCTGTAAAGAATGCAAGAGTATCAGTACTTATTCAACTCCAAATTTTTTGAAAATTTTACAACACTGAAGAAAATTTATCAGACCTTATTGTGCGAAAAGTTTCAACATTTTATCACATTCCGAATTTTCTAGGGAATTTTTGCAATAGCGGTAAACTTTTTGTTTTCAAACAGCAACATGTAGACTTGCAAAATAAGCATGGCAAAGGCCACACTTAACACTTTTATTGAAATAAAAGATGCAAAAACTTATTCTAAATAACAAAAAACAAATCCTAACAAAATAAATTGACGCTCCAAGCAAAACACATATCATGTGACGAATGAAAACATAGATCCAAGTGAGGTTACCGATAATGTTGGAGACGAAAGAGGTGATGCTTTCCGGGGCATCCCCAAGCTTACTTGCTTGGATCTTCCTTGAATATTATCTTGGGGTTCTTTGGGAATCCCCAAGCTTAGGTTCTTGTCACTCCTTATTCTCCTCATATCGATATCTCATCCAAAACTTGAAAACTTCAATCACACAAAACTTAACGGAACTTCGAGAGATAGGTTAGTATGATAAAGGGCAAACCATTTCACTTTGGTAATGTCAAATATAAGATTCATAATTGTTTGCACACAATTCCTACTATAGCATATCATTTCCAAAATTTATATTGAGCAATATAAGCCATAGAAACTATAAAATAAGCAAACTATGCATTGAAAACAGAATCTGTCAAAAACAGAATAGTCTGTAGTAATCTGTACTCAAACCATACTTCTGCTACTCCAAAAATTCTGAACAAAATAGGAAAACGTAGATAATTTGTATATCTATCACCTGTAAAAAATTTAGATCAAAAGAACATCCCAGTGAATTTTATAAATTCCTGGACTGGACGCAAAAGTGTCTGTTTTTGGACAGAATCAAGTCAACTATCATCCACACTATCCCAAAGGCTGTTCTTGGAACTTTATTGAAACAAAAGCTATAGAACATGATTACTACAGTAGAATAATCATGTGAACACATAAAAACAGTAGGTAAAAGTGTTGGGTTGTCTACCAACAAGCGCTTTTCTTTAATGCCTTTTAGCTAGTCATGATGATTTCAATGATGCTCGCATAAAAGATAAGAATTGAAACATAAAGCGAGAATCATGAAGCATATGACTAGCACATTTAAATCTAACCCACTTCCTATGCATATGGATTTTGTGAGAAAACCACTCATGGGAGCAAGAATCAACTAGCATAGGAAGGCAAAACAAGCAATACTTCAAAACTTTCAACACATAGAGAGGAAACTTGATATTATTGGAATTCCTACAAGCATAAGTTCCTCCCTCATAATGATTTTCAGTAGCATCATGAATGAATTCAACAATATAGCTATCACGTAAAGTATTCTTTTAATGATCCACAAGTGTAGAAATTTTATTACTCTCCACATAAGCAAATTTATTCTCATGAATAGTAGTGGGAGCAAATTCAACAAAATAACTATGAGGGGATTGAAAATTAAAATCATGATGACAAGTTTCATGGTTATTTTTATTCTGTATATCATACATGTCATCACCATAATCATGGTATATAGCACCTTTGTTGTCATAGTCAATTGAAACCTCTTCCGAAATAGTGGATTCATCACTAAATAAAGTCATGACCTCTCCAAATCCACTTTTTTCAATACTGTGACAAGATTCAACACCCTCCAAAATAGTGGGACGATCATTACCTAGAGTTGACACTCTTCCAAACCCACTTTCATCAATATAATCATCATAAATAGGAGGCATGCTTTCGTCATAATAAATTTTCTCATTAGAACTTGGGGGACTAAAAATATCATCTTCATCAAACATAGCATCCCCAAGCTTATGGCTTTTCATATTATTAGCATCATGGGTATTCAAATAATTCATACTAACAACATTCAATCATGCTCATCATTCAAATATTTTGTGCAAAACATTTTATTGACTTCTTGTTCTAACAATTGAGCACAATTTTCTGAACCATCATTTTCAAGAAAGATATTATAAAGATGATCAATAGTATGATGCAACCTCAATTCCATTTTTATGTAGTTTTCTTTTATAAACCAAACTAGTGATAAAACAAGAAACTAAAAGATTCAATTGCAAGATCTAAAGATATACCTTCATGCACTCACCTCCCCGGCAACGGCGCCAGAAAAGAGCTTTATGTCTACTATGCAACTTTATTCTTGTAGACTCGTGTTGGACGTCCAAACGCAGAGTTTTGTAGGACAATATCAATTTTCCCTCAAGTGGATGACCTAAGGTTTATCAATTCATGGGAGGTGTAGGATGAAGATGGTCTCTCTGAAACAACCCTGCAACAAAATACAAGAAATCTCTTGTGTCCCCAACACACCCAATACAATGGCAAATTGTATAGGTGCACTAGTTCGGTGAAGAGATGGTGATAAAAATGTAATATTGATGGTATAAATATATTTTTATAATCTGAATAAATAAAAACAGCATGGTAGCAAATAGTAAACGGGCACAAAAATGGTATTGCAATGCTTGAAAATGAGGCCTAGGGTCCGTACTTTCGCTAGTGCAATCTCTCAACAATGCTAATATAATTGGATCATATAACCACCCCTCAAAGTGCGATGAAGAATCACTCCAAAGTTCCTATCTAGCGGAGAACATAGAATAAATTGTTTGTAGGGTACGGAACCACCTCAAAGCTATTCTTTCCGATCAATCTATCCTAGAGTTCGTACTAAAATAACAACAAAGCAAATTTAGATTCATAATACTCAATCCGACACAAAGAACTTCAAAGAGTGCCCCAAGATTTCTACCGGAGAAACAAAGACGAGAACGTGCATCAACCCCTATGCATAGATTACCCCAATGTCATCTCGGGATTCTGCAAGTTGAGTGCCAAAACATATATCAAGTGAATCAATACGATACACCATTGTCACCACAAGTATTCATATGCAAGACATATATCAAGTGCTCTCAAATCCATAAAAATATTTAATCCGATAAAACAAAATCTCAAAGGGAAAAACTCAATTCATCACAACAAGATAGAGAAGGGAAAACACCATATGATCCGACTATATTAACAAAGCCCGCAATACATCAAGATCGTGACATCTCAAGAACACAGAGAGAGAGAGAGAGAGAGAGAGAGAGAGAGAGAGAGATTAAACACATAGCTACTGGTACAAACCATCATCCCCGAGGGTGGACTACTCCCTCCTCATCATGGTGGCCGCCGGGATGATGAAGATGGCCACCGGTGATGATTTCCCCCCCCCTCCGGCAGGGTGCCGGAAAGGGTCTAGATTGGTTTTCGGTGGCTACAGAGCCTTGCGGCGGTGGAACTTCTGATCTAGGTTAACCCCTGATGGTTTCTCTATTTATAGGATTTTTTGGCATTGGTTTCACGCTAAGATGGCCCTTGAGGTGAGAACAACCCACCGGGGCAAGCCAGGCCAACCAGGCGCGCTCTGGTGGGTTGTGCCCTCCTCGTGGCTCTTCTGGTCCTCCCACGAAACTTCGGGGGTCTCTTTTGTTCCAGAAAAAATCGTCAAAAAATTTCAGCTCATTTGGAGAACTTTCATTTATGCACAAAAAACAACACCACAATAGTTCTGTTGAAAACAGCATCAGTCCGGGTTAGTTCCATGCAAATCATACCAAAACCATATAAAATTATTGTAAATGTGGCATAAATACTTCATAAATTATAGATACATTGGAGACGTATCACTGGCTCCTTAGGATCCCTTCGGCTGCGGTGGCGAATCCTTCTGGGAAGCGACCTCTGGAGGTCCTGGGTCCGCTCTCGATCTCAGACCCCTCACAACAACCATCCACGCGAGGCGCGAGACCGGTCCGCAAGGTGGGGGTGCTGCTAGAGGGTCGTTAGGCTGTGATCACGGGACACCTCCTTCATGGTTACCCCTGGGGCGCATGTGCCGTGCCGAGGGATCCTGGTCTTCACTGGTGGCTGGGCGGTCCCAGCACCGACTTCATCTTTGAGCGGCGACACCACACCGCCCAATGCCTCCGCCAAGGCCTGGGAAATGGCGGGGGAAGCACCGGCCGCTAGCCCCTTGCCGGAGATGGGCGAGCCGCTCCACGCCTCTCCTGCAGCCCCCGGCGTGGAGGAAGGGCTTGGCCGCGCGCTATAGCTTGCGCGCGGGCTCAGCACCGTCCGCCATGACCTTTTCCGGGAAGCAATGGGCGCGCTGCGTCGGCTTGGAGGAGAGCTTGTCGATGTCGATGCCCATCTCGAGGCGAAGGGCCTCTTTTTGGCGCGCGAGCGGCACCAGCTGAAGGTCGCCAACAACCTCGGGCATCTCCAGCATGAGCGTGCCCGCGCGGACGCCGTGGTTTCCCTCGCCACTTCTCGCGAGGCTTGCGCCCGCGCTTTGGAAGAAGTCAGAGCTGCGGATTGCCATCTTGAGGCGGCCAAGGAGCAGGAGAGGGAGCTTCGAGCATCAAATGCCGCCCTTGAGCGACAGATCCAGGCACGCAGGGCCACCCTTGCGGCATCGCTGAGCGAGGCCCTCTTTGATGAGAAGGAGGTCCAGGAATGTGAGAACGCGCTGGCACTTGAGGTCTTGGAGGACAGCCTGGAGCTCGAGCGGCTTGAGGTGAGGGAGCGCCAAGAAGCCACGGCTGAGGACGCCGTTGCTTCTCGGGAAGCCAGGATCTAGTAGGAGGTTGACCAAAGGGTGGCGAAGATTCGCGCTAATCTTGCTGACGAGCACCGCCAGGAGTTGGGGCTCCAGGAGACCTGCTTCGAACTGCAGCAGGCGGAGCTCGAGGGCAGAACCGCCATCCTCAGGATGAAGCTGGCTGCGGCAGAGTAGCGCGAGAGGACCGCCAAGGAGGCTCAGGCCTCCGCCCAAGCCGACTTGGCCTCCACTCGAGCTGACCTATCCTCACTTCAGCAGCAGGTTGAGGCCGTCATGTCCCACGCGGAGAAGACCACAAATGAAGCATGCCGCCGTTGGATGATGCAGCGCGAGCGTTCCTCGATGCTCAAGGACCTCAGGGTCAGGGCCAACCAGGCCTTAGACACCATCTACAAAGAGAGCATCTCTCACCCGCACGAGGATGATGACGCCAGCCACCTCGGCTTCTTCACTCAGGTCGTGACCCGTCTGGAGGACTGGCCGCAAGAGCTCGCCAGCTTGTCGAGGAGAGAAGCCGGGGCCTTCTTGGGCATGCAATCTCACGCGTCTTCAGTCACCTTATCAACCTTGACCCCCCACTTTGACTTCAACGCTGCGATAGCCCCCGTGCCCAGTCCAGGGCAATCTGGTGGACTGGGTGGACGACCATGTGGACGACCTGGTCGCGGAGTTCGCCCCTGAAGACAACGCGGTCGTGTTTGCAACCGAGGGAGGTAGTATGGATGATGATGATGAGGACGGCGCCAGTGGCAGCACATCCGGCTAGGCCTACATTTCGCTTCCTGTTCAGACATGTATGCAAAAACCTTCGGATACGGCCCTGTGGGGTGTGAAAGCATTTTTGAAGGGGGGCCCTTATAACATATGAACAATGATATGCTTTTGAGATATAATTTGGGATGTACCGTCGTGAGCCTGGGGGCTCCCGAGAAAAGTGATTGTTGCGACTTATCTTTGGTTCCGTAGGTCTTGAGCCGGTCCTGATGTCGCAGGAGCTCGCCTCTCCCGAGGTGGGCCCTTCGGGGGCTCGCAAGGGTTTAGGCCTCCCGAGGAGCCTGCTGGCCGCCCAAGAGGGCCTCGCGAGGAGCCGATTGCCGGATTACGGCAAAGTGTGCGCGCGGTGATCCTGCGGCGGTTGCATTCCTAACCCCGAGGGGGCCTCGGTGCCGCCTGGGCTAGCCCAAGCATACTCGATGTGCGCATACCACGCCCAGCCGCCGCTCGCGGGGCGCTCACAGGGGGGTAGCAGGCATGAGCCTCACTCTTAAGCACAAACCAGAATGCAACAAATTACCATGAACCAAGAAAAATTCCACCCGTTTTTCCTTTGCTAAGTGCACCAAACTCCAAATATCATTCCAAAAGTTGGCAAATTGGGTTACAAAAAGAGGGCAAAAGCAAACGGCTGTGTCCGGCACCTAGCTAGTCTTTTCACCAGCGCGGAGCTAAGTGCTTCTACTGGGCGTGGGCATGTCATTGGGGGACAGTGTCGACGGCCAGCGCGGATCATGGTGCTTCCACTTGGATGTGGGTGGTAGCCCCCGTGAGGCCCGAGGGCGGCACTCAGGAGACTCCGAGGTGTGTACAGCCCCAACTCATTATTACGTGAGAGTGTCACAAGCGGAGATCTTCATGAGCTTCCCCGACGCTTGGCGAGGGCTCCACCCTGTGCCTCCCCCGACCACCATTGGGGCGTCCGGAAACAAGGACGAGACCAAGGGGCAAGGGGGACGCTAGTGGTGCCTCGGCGATCGCAGGCCCCGACCACCGGGGGGAAGGGCTCGCTGGTGCCTTCTCCGGCGGGGGGCCTACCTTCGCGCAGCATGCGCTGATATGTCCATTTTGCATCATGTTTTCTTACTGTTATTTATGATGTTTTTATCCATAATAATGCTTTTTGGAGTAATTCTAATGCCTTTTCTCTCATAATATGCAAGGTACACACCAAGAGGGAGAATTCTGGCAGCAGGAAATCTAGACCCGGAAAAGCTACGTTACGCCACCTATTCCGCACAACTCCAAAGAAGCTGAAACTTCATGAGGATATTTTATGGAATATATAAGAATTATTTGAGCAAATAACTACCAGAGGGGGCCCACCAGGTGGGCACAACCCATCTGGGCACGCCAGGGAGCCCAGGCGCGCCCTGGTGGGTTGTGCTCACCCAGGCCCACCTTCGGTGCCCATCTTCTTGTAAATAGGTCATTTTGACCTAGAAAAAATAAGGAGAAGACTTTCGGGACGGAGCGCCGCCGCCTCGAGGTGGAACTTGGGCATGAGGACTTTTGCCCTTCGGCGGAGCGATTCCGCTGGGGGAACTTCCCTCCCGTAGGGGGAAATCATCATCATCATCATCACCAACAACTCTCCCATCTTAGGGAGGGAAATCTCCATCAACATCTTCAACAACACCATCTCATCTCAAACCCTAGTTCATCTCTTGTGTTCAATCTTGTTACCAGAACTATAGATTGGTGCTTGTGGGTGACTAGTAGTGTTGATTACATCTTGTAGTTGATTACTATATGGTTTATTTGGTGGAAGATTATATGTTCAGATCGACTATGCTATTTAATACTCCTCCGATCATGAGCATGTTTATCATTTGTGAGTAGTTACTTTTGTTCTTGAGGTCACAGGAGAAATCATGTTGCAAGTAATCATGTGAACTTGATATGTGTTCGATATCTTGATAGTATGTATGTTGTGATTCCCTTAGTGGTGTCATGTGAACGTCAACTACATGACACTTCACCATATTTGGGCCTAAGGGAATGCATTGTGGAGTAGCAATTAGATGATGGGTTGCAAGAGTGACAGAAGCTTAAACCCTAGTTTATGCGTTGTTCCGCAAGGGACCGATTGGATCCAAAAGTTTAATTCTATGGTTAGAATTTATTTTTAATACTTTTGTCGTAGTTGCGGATGCTTGCGGGAGGGTTAATCATAAGTAGGAGGTTTGTTCAAGTAAGAACAGAACCTAAGCACCAGTCCACCCACATATCAAATTATCAAAGTAGCGAACACAAATCGAATCAACATGATGAAAGTGACTAAATGAAATTCCCGTGTACCCTCAAGAATGCTTTGCTTATCATAAGAGACCGTTTTGGCCTGTCCTTTGCCTCAAAAGGATTGGGATACGTTGCTGCACTTTTGTTACTACTATTGTTACTTGCTCGTTACAGCGTACCTTGCTATCAAACTACTCAGTTACTTACAATTTCAGCACTTGCAGACATTACCTTGCTGAAAACCACTTGTCATTTCCTTCTACTCCTCGTTGGGTTCGAGACTCTTACTTATCGAAAAGAGCTACAATTGATCCCCTATACTTGTGGGTCATCAAGGCTATTTTCTAGCGTCGTTGTCGGGGAGTGAAGCGCCTTTGGTAAGTGGAATTTGGTAAGGAAACATTTATATAGTGTGCTGAAATTTATTGTCACTTGTTACTATGGAAAACAATACTTTGAGGGGTTTGTTCGGGGTATCTTCACCTCGTCCGGAACCACAATTAGCTACCTCTCAACCTACTGCACCTACTGAAAATATTGAATATGAAATTCCTTCGGGTATGGTAAAACAATTGCTAGCTAATCCTTATGCAGGAGATGGAACCAAACATCCTGATATGCACTTGATATATGTAGAACAAATTTGTGGATTGTTTAAGCTTGCTGGTTTACCCAGAGATAAAGTGTTGAAAAAGGTTTTCCCTTTATCTTTGAAGGGAAAAGCATTGGCATGGTATAGGCTATGCGATGATATTGGATCATGGAATTGGAATCATTTGAAATTGGAGTTCCACCAAAAAATTTATCCTATGCATCTAGTTCATCGTGATCAGAATCATATATATATAACTTTTGGCCTCGTGAAGAATAAAGTATCGCCCTCACTTGGGGGAGGCTTAATACAATGTTATATTGATGCCCCAATCAGGAGCGCTCAAGATAAATTATTATCCGGATTTTTTATGCTCGGCTTTCTCGTAATGATCAAACCATGCTTGATACTTCTTGTGCTGGTTCTTTTATGAAGAAGACTATTGAATTCCGGTGGGATCTTTTGGAAAGAACGAAACGCAACTCTGAAGATTGGGAACTCGACGAAGGTAAAGAGTCAGGTATTAAACTTAAGTATGATAGTGTTAAATCTTTTATGGATACCGATGCGTTTCAAAAGTTTAGCACTAAATATGGACTTGACTCTGAGATAGTAGCCTCCTTTTGTGAATCATTTGCTACTCACGTTGAACTACCTAAAGAAGTGGTTTAAATATCACCCACCTATTAAAGAAGAAACTAAAGAACCGGTACCAGTTAAAGTAGAAACTATACTTTACAACTTTACAATGTTGATCCAGTTGTCCCTACTACTTATATTGAGAAACCACCTTTCCCTGTTAGGATAAAGGAACATGCTAAATTTCAACTCTGGTTAACAAAAGCTATATTAGAACACTTAAACCTGATGAGCAAATCAAAGTAGAACCTAGCATTGCTATGGTTAAAGATCTCTTGGAAGAAGATATAGATGTGCATGTTATTTACTTCTGTGAAGAAGCTGCTAGAATTGCCAAAACCTGATAAAAAGAACAAATATATACCTGTTGTTGGCATGCCTGTCATCTCAGTTAAAATAGGAGATCATTGTTATCATGGTTTATGTGACACAGGTGCTAGTGTGAGTGCTATTCCTTACACCTTATATCAAGAAATTATGAAGGACATAACACCTGCAAAAATAGAAGACATAGATGTTACTATTAAACTTGCTAATAGAGACACTATATCACCAATTGGGATTGTTAGAGATGTTGAAGTCTTGTGTGGGAAAATAAACCTACATATTTTCTTGTTCTTGGTTCCCCACAAGATGATTTTTGTCCCATTATCTTTGGTAGACCTTTCTTGAACACCGTTAATGCTAAGATAGATTGCAAGAAACAAATTGTATGAGTCTCATGAGTTTAATTTTTCCAAGTTTAGTAGAAAGCTTCATGAAAAAGAATTGCCTAGTAAGGATGAATTAATTGGTCTTTCTTATATTTCTGTCCCACCTACTGATCCTTTAGAACAATATTTGCTAGACCATGAAAATGATTTACATATGCATGAAAGAAATGAAATAGATAAAAATTTCTTTGAACAACATCCTCTGCTTAAACACAATTTGCCTATTGAAACTCTAGGAGGTCCTCCTCCACGTAAAGGGGATCCTGGATTTGAATTAAAACAATTGCTAGACACTTTGAAATATGCTTATCTTGATGAAAAGAAGATATATCCTGTTATTATTAGTGCTAACCTTTCAGAACATGAAGAAGAAAGATTATTGAAAGTTCTAAGGAAGCACCGAGCTGCTATTGGACATACTCTTGATGATTTAAAGGGCATTAGTCCCACTCTATGTCAGCACAAAATTAATATGGAACCTGATGCTAAACCTGTTGTTGATCACCAACGTCGGTCAAATCCGAAGATGAAAGAAGTGGTAAGAATGGAAATATTAAAACTTCTGGAAGCAGGTATAATCTATCCTATAGCTGATAGTAGATGGGTAAGTCATGTTCCTTGTGTCCCTAAGAAGGGAGGTAAAGCTGTTGTTCCTAATGATAAGAATGAACTTATTCCACAAAGAATTGTTATAGGCTATAGAATGGAAATTGATTTTATAAAATTAAACAAAGCAACTAGAAAAGATCATTACCCTTTGCCTTTTATTGATCAAATAATTGAAAGATTATCTAAGCACACACATTTTTGCTTCCTTGATGGATATTCTGGCTTTTCACAAATACCTATTTCTCAACCTGATCAATAAAATACCACTTTCACTTGTCCCTTTGGAACCTATGCTTATAGATGTATGCCTTTCGGTTTATGCAATGCACCTGCTACCTTTCAAAGATGTATGACTGCTATATACTCTGACTTTTGTGAAAAGATTGTTGATGTTTTCATGGATGTTTTCTCTGTTTATGGGAAGTCTTTTGATCATTGTTTAAGCAATCTTGATCGAGTTTTGCAGAGATGTGAACAAAAAAATCTTGTCTTGAATTGGGAGAAGTGCCACTTTATATATGGTTAATGAAGGCATTGTCTTTGGTCATAAAATTTCTGAAAGAGGTATTGAAATGGACCAAGCTAAGGTTGATGCAATTGAGAAAATGCCATGTCCTAAAGATATAAAAGGTATTCGTAGTTTCCTAGGTCATGCTGGTTTCTATAGGATATTTATCAGAGACTTTTCTAAAATTTCTTGGCCTCTTACGAATCTTTTGCAAAAGGATATCCCTTTTGTTTTTGATGATGATTGTTTAGAAGCCTTTGAAACACTCAAGAAATCCTTAATTTCTGCACCTATTGTTCACCCACCTGATTGGAACTTGCCTTTTGAAATTATGTGTGATGCTAGTGATTATGTTGTTGGTGCTGTTCTAGGACAAATAGTTGATAAAAAATCGAATGTTATTCATTATGCTAGTAAAACTCTAGACAATGATCAAAGAAATTATGCTACTACTGAAAAAGAATTCTTAGCAGTGGTGTTTGCTTGTGATAAATTTAGACCTTATATTGTTGATTCAAAAGTTACTCTTCACACAGGCCATGCTGCTATTAAATATCTTATGGAAAAGAAAGATGCTAAACCTAGAATTATTCGATGCGTCCTTTTATACAAGAGTTTGATTTACATATCACTGATAGAAAAGGAGCTGAGACCAAGTAGCTGATAATTTATCTAGGCTTGAAAATGTGCTTGATGACCCACTACCTATTGATGATAGTTTTCTTGATGAGCAGTTAGCTGCAATAAATGTTTCTCATAGTACTCCTTGGTATGCTGACTATGCTAATTACATTCACTGGTACATCGATGTGCCATACAAACGGTTTTTAACCCCTTTCCGTGATGGCATTTGGAACCGTCACCAAGTGAGTGTGGGCGATAGGTTGGTCCTTCCCACACGACCCAGAAACCGTCGGGGATAGGCCCTCCTGGGACACCAAATGAGCTCGTGTGCGATCGGGCGAGACATCAAAACCCAATCATTTTCGTAGGTATGTACATCCCACACGGTGAATCTGAGATTTTTTTTTACGTAGGTATGTACATCCCACACGGTGAATCCCAGAAAAACATTTTCGTAGGTATGTATATCACACAGAGTTCTTTGTGTGGAAATGTTTGTGCAAGGTGGCCTAACGCAAACAGTTCACTGTCGGAAGCCGTGTGTGATTGTTAGTTGATAGAACATGCCTACTTTCTAGAAACCGTGCGGGTTGTTTGAGTTCATCGCCCACGGTGTTGTCTGCGTAACCGTCTGCAATAGAAAACCCCAATAAGCATGGTAATTAGCCTATTATTGATAATCCATGTACTAATCAAACTGATATTTCTTATAAAACACACCAGATATTTCATATCCGTATAACAGCAACCAGGATTTCATAATATAATTACATCAGATAGCTTCGGCACTCAGTTATGCCATTACACAACAGCACCAAGTTTCACATGCATCATGAAAAACCTTTGGAAAGTAGCATCATACACGGTAAATAGACAGATGAATCTCATCTGGGAAACTACAGAAGCGGAAGGCAAATATTGAGCCTTTAGTGATGTTGAATGTCCTTGCAACTTTAGGCCAGTGGCTATGGATAATTGCCCGCCCAACCTTCGTCCTCTTCAGCAAGACATCAATATTGTACCGTGGGTGTTGAATGAATACCTTCCTCGCCTCTTGACCATGCAGGTGGTTTGAGAGGTAATCGTCGGTGAACTGCTTTGAAAAGTACTGAAAATAAAGCTATGCATAAATCGCTGTTATAAATTTTGAAATGGCGCAAGGGGTAAAAACAAGGTAAAAGAGTTAGTACCATCCTATAGTTGACTGATGTCTTCTTCATTGTACAAACAAAGATCTTGCTTTTTATTCGTCGGAAGTTTCTTTATCCTAACAATCTTTCTGAGTTTCTTGACTTGACTGATATTCATGGACATCTCATTTCCCCATATGCAAAATGGGTCGAACAGTGGGTCTATGCCTCTGACAGCAAGACCTACATGTGCAAGACCAAATTGTAAGAAACCAAAATATTAGAATGATTTCTGCAATTGCACAATAATGTGCTATTAGCCAAAGGACCCTGCTTGAACAAACCTCGATGGTAAACCGCAGTGTCTCCCATTGTTTCCCTGCAACACACATAAGGAATATCTTGATCAGGTTAACTGAGAGTTGCCATACTATCAGTAGAATGTGTATTGAGTCACTACAAAAAAAGACACTTCCGTTATGATACGTGTTTGTCACAATTGGTCACGTTTTCTGTCATGCATGTACATCCATGACAATTTTATGACAGAATCAAGATAGTCATACCTGTCGTAGAAGTGTTCCATGAAATTACCAAAATTATCATCACGGAAGTGTCCACTTCCATGACGATAAATCGCGCGTCACAGAAGTGCTTTCATCAAGGGTGACCGACACATGGCATCGACCGTAACGGGTCGCTGTTAAGCTACCGGGTCTGGTTTTGGATCCGATAACCCATTAACAGCCGAGACCAATGGGGATTCCACATGTAAAATTCTCATTGGCCGGAGGAAACACGTGTTGGCTCAACGTTCAGACAAATGTCATCCACTCATTGGACAGGAGGCGCCTATAATACGTCGACACGTGGCACGGACCAACAGAGGCCGATTCCAGTGAAAAGGCCGGCGCAGCTAAAGCCCCACCATGTTTTTTCAGACACTAGTGGGCTGGCCCATTAACAGCCTGCCATGTTTTGGGTCAAATTGAGGCCCATAATAGATCAGGCTCGTTCAAAGCCTGCCGCATTTCGGGCCAAATTATGGCCCATATCGGATCATGCCCGTTAACAGGCAACTATTCTTTTGGGCCCATACTAAGACATGTTTGTATTTCAGCCTGTTAAATGCCCGTTTACTAGTTCGACCCGATAATAGTTTCGGCCTGTTAGCGGCCCATGGTGCATCTAGGACGTTGTCGGCCTGGTTTAACTTTAGGCCATTTAACGGCCCATGCAGAAACTGGGCTTTTTCTTGTCCGAAGTAACTTTAGGCCTCTTAACGGCCCGTAGTCTTCGTGGATAAATTTCAGCCCAACTGGCCTATCGGCCTGTTAATGTCCTGCGTTGAATCCGGCCTGCTTACAGCCGATCTGATAATTACAGCCTGCGTTGAATCCGGCCTGCTTACAGCCGATCTGATAATGGCCTATGACACTTTTAGGCCTATGGCCTGTGTAGATACCAGCCTGCTTAAAGCCCATAATTTTATTGGGCCAAACAGGCCCGAGATATATTTTGGCCTGTTAACTGCTCGTCCTATTTGGGCAAAACCTGGGCCTTAGGCAATTTCGACATGTATTGGCCTGTGATTTTTTTGCCTCAACGCTAGCCCAATCTAGGTTTTAGCCTATTAAAAGCACATGGTATTCTCTGGCCCAGTTGGACAGAACTTTACTCGTTCTGTTAAATGCGGGAAACAACTATAGGTTTAGACCTGCTAATGGCCCAAGATGATTGTAGGCCCAGGTTTTAGCCCATATGAGTAATGGGCCGGCCTGAAGACTGACAAAACTGAGATCCACTGAACCTTCTGGCCTAAATTACAGCATACCGACCAAGAATAAACCTAGACTATACAACAAAGAAATTACAGCATATTACATCCCCTCGGCATCAAAGTTCAGTGCCAGTGATAATAAAGGGCAACTAGACAGCAGATTACATAAACTGGGCAGGCTGCCACAGTGGAAGTTAACAGGCGGACAAAATAATAGACAGAACCGACAACACTTCAACACAGTTCAAGAAAGCTTAGCCCAGCCCAGGAGGTGCAGCGCAAGTAGCTTAGCAACCTGATGAGACTGCGCTTCTTTGGCGCTCATGTCCACCAACTTAAGCTGCATAGCATCAATAAACATCCTGTACTTATGGTTAATCTTGCATAGAGATTGGAGTTCCAGACGTATTTGAGCGGAAGCATGTATTTCTGCTTGAATTTCACACCGAAGAAGTCGAACAGATTCAGGCGGCAACTTCATCGAGCTTGTGTCACTGAGTAAGTTTGACAGTACATCAAGATGTGACTTTGTGGTAGTATCCCTACCCTCAATATGTGTTGCCTTCTCCTCTAGAATATGTGTTAGAGGGACAAACAATGGGTTCGTCTCACTATCATTGCGGCAGTTCTTCCT
The DNA here is from genome assembly GCA_021605205.1 of Aegilops longissima. Classification (NCBI taxonomy): domain Eukaryota; kingdom Viridiplantae; phylum Streptophyta; class Magnoliopsida; order Poales; family Poaceae; genus Aegilops; species Aegilops longissima. Next base: position 576,633,275 of record CM038680.1, on the reverse strand, counting down.
AGCAACAGTGTTGTCACCCTGAAAGAGAAACAAGTAGGTAGATAACAGGTTTTGCACATATAAGCATCAGCGCTGTCAATTCATCTCATTTCTTTGTTAGAAACAAAGAGACACGAATTAAAATAGCATTAACATAATAGGCATTGTTCATAGTTAAGACGATAGGAAATGGCATTGTGCAGGAGCGGCCAGCTTCACCAGACCACTGGATTACAGATCAAGAACACAAGCATAGATGTAGTTATAAACAACATATACGCATGAATGGTGAGTGCATTGTAAATTTATACCATTTCAGATTGGTAAATAAAGAGACACGATTTAAATAACATTAATATAATATGGCATTGTTCATAGTTGAGACATAGCAGGATATGGCATTGTGCTGTTGTTGGTAGTCTCACCACACAACTGGATTACAAATCAAGAACACAAGCATAAACATAGTGCTAAAGAAGATAACTTGCTATGTTTAGTTTAATTTACATGGTACAAATAAGGAACTAGATTGTACAACTAAAGATTGAAATTGAGAAGGACAACTTATGTTTATGTACTTCTACTTTATAAAATTTGAACAAGCAATTTGATGCAGACGGCAAAAATAAACAACATTTTCACTCATAGCTATCCAAATATAAACAACAAAGTTTGAAGGCTCGAGGAGGAAAAACTTACATTAGTAGTGAAGACAGGCTCTATAAAGGCCTTGTCCATATTGATGGGGGGCAATTCAAGAAGTTTACCGCACACTCTTCTTCAACAGTATTGCCTTTATTCTACATTTTGTCTAGAGTAAATATAGGTGTGAAAATATAGGAACAAATGGCGATTATTTAACTTAAGGTGCAGAGTACAAATGTAAATACAACATACAGGCAGAAGGAACTGACAAGAGCAATGCGGAGCTAAACTTATTCAGTAACATTGGTTTTATTCAATATTTTGGCAAGATTAAATATAGATATGATGTGTAGAAAAATGGAGGACAAGGGAAAATAAGATGCAAAGTGTACATCAAGAACTAGCTGACAAATATAAGTACAGTGATGAAGGACAACAGATACTTACAAGAACAATGCAGAACTAAATTTCTTGCTAGGCTTTGGGTTTATTCTACATTAATTTAAGCATTAATATAGATCTGATAATTTGGAGCGAACAGTGGATAAGAAAGCTTTAATGCATAATGATGTCACATAATCCACCAGGTATAATTGTAAGGACATCGATATGACAATAGGTACTCACAAGAGCAAAGCAGCGACCAGCATAGATGCGATATCCTAGGTTTTGCGGCGCTGGTTCGATCGCCAATATACGTCGGGTGCTATGTGATTTCTCCGGTAGCACCACCTTTTTCAAGGAATTTGCTTGTACTCCTTCAGGTTCTGCAATCACCCTCTTCCTTTTGGATGTCTGAAACACAAGAACGACATTTGAATGGAAAAACATGGTATCACTACAAAAAAAGACACATCCATGACATTTTGGGCCGAACGAAATTTTTTTCTGTCATACATATGACACTTCTATGATGATAATTGTGACAAAAGTTGGTATCATCATAGATGTGGTGGGCTCCTACTTCTATGAAAAAAAATCATGACAGAAAGTGGGCTTTTCGTCCTGGGAGGGCCGGAGATGCAGCTGCATGAAATTCTTTGGGCCGTCCCTGACGGAAAAAACCGTGGTAGAAGCGAGGGGGAGGAAAATTTCGGGGAGTTCCCGGTTACGGTGGGAGGTCGGGGGCCGAGCGATGCGCGTTTCTCTCGTGCACGTACGCGCGTGTGTGCGAGGCGTTGGCTCTAATGAACCCGAGTGAGGCATTGGGCTCTAACTGAACCCGAGCGATTGCACTACAGGCTACGCGTTACTGAACCCGAGCGATCAATCGATGGCTGTTAATCAACTTGATCGAGTGATTCGCCATCTGCTGCTAACTAAAGCCGATCGATGCTACCTCGGGATGAACAGTGGCGTTGCGCGGGGGGGGGGGGGGGGTGGGTTTGGATGAACAGTGAGCGGTGGCGTTTGCCTCTGGATGAACAGGACCCCGTGGTGTGGTGGAGGCCTGGATGAACAGTAGACGGTGGAGGGGTGCCCGTGGAGGGGTGGTTGAACAGGACCCCGTGGTATGGAGGGCTGGATGAACAGTAGACAGTGGAGGGGTGCCCGTGGAGGGGTGGTTGAACAGGACCCCGTGGTGTGGAGGGCTGGATGAACAGTAGATGGTGGAGGGGTGGTTGAACAGTAGCCGGTGGAGTAGCGCGCGGTGGAGGCTGGATGAACAGGAGCCCGTGGAGGCTGGAGGAGGTCGACGGTAGCCCGTGGAGGCTGGAGGAGGTCGACGGTGGAGATGAACAGTATCCCGTGGAGTCCCATTCTGCGGTACGCCACACCCCTCCCGATGAACAGGACCCCCGTTTCGACCGTAGGAGGTCCGTTTCGTCCGTTTTGATGTACGCCACACCCCTCCCGATGAACAGGACCCCCGTTTCGACCGTAGGAGGTCCGTTTCGTCCGTTTTGCGGTACGCCACACCCCTCCCGATCAACATGACCCCCGTTTCGATCGTAGGAGGTCCGTTTCCTCCGTTTCACGGTACGCCACACCCCTCCCGATCAACAGGACCCTGTTCCAAACGTAGGAGGTCCGTTTCCTCCGTTGTGCGGTACTCCAGGCCTCATTTCCATCGCCTGTTCCGTCCAAGTCCTCCCGATGAACACGACCACGCATTCCGTTCCGACCCAGCTGGTTTGCTCCCCATGAACACGACGACGACGACGCTGTTTCTCCATTCCGACCCAGCCATTTACGTATGCACGAGTAGGCGTTCGAGACCCCTTCCGTATGTACACATACGTGGCCGTATTTTCTTTCTTGCACCCTGGCCGTTATACGTACGTGTACATGCTACGTGCGCGCCTCTACTACGACACGTGCAAGCCTCTACATCGACCAGTATATATGTACGTACACGTTCGCGGCCAGAATGACAACGCTACGTACGCTTCGACCAAGTGGGTCCCGACTGTCAGGCACTTCCTTGCCTGCGAAGATGTAGCTGGTGGGTCCCAGCAGTCAGGGGGGGGGGGAAATCGTTTGTTTGTTTTGCCCGGACGCACTTCCTTGCGTGCGAAGATGTAGCTGGTGGGTCCCAGCAGTCAGGAGGGAAACGTTTTTTTCGTGAAATACGGTGGCCTGTCCGGTGGGTCCCTACTGTCAGGTGGAGGAATAATTTTTTGTGCGTAATAAGGAGGCACTTCCTTGCGGCCGCTGTGGACCCAGCTGTCAGCCTCTCCACGCACAGTACTCTTCCGATGGAAGTCGGTCGTTGACCAGATTGACCACGCCGCGCCGAGAGCACCATGGCGGTGGACGACAGCGAGGCCTAGGAAGGGGACGACGCGGAGCCGGGGAAGACGAAGCAGTGGATGCCCACGCGAAGAGGAGTACGAGGGTGAGGCTGCCGTCGCCGCAGAGTAACAGGGGGTGTGGGTGAGTAGAGGGATGGCCTGGCTAGCGGTGGGAGTAGTAGGGGGCAGTGAGGCCTCCGCCGCATCGCAGCCGGCCACGGGAGGCAGGAGCACGAGGCACGACCGGCGCTGGTTTGGGCGGCTGGAGAAAGAAGACCAGAGGTTGAAGAAGCACTACGGCCGTTGGATGGACATCGTACGGTCACTGGAGCTAGAATCACGCATATTGACTAAGTTGATGAAGCCCTCCGTCCCGGTCAACTTAGTAGGCCCACAGGTCAGCCTGCCACTATACTGGGTCCCAGCTAACAGGCGGAGTATTCATTTTTTTGTGCGTAATAAGGAGGCACTTCCTTGCGTGCGAAGATAGCTGGTGGGTCCGACATGTCAGTGGGGGCACGTTTTTTTCGCGAAATACAGAGGCCCTTCCGGTGGGTCCCAGATGTCAGGTGGCGGAATAATTATTTTGCGCGTAATAAGGATGCACTTCTTTGCTGCGGCCGTGGACCCAGCTGTCAGCCTCTCCACGTACAGTCCACGTGCGATGGAAGCCGTTCCTTGACAATGTTCACCACGCCGCGCCGAGAGCACCAGGGCGATGGACGACGGCGAGGCCTAGGAAGGGAACGACACGGAGGCAGGGAAGACTCAGCAGTTGTTTCCCACGCGGAGGGGAGTACGACTGTACGAGGGTTTAATGGTTCGCCGCCCTCGCGGAGAATAACAGCAGTGTGGGTGAGTAGAGGATGGCTAGGCCAGCGATGGGAGTACGATGGGCGGTGAGGCTGCGCGAAGCACAGCCCGGCCGTGGGGAGGAGGGAGCGAGCAGTCCGCCGGCGCTTGTTTGAGCGGCCGGAGCAGGAAGAGCAGAGATTGAAGAAGCACGACGGCCGTTGGATGGACATCATCACGTCCTTTGGAGCTAGAATCGTTCATATTTACTAAGTTGACAAAGCCCTCGGTCCCGTCAACTTAGTAGGCCCTAAGTCAGCCTCCCACCATGGTGGGTTCCAGCTAGCGGGGGGTATTCATTTTTTGTGCGTAATAAGGAGGCACTTCGGTGGGTCCGAGTGACAAATGAAGTCGTTTTTTCACGAAATACGGTGGTCCGTCCGGTGGGTCCCAGCAGTCAGGGGCAAACATTTTTTTCGCGAAATACGGTGGCCCGTCTGGTGGGTCACAGCAGTCAGGGGGAAACGTTTTGTCCGCGAAATACTGGTTGCCCGTCTGTTGGGTCCCTGCTGTCAGGTGGAGGAATAATTATTTTGCGCGTAATAAGGAGGCACTTCCTTGCGGCTGCCGTGGACCCAGCTGTCAGCCTCTCCACGTATAGTACTCTTTTGATGAAAGTCGGTCGTTGACCACATTGACCACGCCGCACCAAGAGCACCAAGGCGGTGGACGACGGCGAGGCCTAGGAAGGGGACGACGCGGAGCCGGGGAAGACGCGGCAGTGGATGCCCACGCGGAGAGGAGTATGAGGGTTCACTGGTTCAACTGCGGTGTGAGGCTGCCATTGCCACAAAATAATAGGGTGAGTGGGTGAGTGGAGGGATGGCCTGGCCAGCGGTGGGAGTAGTATGGGCACGGTGAGGCCTCCGCGGAAGCACAGCCGGCCACGGGAGGCAGGAGCATGCGGCACGACCGGCGCTGCTTTGGGCGGCTGGGGCAAGAAGACCAAAGGTTGAAGAAGCACTACAGCCGTTGGATGGACATCGCTGACCACGCCGTGCCGAGAGCACCAGGGTGGTGGACGACGGCGAGGCCTACGAAGGGAATGACACGGAGCCGGCAAAGAAACGACAGTGGCTGCCCACGCGGTGGAGAGTACGAGGGTTGACTGGTTCGGCTGCCATCGCCGAAAAATAACAGGAGGTGTGGGTGAGTAGAGGGATAGACAGGCCAGGGATGCGAGTATGATGGGGCCGTGAGGCCTGCCCGACAACCTTGCCGCCGCCACGGAGGCGGGAGCGAGCAGTTCCGACGGCGCTGGTTTGGGCGGTGGGGCAGGAAGATCGAGAGGCGAAAAAGACGATTGCCGTTAGATTGACATCTAACGATCTCGACGCTGGTAGAGTCGATTGTTGACTAAGTTTCTTTTTTAAGAAACCTTGTGTAGGCCCACAAGTCAGCTTCCAAATCTGTGGCAGACAACATAAAGCCCATTTGCTATTTTTTATAATTTGCAGCCCATTTGCTAATTCTTCAGTAATTTATTACAGCCCATTTTCTGCCCAGGACCACTGTCAAAAAGTTCAACCTTATTTTGCATATTTCGGTGGAGTCTAAACTATTGTAATCCCGAAATGATAAACATTTTTTTAAGAACTTATTGATTTGCCAAAAAATCGTTTTGTTTTTGTAAGCAAATAAGAAGTGGGACAATTGAGTTGGTTTAAGGGAAAACCAGTGGTAAAAAAATCAGCGCTGGGTGGGAAAAAACAACAAAAATAAGGATGTAAGTACGAAAAGGGAATTTTATGTGTTTTCAATATAATGATACATGTATATGAACTAGTAAAACTATAGGTAGAGATTAGAAAACGGATGTAGGACATGCGTTTCAAGAGGAAAATAGAACTGGGCTGTGTGTTTGATTCAGTAAAAAAAACTGCCTGCGGATGTTGTAAGACAAAATATAACTAACGCCAAGGCGGGCGAGAGGCCATAGATACCTGCTGGATCTTTGTGCCCCGTTGTCGTCATGGGATGGGCCTGTTAAAAACAAAACCAACCCTGGGCAGTCTACAGCCCAGTTGAAACTTGCTCGACCTGAAAAAAAAATATACGTGCTCAATAAACGAGAGAATTCTGCAAGCACAGACTGATAACTGGGATGCAGCACGGATATTTTTTTATCGTGATAATAAGTGCATGCACTTGTTTCGAAAAAACTGTAGAACTGGGAATTCGAACGGCGAGTGCTTATGCTACCCATCAAATAAAAATCAGGTGCCTGAGAATTCGTTTCGAAACAAATGATTCAGCTTTATATCCACGTCGACCCTCGGCATGATGGTTGGAAGCAAATGGAAGTTCGTACCAAAAGATCGTTAACAACAATACCAACTTGCGGACGACAACGTAGTACAACTACCAATACCAAACTAACTTATAATCTTTTTACTCCTGGACCTAGTGTTCGTCTGGTAGAAAATCTTGCAGAGGACCAGCTCCCGCTCCTTCTCTTGCTCCAGGTCCCCGAGGTGGTACTGGTGCATCACCCAGTTGGTCCTCTGCTGGTCGAAGTTCTTGTTGGTGTGCAGCACTAGAAACTTTTTTACTGCCCGTCTGCCGGCCGTTGACCATCACCGGCAAGGTATTTCCGTTCTTGTGCCACATCGGGTGCATGCCGCACTCGATCAGATCTTGCGACGCGTCCACGTGCCCTTTTGAACGCCTGAATTGCGCCGAAGAAATGCTTCCTTAGGCCACTCGATGTGATACCTCGGTGATTGTGGAATACAGGTTTTAGTGTACCTAGTTGGCATTTTCATAACATCTTTGGCATGTTGCAGTCACTTGTTTCACTTTTTATTAACTGTTAAATTGTAATTGCTTCACCAGGTATGCGTCTAAAAAGAAAAATAGAGCTATAAAGAAAGGAATATGTTTGTGCAAGTAGACAGCCGATCGGTGTCTTACCTGGAAGTTTCTCAGGTTGGGTGTAGCATATGTCGTGCTCGCTGTTGATGGTTGGTATGAACAAACCGATGAGAGAATGAAATCTCGCACTGTCAGCACTCACTTTGGCCTCAAGGTGCTCGATCAGCTCTTGATCCATGGGATCGAACTTGACACCAGCCGGCAGCACCGGCCAATCCTTCTTCGACTTGCATCGGTAATTCCAGTTATATGGTACTCAATGTATGATCAATCGACTGTTTTAAGTGAATGATGAAAGATTTCGACAGATAAGTGGTACTCCAAATCTAAAGTCCAGAATACCCGAACACGCCACAGGGATTCTTGTCTCACCTCACGCGCAGCATGTTGTCACGTCAATTCAATGTGTGGACATGATGAATAATTTGACCGACGTATACTAGTACTGCTACTGTACTACTTTCTAGTCGTATTTAGTGTCACAATTTATACATAGGTTTAACTAACAAATACGCACTTGAAGCTGATATATATATATATATATATATATATATATATATATATATATATATATATATATATATATATATATACTTCGCACAACATCTCCATCATTATTATCAGTACATCCTACACAGGGGAGTTAGGATGCAGTTGATCCTAGGAAGGTATCTATCCTTCAAACCAGAGGAGTGCTTCAAACTAACAACAGTACATAATATCCAACAAAAGAGGGTCGTGCTACAGCAGAAGAATACATGGCTCAGTCTAGATATCAACACGAATCAATTTGTGCATATTTGCTGTTGGAATGAACCACATTGCCGCATGTCGGGTTTGCAAAAGCCATCCATCGCATGGAAGCTTGATGCCTTTCACACACTGAAGATTATCTGGCAACAAGCTATGTCGACGAATCTCTGGATATGGTGATTCATGAAACCCACGGTATGATGTGTAAACACAGCCCCCCCTCGCGAATGGAAGTTGCATAGCACAGTAATCATCGCCGGTGATATGATCGATGATTGGTTGGATGATCGGATAATTGAGCCCGAGGAACAAGGAGTGGTTGTCGAGGCTATAAACCCGCCTCCAGTTGAATACGCCTGGCCCAACGGAGCTGGGATCTTTCTCGAACACGAAGCAGCCATAGCCATCAATGTCACGAACGCCCCATGCATTGTACTGCATGTGGTTTGATGTAATGGTTTGTGGTACATGGGAATGAGCATCAAATGACCGCCGTCAGCTGAACGAGCGATAAACCAGCACCCATCGGCTGGTATGATTCCAGGTCCTGGAATCATGAAGGCCAGCGCATTTGCGTCTGCTGCAACAATTCAAATTGGAGACCAAAAGGACAAAAAGAAAAAATCATGTTCAGAGTATGTGTGGAATTAAGATTATTATAGCAGCGACACTTATCATAGATAGAGAATTGCAATGCCGTGGTCATAATCATACGCCAAGTTAAAAAAAATAAGCCAATGGCTTTCATATTCTAGCAACATGTCGTGGTTCAAACATCATGTAACAATGAGAGGAAAACAGCTATGACAGCGCCTACTCATATTCTACCATAGCACTTACTACTACTATTCTCATATCAACTCTAAGCAATAACATGCGTTGTTATAAAAATCTTGTAAACGAGAGTAACATATAGCAATCATGATGTTATGCTCATAATATGTATTCTAACAATCATTAGATGCCAATTTTTCTCATATCAACTCTAGCAATTGGCCGTATGCATCGCTCTGATGCAGAGGCCGGGGAGACCCCCCTTTTCGAAAAAAAAACTCTAACAATAACATGTGTGGTCATAAAAATCTTGGAAATGAGAGGAACATATAGAAATGATGTGGTTATAAACATGCTATGCATTCTAAATTTGTAACAAATGAACAGGCAGTCGTATTCATAAGGTAAAGATGAGATGAGATAGAACAATTACACGATTTATATATTCCACCAAAGTATAGGCAGCCAATCTGTAAATCCGATCACGTAAACGATGCCATCGTGCACTATAGCATCGCATGAAATGTTGCCTCAACAGGATTGATGATGAGCCATAACCATGTATGGCAACCGGATTCCAGATAGACTAATCCCATGTTGAACAAGGCACTGAGCTTGTAATCCATGTAGTCTTTTGATGGTGTGGTCACTTCGCAGATTACAACTTTCTGCAAACAGAGGTCGAGCCAAAAGCTTGACGCGTCTCGTGCGTAGTAGGCAGGAGTGTCCGGCGGGCCGCGAGGCTCGATGGCGGCGGTATCCAACGATGGAAGGGTGATCTCTCGCTGGGTTAGATATCCACGAGACGCCACGGACTACCGGTGTGGTGGATGAGGACGATCCAGTTGGCCTTCATGCCCACCCAGTAGTGGCCACGCATGAAGGACAGGTGGACGGGTAGTGGTAGCATGTCGAGGGGCACCACGGCAACCTCCGTAGGATCGTCAAGTCGGTGTCTGGGCCACCTGCGAGGATCGGGCATCAGCAAGCAGGGTGTCTTGAAAAGAGCCGGCCGGTTGTAGACGAGTAGACGGTACAAAGACACCGAGCATGCGGCCAGACGGACGATGCTGAGTAGGTCCCTACAACTATAGATCAGCTCCAAGAGAACATCGGGGAGGGAATTCCAGTCGCGGCTCTGCGTGTCAGTCGGTTCTGCCATTGGGGTTTTGGTGCCTGCGAGCCAGCGGGAAGTGGATTGGTGGCGAAAGAAGAAGCTTCTCCTCGTGTGGCGAGCAATGGCGGGGAGGATATGGTACGCACGAGCTACCAAGGAAGATGGCGTGGGCGGGCGAGCAGTGAGCGGGGGTAAATGGTGTGCGGCCGATGATGGGGAAGAGAGGAGGAAGAAGAAGAGAGGAGGAAGAAGAGTGGAAGACGGGGAAGAAAGTGCATTAAATCTCAATTCTACTAGTACTACCACCAGGATATAGGTACCGTCCTTCGGAGTGTAAATAGTTACAGCGATGACATGTGGGTCTACCACAAGAGGGCCCATATGTCAGTTAATGGAGGACAGAGGTGCGTAGGCGTATTTGCGAAAGCGTGCTCTACTGGCAAACACGATGGCAGTACTGGGTAGGGCTGATTTAGTAACACCAACACGCAGGTTCATCAGCTTATTAATTACGTGTCCCATCTGCTGCAGCGTGTATTGTCACTTCACTGTGAAGACTAGTTGAATAGTTCTCTCTGACCGAGATGGGGAATAATGGATCGCGAGGAATCCCTTTCTACAGTATCCCTATGCCTCTACGCTCACTTCACTCATTTTGCTCCGTACCTAGTCACTTGTTGAAATCTGTAGAAAGACAAATACTCCGTATTTGGGAACAGTGGGAGGCTTTTACTCCGTACTATTTGGGAACAGAGGGAGTATCACCATATGGAGGGAACAGAGGAAGCTTGAAATATGAACATGTCAATGGGAGGCAGTAAGCCCCATGCATGCATGCATGCATGCAACATGCAACACTCACACGTACTCCACATGGACGCAGGCAACACGCACGCACCCATGCGGCACACAACACACAACACAACACACACGCTCACGCTCAAGTGCTCAACCTAATCCCTACGTCCGTGAAAGACTGTACATTTAGAGATTTACACATTGACCAGGGTATAATTAACGCCCAAAAGTAGCAGACTTATGTGTGCATGCTACCATTGAGATAAGAAGATTAAATGAAGGCCGTTGCATGCTGTAATGAAGGATAGACATGTAGCCTATACCTACAGCACAAGTTGGTGCATTAGTCAATCAATATCGATTTAGATTAAAGGCTAAATGCATTGGAAGTGTAGATGTACATCATATACTACTACACTCTTTGTTTTATAGCCGATGTACACTCTTTGTTGGAAGACCGAGGGAGGACATGTGCATGCACTCACATACACAGCCAGGGCGGTTCGGGCGCGAGGGTTGGACTCGTGTCGCGCCTGTGTAAAGTTTTGTTTAACTGATTTCTTTGCTCGCCTTGGCCCGGCGGTGGGAGCCAGAAACCAGGTGACAATTTAACCAGTCAACAAAGTGCCACGTCGACTATGTGGCCGGTCAGTAGGGTACAATACGGTGCTCTACAATGAGCTAGTGATCGTATAATCGATGCAAAACTATATATAGTGACCGTAAAGAGCGTATTGTTACATACGTTGACCGCCAGTGTATTTTTCTCGTTTCAAATTAAGCCATATTAATCGGAAAGGACCCAATATGGACTACTACTAGTACTAGTACTGCTTTGATGTGTCCCGTCAACTCGCCGAACGAGGAGAAGCTTACTTACTACGCCTCTCCCTCGCCCACGCGCGCGGTGGTTCACAGGATGAGGAGAGGGTTTTGACTACAGCGCCCTCTCCCTCTCCCTCTCCCTCACCCTCGCCCTCGCCCTCGCGGTGGACGTGCATCAGTTCAATCGGTGTCAGATTGCCAGAAGCATATTTTACTGTAGTATCATCATTGTTGGACCTTCCGAAGAGGCGAAGAGCTAGGTGCAAGGTTCACACGAGTACGAACTGTTGAACCTCCCGAAGAGGCAAAGAGCCAAGCTCAAGGTTTTATAGGATTTTTCATCCTAGTAGGAGTGTACTACAACTATAGAGAATGATGCTACTGTATGATGCCGCCACGTCACGTATATCCAAAGCTGTGCCACCTTTTTTTTTCTCAAAGAGCGTGTTGGAGCCCGTGCAACAACCACACAAGTTGCACGTACACATAACACATTTACTAGTAATAAATTCTAAAGGACAAATGCGAGTATGCCACACAAGTTCATCTCCAATTCATGTGATAATTTTGTGCATGACTAGTCTACATATATTCACAGCGCTACCATTCACAATTACCGTACTCCACTTACACGTTATAGATGGGCCACATGTCCTCCTCCAGGTTCCAGTCCCAGGTGTTCTTCATGGATGGCACGATCCATAGCGGTGGGCAACGGGAATCATTGTCGCAGCTTTCTAGTCCGGTTCCACACGATGGAGACTCATCCAAGCTGAAGCGGCATAAATCGAGGATATCGTGTCCCAAAGATGTCGTTCATCCGGCGGTGCGCACTGAATACACAACCATGCTTCATGAGCGGAAGGCCTTCCGTGTCGTGCACGAAAGGTGGCATCCGCTTCACAATGGGGTAGATGTCCCGATGAAAAGGAGTACTCTCAAGAGTGTTCCTCGGCACCCACGTAGCATCACAGGGTCGAACTCAGCGCCGTTCATCCGGTACACGCGCATCCCAGATCTGGACACATGGTGGCGTACATAGTCAAGGTCCATGCATAATAATGTTGTGCTCAAATATGGCGGTCGATGTCTTACTGCAGCAAATAGTACTACTCGGTATAGAGGAAGTAATATAACCGGCTTATTATATATAGCCACTCTTGGCTACATGGATGAGATAGTAAGACATGGAAAAACAAAAATGGTGGCAGCTAGTAGGTTCAAGTCTTCAAGGGCCTAGCTAGCCATACGCGTCCTCCAAGGTAAAAAGTACTCCTACTAGTACTACTAAGTATACTACTAGTACAACAATGAAAGAGAAGGCGAGAGAGTTAAAAAATGGAATACCTGGGTAGATGGTGACGGTCCGATCGTGGTAGATTGTGTGACCATGTTGCACATCAGTGGTACCATGGGTAACGACTGCTAAGATAGTTGATCCCAATATGCCAAAGTTAGCTACAAGGTTCCAGGTTAGACCGAATCGCGGATGCAAATGCACATCCAGGATCGGCGATCTTATTTTGATCGGGGGATGACTGGTCCCTGTAAAATAATGGAGTACCGTTCGGGATGCAAATGATGGTTTGTGCAATCCGTTTGTAATCTCCCGTACCGTAGGATGGCAACCAGATGAAACAAGTCCCCTGGCTTATCACCGCGAAGATGCGGCCTAGATGGTGCACGGCGTCTTCGAACATGTAGGGGTACAAATCTGCCGCCGCCAACATGCGCTAGCCTCTGCCGTTACTGCCTCTTGCATTGATGGCAATCCTTATGTCGAACACCGCGATGAGATAGTAATCATTGTAGCCACGTCGCTTTGTCGGCGGGTCCGTAATTGCTATCTTATTCAATCTCATGTAGGCATCATCATACGTATTCAAGCTCAGCCAGTCCGGAAGGCCGATCCCAATGGTGGAGAAGGGGTCTACCGGAACGGCCGCACTGCTGTGGATGTTGTGCAACATGATGGTGGTATCCGGCCGGAGGTATGCAAGCCAATCTTCATTGGCACCGACCCAGACCTATATATAAGATGGTGGGAAGCGGAGAAATTAAGGGATGGAAATGGAATAACTAAGTACTACTTGATCAAACTCCATTACTGACCTACTCATCAGACAAAATCTGAGTACCTCTCAACGTCGGCAACTCTAGCGGAGTCAACGTGCAACCATGGCCAGGGAGCGGTGGACTGTTCGAAGGATTGTCCCATAGAAGAACCTTCTCCTCGAGGACGCATGGAAGACCAACAAGCATGGCCTTTTCCCAAGCCTGTTTAAGCAGCGTCTTGAAAAAGTTGGTGCAGGAAGCACCGAGTCTTGCGGCGGTGAGGACATCGGAGCGGCATGCGATTTCTCCCGGAGGATCGTCGTCCAAGGTCTCCCAGCCCCGACGAGGAGGAGAACCGCCTGGCAAATCCATGGGAGCAGCGATGAACTTCCTTCTCTTCAGGGGGAGGGGAACTGGCGAGGAGGAGACAAGAGCGTAGTAACCGCAGGGCCTCGTCCCTTCCAACTGTAGATCGTTCCTCAGCGAAGGGGTGAGGCTATTATTTACTACTAAGTACTAGCATTATGGAACGTTATGGGATTGCATTATACTGTAAATAATAGCACTAGTAAGAAATTTTTGGCACTAGGTAGTAGTTTTTGGCGTGGATTAAGAAATTTTGGGTATGTTTTTATCATTTTTTATACACGCCAACTAGTGTCAAAAAACGTCTTACATTATGTGACGGAGAAGGCGTACGTCTTTGTAGCAAAGTACTAGTACTACTTTTCTCAACTAGTAGTGCGATGTACTGTACTTCTAGTCTAGTCTACTAGTATAGTGCACCAGTTTTGAACTCTTGAATCTTAGGGCCAAGGAGCTACAGTTGGAAGTGGAGGGTACTACTGTGCTCTAGAACCATCGCTGTACTATCAATGCAGGGGAAGTACACCTGCATAGTGGCCTAGTGGGTACTCTCGGTGCTCTATTCACCCGGTCCTCTCACGTAGCTGGCCTACTCAGCCGCTCCTCTCACGCACACACTAGCAGCCTGTTTATTAGCGATGGTTACTGCGGGGGCAGAACATTTGAGTTATTTGATACAGCGAGACTAGGCTTTTCGCTTTCATTTTTGGAGATGTAATGGATCTCGTCGAACTTTGTTAGTAGTTCCTTCTTTATGAATGAGATGAAGCAAAGCTTTTCCCTCCGTTTAAAAAAACACATCAAGAGGAATTTCTTTTATAGTAGAGCCGATAATGGAGTGAAGTCCATGCGTGCAACGCCACAAGCTACAGAGTAGTAGTAGAGCACTTTACATACAGAGCCATATTGCACAGTTCCCAATGCCCCGCCAGGTTTTCCGGCTCCTCGGGCTTAATTGGGAGGCGCTATTTTAAATATGCTACTAGCTGATGAGGAAGCTGCAAGCGAGGTGCGGCTAGGGTGAGCACGCGAGCCACGGGATGCTGGGAAGGAAAACCCGTTCACGTGGCTAGGCTGTCCAGTGCACCCAGATTGTGGGGCCGCACGTTCATTTGACTTCAAAACTCAAACTACCCGTGTAAAATATTGGCTCGCAGCGAAGTGTAGTAATACTATTTTTTTTAAAAAGGCCGCCGTGCGTTCGGCCGGGATCGAACCCACAAAACGAGGTATACACTCCCGCGACCACTAGTAGTACTCGTTGGATACAACACAACCTAGAATCGCTTTTTGTCGCTTGTAGTACGTACATTGTTCCTTACAAGAAACCCCTAATAATGAAAGAAACCACTAAAATGCCAAGAAACTACTACCACTTGCATACGTGGCAGACTTAAGATAAGACTACCTTATCAACCATTGTACATGCTCTTACCAACAAAAATCCTCGACTGACCTCCTACCTCCGGCCCGTCCACCTAGTCATCCTCGGCCATGGGACACAGCTACCGCCGGCGGCGAAAAGCGGGTCAAAACCGCCGGTGGTGCGGAGCCCATGTTGCGGCAGCCCGATGCCAGCTCCGTCCGGCGCTTCATGGCGCTAGCTAGCCAAGATAGCTCCGTCCAGCTGCTTGTCTACAAGGTTTGCTAGCTAGATTGGCACGGCAGCGCGACGGCTTGCTCGTGCGCGCCGCGCTAAGGCCAGCCATCTGGCTCGAGCGAAGGCCAGCGCGGCGGCTTGCTCGCTAGTGGGTCACGCTCGGGCCAGCCTTCCAACCCGTGCGGAGGCCAGCGCGGCGTCCGGCCCGTCCGGTGGAGCGGAGGCCAACTCGCTCATCACCGGCGCCACCGACGAACACGCATCAGTACTGTTTGAAGTAATGTTCAGGAAAAATAATGATTTGAGGGGGAATAACAGGATAGAAGGTCAGATGTGGGTCCCTCGTGTCAACGGTCAAACAAAATGTGTTGGTTTAAGCTGCCTCGTCAGCATGGACGTGTGGGCCAACCCAGTCATAAATGGGTTTAAACGAACCTAATCGGTAGGAGTACTAGGTAGTAGTTTTTGGCGTGGATTAAGAAATTTTGGGTATGTTTTTGCTATTTTTGTACAATAGATTCTTCCTAGGGCTGGTTGAAAGTGGTAGTTTTTTGTTAAATACTCTACATATTGTAAGTAGGAGTGAAAGTTAAGCTTTGGAAGCCAATAAGCAAGGCTAGTTACATAGTGCATATGTGTACATGATTGAAAGTGAATATCAACCATGAGTGACTAATATCTTGATGGAAAACTCGAAAC
The DNA here is from genome assembly GCA_021605205.1 of Aegilops longissima. Lineage (NCBI taxonomy): Eukaryota > Viridiplantae > Streptophyta > Magnoliopsida > Poales > Poaceae > Aegilops > Aegilops longissima. Next base: position 576,617,203 of record CM038680.1, on the reverse strand, counting down.
TATGGAATACTAGGAAAAAATGCATGGTTGGAAATACTAGCAATGTTCATGTCCGTTGCAATGAATCATAATTAGAATAATACTTATTCACAAACTTGGTACAAAACACCCTAATTTTGATATACATATGTCACTAGAGATATATTATGTTTCAATTAGAATATATTCCTTGGGCTGTTTTGGTGAGGTCAGGGAGGGATGTGGTTGGTTTTAAGATACTAATTATGGGTTTTTCTGCAAATTGGTAGACAAGTGGGATGTTGGTGAGAAAAGGCAACAACTTACCTCACAATCGTTAGATGTAGATCTAATGGTCAGAAACGACGGATGGCGGACACACCAGGATCACCAACTTAGTCTTGTGTAGGAGTACTAGCAAGATCCGTGCATTGCACGGAACATCAAGATGCATTTTTTTATAAAACACTTGTTGTGATTGACCCTTGCGGGAGTAATCCCATGTGTAAAAACTAATGATATCTCGAGAAATATGAGATAAGGTGAAGAGGAGTGGGGTGTGGTGGTGGTTGGTGGTCGGACTGAGCGGAGGCATGGGGATTGACGACGCCGGCAGCGCCACTGTGCCAGTTGTTCCAGAGGCTTCCTTTCTTAATTGCTCAACAATGAGGTTTGTTGGAGATAAGGATGAACCAGGGAAGGCCTTGTCTGCAAATGTGGAGAGGGGTGCGGGTATCTTTTAGTTTAATTTCCATCCGTTAGATATAGATCGGACGATCTATATTGCAAGATGGCACACATACCATCATCATCAACTCGGTTTTTTATAAGAAAAGAAATATAAGTATGGAGATACAAATGTATTATCGATACTTGCTTCCGTAAACTAGCATCTACATTTTATTCAATGCCTCGGAATGTGGGGCCTTAGCACAATGACTTCTCGACTGTGTAAAACAAAGATTTTCCCGTCGCCGACAAGGAGGGGGTGACGGCGGCGCGCTTTTTGGCTTGCTCTAGTCCTAGTAGTCATACTAGGTGGTCTAAGCACGTGTAGATTTTTTTTCACGTCTCGTGTTCGCCGTACTACCACGACTGTTGATGAATAGACGGTAAGTTATTCACGGGGAAACCCTTGTTGAGCGTGTTTGCGAGAGAGAGAGGGAGACAGTGTGCGTGTGTGATATGTTAGAGACTGAGGCAATGATAACAGATTCTTTGTGTCTATGTGTGTGGAGGATAGAGAGATACATGTACATGGGGTTTTGTGTTGTGTAACGTGGAGACACATATACATAATTAGAGAGTGAGTGTGTGAGATACACATGCGGACATGGGGAGAGATGAGGATCTAGATAAATGGGTGTTTGTGCGTGTGCATGTGTGTTTGTGCAGCGTTTGTGTGTGACAGGAGAGAGTGTATGTGGAGTAGAGACCACTGATGATGTAAACCTAGTATAAGGGAAGGGGAATGGTGTGACATGTGTAGTAGCGAGATAGCACGGTGCGGGCGGGGAGCAGACTATTTGGAAGAGACATCGAGTGTGTGTGTGGGAGAGGTGTGAGAGCGAGAGAAAGAGAGAGCTAGCGATGAGAGAGAGAGAGAGAGAGAGAGAGAGAGAGAGAGAGAGAGAGAGAGAGAGAGAGAGAGAGAGAGAGAGAGAGAGGGAGAGAGGGTCGTTTGTGTCCATAAATGGCGTATAGATAGGGAGACAATGTTGATGTTGTCCGAAATTGGCGTATGAACGGAGACGCAAGGGAAGCGGGTCATTGTGTGTGTGATAGGGACTTGATGAGAGATCTAGAATAGATGGTGTAGAGAACAATGTGCGAAATTGAGAACGATTATACATTAGGGAGCTATGCAAAGAGTCACGACATATATGTATACATGGAAGGAGCTGGGGCGGGTCCGCATGTGGGAGAGATAGAAAGAGGAGAGTTGTGCACAAGGAGACAAAGTGTGCTTGTTTGCAGTGGGGGTGGTGTGTGAGGTGAGTCTTGAAAACCACATAACTAGGGAGATAGACGTTTGGGGCTTACGTTTTGTGTGTATGGGAAATATACACTCTACATAGTGCGTGTGCTTGGGTAAGAGAGATAGCGGAGACCTAGAGAGTGAGGGAAGAGATGTGTGCATGCCCGAGACAAAGTGATAGAGACCTATGTTGGGGTCCGGACTTTACAAGAGAGAGGGTGTTAATGTGCTTGTGTGTTGGTGTTTGGGGAGAGGGCGACTTCTCTATGTGTGTGTGTGTGTGGTGGTGGTGGGGGGGGTTGACTTGGATAAATAGTGAGGTGTCTATATTTGAGGGACTTTAGCGTAATTGAGATATTGTGCACTCATGGTTGATCAATTTGTTTCACAGTTTGTACTATGAGATAACGATACATTTGAACATGCGTGATATACCTTGATGTACCAGAATTACAAACCTAAGATTGGAATTTTGGAATTCGACTCCATCATTAGCTTTTGTAATTCATTTAAACGGAGGTACATTTTTTAAGCCGGGATTTCGTGATTTCAAATTCATATATCAAACCTAGAGATATACACATACGGGCATGTTCAAACTTATTATCATTCACTTTATTCATACACATACACAATTTTGCTTTTGTCATCATATTTAGGATAAACACATTTGGAATTTCATTTGAATTGGACCGTATGATGGTATTTGCTTGTAGTAGCTCAATGATCCATATTTGAATTGAATGGACAATCTAAGTTTCGAGTTGGAGACATTGATTTTCAAAACTTGCACTTTTTTTTCGCGTGCAAAACAAACAAATTGTCGGCCATGATATCATAGTCGGCCGTACGAGAGCAGAATACTTATAATTTTAGGCGCCAAAAGCTTTCAAACTTCCTGCTCACATCGAAATATCACGCGCCCGAAAGTTTAGCCCTGCGATATTCCTGTTTTACCCCTGCAACATGAACGGAAAAGGGCTGCTTTGGTAACTCCATTGTTTTCCCTTCATTGCCCCCAACATTCTTCCCAGGCCCCTCCTTCCCTCCCGACCCCCCAACCATGGCAAGCCGCCGAATCTAGTCCTCCGCCGCAGTGGTGGACCTCACAACCCGCCGGATCTACCTTCCGCACCTTGGAACCCCCAACTACCAACTCACCACTTCACCGGAGCCGCTTCAGCGACTGGCTTGTCCATCGCTCCAGATATCCTTGACCGCCATCATGGTCCACCGCACTGGATCTTCTTAACCGGCGCCCTTGTCCACCACAACGTAGGCCCTTCACCGACTTCCTTGTCCGCCCCTTTGCTGGCCCTTCATACAAGCCCTCGTCCGCGGCAACAGATCTGCCTCACCGAAAGCACTGTACAACGTGCCCGCCAAAGCCTTCGTCCACTGCACCAGACCCGCTCCACGGACGCCATATTCAACTCCAACGGCCCTGCTTTACCAACGCCACAACCTCATCAGGTTATTTCGATTTGTACTCCTTCGGTTTTTCTCTTTATCATGCAACAGTTCACTTACCACAGATGAGCTTTCTTGTATGTCGACAGGCACCGCAATCGTAGCACCGGAGCCGCTTCAGCGACGATGACAGTCGGCCCAAAATCAACCGCAACACGAGCACCATCGACGATCCTTAGCTATCAAGTATGACAAGATACCCATACGCCGCCGAGAATCAGGTACTATTATCCAACGGCCGGCGCCTACGTTCACTTTCCTAGCATAAGCACCGTAGCTTTGAATTTCTTCAGGGCATCATTCAGTTTTTCATGAGGCGCGTTATTCAGCTTGCACCTGTAGGGCCATACTTCCGGCAGTGAACATGTTACATGTGCTGAATTACATACCAGTGCACATATATTTAATATGCTTTAGTTTTGTTCTGATGCCACCTGTTGGTTCCATCAGACTGCTTAATGTTCTCTATGCTTAATTACACATCAGCAAACTAGCATGTGGTTCCACTGCTTTTTGTTCGTTTTACCCTACATTTTCTGATGCTAGCTATTACATCACTGCTCCGAGCCTCTGTTCATTACTTGTTTGTGTGTTATTGATCTTCCCAAGTTGCATGAATAATTTGATGCTTGTGTTAATTATGGAGCTGCCAACCCCATGAAGCAAAATATTTGTTCTTTTGGGGCTGGCACCTCGAACAAGCATAAAAATAGAGGGAAGCAGATATATTGTCGTGTATGTACACACCCTTCTTTCATTAGTTTAGATGAACCAACGATGATCAATTCGGACCAGTGCATGCGATTAAAATTAATTTTACCTAAATAGATGGTGCAGAATAAACTACAACAACTAGATTTGCAACCACAGGATGCTGACGATATCTTCAAAGAACATTGCAACAGCAGCTAGGCTTCACAGCAACATATGGTATGCCAGTGTGTTTTAGTACATGTGAAATGTAATGCGAGTGGGCTGCTTTCTTGGCTTGTTCCCTCAACGTGTAATCCTACCGAATTACAAATAGTTCAGGTTGTGCCTTTGCTGTATTGCTTGATTCAATGCTTGTTTGTTGTTACGCTATACAGGTTGGCCAATATGTCGTGATGCCTCGCTGTACTAATGTAAAGAAATGCATGCCTATTGCATTTGAGTCCTTAACTTTTCCTCTCAACTTCATCACAAGACTGTCTTCGTAGTTTATATGAGGCCACACTGTTAAGTGCTTTCTCGAGATTATTTCAACTGCTTAGATGCCTTGGCAACTTAAATATAGCGGTTGTACACTCCCTTTCAACTAGGGATGTCAATCGGGTCCCGTTTAATCCCGATTAAAGTCCACTAGTGGTATGATAGTTCAAAAGAGTTTTTGTTTTTGAGGAAAATGAACTAGGAGGTAGCAAAACTAACTAGATGGGATGGCGGATGTCGTTTATTTGCCACTTACATCCCTAGTTTCATCTTACCATTTTAATTTCTTTTCGGCTGATGCTGCTTCGAACCATTTAAATATAGTTTGCCATGCCAGGCAATAGTTCATCCGTCGTTTACCATGTAAGCTTACTGCCTGGATCATACGATAACTATCTCTTACTTATGTCCAGTGAAACCTTTCGGGATGCCGTTCACACTAGGACACAATGTACAACCCCAAAATCTATTTGTGGAAGCGATCGCCATCCATGTTACCAGATGGTAGCAGTTCAGAGGCAACACCGCCGGAGAGCAGTCTGAGCACAGATATTATAGTGCTTGAGGCTCTACTAGAGGCAGAAAGAGATGGTGTGGCTGCCATGAATGAGGTAATCTTTATCTTGACGCTGGAAATTACGAAATTAGCGGCTCGCATTATGCAAGAAACCCAAGAATTGGAGGAAGTAAGAATGTTGCATTTGAAGACGCAGGAGGTCCTCCTGTTTCTGCTATCAGAAGCCGAAGGTAATCCCGGTTCTTCTTTAGATACTAGTTGAAATTGTCATTAGATTATTGTACTTGCATGCTGTGTCATGTCTCTGAATGGATTATGTTGCAAGACCCCCTATGTTGTCCATGTGTTGTAATGATCCAATTTTTTTAGGCGAGGTAATCCTCAGTACTTGTATGATTGACATAAGGTGAACTGTTTTTCGTGTGAGCATATTGTATTGGATGAAATAACTGTTTGAATCAGAGTGTATCCACCTACTGAATTCGAAGATCACGACATTTCTAAATCATAATCATATATAAAGGTGGAATAAATCTTTGTTGTGGTTTGGAAGAAATAAATAAAAAAACGTATAATTATCTGTGGATATTCATAATCGAATACAAATTGGATTTGAATTTAGTTTGCCAGGTCCCAGGGCAAACGTGAATGCTAATTCTCCCAAGTTTTGAACGAAGCAGCTAAACACCCACTATAATTTGTGGGCTTCCTGAAGCAAGTGTTTGCGAGATGGAAATTACTGTCTACCCCTGACACTTGACATCCTTATCGACCGGATTTATACTGCTGTCGATAGGGGTAGACTAGTAATTTCAATCAGACGTGACACGACGTCCTCTGAGCCCATTCAGACATGGTGGGCGCCAAACATGGCCGGCAAAACACATTTGATTCAAGCTCGTCCGAAAGACATGTGTCTCTTCCTCCATTTCCCCATTCATACATGGTGGACGGCAAAACAAACTCTCCTCGTCCGAAATCGATGTAGGCTAATATGTAAATAGGGGCAGATGTGTAACTTCCATCAGACGTGACACAACCGCCCTACCTGTCAGCCTCGTTCATACACCGTGGGCGCCAACCGTAGGCGGCAAAACACCCTCTCCTTGCCGAAATAGTTACCGGCAAATATTTGGGAGATGCGAGATTACCGTCCTATCCCCAACCGACGCGATGTCCGAAATTTTAAATGGGGATAAGTCAGTAACTTTCCCCATTTCGAGAAGCGTCCCAAAGTTTCAGATCCCCCTCCCCTCCATTTCCCCATTCATACACCATCGGCGGCACGACAACCTCCGCACTGTGGCCAGCCTCCTCTGTCCGCCACCTCATCCTCCACCTTGCCGGAGCCGCTACCCCTACCCCGTCGTCCACTACAAGAGATGGACGTCTCTCATCCACGGCGCTGGACCAGGATCCTTTCATCACCTCCTCTCGCTTCATCAGCGCCGTCGTCCACCTTGTCGTTGCCGCTCCTACGACCGCCTCGTCCACGGCAACAGGATATATCCCCCGACCAGGCCGTCTGCCATCTAAAGACTTCTTCCCCGCCGCCGGCAGCCATCGCACCCGCAACACCCTCAACGTATCAGCATAGGCCTACACGGTGTCGCAAGAGAGGTGGTACTCTTCCATATGTGCTTAAGTTATTGATCTCACCCGGAAAATATATCGTAATTTGTTTACTGGACTTTTCTTGTCCGTAACAAATCGTAGTGGCTAGTTGAATGCAAACATTGGTTGCGAAGTAGCTTTGTTCGGTTTGCACCTTCAGATCCACCATGGCACGGGCACTACACTCGTAAAGCTTATGGTTTCCCCCCTTTATATTCACTACCATCATCGTAGGTGCTTCGTGTCATGCTAGCACTGCTCCTCAAGACCTCAACCCAAAGCTTACGTGTTGAAATACGAATCTGATATGATGCTCATATCACAAAAATAGAGAACGTTTAATTGGTCACCTAATGTTCCTATATTCGTTTCGAAAAGCATGTGCGCCACCCACTGGTCCAGCTAGTTCCACTTTCCTGATTTTTCTCTTGATGCTTAGGGTTTCCCCTTTTATCTACTCTACTATGATCTGTGTAGGTGCTTTCTGTCGTACTAGCATTACTCCACCCTTCAAGCTAAACAACACAACACTCAGAATTCGAAAGCTTAGTTGTTCAAATATGATTGTGATATGATACTGATATTAGTTAACCGACACATTTAATTGGTTAGCTAAAGGTCCCACTTGAGTTTCCAAATGCATGTCGCGACATATAGAGAGACAACATAATTGCATTCCTTTGTCACTTGTTGACCGTACTTTCTTGTCCATACCAAATCTTAGTTGTTATTTCAAAGCAAACATCGGTTGCTAACTACCCTTTGCACGGTTTGCAGCTTCAGATCTGCCATCTAACTGCCACGGTCAACACTGTACTCATCATGCTTATGTTTTCCCCATTTTATGATGACCACAATCAGCTACGTGGTTCGTGTCATAATAGCACTGCTCCACCCATCGAGCTAAACAAGCTTAGTTGTACAAATTCATATCTGATATTATTGCTGATATTAGTAAAACTGAGAGATGTTTAATTGGTGAGCTAAATGTTCCTACTTTAGTTTCGAAATGCATGTGAGTCACATATGGAGAGACCGGAAAGAATAGTATTTCTCTGTGCGCTCTGGTTCATCATGGGTGGCCAACCGACATTGTTTTGAAAGACTTGTAATATCTTCAATCTACTTGCTCTTCTGCTCTTCTTTAAGATGATACTCTTATCTTGCGGTCGACTGATCAGGTCGAGTTGTTCTCCCTTAGTATATTTCGAATCTGTCAGGTCAGGTCGACTTGTTCTTCTTTACTATATGTTGAAGCTATCATCTGCGAAGTGTCATCACTTCTGGAGCTCTCATATTTTGAGTAGTAGGCCACATTATATGAATGCACACAACAAATTACAGCATGCATGGCATCTTTTAAAAGAATTGCAGAGATAGCACAAAGGGGTTTACAGGGAGGCAGTATTGGATTAGAATCACTACGCATTACAAAGAAAATCTCACTTGTTTTTATGTTTTCATGCATGTCGGATATTGAACATTATCAAAATGAATATGAGAATGGGCGACGAGAGGAATATTGCGAACGATCCATTGGCTAACAAACTTGGCATGGTGGAGGATGGCCTATCTTATTCACCCATCAAAGTGCTTGCTCTAACTTTGCAAAGTTGTATTGGTCGCACATATTTTGCATCTGACCTCTTGCATTACTTCTACTTTGTTACACCATCTGCTTAGTTTAAGCATCATATATGATTATATGCCATACCTATCCATTTTCTGTACCTATTCCATGTGTCGTCACACTATGTTTTTCCAGTCAAATGTTGTTCTTTTGTAATAGATGTCCAAAAGGAAGAGGGTGAGTGCAGATCCTCAAGGAGTACAAACTAGGTATTTGGAAAAGGTAGTGATACCTGTTAAATCAGATAGATCAGCAGCCACAGAAAACACAGGCCCAACTGTACCACACTTTACCCCTACTCCAGTGGCCAAACCCCTATTAGAACTGCTGGGAGCCCAGCGTCAGGTACTGTCTATGATATCAATTCAAAATTTGAACTCCGAAATTTCTGCTTGTGCCTTACCTTGTCACTTGTATGAAAACTAATTTTAGATGAATCTCCTTGCTCAAAGGATCATACGATCTCAAAATAATAATGGGCTCTACATTGCTCTTGTCAGTACCTCTCTCCCTTTTGCCTTGTAACGCTGTACTTAATTAATTTCTATTTGATTATGTATCATCAGTCTGCACCTGAGCTTCATTATCCTCTGTTTCTACCAATATTATTTGATCTATATTTACTCTTTGCAAAATGTAGAATAATGGCAACGCTTATATTTTTTTTCTTTGGGGAATTTATTGAATTATCCTTCCATCAACATGGAGAAGGGCTTTGTCCAGCCCGTGTTAACATGTAATGTAAGTTCATCCTTCTCAAGCCTTCAAACTTTGTTCTAGTATAGATTTGGATAGGCATCATTTCCTCCACTGCTATTTGCTTTGCTGTTTACATCTGATTGGATGTTTGCAACAACTACCAGTTTCAAATTGTAGTTGTAAAAACATGTTCCTTATGCAGAACAGATCCATTTATTTGCTTATATAATTGTGAAACCTGTTACGTGTCTCCTTGTTTCTCTTTCAGAGTCGTATCTCTTACTCCAGGCAAAACTTTAGGGAAGATAGTGAGCCAAACCATCTTGAGGACAACGAGATGACCCCAAGGTCCTGTCTTGATGAAGACAGTGAGTTGAAGCTACTCACCAGCAGGTGTGAGACAACCTCTGTGCAGTCGCTGCCTCAATCACTTCGACTTCTTCAGTCTCAACTTAAAGCGGAAAGGCTTGCTTCAGCTCAGCTCCGACTTGAAGTCAAAGATGCAATGAAGATGTCAGAGGACCGCCGTGCGCACCATCATGCCTTAAATCTAGTGTTGATGCATCTATCATTGACACAACTGAGGTCTACTCAGCTTCTTCAGCTGCTTGCGGGGCCCGAGCTTGCCAGGCCTAGTGCCTTCTGAAGTGCTCTCAATTTTGTATATTCTTTTGTCGGCGCGTTTATTTGCACTGGTGGCGAACTTTGATGCCCAGTGGATGTAATATGTGATAGCCGTGATAGCCTAGCGTAAGTTGCTTGCTTATTTATTTCCTTGTTGTCTTGTTTATTTGTTTGCTTGTAGTCATTGCAGTTATTTTTCCGCGGTTTGCTAGAGGCTGCAATAACCTATTTTTTAAAACTAGGCTACAATAACCATGGGCTAATATTTACTGTAGTGACACTGGGCCTCCTACGGGCCGTAGAAACAGTGGGCCTTCTACGGGCCGTAGAAATAATGGGCCTTCTGCGGGCCGTATCATCAATGGGCCTTATACAGGCAGTATGATAACATGGGCCAATAACAAGCCGCATTATGGCCGTAAATGGGCTAGAGTTGGAATCGTACTTTCATGGGCCGACCATAACGGGCCATCGTTGATAGGCCGTATTTCATGACGCTATGAAAATGGCCCAACGTATTAACGAACCACAAACGGGCCGACTGTAACCACGGGCTGAATTTGGCCCACAAGCGAAAAATGACGATGTGGGCCGTAAGTAAGCGAATCTTGGAAATGAGCCCAAGAATAAATGGGCTCCGAGAAGGTCGAAGATAACATGGGCTGAAGCGCCCAGCGGAATAACGGGCCGTTAATAGGTATAAAGTGATACACCGTTCATTACGGGCCGCCACCACGGGCCGTTAATGGGTGTAAAGTGATACACTGTTAATTACGGGCCAGTTTCACCACGGGCCGTTAATAGGCCAAGAGTTACATAGGGCCTCATATGGGCCGAAAGATGTCACGGGCCATACATGGGCCAGAAGTGAAAACGGGCTGGAATCATATTGGGTGGCCCAGATGACGCTACTGGGCCTAATTCGGATAGGGCGTAACGGGCCTTGGGTTAGCGGGTTGTAAATGGGCGCTATGCGAACAGGTCGTTAATAGGCTCTCCATGGGCCAGCCCGCCACCTTTTGACCAAGTCAAATGGGCCGGCCTTTTCACAGGAATGGGCCTCTGTTGGGCCGTGCCACGTGTCGACGTATCATAGGCGCCTTCTGTCCAATGAGTGGACGACATCTGTCCCAACGATGAGCCGACACGTGTTTCCTCCAGCTAATGATGATTTTACACGTGGAAAATCCCCATTGGTCGGGGCTGTTAACGGGTTAGCGGATCCAAAACCCGACCCGATAGCTTAACGGTGTTCCGTTACGGTGGATGCCACGTGTCGGTCACCCTTGACGAAACACTTCTGTGACGCGGGATATATCGTCATGGAAGTGGACACTTCCGTGATGATAATTTTGGTAATGTCATGGAACACTTCTACGACAGCACAGGTATGACTATCTTGATTCTGTCATAAAATCGTCATGGATGTACATGCATGACAAAAAACGCGACCTATTGTGACAAACACGTATCATCACGGAAGTGTATTTTTTTGTAGTGCATGACGACAAATGGAATAGGTGTTGATAATGGATAGGCATGGCATCTTCACATATATCATGAGTAAACAAAGCAGATGGCCATGCAACGAAGCAAAAGAAATGCAAGATACCTTATGCAAGATATGTGCAACCAATAAAACCTTGCCAAATTAGAACAAGCACCTTATTGGGTGAACAGGATAGGCCATCTGCCTTTGACTCCTTGAGCTCAGAATAGTCATTAGGATCATATTCTGAATACGAATCAATAGGTCGGGAGCATGTGGGTTTCATTGCATCCACAATGGACCTCAATCCCTTGATGCCAAGTTTGTTACCCATTGAACCGTTCCGCAATATTCTTCTGATGTGCGCATTCTTATATTCATTGTGATTACATACAATATCTGTAAAGCATGAAAACAAAAATAGTAGTGAGATTATATTTGTAATGCAGAGGATATAGTAATATAATAGAGGCTCCCTGTAAGTCCTTGTGTTCTATCACTAGATTATGATGAGAGAGCCCATGTGTGCTGTAATATATGGTGAGTAGATTAATATAATCTGGCACAACTACAAAAAAATAAGCTCCCTGTTGGGGCCCCCAGATGTAAGGATAGTTGGCAGATGATAGGTTCATAATATACCGTATAGAAAGTTTATTGCCAAACCATGATAACGAGAGCGCAGAGCCAGTAGGCAGATCATAGTGTAGATAATAGGGGTACACCATAACCACCATAAATAAATCGGGGAAGCAGAACTGGTTGGAAAACATAGGGTTTGGCCGCTACTAATATGCAGCCTATCGATCACCTACAGGCCAGCTCTATTCATCTGAAGGCGCACAACTGTTACTATTAGTTTAGTCTATCAAAAACCGCGCGGCTCCCACCATTTCCGGGGTATTATGGCAGACCAACTTGAAGTGCAAAATCATTTAGCAGAACCGGCCCAATAGAGGTGTCGAATGCAAATGCCCTTGCTCCCCTTCCTGACAAGGAACATATTGTTCTTACTAAAGAAGAATAGAAGAGGAACATGTTAAAGAACAGAAGAGGAAGCATATTCTACATGTCTGCATGCAAGTCGCGTGACTTTTGTCATTTGGGTTAGTCGACCATCAGGCTGTTGGATGAAGATCCTACGTCTCCTAACCGTTCTTCTTCCTCGTCTATGATTCTTCCCATACAGAACACTGCACGGGTCGCCGGCCGAACCACCAGCCCCCACCGCATGTGTTCCTCCGCCACCCCCACCCCACCCCCGCCCCCACCCGTGTCGAGTTTTCTTCATTCGGCGAGGCCCCACCACCGCCCCCACAACCACCGTCCCCACCCGAGCCCCTCTTCCTTCGCACCAGCGAACTCCGGCAAGCTCTCAAAAATCGACTGACCCAATTTTGAAATTTAGTCTACTGTCATTTAACTAGTGTGGAATATAAAAGGGGAAAGCCATAAGCATTAAGAGTATAGTGTTGAGCGTGCCATGGCGGATCTGAAGGTGTAAACCGGACAAAGGCAACTTCGCAACCAATGTTTGCTTTCAACTAGCAAGTAAGTGATGGACAAGAAATCAGAGTAAAGCAGTGTCGATCTATTTTCTTGCTGTGATAAATAAGTTGAGCAGATACGAAAGAGTACCGCCTCTGGTGCGGCGCCGTGTATGCATCTGCTGAGAATTTGACGGTGCTGCGGTAGCGATGGCCATCGGCAGCATGGAAGCAGATCTAGGAGGGTAGATGGTGGCGGCGGGGCACGGTGGACGAGACGGTCGTAGGAGCGGCGCCGCCAAGGTGGACGACGGCGGGGATGAAGTGAGAGGAAGGGATGCAAGGATCCCGGTACGAAGCAGTGGATGAGAGAGGTCGATCTCTTATAATGGCCGACGACGTCGGGGTATCAGCTCCGGCACGGTGGAGGAAGACGACGGTGGATGGGGTGGCGGACAGAGGAGGCTGGGGTAGAGAGGGTGTTTTGGCGCCCACGGAGTACGAATGGGGAAATGGAGGGAGAGAGGAAGGGGGGAACCATGTCTTCAGGGCACCCTTGTCTGAAATGCAAGGAAATTTACAAACTTAGCCCCCGTTTAAAATTTCCTATATCACATCAATATTAGTCGGTTGGGGATAGGACGGTAATCTCGCATACACCGAATATTTACTGACGAGAGTTTGTTTTTGGCGCCCCCACCATGTATGAATCGGGGAGGGAGTCAATTTCGGCCGAGGAGACACTGTGTTTTGGCGCCCACCGTGTATGAATCGGGGTGAGAGGCGGTTATGTCACATTTGAGTGAAATTACAAACCTACCCCTATCAAAACCTATAGAAATCAAGCCTATAGGCTTTGCGTGTCAGGGATATGCAGTAATTTCCATCTCGCAGATTTTGATTTCGAGCGGTTACTGCGACTTTCCCCGGTTCGTTCAATTTTTTGCAGAGCAAGAGTGCATGTTTACCGTGCCAACTCAATTCGAATCCAGTTTGTATTCTATTTTTGTTCGGGCAGGATCCATTTGTGATTGGAATAAAATTCTATATACATCACTTTTTATATATACTTTCAAAAGCACAACACCCTTTATACATAAATATGGTTTACAAATGGCATGATCTTAGATTCATAAGGTTGTATCCATCTTAATTTGGATTTCCAAAATATTTGAAACCACTTTATGTTGGAATCCAATGTATGCATTCCTCGCTAACTTTCTCCAATTAATGTGTGTTTCATGCGATTTTTTTACTTCTCAAACATGTATAATGTGTTTCACATACGCAACATATAGTGTAATCCCGTTTAGACATTAATTGCATATAAATCATGCATTGTCTCTAATTAAAGAATCTATGGATCACTAATATTGATAAACTATATAACATTACATGTGCCCCCAAATTCAAATGAATATGCATGTTTCATACACCAATTTGCGTTATGATATTATCGATGTCGTGAACTCCAGTTTAAATATTTGAATCCCCTTTAATCCAGATATTCGTTTCATATAGCTATCACTCATGCTTATATAGGAGTACCTCTCTATACCTATACGTGTTCATCGTCTCTCGGGTATCTCTCGTGCTACCTGTATGTCGACAATGATCTTTTATCTTCGCAACACACTGACGGTACTCTCTCCCTCGACCTTCATCACTCTATCTCTCTCTAAGTATATCTCGCTCCCTGCTATGTGTCTCTAACTATGATTCTCCATGTGAAATCAATTTCTCTCACACAAACACAAACTTCGTCTCCCGGGGTCTCATTTCTCTCTACTATTCCCCTATGTGCCACTCGCACACCCCCTCTCACACAGAGATGTCTTTCACTCCTTAGATATGAGAAGCTACGACTCTTCCTCTTAAATATCTCTTTCTCACACACAAACACAAACTCTGTCTCCCAGGGTCTCATATCTCTCCACCATTCTCTTATATGTCGCTCACACACACTCTCTCTCCCTAGAGATATCTTGTGTTCCCTCATATGTCTCGCCAGTTATCACTCTCGTTGTGAAATATCGTTCTCTCTCGCAGACACAAAACTCCGTCTCTCGGGATCTCATTTCTCTCTAATATTTGTTTGTATGTGACTCACATGCACACTCTCTCTATCTCTCTCACACGCACACACACATAACTCAACCTTATGATCCACTCGACTCCTATCTCTAACACACACTAGCTAGCTAGCATCTTTATCTTTCTATTTATCTGTTTCTCCATCAACCTTCTTTCTCGCCCTCACTCTTGCTTCCTATCACGCACACTATATATGTTTCTCTCTACATGCATTCAAGTGCCATCCTTTTATCTTTCTCTCACACACACATAACTTCACCCTCTGAACCACCCGGCGGTCATCTCCAACACTCAAACTAGCCGATGTCCCTCTATCTAGCATCTCTATCTCTGTATCTATCTGTAGTTTCTCTGTCAACATTTCTTTCTCGCACGCACTCTTGCTTCCTATCACCCACACTATATATGTCTCTCCATACATGCATTTATAGGTTGATCTCTTTTGCACAAGCGTTGTGTCTCGCTCCCTCTGCTCGCCATAGATGCATGCTCCAGCCCACGCCACTATCTCTTAAAGACAAAAACACATGCTCAATTATCGAGCCTTCTTCCCTGCACTCTCACATGCATGCATATTTTCACACCGATCTCTCCCATATCCTTGATCTTATGACTTATGTCTTCTTTTTTTATCTCGATCATGCTCGCGCGCACACACACACATCCCACGTATACATGTATACCTCTCGCACATGCACATTCAAAGTCTCCTATGTCTCCATACATAGTTAATTACCCTCAACCCTAACGCCACATCAAATCATTCTCTTCTTATGTGCACAAAACTTCCGCCAGGATGGCTAAAACACACACTCACACTTAACAATCTCCTTCTAGCTACCCCCCTCTCTCACTCTTCCCCTATATCCCCGAAACCAATAAGACCATCCCTTCCTTTAATTCCCGCCTACATGCACCATCGATATATAGTAGTCTTTGATGTCTACTAGACAACCTTCTTCTTGTGGACGTTGTTGGGCCTCCAAGTGCACAGGTTTGTAGGACAGTAGCAAATTTCCCTCAAGTGGATGACCTAAGGTTTATCAATCCGTGGGAGGCTTAGGATGAAGATGGTCTCTCTCAAACAACCCTGCCACCAAATAACAAAGAGTCTCTTGTGTCCCCAACACACCCAATACAATGGTAAATTGTATTGGTGCACTAGTTCGGCGGAGAGATGGTGATACAAGTGCAATATGGATGGTAGATATAGGTTTTTGTAATCTGAAAAAATAAAAACAGCAAGGTAACTAATGATAAAAGTGAGCACAAACAGTATTGCAATGCGTTGAAACAAGGCATAGGGTTCATACTTTCACTAGCGCAAGTTCTCTCAACAATAATAACATAATTGGATCATATAACTATTGGGAAACGTAGTAATTTCAAAATTTTCCTACGCACACGCAGATCATGGTGATGCATAGCAACGAGTGCGGAGAGTGTTGTCCACGTACCCTCATAGACCGAAAGCGGAAGCGTGAGCACAATGCAGTTGATGTAGTCGTACGTCTTCACGATCCGACCGATCCAAGTACCGAATGTACGGCATGTTGGGGAACGTTGCAGAAAATAAAAATTTTCCTACGGTTTCACCAAGATCCATCTATGAGTTCATCTAAGCAACGAGTCTTGGGAGAGAGATTGCATCTACGTACCACTTTGTAGATCGCGAGCGGAAGTGTTCAAAAGAACGGGGTTGAAGTAGTCGTTCTCGTCGTGATCCTATCACCGGAGATCCTAGCGCCGAACGGACGGCACCTCCGCGTTCAACACACATACGGAGCGGATGAAGTCTCCTCCTTCTTGATCCAGCAAGGGGAAGGAGAGGTTGAGGAAGATAGCTCCAGCAGCAAGACGACGGCGTGATGATGGTGGAGAGGCAAGATCTCGGCGAGGCTTCGCCAAGCACTCAGCGGAAGAGGAGAGGTGTTGGGAGGGAGGGCTGCGCCTTGAAGTGTGTTGCAGCCTCCCTCGCCCCTCTATTTATAGGGAAGGGAGAAGGGGCGGCCCCTCTAGATGGGATCTAGAGGGGGGGCGGCCAAGGGAGGGCGCTTGCCCCCACAAGGCGCCCCCCCCTGGGGTTCCCCCAACCCTAGGCGCATGGGCCCTAGGGGGGAGTGGCGCCCCAGCCCACTTTGGGCTGGATCCCTTCATCATACAGCCCATAAGGCCCTCCGGGAGAGGTGTCCCCTCCCGGTGGACCCCCGGAACCCCTCCGGTGGCCCCGGTACAATACCGATATGCCCCCGAACCTTTCCGGTGACCGTATGATGACTTCCCATATATAAATCTTTACCTCCGGACTATTCCGGAACTCCACTTGACGTCCGGGATCTCATTCGGGACTCCAAACAACATTCGGTAATCACATACAAGTCTTCCTAATAACCCTAGCGTCACCGAACCTTAAGTGTGTAGACCCTACGGGTTCGGGAGACATGTAGACATGACCGAGACGGCTCTCCGGTCAATAACCAACAGCGGGATCTGGATACCCATGTTGGCTCCCACATACTCCTCGATGATCTCATCGGATGTACCACGATGTCGAGGATTCAAGCAACCCCGTATACTATTCCCTTTGTCAGACGGTATGTTACTTGCCCGAGACTCGATCGTCGGTGCCCAATACCTCGTTCAGTCTCGTTACCGGCAAGTCACTTTACTCGTACCGTAATGCATGATCCCGTGACCAGACACTTGGTCACTTTGAGCTCATTATGATGATGCACTACTGAGTGGGCCCAGTGATACCTCTCCGTTATACGGAGTGACAAATCCCAGTCTCGATCTGTGTCAACCCAACAGACACTTTCCGAGATACCTGTAGTGTACCTTTATAGTCACCCATTTACGTTGTGACGTTTGGTACACCCAAAGAACTCCTACGGTATCCGGGAGTTACACGATCTCATGGTCTAAGGAAGAGATACTTGACACTGGAAAAGCTCTAGCAAAAGGAACTACACGATCTTGTGCTATGCTTAGGATTGGGTCTTGTCCATCACATCATTCTCCTAATGATGTGATCCCGTTATCAACGACATCCAATGTCCATAGTCAGGAAACCATGACTATCTATTGATCAACGAGCTAGTCAACTAGAGGCTCACTAGGGACATATTGTGGTCTATGTATTCACACGTGTATTACGATTTCCGGATAATACAATTATAGCATGAATAAAAGACAATTATCATGAACAAGGAAATATAATAATAATCCTTTTATTATTGCCTCTAGGGCATATTTCCAACAGTCTCCCACTTGCACTAGAGTCAATAATCTAGTTACATTGTGATGAACCTAACACCCATAGAGTTCTGGTGTTGATCATGTTTTGCTCGCGGAAGAGGTTTAGTCAACGGATCTGCGACATTCAGATCCATATGCACTTTGCAAATTTCTATGTCTCCATCTAGAACATTTTCACGGATGGAGTTGAAACGACGCTTGATGTGCCTGGTCTTCTTGTGAAACCTGGGCTCCTTGGCAAGTGCAATAGCTCCAGTGTTGTCACAGAAGAGTTTGATCGGCCCGACGCATTGGGTATGACTCCTAGGTCGGTGATGAACTCCTTCACCCAAATTGCTTCATGCGCTGCCTCCGAGGCTGCCATGTACTCCGCTTCACATGTAGATCCCGCCACGACGCTTCGCTTGCAGCTGCACCAGCTTCTCGCTCCACCATTCAACATATACACGATCCGGTTTGTGACTTAGAGTCATCCAGATCTGTGTCGAAGCTAGCGTCGGCGTAACCCTTTACGACGAGCTGTTCGTCACCTCCATAAACGAGAAACATGTCCTTTGTCCTTTTCGGTACTTCAGGATATTCTTGACCATCGGCGGTGTTCCTTGCGGGATTACTTTGGTACCTTCCTACCAAACTTACGGCAAGGTTTACATCAGGTCCGTACACAGCATGGCATACATAATAGATCCTATGGCGAGGCATAGGGATGACGCTCATCTCTTCTTTATCTTTTGCTGTGGTCGGGCATTGAGCCGAGCTCAATATCACACCTTGCAGTACAGGCAAGAACCCTTTCTTGGACTGATCCATTTTGAACTTCTTCAAAATCTTATCAAGGTATGTGCTTTGTGAAAGACCTATGAGGCGTCTCGATCTATCTCTATAGATCTTGATGCCTAGTATATAAGCAGCTTCTCCAAGGTCCTTCATTGAAAAACTTTTATTCAAGTAGGCCTTAATGTTGTCCAAGAGTTCTATATCATTTCCCATCAAAAGTATGTCATCTACATATAATATGAGAAATGCTACAGAGCTCCCACTCACTTTCTTGTAAACGCAGGCTTCTCCATAAGTTTGCATAAACCCAAACGCTTTGATCATCTCATCAAAGCGAATGTTCCAACTCCGAGATGCTTGCACCAGCCCATAAATGGATCGTTGGAGCTTGCATACTTTGTTAGCATTCTTAGGGTCGACAAAACCTTCCAGCTGCATCATATACATCTCTTCCTTAAGATAACCGTTAAGGAATGCCGTTTTGACGTCCATCTGCCATATCTCATAATCATAGTATGCGACAATTGCTAACATGATTCGGACGGACTTAAGCTTCGCTACGGGAGAGAAAGTCTCATCGTAGTCAATTCCTTGAACTTGCCGATAACCCTTAGCGACAAGTCGAGCTTTATAGATGGTGACATTACCATCTGCGTCCGCCTTCTTCTTAAAGATCCATTTGTTTTCTATCGCTCGCCGATCATCGGGCAAGTCTGTCAAAGTCCATACTTTGTTTTCATACATGGATCCTATCTGGATTGCATGGCTTCAAGCCATTTGTTGGAATCTGGGCCGCCATCGCTTCTTCATAGTTCAAGGTTCACCGTTGTCTAACAACATGATTTCCGGGACAGGGTTGCCATACCACTCTGGTGTGGAACGTGTCCTTGTGGACCTCTGAAGTTCAAGAGCAACTTGATTCAAGTACCTTGATCATCATCATTAATTTCCTCTCCAGTCGGTGTAGGCACCAAAGGAACATTTTCCTGAGCTGCACTACTTTCCGGTTCAAGAGGTAGTACTTCATCGAGTTCTACTTTCCTCCCACGTACTCCTTCCGAGAGAAACTCTTTTTCAAGAAAGGATCCGTTCTTGGCAACAAAGATTTTGCCTTCGGATCTAAGGTAGAAGGTATACCCAATGGTTTCTTTGGGGTATCCTATGAAGACACATTTTTCCGACTTGGGTTCGAGCTTTTCAGGTAGAAGTTTCTTGACATAAGCATCGCATCCCCAAACTTTTAGAAATGACAGCTTAGTTTTCTTCCCAAACCATAATTCATACGGTGTCGTCTCAACGGATTTAGACGGAGCCCTATTTAAAGTGAATGTAGCTGTCTCTAGAGCGTATCCCCAAAATGAAAGCGGTAAATCGGTAAGAGACATCATAGATCGCGCCATATCCAATAGAGTGCGATTACGACGTTCGGACACACCATTACGCTGAGGTGTTCCAGGCGGCGTGAGTTGTGAAACGATTCCACATTTCCTTAAGTGTGTACCAAATTCGTGACTTAAATATTCTCCTCCACGATCTGATCGTAAGAACTTTATTTTTCGGTCACGTTGATTCTCTACCTCATTCTGAAATTCCTTGAACTTTTCAAAGGTCCCAGACTTGTGTTTCATCAAGTAGACATACCCATATCTACTCAAGTCATCAGTGAGAGTGAGAACATAACGATATCCTCCGCGAGCCTCAACGCTCATTGGACCGCACACATCGGTATGTATGATTTCCAATAAGTTGGTTGCTCGCTCCATTGTCCCGGAGAATGGAGTCTTGGTCATTTGCCCATGAGGCATGGTTCGCATGTGTCAAATGATTCATAATCGAGAGACTCTAAAGTCCATCGAATGGAGCTTCTTCATGCGCTTGACACCAATGTGACCAAGGCGGCGATTGCCACAAGTATGTGGGACTATCGTTATCAACTTTACATCTTTTGGTATTCACACTATGAATATGTGTAATATTACGTTCGAGATTCATTAAGAATAAACCATTGACCATCGGAGCATGACCATAAAACATATCTCTCATATAAATAGAACAACCATTATTCTCGGATTTAAATGAGTAGCCATATCGCATTAATCGAGATCCTGATACAATGTTCATGCTCAAACTTGGCACTAAATAACAATTATTGAGGTTTAAAACTAATCTCGTAGGTAAATGTAGAGGTAGCGTGCGACGGCGATCACATTGAACTTGGAACCATTCCCGACGCCAAGATCGTCACCTCGTCCTTTACCGGTCTCCGTTTATTCCGCAGCTCTGCTGTGAGTTACAAATATGAGCAAAGGCACCGTATCAAATACCGGGAGTTACTACGAGTCTTGGTAAGGTACACATCAATTACATGTATATCAAATATACCTTTAGTGTTGCGGCCTTCTTGTCCGCTAAGTATTTGGGGCAGTTCCGCTTCAATGGCCCTTCCTTTGCAATAAAAGCACTCTGTCTCAGGCTTGGGTCCATTCTTTGACTTCTTCCCGGCAACTTGCTTACGGGCGCGGCAACATCCTTGCCGTCCTACTTGAAGTTCTTCTTACCCTTGCCCTTTTTGAACTTAGTGGTTTTATTGACCATCAACACTTGATGTTCTTTCTTGATTTCAACCTCTGCTGACTTCAGCATTGAGAATACTTCGGTCTTCACCATCCCCTGCATATTGTAGTTCATCATAAAGCTCTTGTAGCTTGGTGGGAGCGACTGAAGGATTCTGTCAATGACCGCCTCGTCCGGGAGGTTTATGTCCAGCTGGGACAGGCGGTTGTGCAACCTAGACATTTTGAGTATGTGCTCACGTGTAACTGTTTTCCTCCATCTTACAACTATAGAACTTGTCGGAGACTTCATATCTCTCGACCGGGCATGAGCTTGGAAAACCATTTTCAGCTCCTCGAACATCTCATATGCTCCGTGTTGCTCAAAACGCTTTTGGAGCCCGGTTCTAAGCTGTAAAGCATGCCGCCTTGAGCGAGGGAGTAATCATCGACGAGACTGCCAAGCATTCATAATGTCTTGGTTCTCTCGATGGGTGCATCACCTAGCGGTGCTTCTAGGACATATTGTTTCTTGGCTGCTATGAGGATGATCCTCGGGTTCGGACCCAGTCCGAATAGTTGCTGCCATCATCTTTCAGCTTGGTTTTCTAGGAGCAGCGTTGAAGTTCATGTTGACATGAGCGTTGGCCATTTGATCTACAAGACATATTTTGCAAAAGTTTTAGACTAAGTTCATGATAATTAAGTTCATCTAATCAAATTATTTAATGAACTCCCACTCAGATCTGACATCCTCTAGTCATCTAAGTGTTACATGATCCGAGTCGACTGGGCCGTGTCCGATCATCATGTGAGACGGACTAGTCATCGTCGATGAACATCTCCATGTTGATCGTATCTTCCATACGACTCATGTTCGACCTTTCGGTCTCTTGTGTTCCGAGGCCATGTCTGTACATGCTAGGCTCGTCAAGTTAACCCTAAGTGTTCTGCATGTGTAAATCTGTCTTACACCCGTTGTATGTGAGCGTAAGGATCTATCACACCGATCATCACGTGGTGCTTGAAGCGACGAACTTTAGCAATGGTGCACGTTAGGGGGAACACTTTCTTGAAATTATTATAAGGGATCATCTTATTTACTACCGTCGTTCTAAGTAAACAAGATGCATAAACATAATAAACATCACATGCAATTATATATAGTAGTGACATGATATGGCCAATATCATATAGCTCCTTCGATCTCCATCTTCGGGGCTCCATGATTATCTTCGTCACCGGCATGACACCATGATCTCCATCATCATGATCTCCATCATCGTGTCTTCATGAAGTTGTCACGCCAACGACTACTTCTACTTCTATGGCTAACGCGTTTAGCAATAAAGTAAAGTAATTTTACATGGCGTTCTTCAATGACACGCAGGTCATACAAAAATAAAGACAACTCCTATGGCTCCTGCGGTTGTCATACTCATCGACATGCAAGTCGTGATTCCTATTACAAGAACATGATCTCATACATCACAATATATCATTCATCATTCATCACAACTTCGGCCATATCACATCACATGACAATTGCTGCAAAAACAAGTTAGGCGTCCTCTAATTGTTGTTGCATCTTTTACGTGGCTGCAATTGGGTTCTAGCAAGAACGTTTTCTTACCTCGAATAACCACAACGTGATTTTGTCAACTTCTATTTACCCTTCATAAGGACCCTTTTCATCGAATCCGCTCCTACTAAAGTGGGAGAGCAGACACCGCCAGCCACCTTATGCAACTAGTGCATGTCAAGAGGGTGGAACCGGTCTCACGTAAGCGTCGTGTAAGGTTGGTCCGGGCGCTTCATCCCACAATACCGCTGAAGCAAGATAAGAATAGTAGCGGCAAGCAAGTTGACAAGATCTCGCCCACAACAAAATTGTGTTCTACTCGTGCAATAGAGAACTACGATAGACCTAGCTCATGATGCCATTGTTGGGGAGCGTTGCGAGAAAATAAAAATTTTCCTACGGTTTCACCAAGATCCATCTATGAGTTCATCTAAGCAACGAGTCATGGGAGAGATTGCATCTACATACCACTTTGTAGATCGCGGCGGAAGCGTTCAAAAGAACGGGGTTGAAGTAGTCGTTCTCGTCGTGATCCTATCACCGAGATCCTAGCGCCGAGCGGACGGCACCTCCGCGTTCAACACACGTCGGAGCGGATGGCGTCTCCTCCTTCTTGATCCAGCAAGGGAAGGAGAGGTTGAGGAAGATGGCTCCAGCAGCAGCACGGCGGCGTGATGATGGTGGAGAGGCGATCTCGGCGGGGCTTCGCCAAGCACTCAGCGGAGGAGGAGAGGTGTTGGGGAGGGAGGGCTGCGCCTTGAAGTGTGTTGCAGCCTTCCCCTCGCCCCTCTATTTATAGGGGAAGGGAGAAGGGGGGCCGGCCCCTCTAGATGGGATCTAGAGAGGGGGCGGCGGCCAAGGGGAGGGGGCTTGGCCCCCAAGCAAGGGCCCCCCCCCCCTCAGGGTTTCCCCCAACCCTAGGCGCATGGGCACTAGGGGGGAGTGGTGCCCCAGCCCACTTTGGGCTGGATCCCTTCATCATACAACCCATAAGGCCCTCCGGGAGAGGTGGCCCCTCCCGGTGGACCCCCGGAACCCCTCCGGTGGCCCCGGTACAATACCGATATGCCCCCGAACCTTTCCGGTGACCGTATGATGACTTCCCATATATAAATCTTTACCTCCGGACTATTCTGTAACTCCTCGTGACGTCCGGGATCTCATCCGGGACTCCGAACAACATTCGGTAATCACATACAAGTCTTCCTAATAACCCTAGCGTCACCGAACCTTAAGTGTGTAGACCCTACGGGTTCGGGAGACATGTAGACATGACCGAGACGGCTCTCCGGTCAATAACCAACAGCAGGATCTGGATACCCATGTTGGCTCCCACATACTCCTCGATGATCTCATCGGATGAACCACGATGTCGAGGATTCAAGCAACCCCGTATACTATTCTCTTTGTCAGACGGTATGTTACTTGTCCGAGACTCGATCGTCGGTATCCCAATACCTCGTTCAGTCTCTTTACCGGCAAGTCACTTTACTTGTACCGTAATGCATGATCCCGTGACCAGCCACTTGGTCACTTTGAGCTCATTATGATGATGCACTACCGAGTGGGCCCAGTGATACCTCTCCGTTATACGGAGTGACAAATCCCATTCTCGATCCGTGTGAACCCAACAGACACTCTCAGAGATACCTGTAGTGTACCTTTATAGTCACCCAGTTACGTTGTGATATTTGGTACACCCAAAGCACTCCTACGGTATCCGGGAGTTACACGATCTCATGGTCTAAGGAAGAGATACTTGATATTGGAAAAGCTCTAGCAAAACGAACTACACGATCTTGTGCTATGCTTAGGATTGGGTCTTGTCCATCACATCATTCTCCTAATGATGTGATCCCGTTATCAACGACATCCAATGTCCATAGTCAGGAAACCATGACTATCTATTGATCAACGAGCTAGTCAACTAGAGGCTCACTAGGGACATATTGTGGTCTATGTATTCACACGTGTATTACGATTTCTGGATAATACAATTATAGCATGAATAAAAGACAATTATCATGAACAAGGAAATATAATAATAATCCTTTTATTATTGCCTCTAGGGCATATTTCCAACACGGCACCTCCGAGTTCAGCACACGTTCGGCTCGATGACGTCACGCGAACTCCGATCCAGCAAAGCTTCACGGGAGAGTTCCGTCAGCACGACGGCGTGATGACGGTGATGATGTTGCTACCGACGCAGGGCTTCGCCTAAGCACCGCTACGATATGACCGAGGTGGAATATGGGGGAGGGGGCACCGCACACGGCTGGGAGAGATCAACATATCAACTTGTGTGTCTAGAGGTGCCCCCTACCCCCGTATATAAAGGAGCAAGGGGGGAGAGGTGGCCGGCCAAGGAGGGCGCGCCAAGGGGGGAGTCCTACTCCCACCGGGAATGGGACTCCTCCTTTCCTTGTTGGAGTAGGAGAAGGGAAGGAAGGGAGAAAGGAGGAGAAGGAAAAGGGGGGCGCCGCCCCCTCCTTGTCCAATTCGGACTAGAGGGGGAGGGGGCGCGCGGCTGCCCTGGCCGCCCCTCCTCTTCTCCCACTAAGGCCCATTAGGCCCAATATACTCCCCGGGGGGTTCCGGTAACCCCCCGGTACTCCGATAAATGTCCGAAACCTCCTGAAACACTTCCGGTGTCCGAACATAGTCATCCAATATATCAATCTTTACGTCTCGACCATTTCGAGACTCCACATCATGTCCGTGATCATATCCGGAACTCCGAACTACCTTCGGTACATCAAAACACAAAACTCATAATACCGATCATCACCAAACTTTAAGCGTGCGGACCCTACGGGTTCGAGAACTATGTAGACATGACCGAGACACATCTCCGGTCAATAACCAATAGTGGAACCTGGATGCTCATATTGGCTCCCACATATTCTATGAAGATCTTTATCAGTCAAACCGCATAACAACATATGTTGTTCCCTTTGTCATCGGTATGTTACTTGCCCGAGATTCGATCGTCGGTATCTCAATACCTCGTTCAATCTCGTTACCGCAACTAACTCATTAGTCACATTGCTTGCAGGGCTTATAGTGATGTACATTACCGAGAGGGCCCAGAGATACCTCTCGGACAGTCGGAGTGACAAATCCTGATCTCGAAATACGCCAACTCAACATGTACCTTCGGAGACACCTTTATAATCACCCAGTTACGTTGTGACATTTAGTAGCACACAAAGTGTTCCTCCGGTAAATGGGAGTTGCATAATCTCATAGTCATAGGAACATGTATAAGTCATGAAGAAAGCAATAGCAACATACTAAACGATCAAGTGCTAAGCTAACGGAATGGGTCAAGTCAATCACATCATTCTCCTAATGATGGGATCCCGTTAATCAAATGACAACTCATGTCCATGGCGAGGAAACTCAACCATCTTCGATTAACGGGCTAGTCAAGTAGAGGCATACTATTGACACTATGTTTGTTTATGTATTCACACATGTATTATGTTTCCAGTTAATACAATTCTAGCATGAATAATAAACATTTATAATGATATGAGGAAATAAATAATAAATTTATTATTGCCTCTAGGGCATATTTCCTTTAGTCTCCCACTTGCACTAGAGTCAATAATCTAGATTACACAGTAATGATTCTAACACCCATGGAGTTTTGGTGCTGATCATGTTTTGCTCGTGGAAGAGGCTTAGTCAACGGGTCTGCAACATTCAGATCCGTATGTATCTTGCAAATCTCTTTGTCTCCCACCTGGACTTGGTCCCAGATGGAATTGAAGTGTCTCTTGATGTGCTTGGTTCTCTTGTGAAATCTGGATTCCTTTGCAAAGGCAATTGCACCAGTATTGTCACAAAAGATTTTCATTAGACCCGATGCACTAGGTATGACGCCTAGATCGGATATGAACTCCTTCATCCAGAATCCTTCATTTGCTGCTTCTGAAGCAGCCATGTACTCCGCTTCACACGTAGATCCCGCAACGACACTTTGTTTAGAATTGCACCAACTGACAGCTCCACCTTCAATGTAAACACGTATCCGGTTTGCGATTTAGAATCGTCCGGATCAGTGTCAAAGCTTGCATCGACGTAACCATTTACGACTAGCTCTTTGTCACCTCCATAAACTAGAAACATATCCTTAGTCCTTTTCAGGTATTTCAGGATGTTCTTGACCTCTCTCCAGTGATCCACTCCTGGATTACTTTGGTACCTCCCTGCTAAGCTAATGTCAAGGCACACATCAGGTCTGGTACATAGCATTGCATACATGATAGAGCCTATGGCTAAAGCATAGGGAACATCTTTCATTTTCTCTCTATCTTCTACAGTGGTCGGGCATTGAGTCTGACTCAACTTCACACCTTGTAACACAGACAGGAACCCTTTCTTTGCTTGATCCATTTTGGAGTTTTTCAAAACTTTGTCAAGGTATGTGCTTTGTGAAAGTCCTATCAAGCGTCTTGATCTATCTCTATAGATCTTGATGCCCAATATGTAAGAAGCTTCACCGAGGTCTTTCATTGAAAAACTCTTATTCAAGTATCCTTTTATGCTATCCAGAAATTCTATATCATTTCAATCAGTAATATGTCATCCACATATAATATTAGAAATGCTACAGAGCTCCCACTCTCTCCAAAAGTCTGTATAAAATCATATGCTTTGATCACACTATCAAAACGTTTATTCCAACTCCGAGAGGCTTGCACCAGTCCACAAATGGATCGCTGGAGCTTGCACACTTTGTTAGCTCCTTTGGATCGACAAAACCTTCAGGTTGCATCATATATAACTCTTCTTCCAGAAATCCATTCAGGATGCAGTTTTGACATCCATTTGCCAAATTTCATAATCATAAAATGCGGCAATTGCTAACATGATTTGGACAGACTTAAGCATCGCTACGGGTGAGAAAGTCTCATCATAGTCAACTCCTTGAACTTGTCGAAAACCTTTTGCAACAAGTCGAGCTTTGTAGACAGTAACATTACCGCAAGTGTCAGTTTTCTTCTTGAAGATCCATTTATTCTCTATGGCTTGCCGATCATCGGGCAAGTCAAACAAAGTCCACACTTTGTTCTCATACATGGATCCCATCTCAGATTTCATGGCCTCAAGCCATTTTTCGGAATCCAGGCTCAGCGTCGCTTCTTCATAGTTCGTAGGTTCGCCTTGGTCAAGTAACATGACATCCAGAATAGGATTACCGTACAACTCTGGTGCTGATCTTACTCTGGTTGACCTACGAGGTTTGGTAGTAACTTGATCTGAAGTTATATGATCATCATCATTAGCTTCCTCACTAATTGGTGTAGGAGTCATAGAAACAGATTTCTATGATGAACTACTTTCCAATAAGAGAGTAGGTACAGTTACCTCATCAAGTTCTACTTTCCTCCCACTCACTTCTTTCTAGAGAAACTCCTTCTCTATAAAGGATCCATTCTTAGCGACGAATGTATTGCCTTCAGATCTGTGATATAAGGTGTACCCAACAGTTTCCTTAGGGCATCCTATGAAGACACATTTCTCCGATTTGGGTTCGACCTTATCAGGTTGAAGCTTTTTCACATAAGCATCGCAGCCCCAAACTTTACGAAATGAAAACTTTGGTTTCTTACCAAACCACAGTTCATAAGGCATTGTCTCAATGGATTTTGATGGTGCCCTATTTAGCGTGAATGCAGCCGTCTCTAAAGCATAACCCCAAAATGATAGCGGTAAATCAGTAAGAGACTTCGTAGATCGCACCATATCTAGTGAAGTACGATTACGATGTTCGGACACACCATTACGCTGTGGTGTTCCGGGTGGCGTGAGTTGTGAAACTATTCCACATTGTTTCAAATGTAGACCAAACTCGTAACTCAAATATTCTCCTCCACGATCAGATCGTAGAAACTTTATTTTCTTGTTACGATGATTTTCCACTTCACTCTGAAATTCTTTGAACTTTTCAAATGTTTCAGACTTATGTTTCATTAAGTAGATATACCCATATCTGCTTAAATCATCTGTGAAGGTGAGAAAATAACGATACCCGCCGCGAGCCTCAATATTCATTGGACCACATACATTAGTATGTATGATCTCCAACAAATCTGTTGCTTGCTCCATTGTTTCGGAGAACGGTGTTTTAGTCATCTTGCCCATAAGGCATGGTTCGCAAGTACCAAGTGATTCATAATCAAGTGATTCCAAAAGTTCATCACTATGTTGTTTCTTCATGCGCTTTACACCAATATGACCCAAACGGCAGTGCCACAAATAAGTTGCACTATAGTTATCAAATCTGCATCTTTTGGCTTCAACATTATGAATATATGTATCACTACTATCGAGATTCAACAAAAATAGACCACTCTTCAAGGGTGCATGACCATAAAAGATATTACTCATATAAATAGAACAACCATTATTCTCAGATTTAAATGAATAACCGTCTTGCATTAAACAAGATCCAAATATAATGTTCATGCTCAACGGTGGTACCAAATAACAATTATTTATGTCTAAAACTAATCCCAAAGGTAGATGTAGAGGTAGCGTGCCGACGGCGATCACATCGACTTTGGAACCATTTCCCACACGCATCGTCACCTCGTCCTTAGCCAGTCTTCGCTAATCCGTAGTCCCCTGCTTGAGTTGCAAATATTAGCAATGTAACCAGATCAAATACCTAGGTGCTATCTGCGAGCTCTAGTAAGGTACACATCAATAACATGTATATCACATATACCTTTGTTCACCTTGCCATCCTTCTTATCCGCCAAATACTTGGGGCAGTTCCGCTTCCAGTGACCAGTTTGCTTGCAGTAGAAGCACTCAGTCTCAGGCTTAGGTCCAGACTTGGGTTTTTTCTCTTGAGCAGAACCTTGTTTGCCGTTCTTCTTGAAGTTCCCCTTCTTCTTCCCTTTACCCTTTTTCTTGAAATTGTTGGTCTTGTTGACCATCAACACTTGATGCTCCTTCTTGATTTCTACCGCCGCAGCCTTTAGCATTGCGAAGAGCTCGGGAATTGTCATATCCATCCCTTGCATATTATAGTTCATCACGAAGCTCTTGTAGCTTGGTGGCAGTGATTGAAGAATTCTGTCAATGACACTATCATCCGGAAGATTAACTCCCAGTTGAATCAAGTGATTGTTATACCCAGACATTTTGAGTATATGTTCACTGACAGAACTATTCTTCTCCATCTTGCAGCTGTAGAACTTATTGGAGACTTCATATCTCTCAATCCGGGCATTTGCTTGAAATATTAACTTCAACTCCTGGAACATCTCATATGCTCCATGACGTTCAAAACGTCGTTGAAGTCCCGGTTCTAAGCCGTAAAGCAAAATAAGATGCATAAAGGATAAATATCACAAGCAATCAATATAAGTAATATGATATAGCCATCATCATCTTGTGCTTGTGATCTCCATCTTTGAAGCACCGTCATGATCACCATCATCACTGGCGCGACACCTTGATCTCCATCATAGCATCGTTGTCGTCTCGCCAACTATTGCTTCTACGACTATCGCTACCGCTTAGTGATAAAGTAAAGCAATTACAGGGCGATTTCATTGCATACGATAAAGCGACAACCATATGGCTCCTGCCAGTTGCCGATAACTCGGTTACAAAACATGATCATCTCATACAATAAAATATAGCATCATGCCTTGACCATATCACATCACAACATGCCCTGCAAAAACAAGTTAGACGTCCTCTACTCTGTTGTTGCAAGTTTTACGTGGCTGCTACGGGCTGAGCAAGAACCTTTCTTATCTACGCATCAAAACAACAACGATAGTTCGTCAAGTTAATGCTGTTTTAACCTTCCCAAGGACCGGGCGTAGCCACACTCGGTTCAACTAAAGTTGGAGAAACTGACACCCGCCCGCCACCTATGTGCAAAGCACGTCGGTAGAACCAGTCTCGCGTAAGCGTACGCGTAATGTCGGTCCAGGCCGCTTCATCCAACAATACAGCCGAACCAAAGTATGACATGCTGGTAAGTAGTATGACTTGTATCGCCCACAACTCACTTGTGTTCTACTCGTCCATATAACATCTACGCATAAAACCAGGCTCGGATGCCACTTTTTGGAAACGTAGTAATTTCAACATTTTCCTACGCACACACAGATCATGGTGATGCATAGAAACAAGAGGGGAGAGTGTTGTCCACGTACCCTCGTAGACCGAAAGCGGAAGTGTTAGCACAATGCGGTTGATGTAGTCGTGTGTCTTCACGATCCGACCGATCCAAGTACCGAACGTACGGCACCTCCGAGTTCAGCATGCGTTCAACTCGATGACGTCCCGCGAACTCCGATCCAGCAGAGCTTCACGGGATAGTTCCGTCAGCATGACGGCGTGATGACGGTGATGATGTTGCTACCGACGTAGGGCTTCTCCTAAGCACCGCTACGACATGACCGAGGTGCAATATGGTGGAGGGGGGCACCGCACATGGCTGGGAGAGATCAACAGATCAACTTGCGTCTCTAGAGGTGCCCCCCTGCCCTCGTATATAAAGGAGCAAGGGGGGAGAGGCGGTCGGCCAAGGAGGGCGCGCCAAGGGGGGACTCCTACTCCCACCGGGAGTAGGACTCCTCCTTTCCTTGTTGGAGTAGGAGAAGGAAGGAAGGGAGAAAGGAGGAGAAGGAAAAGGGGGGCGCCGCCCCCCTCCTTGTCCAATTCGGACTAGACGGGGAGGGGGCACGCGGCTGCCCTGGCCGCCCCTCCTCTTCCCCACTAAGGCCTATTAGGTCCGATATACTCCCCGGGGGGTTCTGATAACCCCCCGGTACTCCGGTAAATGTCCGAAACCTCCTGAAACACTTCCGATGTCCGAACATACTCATCCAATATATCGATCTTTACATCTCGACCATTTCAAGACTCCTCGTCATGTCCGTCATCATATCCGGGACTCCGAACTACCTTCGGTACATCAAAACACAAAAACTCATAAGACCGATCGTCACCAAACTTTAAGCGTGCGGACCCTACGGGTTCGAGAACTATGTAGACATGACCGAGACACGTCTCAGTCAATAACCAATAGCGGAACCTGGATGCTCATATTGGCTCCCACATATTCTACGAAGATCTTCATCGGTCAAACCGCATAACAACATACGTTGTTCCCTTTGTCATCGATATGTTACTTGCCCGATATTCGATCGTCGGTATCTCAATACCTAGTTCAATCTCGTTACCGGCAAGTCTCTTTACTCGTTATGTAATGCATCATCCCGCAAGTAACTCATTAGTCACATTGCTTATAAGGCTTATAGTGATGTGCATTACCGAGAGGGCCTAGAGAAACCTCTCCGATAGTCGGAGTGACAAATCCTAATCTCGAAATACGCCAACTCAACAAGTACATTTGGAGACACCTGTAGAGCACCTTTATAATCAACCAGTTACGTTGTGATGTTTGGCAGAACACAAAGTGTTCCTTCGGTAAACGGGAGTTGCATAATCTCATAGTCATAGGAACTTGTATAAGTCATGAATAAAGCAATAGCAACATACTAAACGATCAAGTGCTAAGCTAACGGAATGGGTCAAGTCAATCACATCATTCTCCTAATGATGTGATCCCGTTAATCAAATGACAACTCATGTCCATGGCTAGGAAACTCAGCCATCTTCGATTAACAGGCTAGTCAAGTAGAGGCATACTAGTGACAATATGCTTGTCTATGTATTCACACACATATTATGTTTCCGATTAATACAATTCTAGCATGAATAATAAACATGTAACATCCTAAATTTTCAATTTGGAATGTTATACACAGGTCATTCTTGCATATCATATTTTATTGCATTTCGTTTTGTGATCCTCGAAATTCTGAGTAACTCAAGGACCCTCGGAGAGAGTTGGGGATTTCACGTTTTTCATATTTGAATTTTATCAAATATTGAAACAAGGATCACGTTGGTTTTAATTTATTTTTCTCTCCAAAAATATTTCATATTAAAATATATGAGAGGAGATAATATGACTTCTCCAAAATAATTGAAATATTGGAGGAAAATGTTAAAATCAAATATTTGATTTTATTCGAATTTTATTGATATTTTATTTGCATAGGAAAAATACGCATTTTTCCAAATTGCATTATAGGCCCAAATAAATGTTCACCTTGTCCGGCATTTTTTTTGAGGACGGGGAATTTTTTTTTTAGGATTTTTGGAGTATGTTTAGTATTTCTTTTCTTTCTTTTTCTGCATGTTGAATTGTTTAATAAAGGTGCAAACGACTCCGGGCCGTACCCGGCCAGGACACCTCGGGCTGGCCATTTTAAGCCGCGACCCCGGGGCCCCGACAGCCCAGCCGCCCCGCGCCCCCTTGCAAACCCTAGCCCGAGCTGCCGCCTCGCCACCCATGCCGCCGGAGCCCGCCACCGCCTCGCCGCCCTCGACGGTCGAGCTGTTTCGTATGCATCTCGACAGATTCGACCGCATGAGTTGAATTATGCTACCCATGATTTGGAGTTAGCAGCAGTAGTGCATGCGCTCAAGACTTGGAGACATTATCTTATCGGAAACCGCTGCGATGTGTACACGGATCATAAGAGTTTGAAGTACATTTTCACACCGAAGGAGCTTAATCTTAGGCAGAGGAGATGGTTGGAGCTCATAAGGAATTATGACGTGAAGCTGCACTATCATCCCGGCAAGGCCAATGTCGTAGTGGACGCTTTCAGTCGAAAGAGTTATGTTAACACCCTCGTAAGCGGAGGGATGCCAAAGGAGTTAGCCGAGGATCTCATGGAGCTACGTTTGGAGATTGTTCCCAGAGGTTATGTTGCCGCAATGTCAGTTCAGTCTACATTGTTGGGAAAAAATCGAGAAGCTCAGAAGGATGACAAGGAGATTGCCGAGATAAAGGAGAAGATGAGTGAAGGGAAAGCCAAAGGTTTTCGTGAGGATGAGCACGACACCTTATGGTTTCAGGACCGGATATATGTTCCCAATAATATGGAGATCAGGAAGTTGATACTACAGGAAGCTCATGACTCGTCATACTCGATACACCCCGGAAACACTAGGATGTATTTGGATTTGAAGGAGCATTTCTGGTGGACCGGTATGAAGAAGGATATTGCAGAGTATGTAGCAGTATGTGATGTATGTCAGAGAGTGAAGGCACAACATCAGAAGCCAGCAGGATTACTACAACCTATGCCGATACCTGAATGGAAGTGGGATAAGCTTGGCATGGATTTTATCACCAGATTGCCCAGGACCTGATCGGGATATGATTCTATCTGGGTAGTAGTGGATCGCTTGACCAAGGTGGCTCACTTTATTCCAGTGAAAACCACGTATACCAGTGCAAAGTTGGCCAAGATATATATGACCAGGATCGTATGTCTGCACGGAGTTCCGAGGACCATCGTATCAGATAGAGGAACACAGTTTACTTCAAAGTTTTGCCACCAGCTGCACCAGACTTTGGGTACGAGGCTAGAGTTTAGTACAGAAATTCATTCGCAGACAGATGGACAGACCGAGCGAGTCAACCAGATTCTGGAGGATATGTTGAGAGCTTGTGCGCTAGATTATGGATCTAGTTGGGATGACAATTTTCCCTACGCGGAGTTCTCATACAACGATAGCTACCAGGCCAGTTTGAAGATGGCACCGTTCGAAGCCCTGTATGGACGAAGGTTCAGAACACCGTTGATGTGGGATGAAGTGGGAGACCGACAGTTGTTTGGACCAGATTTGATCAAAGAGTCTGAAGAGAAGGTTAAGTTGATTCGAGACAGACTGAAGGTAGCCTAGTCCAGGCAGAAGAGTTATGCAGATTCGAAACGTAAGGAGGTAGCCTATGAAATCGGAGACAGAGCATATCTTCGTGTATCACCACTCTGAGGGGTGAAACGTTTTGGAGTTAAGGGAAAGTTAACCCCGAGATTTGTAGGGCCATACCGAGTTCTGGAACGTATGGAAGAGGTTGCCTACAAGTTGGAATTACCTGAAAGATTGTCAGGAGTTCACGATGTGTTCCACATTTATCAGTTGAAGAAGTGCCACGTAGAGATGGCCGATATACCGATAAGAGATACAATGCCCCTGTTCAGTTGGACAGTGATCTGACCTATGAGGAGAAGCCGGAAAGATCCTCGAGTTTGCCAGCCGAGTTACACCCATCAAGGTTATCAAGTTTTGCAAAGTTTAGTGTAGCCACCACACCGAGGATGAAGCCACCTGGGAACGAGAGGATGATCTTCGCAAAGACCACACACACCTATTTTCTAGCCAACCCGAATCTCGAGGGCGAGATTCATAAGGGGGGTAGGTTTCTAACATCCCAAATTTTCAATTTGGAATGTTATACATAGGTCATTCTTGCATATCATATTTTATTGCATTTCATTTTGCGATCCTCGAAATTCTGAGCAACTCAAGGACCCTCGGAGAGAGTTGGGGATTTCACGTTTTTCATATTTGAATTTTATCAAATATTGATATAAGGATCACGTTGGTTTTAATTTATTTTTCTCTCTGAAAATATTTCATATTAAAATATATGAGAGAAGATAATATGACTTCTCCAAAATAAATGAAATATTGGAAGAAAATGTTAAAATCAAATATTTGATTTTATTCGGATTTTATTGATATTTTATTTGGATAGGAAAAATAAGTGTTTTTCAAAATTGCATTATAGGCCCAAATAAATGTTCACCTTGTCCGACATATTTTTAGACGACGGGGAAAATTTATTTTAGGATTTTTGGAGTCCATTTAGTATTTCTTTTCTTTCTTTTTCTACACGTCGGATTGATTAAAAAAAAGTGTAACCGACTCCGGGCCATACCCGGCCAGGACACCTCGGGCCGGCCTTTTTAAGCCGCGACCCCGGGGCCCCGACAACCCAGCCGCCCGCCCCTCAAAACCCTAGCTTTGAGCTGCCTTGCCGCCACGCCTTGCCGAACTGCAAGCCATGAGCCGCCACGCCGCCGCCCTTGCCGAAACCCGCCGCCCCGCCGCCCGCCCACGAGCCGCCCAGCGGAGCCGCCGCCGCCTCGCGAATCCCGTCAGACTCGAGATAGCCGCCGCGGTTTTCTTCTAAAACCGTTCGGTTTTTTATAAACCCAAGTTCGTTTTTTAGATCGGTTCGTCGGTTTTCTCGGTTTAGTTTATTTAGCGGTCATTCGTACGTACGTTCGTTTAAACAAACGGTTTTCGGCCGTTAGTCGCAGATAGCGAACGTTCGTTCGTTCGCCCGTTCGTCAGTTTTACTTTTTCTCTGATTTTTACGATTATTTTCGACCACGATTTCTGATCCGATTTTCATTTTAGTTTATCATTTCGCTCGTTTATCGGAATCAGGCGATTCAAGCGCCTAGATCTTCGTCTCGAAGCCCTCTTTCTGCTTAACCAACATGAACAAGATTTTGGTACTGTAAAATTTGACTTTAGTCCAGATTAGTAAGAGGATCTTGTTTCTTTTGCAGTTTGAGTTTCGTTGCTCCGTTTAATTTGATTCTTTTTGCAAACCAGAGTTCTTAAGTTGAACTTTCTGGTTAGATCTTCTTATTTGAGTTTTACCCGTGCATATTCGCTTGATTGCTTATGTATGCTATTTTTTGTTTGTGATAGAATTCCCGGAGTGCGAAGCGTGCTACTACGAGTCTCTAGGTTTTGCGGATTGTCAGCAAGGCAAGTAACACATTGATCATACTGTTTTCATTCCCAGTTTTTATGCATTAGTTCCAATCCTCAAACACTGCATGATTAGGATGTGATTAACTTGTGGGTATTGGGAAGTAGTTGATGAGGTAGAACCTATTACCTGTTTTATTATCAAACCCTCGGGAGTTAGGTCTACATTATGCTTATATTGCCATGCTATGCTCGTAGACATGGATTGGTTTTGAGTGTATCCATGACATATGTGAGTTGTTAATTAATGGTTCAACTTAAGGTGGCTACTTTAATACACATCTGGGTGGATTGCTTATATGGGCACCTGGGGAATCCAATGTTGTCCTAGGAGATCCCGGGGCATCCGTGTGATCATCCTACGGTCCGCCACCCAGGGTCAAAGGGATCGTGAGATTATTCATGCTAGAAACTTCCGTGTGCAGCCACAAGCTATTATGGGCTCTAGCATAGTTTGAGTAAGTTGCATGACCTCTTCCAATCGTAGGGTAGCAGATGTAGGGGATGTAGGTTGGTACTGTCTACCCGGGGTTAGAGTTAATGCTTCTGAAAGACTGTGTCTCAGTCATCCGTTTCTCAAA
Organism: Aegilops longissima; assembly: GCA_021605205.1. Classification (NCBI taxonomy): domain Eukaryota; kingdom Viridiplantae; phylum Streptophyta; class Magnoliopsida; order Poales; family Poaceae; genus Aegilops; species Aegilops longissima. The sequence continues at coordinate 576,580,007 of CM038680.1, read as the reverse complement.
CACCATGTAGTGTGAGAAATCCACCGGAGGAGATCGAGTCTTGTGTGGAAAAGTGCGCAAACCTCTGCAGAGTGTACAATCTAATCATGGTTAGCCGTGTCCCCGGTTATGGACATCTTGAGTATCTAGTACTTGGATTATCCTATCATATCTCATCACTCTAGATTAATATGTTGGGTTGTTAATGATTACTTTAATTGGGATTGAGATGGGGGTACCATTCTCAATGTTTCAACTACCATGATAGTCAAATAAATTTATTCCTTTGTTGTAGGGAAAATTTTGCTTTTCGCAAAAACCATATAACCATAGAGCCGCCTCCACCAGCAATATATGCATGTAGTGATAGCATTTATCTGTTCATTGCTCTACTGTGTTACATTGCCAGCATATTCCATGTGTTGACCCGTTTTTGGGCTGCAACGTATTATGTTGCAGACTTTTCAGACGAGGAGTAAGGTTCGCTAGGTCGTTGTCGTGCAGCTCAGCTATGTCGTTGGAGTTGATGGACTCACTTTATCTTCCAAGCCTTCCGCTGTTATCGTATTAGAGGGCCTTAAGCCATATTTATTTTAATAAGTTATCTTCTGAGATATTTGATGTAATAAGTGTGTGATTGCCACTCTGTTATAAATCCTTCGAGTACTGTGTGTGTCAGCATTACCGATCCAGGGATGACACTGAAGCACAGAGACTTGAACGTTTGAGGTCGGGTCGCTACAAAACATTTATCATGATATGAGCAAATAAATAATAACTTTATTATTGCCTCTAGGGCATATTTGCTTCAATAACTATCCATGAACATGCAACAAAGAGTCACTCCAAAGTCACTAATAGCGGAGAATAAATGAAGAGATTATTGTAGGGTACGAAACCACCTCAAAGTTATCCTTTCTGATCGATCTATTCAAGAGTCCGTAGTAAAATAACACGAAGCTATTCTTTCCGTTCGATCTATCCTAGAGTTCATACTAGAATAACACGTTAAGACACAAATCAACCAAAACCCTAGTGTCACCTAGATACTCCAATGTCCCCTCAAGTATCCGTGGGTGTGATTATATGATATGCATCACACACTCTCAGATTCATCTATTCAAACAACCCAAAGTACTTCAAAGAGTGCCCCAAAGTTTCTACCGGAGAGTCAAGACGAAAACGTGTTCCAACCCCTATGTATAAGTTCACAAGGTCACTGAACCCGCAAGTAGATCAACAAAACATACATCAAGCAGATCACGTGAATATCCCATTGTCACCACAGATAATCACATGCAAGACATACATCAAGTGTTCTCAAATCCTTAAAGACTCAATCCGATAAGAGAACTTCAAAGGGAAAATTCAATCCATTACACGAGATAGAGGGGGAGAAACATCATAAGATCCAACTATAATAGCAAAGCTCGCGATAGATCAAGATCGTGCCAACTCAAGAACATGACAGAGAGAGAGATCAAACACATAGCTACTGGTACATACCCTCAGCCCCGAGGGTGAACTACTCCCTCCTCGTCATGGAGAGCACCGGGATGATGAAGATGGCCACTGGTGAGGGATTCCCCTCCGGCAGGGTGCTGGAACAGGGTCCCGATTGGTTTTTGGTGGCTACAGAGGCTTGTGGCGGCGGAACTCCCAATCTAGGTTTCTTTCTGGAAGTTTGGGGATATATAAGAGGTGTTGGCATCGGGAACAAGTCAGGGGGGTCCACGAGGCGGCCACGAGGTAGGGGGGCATGCGCCGAGGGGGGTAGGGCGCGCCCCCACCCTCGTGGTGGCCTCAGGACTCTTCTGGTCCATCTCCGGTACTCTGTGGGCTTCTTCTGGTCCAAAAACAATCTCCGTGAAATTTCAGGTCAATTGGACTCTGTTTGGTATTCCTTTTCTGCAATACTCAAAAACAAGAAAAAACAGAAACTGGCACTGGGCTCTAGGTTAATAGGTTAGTCCCAAAAATCATATAAAATAGCATATAAATGCATATAAAACATCCTAGATGGATAATATAATAGCATCGAATAATAAAAAATTATAGATACATTGGAGACGTACCAAGCATCCCCAAGCTTATTTCCTGCTCGTCCTCGAGTAGGTAAATGATAAAAACAGAATTTTTGATGTGGAATGCTACCTAACATATTTATCAATGTAATTTGCTTTATTGTGGTACGAATATTCAGATCCATAAGATTCAAAACAAAAGTTTAATATTGACATAAAAATAATAATACTTCAAGCATAATAACCAAGCAATTATGTCCTCTCAAAATAACATAGCCAAAGAAAGCTCATCCCTACAAAATCATATAGTTTGTCCATGCGTCATTTTCGTCACCCAAAATGCTCTCATCGTGCACAACCCCGATCACAAGCCAAGCAATTGTTTCATACTTTAGTATTGTCAAAGTTTTTCAACTTTCACGCAATATATGAGCGCGAGCCATGGACATAACACTATAGGTGGAACAGAATATGATGATGGATGTTTTCTGGAGAAGACAAAGTGGGAGAAAGTCTCACATCAACGCGGCTAATCAACGGGCTATGGAGATGCCCATCAATTGATGTCAATGTGAGCAGTAGGGATTGCCATGCAACGGATGCACTAGAGCTATAAATGTATGAAAGCTCAACAAAAGAAACTAAGTGGGTGTGCATCCAACTTGCTTGCTCACAAAGACCTAGGGCATTTTGAGGAAGCCCATCATTGGAATATACAAGCCAAGTTCTATAATAAAAAATTCCCACTAGTATATGAAAGTGACAAAATAAGAGACTCTCTATCATGAAGATCATGGTGCTACTTTGAAGCACAAGTGTGGTAAAAGGATAGTAGCATTGTCCCTTCTCTCTTTTTCTCTCATTTTTATAGGCCTTCTCTTTTTTTATTTGGCCTTTCTTTTTCTTGGCCTTCTCTTTTTTTATTTGGCCTTTCTCTTTTTTTTCCTCACACGGGACAATGCTCTAATAATGATGATCATCACACTTCTATTTATTTACAACTCAAGGATTACAAGTTGATACTAGAACAAAATATGACTCTATATGAGTGACATGTATGATGAACGGTGGCTTTGCCACAAATACGATGTCAACTACATGATCATGCAAGGCAATATGGCAATGATAAAGCGTGTCATAATAAACGGAATGGTGGATGTTGCATGGCAATGTATCTCGGAATGGCTATGGAAATGCCATAATAGGTAGGTTTGGTGGCTGTTTTGAGGAAGATATAAGGAGGCTTACGTGTGATAGAGCGTATCATATCACTGGGTTTGGATGCACCGGCGAAGTTTGCACCAACTCTCGAGGTGAGAAAGGGCAATGCACGATACCGAAGAGGCTAGCAATGATGGAAGGGTGAGACTGCGTATAATCCATGGACTCAACATTAGTACTAAAGATCTCACATACTTATTGCAAAAATCTACAAGTCATCAAAACCAAGCACTACCCGCATGCTCCTAGGGGATAGATTGGTAGGAAAAGACCATCGCTCGTCCCCGACTGCCACTCATAAGGAGGACAATCAAAGAAACACCTCATGCTTCAAATTTGTTACACAACGATTACCATACATGCATGCTATGGGACTTGCAAACTTCAACACTAGTATTTCCCAAATTCACAATTACTCAATTAGCACGACTCTAATATCACCATCTTCATATCTCAAAACAATAATCAAGTATCAAACTTCTCATAGTATTCAATGCACTCTATATGGAAGTTTTTATTATACCCATCTTGGATGCCTATCATATTAGGACTAATTTTATAGCCAAAGCAAATTACTATGCTGTTCTAAAAGACTCTCAAAATAATATAAGTGAAGCATGAGAGATCAATAATTTCTATAAAATAAAACCACCACCGTGTTCTAAAAAGATATAAGTGAAGAACTAGAGCAAAATTATCTAGCTCAAAAGATATAAGTGAAGCACATCGAGTATTATAATAAATTCCGATTCATGTGTATCTCTCCCAAAAGGTGTGTACAACAAGGATGAATGTGGTAAACTAAAAATCAATGACTGAAATCATACAAGACGCTCCAAGCAAAACACATATCATGTGGTGAATAAAAATACAACCTCAAGTAAAGTTACCGATAGACAAAGACGAAAGAGGGGATGCCATCCGGGGAATCCCCAAGCTTAGGCTCTTGGTTGTCCTTGAATATTACCTTGGGGTTCCTTGGACATCCCCAAGCTTAGGCTCTTGCCACTTGTCAATGTCAAAACCGGCGGATCTTGGGTAGGGGGTACCGAACTGTGCGTCTAAGGCGGATGGTAACAGGAGGCGGGGGACACGATGTTTACCCAGGTTCGGGCCCTCTTGATGGAGGTAATACCCTACTTCCTGCTTGATTTATCTTGATGATATGAGTATTACAAGGGTTGATCTACCACGAGATCGTAGAGGCTAAACCCTAGAAGCTAGCCTATGGTATGATTGTTGTTATCCTACGGACTAAACCTTCCGGTTTATATAGACACCGGAGGGGGCTAGGGTTACACAGGGTCGGTTACAAGGGAGGAGATCTACATATCCGTATCGCCAAGCTTGCCTTGCACACCAAGGAGAGTCCCATCCGGACATGAGACGAATTATTAATCTTGTATCATCATAGTCCAATAGTCCGGCCAAAGGATATAGTCCCGCTGTCCGGAGACCCCCTAATCCAAGACTTCCTCGGTAGCCCCCGAACCAGGCTTCAATGACGATGTGTCCGGCGCGCAGATTGTCTTCGGCATTGCAAGGCGGGTTCTTCTCCAAATTCTGAACACCCGTTGAGTAGTTTCCGGCTTCCCATAAATGTTGCACTTCTTGGCTCCCGCGCCCAGTAATGGCTGTCTTCCACGTGTCGAGCGAATGCGAGGAGCCATGTAATTTTTGCATTTGCCACCCTAGCCGTGTGAGTAAACTGTCTATGAAAGAGATGGGGATTAGTAGATCCAAATCACACCATCCTCCCATGAGGAGTATCCATCGGAGCGCGCCCGGAAAAATCCATTCCAACATGGCCGGCCACCGCAGCTCCTCCTCTCGCTCCGGTCGCCCTAAGCCCGGTGATTGGCAGAGGTGTTCCGTCCTGCACAACCAATTAGTGAAGTTACAGACCCAGGGATTTCTCCCTCCAGCATATATGGTTCCCGTTCGAGCCGGGCTCGCCACCTATAATGGCGGGGAACAAGCGGAGATCTTTCCCAGCCCATCCATGGGGGAGCGGGTATGCCTTGTCCCTTATTTATTAAGGGGACTCGAATTTCCAATCCATCCGTTCCTCCATGGGCTCCTGGAGTTTTATGGCCTCCAGCTCCATAATCTCACCCCTGCTTCCATATTACACATCGCCGGTTATGTTGCCCTTTGTGAGCTGTTTCTAGGCTGCGAAGCTCATTTCGAGTTGTGGAAGAGGCTATTCTTCCTTGTGCCCCATACACAGAAGGGGTCAATATATCAAGTGGGTGGAGCCGAAATATGGCGCATCGCCGGGACCGGATACCTGTCCGGTACCCCGAAGAAGACATCCGAAGACTGGCCTTCGGAGTGGTTTTATATGGAGGACGCCCCCCTTCCAGATCCTATCCAGATTGGTCTTCCCGAGTTCGAAAATGCCGCTTGGAAGAAACGCCGAAGCTGGCGCCCCCGGAGCCCTCAAGCGGAAGATAACAGAGAAGTCCTTTACCTGATGGGTCGGATAAAGGTGCTGGCTCAATCAGGACTGACAATAATCGAGGTTATGTCAATACGCATAATGCGGGGGGTGCAGCCACTTCAATATCGAGGGCACCCCATGTGGCACTTTAACGGGGAAGATGATGCCACCCGCTACGGGCGTAAGGGACCGGACTCAGTTGTTGCTCTAGCAAATATTCTGTCCGATTTGTACAAGGGAGAGGAAGAGGAGTTCACCCGCATTAAGCCACAGGATGGATTCTCCATGTACAACCCTCCAAGCTGGGTGAGTTGTCACTTTTTACTCCCATCCTTTCCGCATTCATCGTCATAAGTATTTACCTTGCCGTTTCATGGCAGGAACTGCGAAAAGCTGTAAGGGAGGTCAACAGCCCGCCTCCACAACCGGAGGACCGTGACCGGGCCCTCGATCCCGGACTCGAAGAGGATCCGGACATATTTGTGGAGCTGATCGACAGGATATTCTATCAATTAAGCTGTGATGATGCCATGGTGGCCATTATAGCTGACTATCCTAGGCTACTCGCCGCATCGCATGTAAGTAAAACCAGAGTCCTGACTTCCGAAAAGGATCCCCTTTTATGCACTTCACCTACCGGACATATACGGTGTCTTACAGGGAAGGCCCTCGGGACGCCATGCCGAACCCGCAGTGACTAATCAACAAGGGGCACCGAAGCCGGGTAGGATAAAACGGAAGGTGGTCAGGACTGAGACGCCGGGGCAGAGGTATGATACAGAACCTCGCACCATGGTTTCCACCTTAAAATATAATAACGTCCATGTTTCCTAGTAGGAAAAATGCTCGCCGGACTATATCCGGAGAGGTTGCCGATCACGCCTCCACCAGTCGGGCTCAGAGGCCGGACATAGAGGCGGAAGCTAACACGGGGCGAACGCCGGATGCTCCTCCTATAGAGGATGCAGATAGAATATCCACTACAAATTCCGAAGTGGATAGCGCCATGAATCACAGGCGCCGTCGGGCCGTACTCCGTGACGCTTGTTTCTCCCAAGAGGCGTTTGATGCCTTCAACTCAGGAGACGCGTACATCCGTGCTGCTCAAAATGGTCTTGCCAGATGCACGGACCAGTATGTAAAGGATATACGGGTAAGAAAATCTAATGATTATATATATCCGTAGCTCCTGAGACTTGAAACAGTTGACACAACTGATTGAAGGATCATAACGTGTGCAGGTTTTTATAGAGAATAATACCCAATTGTCTCAAGAGCTGGAAGAGTGCAAAGCCTAGCTACGGGCCGCAGTTGCCGCATTGAAGGAGTCCGAGAAGGCCCCCTCTGGTAACACTTGTTTCCATTTCAAAGAATGGCAGGTACCATGTAGTATGCGGCATGCATGCAAATCTGACAATAGATGTTGCAGATGATTCCGGAGTGAATCCGGAGGCCGCGCCAGGAGATGCGCAACGTGCTGATCGACAGCTAAATGCTGGCGAGCTCGTGCTTATGCGGGTTAGGCAGGAGAAAAATGATCTCCAAGACGCCAATATCCATCTGGGCGTGGAACTGAAAGATGTTAGAGCCCAGCTTGCGGACTCCGTAAAGGAGAATAAGAGGCTTCGACGCGGCATTTTCAGTAAGTGCTCTAACAAACTTTTAAAGAGTTCGACGAAGAAGCCGACTAATAGAGTTATGTCTCTAGGTATGCTGACAGGTCATCCCGCGGAGGAGATGCCTGGGTCTGCAGGTGATCTTCTTCCAGAGCTCTCACAACTGCACGAATAAGTCCGACAGGTGATGCAGAGTATTGCCCAAGCCTTGTGGCCGTCCGCCTCCCCGCTAGGAGGCATGGGGGAGCTTATAGAGAAGCACAAGGGAGCGCGGCGGCGCTTCCGATTATGGAAGATATCAGCCTGCCGACAAGGTGCAAGGGAAGCCTGGGCCATGGTGAAGACGCGATATACCAAGGCTGACCCAAACCACATGGCCGAGGTCGGACCTATGGGGCCCGATGGGAAAGAGATCCCCGTCAGTTTGGTGTATGACCAAGTAGAATTAGCCGCAAAGTATTCCCAATAGGATTGTAGGCTAGACAGCCTGTTGGATGGTATAGAAGAAGAATTTAGTCAGTCTAAGTGACTGTGTACTTCAAGTGACATATATTGTCCCTAGCCGGATTGTAAATCATTTGTCATGGCGGACCTTTTCGCTTCAACCTCTGGACCCGACAGTCCGGAGTGCTTCCGAATACCCGCTAAGTTATGTAAAAACCAGGGTACACTTGGAAACCAGGCGTAGGGGTCATAAGTGCTTGAATAGACAAGTACCCAACTAGCCATGTTATTTTGCATGGATAGTAAGAAACATCTTCCAGGGAGAATAGTTCCGTTAAGGGTTCCTTTCCCTGGGTACGCATGCCCTAATGTGCATGTCCGAACTGCGAAAAGAGACGCAGGCTATAAACATCTTGGGCATGTAAAAATAAATAAAAGTCATCTTTTGTTCACTGACCGAGTATTCCCTTAAGAATGCTAGCTTTCGGCTTCACCCAGTCTGAGGTACACATCCGGCTGACCCAGCAGTAACAAGCGCAGAGATGCTCCCCTTATGCCCTAGCCAAATTAACGAGAACGTAGGGCATAAATACAAGAGCCAGGCAACCCAGATTGGCCAAAACATAAGTCATATCGATGCATATAGTGGCGAAAAAAGGTACATGTGGAAGAATAACACATGTGCGGGGCATAAACCCCCGAGGATAGTTATATCAAGATTCTCTATAAGAAGCCCCCAGGTATAATGAGCGCGGTTAGCGCGTCAAGATTGTGTAATCAAGACACAAGTTAGCCTTTTAAGGCCTTGAGGAGAAGGAAAAAAAAGAAAGAAAGAAAGAGAGAAAAGACAGATAACATTTATGCAAAAAATGGACGGGGGTAAGGAGACGAACACAGAGTCCGACACTAGGCGTGGAATCTTCGGAGTCTGGCTGCATTCCATGGGTTTGGCTCGAGTCGATTGTCCGATGCATCTCGCAGACGGTATGCTCCGCCGGTCAGAACCTGGTCAATAATGAAGGGACCTTCCCATTTGGGCTTGAGCTTGTTCTTTTTCTTCTCCGGCAGGCGTAGATCTAGTTCGCCAATGTTGTAGGCTTTGGCCCGTATTTCTCTACTTTGATACCTTCAAGCCTGTTGCTGATAGAATGCGGAACGGGCTTTTGCCACGTCGCACTCCTCCTCCAGGGCGTCCAAATTGTCCTGCCGATCAAGCTCGGCCTCTTTTTCTTCATACATGCGCACTCTAGGTGAGTCATGAATTATGTCGCAGGGCAGAACCGCCTCTGTGCCGTACACCATAAAAAATGGTGTGTATCCGGTAGTGTGATTCGGCGTGGTCCGCAGCCCCCATAGTATGGAGTTGAGCTCCTCTACCCAGTGTGTGTTAGACTCCTTTAAGGACCGCACTAATCTGGGTTTCATGCCGCTCATGATAAGACCGTTAGTTTGCGGGTGATAGACAGAAGCATAATCGAGCTTTATGCCCATGTTGCTGCACCAAAGTTTTACCTCGTCAGCTGTAAAGTTCGTGCCATTGTCAGTGATGATGCTGTGGGGGACGCCATAACGGTGTACAGCCCCAGATATGAAGTCTATCACCGGTCCGGATTCGGCCGTTTTAATGGGTTTGGCTTCTATCCATTTGGTGAATTTATCCACCATGACCAGTAAGTATATTTTCTTATGGGTTCCCCCTTTAAGGGGTCCGACCATATCAAGCCCCCAGACCGCAAAGGGCCAGGTAATGGATTGTTTGGAGAGCGGTGGGCGGCATATGGCTTTGGTTTACAAAAAGCTGGTAACCGACACAGCGTTGGACCAAGTCCTGTGCATCTGCCCGGACCGTCGGCCAATAGAAACCTGTACGGAAGGCCTTGCTTACAAGGGCCCGGGCTGCGGCGTGGTGGCTGCCAAGTCTGGCATGGCTTTCTGCCAAAAGCTTCCGCCCTTCCTCTTCGGAGATGCACCTTTGAAGGACTCCGGTAGTGCTTTTCTTATAAAGCTCTCCCTCGTGGACATTGTAGGCTTTAGATCGCCGCACTATGCAGCGTGCCTCATTTTGGTCCTCGGGAAGTTGCTGCCTGGTTAGGTAGGCCAAGAATTGTTCTGTCCACGGGGCGATGACGACTATTATTACATGGGCTGAAGGTGTTATTTCGGTGGCAGAGCCTCCGATTGTGTCAGAGTGTTCGGTATCTCGTGTTGTGGCCGGGTCCGGACTATTGTTACCGGTGTCCCCTTCCCATACCACGGATGGCTTAAATAGCCTTTCCAAGAAGATGTTAGGTGGGACAGGGTCATGCTTAGCGCCGATACGGGCGAGAATATCCGCCGCCTGATTGTTTTCCCGAGCCACATGGTGGAATTCGAGCCCCTCGAACCGAGCTGACATTTTGAGGATGGCGTTGCGATAAGCTGCCATTTTCGCATCCTTGGCATCGAAGTCTCCATTGATTTGAGATATTGTGAGGTTCGAGTCCCCACGCACCTCCAGGCGTTGAATGCCCATGGAAACTGCCATCCGGAGACCATGCAATAAGGCCTCGTATTCGGCTGCGTTGTTGGAGTCTGTGTATAGTATTTGGAGTACGTATTGGATTGTATCTCTGGTGGGGGACGTCAGGATGATGCCAGCCCCCAGACCAGCCAGCATTTTAGAGCCTTCAAAGTACATGATCCAATTGGAGTATGCGCCATACTCTTTAGGGAGTTCGGCTTCTATCCATTCGGCGACAAAATCGGCCAGTACTTGCGACTTAATGGCTCGCCGAGATCTATATGTAATGCCGAATGGGAGGAGCTCAATGGCCCATTTGGCAATCCGGCCTGTGGCATCGCGGTTGTTTTATTATGTCGTTGAGTGGTACTTCCGAGGCCACCGTGATTGAACACTCTTGAAATTAGTGTCGTAGTTTCCGGATGCCATAAATACCGCGTATGCTATCCTTTGATAATGTGGGTACCATGATTTGCATGGAGTGAGGACAGTGCATACATAGTATACCGGCTTTTGAAGCGGGAATTTATGTCTGTCCGTCTCTCGTTCGACGACGAGCACTGCTCTTACAACTTGGTGAGTTGCCGCTATATATAGCAGCATTGGTTTGCCGACATTTGGCGCGGCCAAGATTGGGTTGGTGGCCAGAATGGCTTTTATTTCTTCCAATCCGGTCGTGGCTGCGTTCGTCCACTCGAAGTGTTCGGTGCGCCGAAGAAGGCGATAAAGGGTGAGTGCCTTTTCTCCTAATCGGGAGATAAAGCGGCTTAAGGCCGCCACACATCCAGTTAGCTTCTGCATTTGCTTGAGGTCAGTTGGGATAGCCAACTGCGACAGAGCTCGGATTTTAGCCGGATTTGCTTCAATTCCTCTACTGGAGACAATGAAGCCTAGGACCTTTCCGGTGGGTACGCCAAAAACACATTTTTCCGGATTGAGCTTAATGTCGTATGTTCAGAGATTGTCGAAGTGAGCCTCAAGTCGTCTATTAAGGAGTCGACGTGTCTGGTTTTAACGACCACATCGTCTACATATGCCTCCACTGATTTGCCGATTTGCTTTTCCAGACATGTCTGAATCATGCGTTGATACGTTGCGCCGGCGTTCTTGAGCCTGAAGGGCGTTGTGTTAAAATAGAAGGGGCCGTATGGCGTGATAAATGCTGTTGCGGCTTGGTCAGACTCCGCCATCTTAATTTGGTGGTAGCCGCAGTATGCATCGAGGAAGCACAATGAGTCGTGTCCTGCGGTAGTGTCGATAATTTGGTCGATGCGAGGGAGGGGGAAGGGATCCTTTGGGCAAGCCTTGTTGAGGTCCTTGAAATCGACACATAGGCGCCAGGATTTATCCTTCTTTGGTACCATCACCAGGTTTGATAGCCAGTCCGGATGTTTTATTTCTCTAATGAATCCGGATTCCAATAACTTGGCTAGTTCCTCTCCCATGGCTTGTCGCTTAGGCTCATAGAAACGCCGAAGAGTCTTCTTGACCGGCTTAAAAACCTTTAGAATGTTAAGGCTATGCTCGGCCAGCCTGGGCCATGGTGAAGACGCGATATACCAAGGCTGACCCAAACCACATGGCCGAGGTCGGACCTATGGGGCCCGATGGGAAAGAGATCCCCGTCAGTTTGGTGTATGACCAAGTAGAATTAGCCGCAAAGTATTCCCAACAGGATTGTAGGCTATACAGCCTGTTGGATGGTATAGAAGAAGAATTTAGTCAGTCTAAGTGACTGTGTACTTCAAGTGACATATATTGTCCCTAGCCGGATTGTAAATCATTTGTCATGGCGGACCTTTTCTCTTCAACCTCTGGACCCGATAGTCCGGAGTGTTTCCGAATACCCGCTCAGTTATGTAAAAACCGGGGTACACGTGGAAACCAGGCGTAGGGGTCATAAGTGCTTGAATAGACAAGTACCCAACTATCTATGTTATATTGCATGGATAGTAAGAAACATCTTCCAGGGAGAATAGTTCCGTTAAGGGTTCCTTTCCCTAGGTACGCATGCCCTAATGTGCATGTCCGAACTGCGAAAAGAGACGCAGGCTATAAACATCTTGGGCATGTAAAAATAAATAAAAGTCATCTTTTGTTCACCGACGGAGTATTCCCTTAAGAATGCTAGCTTTCGGCTTCACCCAGTCTGAGGTACACATCCGGCTGACCCAGCAGTAACAAGCACAGAGGTGCTCCCCTTTTGCCCTAGCCGAATTAACAGGAACACAGGGCATAAATACAAGAGCTAGGCAACCCAGCTTGGCCAAAACATAAGTCATATCGATGCATATAGTGGCGAAAAAAGGTACATGTGGAAGAATAACACATGTGCGGGGCATAAAGCCCAGAGGATAGTTAAATCAAGCTTTTGTATAACAAGCCCCCAGGTATAATGAGCACAGTTAGCGCGTCAAGATTGTGTAATCAAGAAACAAGTTAGCCTTTTAAGGCCTTGAGGAGAAGGAAAAAAAGAAAGAAAGAAAGAGAGAAAAGACAGATAACATATATGCAAAAAATGGACGGGGGTAAGGAGACGAACATAGAGTCCGGCACTAGGCGTAGAATCTTGGGAGTCTGGCTGCGTTCCATGGGTTTGGCTCGAGTCGATTGTCCGATGCATCTCGCAGACGGTACGCTCCGCCGGTCAGAACCTGGTCAATAATGAAGGGACCTTCCCATTTGGGCTTGAGCTTGTTCTTTTTCTTCTCCGGCAGGCGTAGAACTAGTTCGCCAACGTTATAGGTTTTGGCCCGTACTTCTCTGCTTTGATACCTTCGAGCCTGTTGCTGATAGAATGTGGAACGGGCTTTTGCCACATCGCGCTCCTCCTCCAGGTCGTCCAAACTGTCCTGTCGATCAAGCTCGGCCTCTTTTTCTTCATACATGCGCACTCAAGGTGAGTCATGCATTATGTCGCAGGGCAGAACCGCCTTTGCGCCGTACAACATAAAAAATGGTGTGTATCCGGTAGTGCGATTCGGCGTGGTCCGCAGCCCCCATAGTACGGAGTCTAGCTCCTCTACCCAGTGCGTGTTAGACTCCTTTAAGGACCGCACTAATCTGGGTTTGATGCCGCTCATGATAATACCATTTGCTCGCTCGACTTGACCGTTAGTTTGCGGGTGATAGACAGAAGCATAATCGAGCTTGATGCCCATGTTACTGCACCAAAGTTTTACCTCGTCGGCTGTAAAGTTCGTGCTGTTGTCAGTGATGATGCTGTGGGGGACGCCATAACGGTGTACAACCCCAGATATGAAGTCTATCACCGGTCCGGATTCGGCCGTTATAACGGGTTTGGCTTCTATCCATTAGGTGAATTTATCCACCATGACTAGTAAGTATTTTTTCTTATGGGTTCCCCCTTTAAGGGGTCCGACCATATTAAGGCCCCAGACCGCAAAGGGCCAGGTAATGGATTGTTTGGAGAGCGGTGGGCGGCATATGGCTTTGGTTTGCAAAAAGCTGGCAACCGACGCAGCGTTGGACCAAGTCCTGTGCATCTGCCCGGACCGTCGGCCAATAGAAACCTGTACGGAAGGCCTTGCTTACAAGGGCCCGGGATGCGGCGTGGTGGCTGCCAAGTTCGGCATGGCTTTCTGCCAAAAGCTTTCGCCCTTCCTCTTCGGAGATGCACCTTTGAAGGACTCTGGTAGTGCTTTTCTTATAATTAAAGCTCTCCCTCGTGGACCTTGTAGGCTTTAGATCGCCGCGCTATGCAGCGTGCCTCATTTTGGTCCTCGGGAAGTTCATGCCTGGTTAGGTAGGCCAGGAATGGTTCTGTCCATGGGGCGATGACGGCCATTATTACGTGGGCTGAAGGTGTTATTTCGTTGGCAGAGCCTCCGATTGTGCCAGAGTGTTCGGTATCTGGTGTTGTGGCCGGGTCTGGACTATTGTTACCGATGCCCCCTTCCCATACCACGGATGGCGTAAACAGCCTTTCCAAGAAGATGTTAGGTGGGACAGGTTCACGCTTAGCGCCGATACGGGCGAGATTATCCGCCGCCTGATTGTTTTCCCGAGCCACATGGTGGAATTCAAGCCCCTTGAACCGAGCTGACATTTTGAGGATGGCGTTGCGATAACCTGCCATTTTCGGATCGTTGGCGTCGAAGTCTCCATGTATTTGAGATATTGTGAGGTTCGAGTCCCAGTGCACCTTCAGGCGTTGAATGCCCGTGGAAACTGCCATGGAGAGCATGCAATAAGGGCTCGTATTCGGCTGCGTTGTTGGAGTCTGTGTATAGTATTTGGAGTACGTACTGGATTGTATCTTCGATGGGGGACGTCAGGACGACGCCAGCCCCCAGACCAGCCAGCATTTTAGAGCCGTCAAAGTACATGCTCCAATTGGAGTACGCGCCATATTCTTTAGGGAGTTTGGCTTCTGTCCATTCGGCGACAAAATCGGCCAGTACTTGCGACTTAATGGCTCGCCGAGGTCTATATGTTATGTCGAACGGGAGGATCTCAATGGCCCATTTGGCAATCCGGCCCGTGGCATCGCGGTTGTTTTATTATGTCGTTGAGTGGTACTTCCGAGGCCACCGTGATTGAACACTCTTGAAAGTAGTGTCGTAGTTTCCGGGATGCCATAAATACCGCGTATGCTATCCTTTGATAATGTCGGTACCGTGATTTGCATGGAGTGAGGACAGTAGATACATAGTATACCGGCTTTTGAAGCGGGAATTTATGTCCGTCCGTCTCTCGTTCGATGACGAGCAATGCGCTTACAACTTGGTGAGTTGCTGCTATATATAGCAGCATTGGTTCGCCGACATTTGGAGCGGCCAAGATTGGGTTGGTGGCTAGAATGGCTTGTATTTCTTCCAATCCGGCCGTGGCTGCGTTCGTCCACTCGAAGTGTTCGGTGCGCCGAAGTAGGCGATAAAGGGTGAGTGCCTTTTCTCCTAATCGGGAGATAAAGCGGCTTAAGGCCGCCACACATCCAGATAGCTTCTGGATTTGCTTGAGGTCAGTTGGAATAGCCAACTGCGACAGAGCTCGGATTTTAGCCGGATTTGCTTCAATTCCTCTACTGGAGACGATGAAGCCTAGGAGCTTTCCGGCGGGTACGCCAAAAACACATTTTTCCGGATTGAGCTTAATGTCGTATGTTCAGAGATTGTCGAAGTGAGCCTCAAGTCGTCTATTAAGGAGTCGACGTGTCTGGTTTTAACGACCACATCGTCTACATATGCCTCCACTGTTTTGCCGATCTGCTTTTCCAGACATGTCTGAATCATGCGTTGATACGTTGCACCGGCGTTTTTGAGCCCGAAGGGTATTGTGTTAAAACAGAAGGGGCCGTATGGCGTGATAAATGCCGTTGCGGCTTGGTCGGACTCCGCCATCTTAATTTGGTGGTAGCCGGAGTATGCGTCAAGGAAGCACAATGAGTCGTGTCCTGCGGTAGCGTCGATAATTTGATCGATGCGAGGGAGGGGGAAGGGATCTTTTGGGCAAGCCTTGTTGAGGTCCTTGAAATCGACACATAGGCGCTAGGATTTATCCTTCTTTGGTACTATAACTAGGTTTGCTAGTCCGGATGCTTTATTTCTTTAATGAATCCGGCCTCCAATAACTTGGCTAGTTCCTCTCCCATGGCTTGACGCTTAGGCTCAGAGAAACGCCGAAGAGTCTGCTTGACCGGCTTGAATCCCTTTAGAATGTTAAGGCTATGTCTGAAGGATGCCAGGAAAATATGTCCCAATTCTCGCGCAGGAACTCCCGCAGTGCGGCGTCTACAACGGGGTTTAACTATGCCCCGATGGATGCTGTTTTTGTAGGGTCCGTTGGGTGGACTTTGGATTTGACTAATTCATCCGCTGGTTTAAAAGAGGTGGACTTGGATCTCTTGTCGAGTATCACGTTGTCCCTATCCACTATGGAGCGCAGCGCAGTTAATTCCTCCGCCGCAAGGGCTTCGGATAATGCCTCGAGGGCTGGTGCGGCTGTTTTGTTTTCGGCACGGAGCGCTATGTCCGGATCACTAGCTAGAGTGATGATTCCATTGGGCCCGGGCATTTTGAGCTTCATGTACCCGTAATGGGGTATGGCTTAGAAGATCGTGAATGCCTCCCGCCCGAGAAGGGCGTGGTATCCGCTGCTGAACGGGGCTACTTGGAATGTAATTTCTTCGGACCTGTAATTCTCCGGAGTGCCGAATACCACATCTAGTGTGATTTTACCAGCGCAACGTGCCTCCTAACTGGGGATGATTCCTCTAAAGGTCGTGCTGCTTTGCTCAATGCGGTGTTTGTCTGTTTCCATTTTCTGAAGAGTCTCCTCATAAATGAGGTTTAATCCGCTGCCGCCGTCCATGAGTACTTTAGTAAGCCGAAAGCCGTCCAAAATTGGACAGAGGACCAAGGCGGCTGGTGCTCGGACTGTTTGGAATTTGGGTTCGTCACTGGCATTGAAGGTGATAGTCGTGTCGCTCCATGGATTTATTGCTGCCACGTGGCCGACTCCGGCAAGGATGCGGAGTGCTCGCTTATGCCTATTATTTGAGGCGAAGGTCTTGAAGACTGTTAGTACTATATTGTTATCTACGGGATGGTGCTCTGCGGTGTTTTGAATGAGGAGATCCTCACCGCTCTTGGCCACCTGCCGGAGTACCCAACATGCTCTAAGGCTATGTGTTGGTACGGTATCCGCTGTACTGTGAATTTTGCAGGGCCCGTTGAGCCATCACTCCAATACGGTTCCACGCCCTGTCGTGGGCTTTTGCTTCTTTGTAATTGTGTTGGGCGACTTATGAGAGTGCACCCTTTTTGTTCGAACTGAGGGTTTTGTCAGGGCCGGATTATCCCAAATTTTTTTTTGGGTTTTCCAGGCGCTTTCCATCACAGTACTTCCGTACTATGGCCTCCAAGTCAACGAAGCGTGCTATGTCACAGCGACTTATTGCGTTGAGGATTCCCTTGTCCGTGCAATTATTGCAGAAGAATGAAATTGCTTCTTCCTCGCGACAGTCCTTGACCTTGTTCATTACAAGGAGGAATCTGGCCCAATAGTGATGTACTGTTTCCTAGGGCTCTTGCCTAATGTGGGAAAGATCGTTTGTATCTGGGTGGGTGGGTGGATTTGAGTCCGAACCCTGACCCGATCTGAGACCTAGGGGCAGAGGAGTTTCTGATCTCGGAAGTTCGGGCTCCGGGATGTTGCCCAATAGGTCTGGCCCACTGCCTGATTCTAGGTTCAGGGTTTGGGCGATGTCCTCCCGTAGACGGGTATCCGGCTCGGAGAGCTCGGGAATCCGGACATAGTTTGTCCTCAAGATAGAGGAAGAATCGCCGCATTGTTCCTCCACCACCGCTATCTGATGGGTGACCGGCGGAGAGCTAATCTCGCTTTGGTCGGGAATAAGCCCAATCCGATCATAGTCCGAAGCGAATCCCAAAGCGGCGATGCGATCCAAGAGCTCGTTTAGAGAGGAGAGCTCCATTGGATTCATCTGCTTGGCAAGTTCCGAGCCGACATGGAGTCTGTTTTCGATGATCCGAGAAGTCATCGTCGGTGCAGCAGCCGAACGGGCGGTCATGACGAAGCTGCCTAGCCTAAGAGTTTGGCCGACAACAAGGGCTCCCCCAGAGGTGATGTTGTCCCTGACAACGAGACGAGCCATCCTTCCTTTCGATGACGGTGCAATGTAACTCTCAATGAAAGCACCAATGTCGGTGTCAAAACCCGCGGATCTCGGGTAGGGGGTCCCGAACTATGCGTCTAAGGCAGATGGTAACAGGAGGCGGGGGACACGATATTTACCCAGGTTCGAGCCCTCTCGATGGAGGTAATACCCTACTTCCTGCTTGATTGATCTTGATGATATGAGTATTACAATAGTTGATCTACCACGAGATCGTAGAGGCTAAACCCTAGAAGCTAGCCTATGGTATGATTGTTGTTGTCCTACGGACTAAACCCTCCGGTTTATATAGACACCGGAGGGGGCTAGGGTTACACAGAGTCGGTTACAAGGGAGGATATCTACATATCCGTATCACCAAGCTTGCCTTCCACGCCAAGGAGAGTCCTATCCGGACACGAGACAAAGTCTTCAATCTTGTATCTTCATAGTCCAACAGTCTGGCCAAAGGATATAGTCCGACTGTCCGGAGAACCCATAATCCAGGACTCCCTCACCACTCCTTATTCCATGGTCCATCAAATCTTTACCCAAAACTTGAAAACTTCACAACACAAAACTTAATAGAAAACTCATAAGCTCCGTTAGTATAAGAAAATAAATCACCACTTAGGTACTGTTGTGAACTCATTCAAAATTCATATTGGTGTAATATGTACTGTATTCCAACTTCTATATGGTTCATACTCTCTGATACTACACATAGATTCATCAAAATAAGCAAACAACACATAAAAAACAGAATATGTCAAAAATAGAACAGTCTGTAGCAATCTGTATCATTCGAATACTTCTGTAACTCCAAAAATTCTGAAATAAATTGGTGTACCTGAGGAATTTGTGTATTAATCATATGCAAAAATAATCAACCTAAAATCTCTCTCCAGTAAAACATGGCAGCTAATCTCGTGAGCGCAAAAGTTTCTGTTTTTTACAGCAAGATCGCAAAGACTTCACCCAAGTCTTCCCAAAGGTTCTACTTGGCACAAACACTAATTAAAACATAAAACCACATATAAACATAGGCTAGTTAAATTATTTATTACTAACCAGGAGCAAAAGGCAACGAACAAAAATAAAATTTGGTTGGCTGCCAACAAGAACTAATGTTTAACGCCCCTAGCTAGGGATGATGATTTCAATGATGCTCATATAAAAGATAAGAATTGAAACATAAAGAGAGCATCATAAAGAATATGACTAGCACATTTAAGTCTAACCCACTTCCTATGCATAGGGATTTTGTGATCAAACAACTTATGGGAACCATAATCAACTAGCATAGGAAGGGAAAACAAGCATAACTTCAAAACTTTAAGCACATAGAGAGGAAACTTGATATTATTGCAATTCCTACAAGCATATGTTCCTCCCTCATAATAATTTTCAGTAGCATCATGAATGAATTCAACAATATAACCATCACATAAAGCATTCTTTTCATGATCTACAAGCATAGAAAATTTACTACTCTCCACATAAGCAAGATTCTTCTCATTCAGAATAATGGGAGTATCATAAGAAACTCAAATACTATAAATTGTTTCCACATTAAAAGAATAATTGTTCAGAAAAAGGGTAATCATAATCATGACAAGTTTTAATAAAATCATCAGTACTTTTTATAGCATAAGTGTCATCACAATAATCATCATAAGTAGCAACTTTGTTCTCATCATAATCAATTGAAACCTCCTCCAAGATAGTGGAATCATTACTAAATAAAGTCATGAGCTCTGCAAATCCGCTTTTATAATTATCACAATAAGATTCAACACCCTCCAAAATAGTGGGATCATTACTTCCTAAAGTGGACACTCTTCCAAACCCACTTTTTCATCAATATAATCATCAGTAGGAGACATGCTATCATCATAATAAATTTGCATATCAAAACTTGGGAGGCTAAAAATATCATCTTCATTAAACATAGCATCCCCAAGCTTGGTACAAACATTAATTGCGGCAAAATAAATTCTCAAACATGCCATTCTCATCAAACATAGCATCCCCAAGCTTGGGCCTTTTCATATCATAAGCATAATCACTCTCATCATTAATAGTACTATAGTCGTCAACCCGTGCCATCCGCACGGGCTAGTCTATTGTAGAAAGATGTATATGATTTGAACTTGTTCATTGAAAAAATAATTAGGTAATACCTTAAAATGGTAAGTATATTTTGGTCAATATTGCAAGCGAAAATCTTGTGTGCTTGCCAAATCAATTGTTTGAAACCCAAGTGACACTAATATATGATGATCCTCTGCGAAAACTCTCATAGTCTCCTTTGAGTTCGGTTAAAAAATAAAGCCAATTGTGAAGTTCCTAAAAAAATCATGCAGATGTGTACATCATAACTTCAATACTTTATAGTTAAATGGTTATTTTTTTAATACATACTATTTTCTATTTAGATCTAAGCATTATTCTTTTTTTTGTAACCTACATATGAAAATATTTCGTAATACCATGTTTTTTTGACTTGTCGTAATGGCACGTTAGTATGGAAATTTACGTGTAAGGGAAAAACTCAGGATTTTCATATATCTAAATGAGGATTTTGGGTAACTGAAATGTGGAGAAAAAGGTTTGTACTCCCTATGGTGGTGCAGATTTGCACGGGAAAGTAATATGTTAAGCACATAAATTATTAACTTGTAAATAACACCCAGTGAGTCCACATCTAA
Organism: Aegilops longissima; assembly: GCA_021605205.1. Lineage (NCBI taxonomy): Eukaryota > Viridiplantae > Streptophyta > Magnoliopsida > Poales > Poaceae > Aegilops > Aegilops longissima. The sequence goes on along the minus strand of CM038680.1, from coordinate 576,559,430 downwards.
TTTTAATTCTGAAAATATTGGCCAGTTCTTTTTTATCTGAGGTAGCTACTGCCTAGTTGTGCAGGTACATTTGCTTTTCCGAAATAACATTTAAGTGAAATCACAAACGCCTACATATATGTGAAAACACATCAATTAGGTTTTTAATATTGGTATTGATTTAAGCCATGTAGTATTGTACTTGGTTACCTACGAACATATGCATCTAGTATACTATGGCATTGCCATTGCGTCCTACAGAGATTTTGATTATCCGCATTTGAATGACACTGACTTGAATGGACAATCTTTAGTGACACAGATATATTTTGTGCACGTATACACATGCTGACTACGAGAATGCTTAACTCATAGATAAGTTTTCCACGATGAATAAGCTTTATTAGGAAAGTGTAGCTCGTCATAAAATGTGGCTTACAAAATTTGGTCCATAGTTATGGGGTAATTTTAGCAGAATGTTCAGTATACAACCGATGGTCCATACGAACATAGTGTGTTGCAATTAATAGTCTTTGGTACAAATAGAAAACAACGTGAGTCAGAATTTGTGAACTTAATTAATTTGAGTACATCTGCTATGTTATTTTTCTTGTAACATTTACGTACATGTGTATAAAAACTTGGACATGGATATACTGTGTACATGTGATTACTTAGACCGAAGCATGATTCAGATAAATGGCTTGCTTATTATATCCTTCGTGTCGGGGCATCTTGATATTATTATTTATTTGTCATGCTAAAACTTCTAGTTTCTTTCAGTCCAGATATTGATATATTGAGAATAACTCCATCTTTAGTAGTTTATGGTAGCAAAAAATCAATTCATATGCTTGAATAAATATACATATATACGTGCATGGAAATCGTGCATACTTTAGGTACCAGCATAAAGAAAGAAACACTTTTTGCATGGTAATACGTGTCTCATTCATTTCATAAAGATCAAAGTACAAGTCACGTAATGACTGACATGACAAAACTGAAAAGATAGCAGAACATGACTGAGGTTGACACCAACGTCCATCACCTGCCTCCGACACCGCCACAGCAGCCACCGAAGAAAAGACTGACAGGTCACCTCCCCACCCGAGCTCGACGCAGCTCTATCGCTGGTATGCAGCTTTGTAGACCTCCAAGGTGGCTCAACAAAAGTGCTAACATAAACTACTAAAGAAAGAAACACTTGAGGAATTAATTGATAGAGGAAGAGACATGTCCAAGACAGAGCCACTAGGTGTTAATACTGATGCACACGAAGCCTCTGTATATCACAGTTGGGACTTATCAAGTTGTACACCATCATTATCGGGCCAGGCCACGTGACTGTTGTTGTCTGCAGCCGCTGGTTCTCTTCGGCCAACGTGATTTCGCAGAAGCCAAACTTCATGCCCTGCAGTAACGATTGATGAGAGACGTCAAAACAGCTAATGTGTACACATGTAGTTGATTTTTATTATGGAAAATCAACCCGTTGTGTGCATGGGACGCAGTCGCATCGCGTCGGCCGGCCGGCCCGAGGCATGGTATATTTCTTTTTACCTTTACTTGTGTAGATGGCGACTTTTTAGCGATTGAGACAATTGTTCGAAAACACCAGGCGTGAGCACATCAAGCTCATTCATAATCACCATGAAAATCAATCTGTTGTGTGCATGGGTTCTTGGGGGCATGGCACCGGTCGACCGACTTTACCTATTTGGATGGCGTTTGGTGATCCATCGAGATGGATTACATATTCGTGACCTTGTAGGACTCTACAAAAATAACGCCCCATGGACTCTTTTTGTTATAACAGGCCCCACAGACTCTTTTAGATGTTGACCGCATAATTGAGATCCTAATGTTCTATTTAGGTGATCTTTTAGGATTAACGTGGAGGCTCTAATGGTGCTTTCAATTGGTAAATATAAGATGGATAGCACCAATATTATGGCAACTATTATCATCACAATGAGTCGTAGGAGCAACATCATCTGAGAGGGATGCCTTTTTACCTTTGCTTCTCCGTCTTTTCTTTTTCTTATTCACATCATGTGTGGGTTTAATCCTTTTTTTGGAGCTCCTTATTAATGAGATTGGTTGAATAGAAGGCTCCTCCTCATTATCTGATTCATCATAAGAAATAATAGGAGGAGATTGGGAAGTCTCTTCGCTTTCATTAGTATTCTATTCATCTTCTATTTGTTTTCTTGTATTTATGTAATTGGAAATCTAAGGATTTCCAATGCAATTCACCGCACAATACATATAAATTTCCTCTAGATCAAAATGAAGAACTTTATCAACGGCAAATTCTGGAATATCCTTAGTTATGCGTTTCATTTCTTCATAACCTAGAAGCAAACTAAGTTCATTATGATGTGCAAGGGAAATCAAGTCATCACAATTTTTGGACACGATTTGATCATGAAACAATTTGCATTGGATACTTAAATGACCACGTTCATTGCAAAGTTCACAAGGATGGCTAAGAAAATTTAAATTTTCAGCACAAACATCTAGCCTTTCTTGCAACCATTTACATTCTAAATACTTATGCCTCTTGCAAAAATCCATCTTCCCTATTTGGTGTGTACTTGCAAACTCTATGTACTCCAAAGAAGTTGACATGCTTATAAGAGACATTTTCATCATGACTACTGCAATCATCATTACAACTACGGATATTCAAAGAGTTCATACCAACAACATTGCAATCATGCTCATCATTCAAAGATTTAGTGCCAAACATTTTAATGCATTCTTCTTCTAAAATTTTGGCACAATTATCAGAATCCTTATTTTCATGAAAGATATTAAAAATTTGAAGCATATGAGGCACCCTCAATTCCATTTTTTTGTAGTTTTCTTTTATAAACTAAACTAGTGATAAAACAAGAAACTAAAAGATTCGATGCAAGATCTAAAGATATACCTTCAAGCACTCACCTCCCCGGCAACGGCGCCAGAAATTGCTTGATGTCTACTACACAACCTTCTTCTTGTAGACGTTGTAGGGCCTCCAAGTGCAGAGGTTTGTAGGACAGTAGAAAATTTCCCTCAAGTGGATGACCTAAGGTTTACAATCTGTCGGAGGCGTAGGATGAATATGGTCTTTCTCAAACAACCCTGCAACCAAATAACAAAGAGTCTCTTGTGTCCCCAACACACCCAATACAATGGTAAATTGTATAGGTGGTCTAGTTCGGTGAAGAGATGGTGATACAAGTGCAATATGGATGATAGCTATAGGTTTTTGTAGTCTGAAAATATAAAAACAGCAAGGTAACTAATGATAAAAGTGAGCACAAATGGTATTGCAATGCGTTGGAACAAGGCCAAGGGTTCATACTTTCACTAGTGCAAGTTCTCTCAACAAAAATAACATAATTGGATCATATAACTATCCCTCAACATGCAACAAAGAGTCATTCCAAAGTCACTAATAGAGGAGAACCAATGTAGAGATTATTGTAGGGTACGAAACCACCTCAAAGTTATCCTTTCTGATCGATCTATTCAAGAGTCCGTAGTAAAATAACACGAAGCTATTTTTTCTGTTCGATCTATCCTAGAGTTCGTACTAGAATAACACCTTAAGACACAAATCAACCAAAACCCCAATGTCACCTAGATTATCCAATGTCACCTCAAGTATCCGTTGGTATGATTATACGATATGCATCACACAATCTCAGATTCATCTATTCAACCGACACAAAGTTCTTCAAAGAGTGCCCCAAAGTTTCTACATGAGAGTTAAGACGAAAACGTGTGCCAACCCCTATGCATATGTTCAGAAGGTCACTGAACCCGCAAGTTGATCACCAAAACATACATCAAGTAGATCACGTGAATATCCCATTGTCACCACAGATAAGCACATGCAAGACATATTTCAAGTGTTCTCAAAACCTTAAAGACTCAATCCGATAAGATAACTTCAAATGGAAAACTCAATCCATTACAAGAGATAGAGGGGGAGAAACATCCTAATATCCAACTATAATAGCAAAGCTCACGATACATCAAGATCGTGCCAAATCAAGAACACGAGAGAGAGAGAGAGAGATCAAACACATAGCTACTGGTACATACCCTCTGCGATGATAGTAACCCTAAGCCTTATGTCTCCCTAGAGTTCCCACCCCGCCCTTGGGCCCGGCCGCCGAAGGCGCCTCCCTCCGCCCCCCCTCCCCCCTCTCCCCTTCCCCTCTCCTCCCGTCCCCTCCGGCGGCGCGCCTGCTACCAGGCCCTTTGCCCCAGCCCGCGCCTCGGCCCGCCTCGCCCCCTCCCCGCCGCGCATGCAAGGCTTATCGGGCAAAGCCCGGCGGGGCGAGGCGGCGGCGGGCCTCCCTTCCACGCCCGCTGAGGGCGCCGGCGTGGCCCTTTGAGCGAGCGGTGCTGGCCGCCGCGATTCAGCGCGCGGGCGGCAGTCTCGTGGGTAGCGGGTGGCTCTGCTGTGGCGGTGCTCGGCGATCTCGGGCTGCACGCTGCGGGCGGCTGCGGTGCTCCCATCTCGGAGGTGGCGCGCGACTGTCTCGGGCCGGATCCGTCCGGATCTGGCTTTGGGGCCGGCCGGTGGCGCTGGCCCGGTGGTGCGTGCCGGCGGCCCCGGCGCTTGAGCCCGCCGGGCGACGCGGAAGGGCAGCGGCCGGGCGTGGCTGCTGCTCCGGCCATGGGCGGCGACATGGGCAGGTCTCGGTGGCCTGCTGGTGTCGTGGTGGCTTCACTGTGTCTCGACGGATCTGTCCGCGGCAACGGTCGGCTCCTCCGGCGTCGGTTTGTCTGCGTTCGGGCCGTCTCGTCCTTCACCCCATCTCCTCGTCGCCCGGCCGCTACTCCCATCAAAGGGCTGGTCCTTTCCCAGCTGCGATCCACCGCTCGTCTCGCGCCCGATGCCGCAGGACAGAGCTCGTCTCGCGCACGATGCAGCAGGACCGAGCTCGTCTCACGCACGATGCAGCAGGACCGGGCTCGTCTCGCGCAGGATGCAGCAGGACCGACCTCGTCTCGCGCACGATGCAGCAGGACCGACCTCGTCTCGCGCACGATGCTGCAGGACCGCGTTCATCTCGCGCTTGGGGTAGCAGGATGGGTCGGTGGATGCCGGTTCTGGCCGACCTATTGGGTCTCGACGCTGGGGGTTGCCCAGGGGCGCGAAAGGTGGGACCTTTCCGCTCGTCTCTTTCGTTGGGATGCGCCGGGTCACGGGTGAGGTGGTGTTGAGGTCTTAGATGCTGGGGCGGCGGCCCTGGTGGTGGTGGTGGCGCGGTGCTCTTGGACAAAGCCCGCGCCTTGGTGCTGCCCGCTCATCATGGCCGTGTGGGCGGCGTGGTAGCCGGGGTGTGGCGTTCGGTGGCGGTGAATGTTGGTCGAGGTGAAAACTTGCTCTATCTTTGGACGGACCGGCGGCGGCGAAGATCGCTCCCTTCTTGAAGGCGTCATCGAGGCTCTCATTGCCCATCATGCGGCTCCGGGGGAAACTTTGATCCTTGGATCGGGCGGTGGCGGCGCTCCGGTGTCGTTTCCTTCCTGAAGGCGCCGCCTTGGAGCGCATGGTTCGTCATATGTAGCTTCATATCTTCGGGGCGGTAGTGCTAGGAGTAGTGTTGCTGCGCTCAGCGCCTTTGTATCCCGTCCTGGGTGTGTGCGTGTGTTGCGGTGGCGTAGCGTGTGGTTGTACTGGATGCTTGTGGGTTGTTGCTTTATATGTAAAGCGGGGCGAAAGCCTTTTTCGGTATACCCTCTGCCCTGACGGTGAACTACTCCCTCCTCGTCATGGAGAGCGCTGGGATGATGAAGATGGCCACCGATGAGGGATTCCCCCTTCGGCAGGGTGCCGGAACAGGGTCCCAATTGATTTTTGGTGGTCACAGAGGCTTGCGTTGAAGGAACTCCCGATCTAGGTTTCTTTCCGGAAGTTTGGGGATATATAAGAGGTGTTCGCGTCAGGAGCAAGTCAGGGGGGGTCCACGAGGCGGCCACGAGGTAGGGGGGCGCGCCCAGGGGGTAGGGTAGGGATGGCAACGGGGCCCCATACACGCCAAACCCGTGGAGATTTCATCTATTAGGGGGTAGGGATGGGCGAAAAACATCCCCATGGGGATATTTACCAAACTAATTTATTCCCCATAGGGTACAACGGGGATGGGGACGATATCCTATTCCCCAGATCCAATACCCATTGGGGACCTGGTTAGTAACTGTGACACTGCGGTCAACCTTAAAATATTCACAAACAAACTTGCGAAAAACAAAAAAAAAGCTCTGAAAAAAACCTTAAACCTATCTCACATCCTCACCTCAGCTGCCACCATGACCAAGAAGTCAATACGAGCTAGATAGGCATTAGCAGGACAAGGACAACACCATGTATGTATGTTGATTATAGGGTGTCATATTATGTATATGAGTATTTGTTTATGGGGATGGGGACCCTAATGGGGCCCCGTTCCCTAGTGGGGCATGGGTATGGGGAAATTTCATCCCCAGTCATGTGAACGGGGATGGGGATGGGATGATAGGGAATATATGGGGATGGGGATGTTGTAGGTATCCCCATAGGGGATTGTCCCCATTGCCATCCCTAGGGTAGGGCGCGCCCCCCACCCTCGTGGTGGCCTCGGGACTCTTCTGGTCCATCTCCGGTACTCCGTGGGCTTCTTCTGGTCCAAAAACAATCTCCGTGAAATTTCAGGTCAATTGGACTCCGTTTGGTATTCCTTTTGTGCAATACTCAAAAACAAGGAAAAAACAGAAACTGGCACTTGGCTTTAGGTTAATAGGTTAGTCCCAAAAATCATATAAAATAGCATATAAATGCAAATAAAACATCCTAGATGGATAATATAATAGCATGGAACAATAAAAAATTATAGATACGTTGGAGACGTATCAGTCTTCCTCAGTGTCTCTCGAACAAACACGTTCTCTCGATGCCGACTCCTCTCACGCGCACAAGCCTTCTCTTCCCTCTCTACATGCCTTTTCTCTCTCGCACTGCCTCATTGGTGGCCCATGTCATACACTATGATGAAGCCACACACACTTAAATTACATCCGCCACCGAGGACCTCGCGTCACGCACACACACATGCACCCCCCCCCCCCCCCCACACACACACTAAGACTCCATCTCACACACACATGCTCTAGGCGGAGCATTTGTTCCTACCACCCTTCGTCCAAGCTTACCCGTATGATGAGCAATCACCTTAATTTACTTGTATAACATGGACAGATTCCACTTTACTTTGGTAGTTAGCAAACTTATCATCTCTACTCTTATTGAAAAATGAGTTGGTGATGATGGTGTGCCTGCCATCCTGTAATATAGACCATCCGATCTATATTTTACGGAAAGAAAGCAAACTACGACAATTTTACAAAAGATACCCACACCTATCTCTACATTTACAGACAAGGCCTTGCCTCGTTCATCATCCTTATCTCCCACAACCTCATTGCTGAGCAATTAAAAAAGGAAGTCTCTGGAATAATCTAGCATGGTGGCCGCTGCCGCCTGCCGGCGCCGTGTAGCGACCCGACCTCAGATGGTCAAGTCTTTGTGTTTCAGTGCCATCCCTGGATCAGTAATGCTGACACACACAGTACTCGAAGGATTTATAACTGAGTAGCAATCACACACTTATTACATCGAAAGTCTCAAAAGAGAACTTATTACAATAATATGGCTTAAGGCCATCTAATGCGATAACAGCGGAAGGCTTGGAAGATAAAGTGAGTCCATCAACTCCAACGGCATAGCTGAGCTGCACGACAACGACCTAACGATCCTTACTCCTCGTCTGAAAAGTCTGCAACATAATACGTTGCAGCCCGAGAACGGTTCAGCACATGGAATATGCTGGCAATATAACACAGTAGAACAAGAACAGAATAATGCTATCACTACATGCAATATTTGTCTTGTGGAAAGCTCTATGGTTATAGTTTTGCGAAAAGCCAATTTTTCCCTACAACAAAGGAATGTATTTATTTTAACTATCATGGTGGTTGAACATCATTGAGAAGGTATAACCCCGACTCAATCCCAATTAAAGTAATTATCATCCCAGCAATATTAAGTTAGAGTGATGAGATACATGTGAATACTCAAGTACTAGATACTCAAAATTGTCCATTACCGGGGACACGGCTAACCATGATTAGATTGTACACTCTGCAGAGGTTGCGCACTTTTCCCCACAAGACTCGATCGCCTCCGTTGATTTCTCGCACTACATGGTGTTTGAGAAACGGATGACCGAGACACAGTCTTTCAGAGACATTAACTCTCTACTCAGGGTAGACCATACCAAACCTACAAAACCCACTACCTGTTGATCTACCTCTTCAAGAGCTTCACGTAACTTACTCAACTATGCTAGAGCCCATAATATCTTGTGCCTGCACACGGAAGTTTCTAGCATGAATAAACTCAGTTCCCTTTGAGCCTGGGTGGCGGTCCATAGGAAGATCACACGGGTACCCCGGGATTTCCGAAAAGAAGCAGACAACACTGGGTTCCCCAGGTGCCTCAATCCACCCAGATGTGTATTTAAGTTGCCACCTTAAGTTGAACCATTAATTAACAATCTCACATCTGTCATGGAATACACTCAAACCCAATCCACGCTCTGAGCATAGCATAGCAATAATAAGCAAGCGTAGAAGTAACTCCCAAGGGTTTGATATTAACAGGGCAATAGGTTCTACCTCAACTACTACTTCCCAACCCACAAGTTAATGACACATGCAATGTTTGAGGATTGGAACTAATGCATAAAATTTGGTATGAAAAGAGTATGATCAAAGTGTTACTTGCCTTGCTGACGATCAGTGAACCCTAGAGACTCGTAGTAACACGCTTCGCACTCCGGGAATTCAATCGCAAGCAAACAATAACATACATAAGCAACACGCAAAGATGCACAAGCAAAACTCAACTCAAAGAGATTGACTGGAGAGTTCAACTTAAGAACTCCGGTTCGCAAAAAGAATCAAACCAAACTGAGCAACGAAACTCAAACGGCGAAAGAAATAAGATCCGTTTACTAAACTGAATTAGGGTCAAATTTTACAGAAACAAAAGCTGGTTTAAGTTGGTTATTCGGAAAGAGGGTTTCGAGATGAAACTCTAGGCGCTTGAATCGCCTGATTCCGATAAACGAGCGAAAAGTTATACCAGATCAAAAATCGGATCAGAAATCACGATCAGGAACATCGCGGAATAAATCCGATAAAAGAAAAGCGACGAACAGTTTAACGAACGAACGTTTGTTAACTGAAACTAAACAAAGAACGCGTTAGTTAGAACGAACGAACGAGCGAACGCTCGCTAAATAAATAAACCAGAAAATAAAAAAAACCGATCTATATAAAAAAACTAGGGTTTTCAAAAAAAGCGGTTTTCTTGAAACCGGGCGGCATGGCGGCTACTCATGTAGCTCGGCGGGCTCGGGGTGGCTCGGGAGGCGGCGGCGGCGACGGAGGGCGGCGGGACTCGGGTGGCGGCGGGGCTCGGGAGGCGGCGACGGGCTCAAGGGGCTCGGGTGGCGGCGGGCTCCGGGGAGGCGGTGGTGGCGGTGAGGGGCGACGGGAGGGGGGTATTTAAGGAGGGGAGGGGTTGGCGGTGGCTTGGGGAACGGGGCGCCCGGGGAGGAGTCCGGCTCGGGCTCCCCTCGGCGTCCATGTGGCGCACGGCGGCGCACACGGGGAAGGCGGCGGCGAGGTGTGCCGGCCTGGCTAGGCCTCGGCCCAGTCGGGTGCGGGCGCGCGATATTTTTTTTTAAAATAAATTCCGCCGAGAAAAAATCCTAGAAAAATAAATAAAAATCTAAAAATACCAAAATAAATTTTCACCCTCTAAACGAAATATTTAGAACGAAATGAACATTTTCTTGGCCCCTAAAATGCAATTTTTAAAACGTGCAGATTTTTCTAGGGCAAATAAAATTCCAAATAAAATCAAATAAAATCCAAATAATGATTTTAACATGTTTCCTCCGATATTTCAATTGTTTTGGAGAATTCATATTATCTCCTCTCATTTATTTTAATAAGAAATATTTCTGGGGAGAAAAATAATTAAAATAAAAAATCCTCGTTTTCCAATATTTGATAAAATTCAAATACAAGAAATCAGAAAATCCCCAACTCTCTCCGAGGGTCCTTGAGTTGCTTAGGATTTCGAGGATTGCGGAACGAAGATGCAATAAGTTATGATATGCATGGATGACCTATGTATAACATTCCAAATTGAAAATTTGGGATGTTACACGCCGTCCATCCCCATGCCTCCGCCTAGTCCTACCACCAGTCACCACCATGCTCCACTCCTCCTCACCTTATGTCTCATCTTTCATTTTTTCGATGAAATTGCCGAGATACCAGTTTTCCAATAAAATTCTCGAGATATCATTAGTTTTTACACATGGGATTACTCCTGCATGGGTCAATCACAATAGGTGTTTTGTACAAAGATGCATATTGATGTTCCGTGCAATGCACGAGCATCTTGCTAGATATTATATAATGCAAATCACAAGCAGGAAGTGACATTTTTTTACACAACCACGTTAATATGGCCACGTAAATCACTAGCTAAAGTGTAATACCATTATACTTATATCCCGATGCAAAAGGTTGAGTACATGTCCGAAGAGTAGAGTCGCACATGCACTCTGCCTCTTGGAATCTCTCTCTCACACACACCAGTTACGTGACACCCACTTAAGTAGACACGTATGTTACAATTTGTGCACCCAAATAGTAGCCGCATTCATTCCCCTCCCGCCGCCTCTTCTCTGGCCGCCATAGCCCGGTAGCCACGGCCCGGCCGAAGGTAACGACATACGCCATACTCTAGCCGGAGCGGCGCTTTAATCTCGAAATTTTAGTGGTCATGCATGCATCTTTTGTGCTAGCACTCCTATATAACGGTTGACCAGTCGCTTCCCGCGAACGTGCGTGAGCGGTGGAAGAGGAAGGAGAAGGGAAGCAGGTTGTGGAGTAACGTTTTTTTTACCATATTTCCTTAGGAAACTGAGTGAAATAATTGAGTAGTTTTGCAAACTACCAGTATTACACCTGAAACGGTTCAAAACCAATACCACCACTACGCCCGCGTCTGACCGCCCTGGCCATCCCAATCCCCTCCCTTGCCGGTGTGCGCTTCCTGCGTGAAACGGTCAGCGGCGCCCCGGAACACCAAAGCGGAGGCGACCTCTCACTGGCGCCGGCTTTGAAGCAGCGCGACGGCAGAGAGAGTGCTGCTTTCCGGTGCACGCGACTGCTGCGCGTCGAGGCTGGCCATAGTTTGGATGAGTCTCCATCATGGGAAGCCACACTAACTGCGATGATATGGACTCCCGTTGGCCACAGTTATGGATTGTTCTATCTATGAAGAACACGTGGGACTGGAACTATGAGACGGAAATGTACCCAGGAGTGGACGTACGAACCTGAGTAATGTAGCGCAGTAAGTGAAGTAGAAAGGCACAAATAGTATGAACATGCGTGTCATACAGGCATTTGACTCTTACTACCACTAAATGTTGTATGTGCAATGCCGGGTGATGTTATGCAGTACGTGCCTAAGTACTCTACTACTACTATATTAATTGGAGGCACATATTAGGTTTTATATTTGTTTACGTGTATGCCCCGAGACCTTCCAACTATACATGTATTTCGCTCCGGGTCGCACTTTGTATCGTTCGTACCACTAGTACAGGAGTACTACTACGTGTGGTCTCCGACCCAGAAGTGGAGATGCTCTACCACGCTGTTCATGTCCCACTCCTTTCGCTGACGTGTGGGACATCTAGCACGTGTCGTGTTTGGCACTCCTTCGTCGTAAGAGTTGAAACGCTAGCATTCATCAGAAATAAAAAAAATAAATATAAATCACCAGTGATACTATACCACGCGGTTTCCTTGCTCCTCGATATTGGAAAGAATATTTCTGTTCACCGACATGTGGAATGTCGACCATCCTGGTCCACTTGCCATACCCGCAGAACTCCAAGGAAGAGTCACCCCGGTCGTCGCGCCATTGTAATTACTAATGAGCCATCAAATCACAGGACCAACCTTTCCCACTATGAAGTTGCTCGAAGGAAGGAACCATCATGACTTCGTTGAATTCCGCTTCTTGAAGAAAACTACTGTACCAGCAGTACTACTAGCTAGAGTAGTTACTCCAGCAGAGGCCTATTTTGGTTCATAGGATAGGAATTTTATAGGAATATGAAAATCATAGGTAGTGAGATGACATGCATCTCAATTCCTATAGAGAAAGAGATGCCATTTGATGCATAGGATAGGAATGTTTCCATTGAGTCTAGGCTAATGTACTGGTAATTTGCTCTAAAAACTACAGTAGTAACTAGTAGTACTCGTACATGCTCGTAATTAATTAAACAAACGTACGGGTAACACAGACACACACACTAACTACTAGTACTACTACTTCTCACATGATGGCTAGACACCGTCGTTCTCCTTCCCGGCTTTGTCGGCGACACCCCACCGTGCTTGGATCTCCGCCGACCTCTCCGCAGCAGCGCGTGCATCCTCTTCTTTCTTGCGGCGGTGGGCCTCTCTTTTCTTGAGTGCTTTCTAACTTTTCTGCACCCTCTGTGCGGCTTTGGCCGCCTCTTGCTCTACCGCACATTCGGCCTTGGAAGCTTCAAATTCCGCCCACATAGGTGTGAGGTCGAGAGCGGCGATGAACTCGACACAGTGGGATGCCACCACTTCCCTACCATTCTATGTGCGGTCTTGGGCGGCGAGGAACTCGGCGCAGCGGGATGCCATCGCTTCCTTACCTGTTAGTGTGCGGCTCGGTGGCATGAACGACGCTTGGTGACAGCTCTGGGATGGAGTGGCCGGACAACCATGAAGTGCACTGGTTTGTCAAGAGCTCAAGGACAGAAGACGAAGGAAATTTGGATTCCCCTTCAATCCTGGTCATTTATTACCGAGTAAAATGCACTGGCGGTCAGCGAACTTGTCTTGATAGCTCACTTTGATCATTTTATACGAGATATGGTGATTATATGGTCACTGGCTCATCGTATAGCTCCGTATTTGTCTGGTTGACCAGTCAAACAGTCTGCATGCGCCTCATCAGCTCGTGTTCTTTATCTATCTATCCATGCGGGCCTACCTGTCAGTGGAGAAAGAAATAAAAACCAAAATTATGTGGATGTGACATTACTGTTTAGACGTTTGCTGGAGGCCTCCGTGAACACCGAGCATGTATTCACCTGGCTCAACACCAACGGTCATACTCGTGACTCGGCGCCTTGCTCATGTATATCGTCCATCACAACGACAATCTATAAAACAACCTAGCTAGAGAGGGTAAAATGGTACGGAGTATGTACTATCGTGAGCAATCGATCATAGTGCCACTGCACACGAGTGTGTGTCTGATCAATTCATCCATTATTCGTAAGTTATGCATGGTTGTGTGGTGTCTAATGGTGGTCGTCGAAGGCTAGCTGGCGACAAGAGCGGTTGCATGGACGCCTATGTGTCGCATATGCTTCAAAGGCTCGTCATCCATGAGTTCACATTTTACCACCACGCCAGCGTCTAACCGCCCTGGCCTACCAAAACCCCTTCCATCGCTAGCGTTCGCTTCTCGCCTAAAATGGTCACCCTCTCTCCAGAACGTCAATGCCACATTCACCGGCCTTAACTGCAGGTGTAGTTGGTGTGTCACTGACATGCGGGCCAGATGCCCATTGGGCCCACATGTCAGTGATAAAATGCACCTGCGGTTAAGTCACTGAAGCAGCGTCCGCATTCATGCCCGACAGGACCTCTCTCTGGCGCCGACATTGCAGCAGCGCGACGGCCGAGAGAGCGCCACCTGCGCGGCATCCCGGTGCAAGCGACTGTTTCGCGTTAACAACACCATGGCTATCCTTCCGTCTGCCGCACACATTAATGACACGCGGCTACCGACGAACCTACTCCGACGCCAGCCGTCCATCCGTCTGCCACGGCTCATTGCCATTCTCCCGCTATATTAACTTGAGCCCCAGCTCCCAGCCATAGCCAAAGACCAACAATCATTCTACTCCGGTCCCATCCTTCTGTCGGCACCACTCCAACCATGGCCTCCTGGCGCTCCAAAGCTCTCTTGGACATACTATCGTAGGAGCAGACGAAGGACATCGGCGGCTCCGCTCCGGGCGCGCTCCAAAGCTCTCTTGGACGTATTGTTTTAGGAGCAGACGAAGGAGATCGCGGGCTCCCCCCGGCCGCCCTCCGCCGCCACGACCACGAAGCCGGCTGCGAGTAAGAGTAGTACGGTAGGTTGCCGCCGCTCTGGTCCCAGGAAGGCCACCGCTCCTCCACTCAGTCGACACCAAGCTTGGTGGGATAAACATCGGCGGACGATTAGCCGCTTGACGGCAACGTGGAGGCATAAATCTTCATAACCTTGTGCTCCGGAGGAGGAGGATATCGAGGCGGATGAGGAGGAGGCAAAGGCAATGGCCGGCTTTCTCGGGTTCATGGCTGGTCATGGTGGTCGGGCACGAGCGATCGTTTAGATTAGGTTTACAGTAGGTTTTAGTATGGTTTGTGCGAAATATGTAATGAATTTCGTCTAGTTTATATGAAAAGTTTTATAAATGTAATGAATTTCATCCTGTTAATTTGGAATTTTCTTTGTTTGCACGAATTTCGTCCAGTTAGTTCATATAGTTGTCAAAAGGTATGCGGGCAACATTGGATTGCATCCATCAGTGTCCTCGGACAGATGCCGGTGTAAATTTGAGGGCCAGCGCTGGAGATGCCCTAACTATCATGCTATAATCGCTAACAGTGCTCCATTATTTCACAGGGAACAGTTATCCCTCGATCAAAATCAGATCCGCCGTGTTTCGCACTCCTCCTACGTAAGAGTGTAGACTCTTGCTTACATAAAAATGGAGCAAGTGGACGACACTGTAGCACGTCATATCACTAAAACTAGCCCGCCTAACGCGCGGGAAAGCACCGCCCTCGTCATTTTGTTCTGGATTTCTATGATCGATCGCATGAAAATGTTACGCTTTGCAAGTTTAAAAGGAAAAGGCGGCACACTTACGACTCGTACGCGTCGCACCCCCAACAGTCCGGCTCGCACGTCGCTCACCAGAGGGGACACGCGTTGTCTCGCATTTTCACTGACATGTGGGACTGCAATTGAATAAACCGTCGATAGCCGAAATCTAATCGCTCGACGGGCGTCGGCTGAGAAGAGAGATACGGGGTGGGAGAAGAGATCGTCTGCCCGCCGCGCACGGACTCCAAGAAATATATATGGTGATAATGTGAGGCGGGCCATGCAGGAGTCCGGACCGCTTCTGACCGCCCTGGCCCACCAGAACCCCCCACCCCACCACCTCCCCCCTCGCGCTCCCCCCTCAGGGCATATGTAATGCAATATATTGTGTGTTAAAAGAAACACAATGTATAGCTATGACATGCAACCTCTAAGGTGGAGCCCATATGTAACATAAAATATTTACTCTCTCCAACCATCTCAGGCCAAATCTGAACAAATATATGTGCTATAGGGATTGTAAGTAGGGCCAGGGAATTATTTTAGTGCAAATAAATGGCTTAGAGGCAGCCTCTTGTGTTAGAGGCGACGCTAGAGAATCTTCCTTATAGGCTTGGTCCACTAGTGTATAGCGATTGCCTCTAAGGGCTTAGAGGAAGGTCTAGAGGCAGCAGAATGATACATTGTGGATGCTCTCAGACGCCAGTTGCCCGCATTCATAGCAAGTAGTACCATGGTTGATAACTGTACCATGGTTGATAAGATAGTCTTATCGTAAGTCTTGCATGTAATTTAGAGATGAACAAAAAAACATGTGTACAATGGATCATCTCTTAGCCTTAACTTCAATAACTAGTTATTCCTAAAAACATGGTGAAACATATTGTGCTAAGAGACCATCTCTTATCTTCTCTTAAATAAGAGAAGACAAGCCTTTTCTGATGATTTCTCTTTCCTCCACCTCATCATTTATCCTATGTGGCATCCCTACAATAGAACCATTGTACATGCCCTAATCCCGCTTAGGCTAGTCATAGTGGGTAGTAACTTAGACTAGTAACATGCATATGTTACTAGTCTATGTTACTACATTTATAGTGGGGAGTAACATATGTATAGTATCATGCAAGCCATCATTTATTAAAACATAGACTCATTTTGTCTTGGGACGCGTTATGTTACAGTAACATATGATGTTACTCCAAACATCTCTCTCCTCATTAACTATATGCCACATAAGAAAACTTTTCTTGAAGTGTGTTAGGTTACTTGCTAAGTTACTCCCACTATGACCAGCCTTATGTGGAGGAGAGAGAGGCATTGACAAAGTCAAGGAGTGGGATCTGCAGGAGCCCATCTCTACACGTGCTCCTTGGTATAAAAAAATAATTCTATAAAAAAGAGGCATTAAAAACAATTGTGTCTAAAAAAAGAAAGGTAAAAAACATTTGAGAGGAAATAGATAGAGAGAAAGTGAGAAAAAGTTGTAACCTTATAGACAACCTTATAGCCAACACTATGGTAGTATTACATGAGGAAGGAGGGAGAGGTGCACATGCCAAGTTCACTGGGCTACCGTGTTTCACACTCCTTCGTCGTAACAGTGCAGACAATAGCTTTCATAAAAAATGAACAATGAATACTCGTTGCTCATCCACTATATTGGAAAGAATACTTTCATTCGCCGACATGTGGGACATCGACCATCCTGGTCCACCTGCCATGCAAAAAATTATCCTGGTCCACCCCGGTCGCAGCGCAGGCCCAACCTTTCCCACTGTAAGTTGGTCGGACGAAGGAACCATCATGACTTCGTTTCTTCAAGAAAACTTATTGTACCCGCAATACTGCTACCACACGCGAAGACTGGACGGCACTGTACCACGTCATATCACTGAAACCCACTAGGCCAAACTAGTCCGCCTAGGATTTGTACTCCCTCCGTTTCAGGCTTCCTTTGGTTCATAGGATAGACATTTTATAGGAATAGAAAAATCATAGGAAGTGAGATGACATGCATCTCAATTCCTGTAGAGGAAGAGATGTCATTTGGTGCATTTGATGTCATTGAGTCTAGGCTAATGTTCTTTTCCTTCCAAAATGTGAAGGATTGATTCCTATCCTACATAGGAATAGGAATCCATTCCTACAAACCAAAGGGCTTCAAAGGAATTTTTCCTTTGCAAATCCTATCCTATAGAATTCCTATAAAATTCCTACAAACCAAAGGAGGCCGAATGTATCCGTGTCGACTATTGTCTGATCGATCGCTAAGCCTACAATTTTAGGAGCTTGGGCTATTGGCCGATCGATGACGGATCAGTATAAGCATACCACGAGCTCATCAGCCCCAACGTTTATCTTCGGTGAGTGTTTTGAAAGTACTATAGCTCGCATAGTACCTAGCCTACTAACACCAAGAATCATCAAACAAGCCCTACTGATATGATAAACAGTTCAAACTTACATCTAAGCATGCCATATATTACATCAAAAGCTGGCGAGGATACATCTATTTCCACAACTCGGATAGGGTTCACATGATTCACTATCAAACAAAAGTAGCAAGTACTGCCCACACAAGATAGTGCACTAGCCCTAAGATGGTTTGATAACACACATCGTTCTGGTAATTAAACACAATGAAAACTACCCTGAAGGATTAGCTCGACCAACTATTCTTGTCATCGATCTCTCAGGCAATGAGCACAGCACGGACAGCGGCATGGGAATTGATCTCTGGGGCGATGTCCAGCGCGACATCGGAATCGATCTCTGGGGCGATGTCCACAGGATGGACAACGACATCAGAATCGATCTCGGGGGGATGTCAACAGGACGGAACGCGACATCAAAAATGATCTTTGGGGCATTGTCCACAGGACGGGCCGCGACATCGGAATCATCAAGGACGTCCACCGGCACCTGCACAACCCTAACATATTAGCAAGCACATTGCAAATAATTAAAAACCACAACTATGGTAAGCCATTATTTTTTTACCTTGTGCATCTCACCGGGGGATCCCATCCCTCCGGGGGGCCATCTCCTCATCCTCGATGGGGCCATCTCCTCATCCTCGATGGGGCCATCACCTTGCCAGGGGAATACTGCTTCTCAACGGTGACTATCTCCTCAAACTCGGCCTTGAGCCTCGCATAGGTGGCCATTAGAGTTTCTGGGGTAGGCACGGTGGGGCCCTTGCTGTTCTTCCAACTTTCTTTGAGGAGTTCATCCGCCAACGTCGTCAACTCTTTGGCCAGTGCTTGTTTCTTGTAGTTCTTCGTCTCCATGGGTTGGCCCGCCAACATGGTCAACTCGTTGGTCGGTTCTCGCTTCCTGGAGAACGCTGTCTCCAGTGGGTTGTCCGCCAGCAACTCTTTGCCTAGTGCTCCAGGATCCATCAATGAACTGACAAACAAAAAACAATCGAATGGAAACCACAATGAAAACGGGAATAGAATAGGCTGTGAGAATCGGTCGGTGCTTCGCAAAAAGAAGATTCTTGGAATGAAAATATAGTAGCATCATTGATTCGCCCACCTTTCCTTCCTCGGTATAGAAGAAAAATGGTAGAAGTGAGTAGCCTGAAGTGAGGTTTTCTTCAAGGAAGGGGAGAAAGGGCTTCAACGAGCGTTCCAGTGAAATGATGGTTGCTTCGTCCAGTCCAACTTTGAGGCCACTTTACCACTGTTGGTAAAGGTGTGGGTTTTGTTATATGACGAGTCATGACGACCACATCGGGGTGACCGGTGAGTCTCGACTGTAGCACCTTGCAGAGATTTGGTGGATGGCACGTGGGCCCGGATGCTTTGTGATATGCTTTGATGCTTTGATGTTTGGTAGGGTGTATGAAGGGTGCATGAGTCCACACTAGCTTAACACGAATACACTAGGAGCATGCATGGGAAGAGAATGCATGAAGAGGGGTGCTGGGATGAGCGTGCACGAAGACGGAACAACTATGCTGAGATGAGAATGCAACCAACCATAGTTTGGCGAGCGTTCGCAACTGCCATGTTTGGGTTGCGCTTGGCTCTTTGCCTCTTGGATAAGAACAATGATGTTACTAGTACTTCTATAGTATCGAATCCACTGCTGCATGTTCGTCCACCGCGTGCGGGAGGGATAGCTTGTTGTATACTCTATATTTGCTGCAACCTCTAACACTTACCCCATCACAAATTAAAACATATATACCTGTCTTGACCAAATGAGTGTGCAAACTACAATCACCAGGATGACAGGTAGGGCCAGAAGATTATTTTAATAAAAAAAATTATGGAGCCGACCCCAACGATTTTAAGCTTATAGGCACGATATACGCGAGCGTCCGGGCTGCGCTTGGCTCTTCGCCTCTTCGGGAAGTCCAACAATGACATAGTACTACTGCAGTCGAGGAGTACTATAGTATGCTTCTAGCCATCTGACACCGATTGAACTGCAGCATGTGCACGTGGGAGGGAGAGCCTGTAGCGAATGAAAGCTTCTCCTAGTCCTGCCATCCACCACGCTCATGGGCGAGGGAGGGACGCAACTTCATTGACTTACTGCTCCTGCCTTTGCGTGTACGACAGGTGGGTGGCCCACCTGTCATGTAGCCAAAGGCAGGTGTGGTTAAGGCGAGAGGGCGTAGTAATCAAACTTCTCGGTCTTGTACAAGTTGACGCGACACATTAAAGCACTACACTCTATATATTTCAATAATTTGCGTTGCCGATGCATTAACTACAACGCATGCATGCATGACGTGACTCTCCTTTTGATATTTGCATTTGTTGATTTAATGCACCTTGCCAAATTTTGACTATAAATTTAATTAACCAAATGTTCATGCATGTCACAAAAAATTACATAATTGAAAACTATGTTCAAATAATAATCAAACGATATATTTTTTGTTAACATGCACTAACATTCTGTCAGTTAAATCTTTGGTCAAAATTTAGCACCAATTACAAAGGGGCCCAATAAATATTGTACTCACATGTTGGGGCAGCCCACGTTTCCAATAATTTTAGTCGTGGGCTTGTTCACAAATTTTACGAGGGGGTGGTTGTTCATTTAATGGAGGGTGTTGTACCAGACTTGAATGATACAAAGTGCGACCTGGCACACTGAGGGAGTCCTGGATTAGGGGGTGTCCGGATGGCCGGACTATAACCTTTGGCCGGACTCCTGGACTAT
Organism: Aegilops longissima; assembly: GCA_021605205.1. Lineage (NCBI taxonomy): Eukaryota > Viridiplantae > Streptophyta > Magnoliopsida > Poales > Poaceae > Aegilops > Aegilops longissima. The sequence continues at coordinate 576,539,188 of CM038680.1, read as the reverse complement.
GAAGGTACAAGATTGAAGACTTCGTCCCGTGTCCGGATGGGACTTTCCTTGGCGTGGAAGGCAAGCTTGGTCATACGGATGTAGATATCCTCCCATTTGTAACCGACTCTATGTAACCCTAGCCCTCTCCGGTGTCTATATAAACCGGAGGGTTTTAGTCCGTAGGACGAACAACAATCATACCATAGGGTAGCTTCTAGGGTTTAGCCTCTCTGATCTCGTGGTAGATCTACTCTTGTACTACCCATATCATCAAGATTAATCAAGCAGGAGTAGGGTTTTACCTCCATCGAGAGGGCCCGAACCTGGGTAAAAACATCGTGTCCCTTGTCTCCTGTTACCATCCGCCTAGACGCACAGTTCGGAACCCCCTACCCGAGATCCGCCGGTTTTGACACCGACATTGCTGCTTTCATTGAGGGTTCCTCTGTGTTGTCATCTTTAGGCCTGATGGCTCCTCCGATCATCAACAACGACGCGGTCCAAGGTGAGATTTTTCTCCCTGGACAAATCTTCGTATTCGGTGGCTTTGCACTGCGGGCCAATTCTCTTGGCCATCTGGAGCAGATCGAAAGCTACGCCCCTGGCCATCAGGTCAGATTTGGAAGTTTGAACTACACTGCTAACGTCCGCGGAGACTTGATCTTCGACGGATTCGAGCCACTGCCAAGCGCGCCGCGGTGTCTTGATGGGCATGATCTAGCTCTGCTGCCGAACAGTGCCCTAGAGGCCGCACCCGTGTCCGCTTCAACCCTCAGCTCGGAGCTGACTGCGCCAATCGAGGACGGGTGGCTGGACACCACCTCGGGGGCTGCAATCTCTACGGCGTCGAGTCAACACCAGTCTTGTCTCTTTGCGGCTTAGACTCCAAGGTGTCGGGCTCCTCCGACCAACCTTCCGCTACCGCCAATCAAATCCGATTGGGCGCCGATCATGGAGTTCACCGCGGACATCTTTCAACACTCGCACTTCGTGACATACTGAATTCACTAAAGTCTCTCTTTATCGAGAGCCCTGGCCGGACTATGGTCAGCAAGGTTGGGATGCGACGACGAAGAAATTCAAAGCCCACGCACCACCCACTTCAGAGCCACCGCCGATGATTTAACCGACATGCTCGACTTGACTCGATGACATCGACGGTATGGACGCCGATGCAGGAGACGACCAAGAACCAGCGCCACAGGCAATCGGAAGGCAACCTTGTCATATGACATATACATGGTGGACACCCCAAAAGAAGGGAACGACGATGGAACAACGGAGGATGACCCCTCCAAGAAGCAGCCTAAGCTTCGCGCGGCGCGCCGCCTAAATCCCGCCAAAGCAAAACGGTGATTCCGCACGGAGACAATAACACCCCGGACAAGCCGAAGACAACCCTCCAGCAGGATTCAGCGCAGAGGATGGAGAAACCAGCCTCATGAGAGAGCGGCAGACAGAGAGGTAGAGGACGATAATTACATGCCTCCCTCCGAAGACGAGGAAAGCCTCGACGACGACGAATTTGTCGTGCCTAAGGATCCCGTCAAACAAGAGCATTTCAAACGCAGGCTTATGGCCACGGCGAGCAGCCTCAACAAAAAACATCAACAACTTAGAGCTGATCAAGACTTGCTAGCCGACAGATGGACTGAAGTCCTTGCGGCCTAAGAGTACGAACTCGAACGCCCCTCCAAGAGCTACCCAAAACGCTGGCTGCTACCCCGATTAGAGGAGGAAGCACCTAGACCTACATCACCAGCGCATGATGCGGCCGACCGGCCACCTCGTGGTCAGCGACAGAGAGGCCTCTCGCCCTCCACTCAAGCCGCACTCGCATCGCCAAAGAATACCAAGGCACGGGAAATGCGCCGCACTGCGAGATATATTGGAGCACAAGGCAAGGCAAACAAGATCGATCTCACGGATCGCGTGGGCGCCTACGACACGTGATTTACAACCGCCATGCCGGATATGGTAAATCCGCCGGGCCGAACAAAGTAGACAAAGCTCGCTTGAGCTACGCCGTGATATAGCCCAAGACAGAGGCGCCAAGACACCCACTATGCTTCATGATGAAGTAATGGATCATCAAATCCTAGAGGGTTTCAAACCCAGAACATCGAATCATATGATGGCACAACAGATCCTGCGGTATGGATCGAGGATTATCTCCTTCATATCCACATGGCCCGCGTGATGATCTACACGCCATCAAATACCTCCCACTCAAGCTTAAAGGACCAGCTCAAAGATTGGCTTAACAGCTTGCCAAAGAGAATTAATTGGTTGTTGGGAGGACCTGAAGCCGATTCCTCGACAATTTCCTGTGGCACCTATGTGCGACCACCGACGCCGATGACCTAAGCCACATAATTCAGCAGCCGAGGAATCGCCGACAATTCTGGACACGGTTCCTAACCAAGAAAAATCAAATAGTCGATCGTCCGGACGCAGAGGCCCTTGCAACCTTCAAACATAACATCCATGACGAGTGGCTTGCCCGGCACCTAGGACAGGAAAAGCCGAAATCCATGGCAGCCCTCACAACACTCATGACCCGCTTTTGCGCGGGAGAAGACAGCTGACTAGCTCGTAGTAATAACATGACTAAGAGCCCTGGTAATTGGATACCAAGGACAGCAATGGCAGGTCGCACAAGAATAAGCACAAGCGCCGCATTAACGATTTACAATGCCGAGGATATGGCGCTAATGCCGGATTCAGAGGCTCTAAACCCGGTCAGCGGAAAAGCCATTTAAAAGAAATACTCCGGGCCCGGCCCAGCTTTGGACCGAATACTGATCGCCGTGCGTATACATGGCACTTCAAAACTAGCCAATCACACCAACAGGGATTGTTGGGTGTTCAAGCAGGCAGGAAAGTTATGCCAAAACAGAGACAAGGGGCTGCATAGCGATGACGAGGAGGAGCCCGCCGCCAACAATAGGGGATGAAGGGCTTCCCCACAAGTGCGGACGGTGAATATGATATACGCAACCCACATCCCCAAAAGGGAGCGGAAGCGTGCACTCAGGGACGTATATGCGTTGGAGCCAGTCACCCCAAAGTTCAACCCATGGTCTTCTTGCCCGATCACTTTTGATCGAAGGGACCACCCCACTAGCATCCGCCATGGCGGATTCGCTGCATTGGTTCTAGACCCAATCATTGACGGATTTCATCTCACTAGAGTCCTTATGGACGGCGGCAGCAGCCTGAACCTGCTTTATCAGGATACAGTGCGAAAAATGGGCATAGATCCCTCAAGGATTAAACCCACAAAGACGACCTTTAAAGGCGTCATAACAGGTGTAGAGGCCAACTGTACAGGCTCGGTTACACTTGAGGTGGTCTTCGGATCCCCGGTTAATTTCCGAAGCGAGGAGTTAATCTTCGACATAGTCCCGTTCCGCAGTGGCTATCACGCACTGCTCGGACGAACCACATTCGCAAAGTTCAATGCGGTGCCGCACTACGCATACCTCAAGCTCAAGATGCAAGGCCCTCGAGGAATCATTACGGTCAATGGAACATCAACGCCTCTCCGAACGGAGGAGCATACGGCGCCCTCGGGCGGAAGTACAAAGCAGCCTCTCAAGGCAATTCTCCATCCGCTATTAAACGTCCGGACACCGCTGCGTGTCTCGAGTAACCTACAACAAGACCGCCTGGCACGCTCCGAGTAAGCGAGTAATGCGGCCCCAACCCCAGCCCTCGCGAAATTGCGAACCAGTACTACGCGTACATAACTACGCCCGAAATACCAAGGGCATAGGGGAGGGCACGACCACGACATGCCCAAAATGCGGCTCAACCGCACTAGGGGCTCCCGATTTTGTCATTCTTTTTCTTACTTTCAGGACTCCACTCTACGGAAGGCCTGTCTGGCAGTAGAATCGCCGAACACACGATGCAACAGCCAGGGAGGCAGAAAGCTAAGTCGAGTGTCCAGGTGGTCTCTATAACGAGCAGTATACTTGGTTCACATATCATCCCGCAGCTCGCCCCTGGAAGGGGACATGTCAAATAGTCCCATCTCTTGCTTATCGCACTATTTGTATCGTATTGCTTTTACCGCAGTCTTTTCGAATAAACAATACATAGCTTTCGTCTATTATTGCATTCCTTTTTTATAAAAATATGTTCAGTTATGACATTATGCAACCGTACACTTTGGTACGGCCAATACACCAAGGGCTTACGTACCCCATAATATGGTGTGAGAAGTCCGAACACTCTCATGAGTGCGGCACCCCGAACTTATAGCATTATATGCATCGGGTCCGAATCATGTCTTGGGTCAATAGTCGGGTTTGCCCGGCTCCCATGTTTTGGTACCTTACGTTCCGTTATATCGGCTAAGGTAGCGCTGGGAGAACCACTGCGATTGTGCCCCGGTTGAGCTGGGCTAAGCACCTCAGTGGAGAAAGCTAAAACTGACCGTCATGATAGGGCGAGAGCTGGTCGCTGTTTGTGAGGTTTTCGCGTCCCTAAAGACTTATGCCGCTTGGAGCGAGGAGTCGGCTTTGTCCGGCCTAGGTGTGGATAGTGCCCCGAACTCGGTCTTCTGAATACTAGGGGCTTCACCGAAATTTAAAATTATAGAATTATATGGATAAGTGAGAGTGTTTAAGCATTATAGTCTGATTGCCTTGTTCGTTGTGTTGAGCGCCTCCCTCGATGGACCCAAGAATGGGAAAAAGAGCGCTCAAGTTTATCCCGAACACCCCAGCACTCGTGGCATGGGGGTAGAAGCCGACGACTCGCCATCTCTCAAATTTAATAAACGGCCGCACAGAAGGTAATATTTTAAATTCAAAAGCGTTGCTTAGCGCATATGAACAAGTTTTCAGTGTACAAGATCACAAATGCGAGTTTACTCAAAAATTACATCTTTGGAGCATTCGTCCGCTATAAGGCGGGCACCCTTGAGGACACCCTCATAATACATCTCGGGCTTGCGATGCTCCTTGCTCGGCGGTGGTCCATCCGTCACAAGCTTCTCAGCATCCATCTTGCCCCAGTGCACTTTAGCACGGGCAAGGGCCCTACGGGCACCTTCGATGCATACAGAGCGCTTAATGACTTCAAGGCATGGACATGCATCCACCAGCCGCCTCACCAGCCCGAAGTAGCTCCCAGGCGTGGCTTCCCGAGGCCACAGCCGGACTATGAGACCCTTCATGGCCTGTTCGGCCACATTATGAAGCTCGACCAGCTGCTTCAGCTGGTCGCTCAAGGGCACTGGTGTCCGCCTCGACATATCGAGACCGTAACACCTTCTCCGTCGAGCTCCCATCTTCGGCTCGGTAGAATGCGGCAGCATCGGACACACTCCGGGGAAGATCTGCGAATGCTCCTGGAGAACTCCGGACTTGAGTAAGTAACAAGTAATTCAATTTCACGTGCTTGCTTTGCATAAAGAATGCCTTACCCGCCGCTATCTTCTTCATCGCCTCAATTTCCTGGAGGGCTTTTTGGGCTTCGGCCTTGGCAGATTTGGCGCTCTCAAGGGCCGAGGCGAGCTCGAACTCTCGAGTCTTTGCGTCAAGCTCCAAACTCTCGTGTTTTTTCACGAGAGCCTGGAGCTCTTGCTGCACCTCCGCCACCCGCGCCTCTTGCTTTTCTCGCTCGGCGCGCTCCATGGCCGCATTGTCTTCGGCCTTGGACAACCCTTCCTTCAGGGTCGCCACCTCGGTGTGGCCCCTGTAATACTCACGTTGGTCCTGTCATTTTTTGCAACCACATCTTTTTTACATATACTTAAATAAGGTATTACTTACCTTCCTTGTCCTTGAGCTGCTTCTTGGCAAGGCCGAGCTCGTTCTCGACCGCCGAGGCTCGCTTCAATGCATCAACCTCCGCATCAAGGTGGCGATGTCAGCGGCAAGCAGCTTGCATTCCCATATTGACATACTTATATTAGACTCCTGCGTATATCTTTTTGATCCTTAGTTCGGCTTTTCTTTCCGAACACCAAACTGAGCATCAGGGGCTACTGTCTATGCGGTAATATTTTTACATATCTTAAATACATACCTCAAAGCCTGTTAGAAGGCTGGCACATGCTTTCACCAGCCCGCTCTTGGCGGACTGAACCTTCTGGATCACCACACTCATAATAGTGCGGTGCTCCTCATTGATGGAGGCGTCGTTAAGCACATCCAGCAGATTATCAAGTGCCTCCGGTTGGACGGAGGTCACCGGCGTTGTAGGCTTGCCCTTCTTAGTAGGGGGCCGCCTGGCGGATGCCGGAACCGTTGAAGGTTCCGGTGCGGTGTCCGGCCCAGGGCTGGACTTAGAGCCCTTTGGGGTTTTATCCCCTTTGCGCCTGGAGTCCGGGAGGTCGCCTTGCGGCGCCTTCAGGACCACCCCTCCTGGCTTGGACCCTTTTGGGACTCCACCTCGGCATCATCCGTAGGACGAGGGGAGGTAGCAGTCAGAAGTGAAGGACTATTCACATCCGATTTAATCAGGATCCGCCGACGGTTGCCGAGCTGGGCTGCAAGCGGAGTGCATGATTATATTCGGTGTTAGAAGATATTGTGCAATAAAGGAACGCCATGAGTTATTCTGGTATCCGGATACTTACGATTTTGCCAGGGGCTTGGCCCTGGATGGCCACTCCTCTACGCCGTCGTCGGCGTTGGTGGAGTAGTCCGGAGGGAGGGTCCTTCCCTTCTTGGACCCTCCGGCCCCCCCATTTGGGGTGGCCTTCCTTTTCTGTCCTTCCCCCGCTGGAGGGGGAGAGGCCTCTTCTTCCTCCTCCTCGTCTTCGTGGGAGGAGTGCGCCTTGGAGTCATCGGACGATGAATCCGACAGCGCCGAGCGCCGGGAACTCTTTCGAGTTCCCGCGGCCTTTTTCTTGGCCTTCTTCTCCGGCACCACGTAAGGTGCCGGAACCAGCAGCCCCGCTAAGCAAAGGCCCGCTGGATCTTTCTGCAAAGGAGCCAGACAGTCGATCTGTCCGGTCTTCTTCTGCCATTCCTGTCAAAGGAACGGGAGCTTAGATCCCGCATAGAGTCAAACTATGAAAAGCAAGTATCCCGTAAAGGGTAAAATAAGCTTACTATGCTGGCTTTGCGCTTCGCGCGGAATCCGCGATCCTCGGTGATGGGAGGGGGAACCTCGTCGCCCTTGAATAGCACCTTCCAGGCATCCTCGTGCGTTGTGTCAAAGAGCCTGGTTGAACTCCCATAAGTTAAAAGCCCGTCGTTGACACGGGAGGATCCGGCGGATGAGCATGACCTGGACTACGTTGACGAGTTTAACCTTTTTGTCCACCAGGTCTTGGACGTAGGTTTGGAGTCCGGTCCGCTCTTCCGAATTACCCCACGACAGGCCCTTCTCTTTCCAGGAGGTGAGCCGTGTGGGGATGCCAGATCGGAATTCAGGGGCCGCTGCCCATTCAGGGTCACGCGGCTCGGTGATGTAGAACCACCCCGATTGCCACACCTTTATGGTCTCCATGAAGGAGCCCTCGAGCCATGTAACGTTGGGCATCTTGCCCACCATGGCGCCTCCGCACTCCGCTTGCTGGCCTCCCACTACCTTCGGCTTGACATTGGAGGTCTTCAACCATAAGCCGAAGTGGGGCTTGATGCGGAGGAAGGCCTCGCACACGACGATAAACGCTTAGATGTTTAGGACGAAGTTCGGGGCCAGATCGTGGAAATCCAGGCCGTAGTAGAACATGAGCCCCGGACAAATGAGTGAAGTGGAAACCTAGTCCATGGAGGAAACGGTGAGGAACACCACCCTCTCATGGGGCCTGGGTGGGGATGAGCTGCCCTTGTCCGGGAGCCGTGCGCGATGTCGTTAGAAAAGTATCCGACTGTCGGTGTCAAACCGCGGATCTCGGTAGGGGGTCCCGAATCAGGCGCCTAGGCGGATGGTAACAGGAGACAAGGGACACGATGTTTTACCTAGGTTCGGGCCCTCTTGATGGAGGTAAAACCGTGCGTCCCGCTTGATTGATATTGATATTGTGGATGTTTACAAGAGTGGATCTACCACGAGATCAAGGAGGCTAAACCCTAGAAGCTAGCCTATGGTATGATTGTAAGGGTTGTTGTTGTTCGAGTCCCACGGACTAGAGCCATCCGGTTTATATAGACACCGGAGAGGGCTAGGGTTACATAGAGTCGGTTACAATGGTAGGAGATCTACATATCCAGACGCCAAGCTTGCCTTCCACGCCAAGGAAAGTCCCATCCGGACACGGGGTGAAGTCTTCAATCTTGTATCTTCATAGTCTTGGAGTCCGGTCGATGATGATAGTCCGCCAATGATAGTTCGGCTGATGATGCTAGTCCGCTATCCGGACACCCCTAATCCAGACTCCTCAAGAGCCCCTTTAACCAGGCTTCAATGACGATAAGTCCGCGCAGATATTGCTTGGCATTGCAAGGCGGGTTCCTCCTCCGAATGATAGAAGATTGTGAACACCAGATAGTGTCCGCTCGCAAAATAAATTCCACATTCCACCATAGAGAGAATAATATATACACAAGTTCAATTCCATCGACGCTTTTTTGCGGCATGACGCCACACCACTACCAAGCCATTACTTGAATTGTTTTTTACTTTACCACCTCAACAAGATTTAGCGGCGGTTTCTTGGCACGCCTTGTCGAAGCAGAGATCGTGTTTCCTTAATCCGGATTCTCATCAATAAGGACGTGGGTAACCCAACCGCGCCATTGATGGTGGCGCTTGGGGATAAGCGAGTTTTACCAGGCGGTGGGGACGCGAGACTTCGCCCGCCCATATAAGGGATAAGGATTCACCTTCTCACCCACGCCTTCTTCCTTCTTTTCTTATCCATCTCCACAAGACTCGAGCTCCAGCGCCCAAGTTCGCAAGATCTCATCTCAACCTTCTCCGACCATGTCCGGAGCGGAGGTAAATGGTTGGCCTCCATCGCTAAGGAGGAGCACATCGCTAAACTGCGCTGCGCCGGATACCTCTCCGGCGACATCGCACACCGGCTGCCCGACGAGGGGCAGCTCATCCCCACCCCTGTGCCCCATGAGAGGGTCGCTTTCTTCCCACTTCCTCCGCTGGATCGGGCTTCCACTTCACCCCTTTGTCCGGGGCTCATGTTCTACTACGGCCTGGATTTCCATGATCCGCGCCAACTTCATCCTCAATATCTCGGCGCTTATCGTCGTGGTGCGAGGCCTTCCTCTCAGATTCAGCCCCACTTCGCTTGTGGCTCAAGGCCTTCAATGTCAAGTCAAGGTAGTGAAGGGCACCCAGCGGAGTGCGGAGGCGCCATGTTGGGCAAGATGCCCAATGTCCTTTGGTTCAAGGGGCCTTCGTGGAATCCGCCAAGGGGTGGCAATCGGGTGGTTCTATATCACCGAGCCAGGACCCTACATGGGCGGCGGCCCCTAGTTCAGATCTGGTATCCCCACGCAGCTCACCTCCCGGAAAGAGAAGGGCTTGCTGTGGGGTAGTTCGAGGAGCCGACGGACTCCAAGCCCGTATCCGAAGCTGGTGAAGAAGCTCAGCTGGTTAACGTGGTCCAAGTCATGCTCGTCCGCCGAATTCTCCCATGCCAAGAGCGGCATTCAATCTGTGGAGTTCGATCGAAAAGCACCAGCGCTGAGCGGGCTCTTCACACGACGCACGAAGGTGCCTCGGAGGGTGATGTTCAAGGGCGCCGGTTTCACATCCGCGATCAAGATCGCGGATTTCGCCGCAGCGCCAAGCCAACGAGGTAAGTGATTCTACCCTTTACGGACACTTGCTTTTCATAATTTGACTCTATGCGGTTTTAATTTCCCTTTTCCTTTGACAGACTGGATAAGGAAGGCGGAGCAGATTATCTGCCTGCCCTATGCCGAAAATCCAGAGACGCCGCTAGCGAGGCTGCTGGTTCCGCACCGCACGTGGTGTCGGAGAAGAAGGCCAAGAAGGAGGCCACAGGTGCTCGAAAGAGTTCCCGTTTTTAGGTGTCCGACGACTCCGGGGCGGACTCCTCCCCCGAAAACGAGGAGGATAAAGAGGAATCTGTCCCAGAGGAGGGAGAGAGGAAGAGGAAGGCTTCCCCAACAGGGGAGGCCGAAGGGTCCAAGAGGGGAAGGACTATTCCCCGACGGCTCCGCCAACATCAACGCTATGAGGAAGAATGGCCTTCAAGGGCCAGCCTCCGCCAAATCGTAAGTATCCGGATTCTGAATGATTTATAATTTTTTTCTGCGCCACATAGTGTCATTCTCGATGCCGCATGCTGCCCGTAGTCCGCCAGTGATGATCTCCCCGCTTCGTCGAAGCGGGTCGCTGGCTCCGCCGGATGTAAACTCCATCCCGACCGCCCACCTCGCGACGCCGAGGGCGCCGAGGTGGGATCCCGAAGGGACCCATCGGGGAAGGCCCGGAGGCGCCACAAGGCGCCCTCCGGACTTTGCGCCGACTCCAAATCAGAACCCGCAGTGGTTCCGGTCCGGCAGCGCCCCTTCGAATGAAGGGCAAGACCGTGACGCCGGCGGCTTCCGTCCAATCGGAGGTGCCGGGCAATTTGTTGGAGGCGCTGCAGAGCGCTTCCATCGAGGAAGAACACCACACTATTATGAGTGCGGTGATTCGAAGGTGCAGCTCGCCAAGAGCGGGCTGACCGAAGCTCGCAGAGCCTTCTATCGTGCTTTGAGGTAAGAAGTTAAAATATGCAATTTAATGCCACATAGACAGAGCCCCGATGCTCGGTTCGTGTTCGGAAAGAAAAGCCGGACCGAGGATCTGAAAAAGATATACGCAGGGTTGCTAAAAATATGTCAATATGGGTTGCAGGTTGCGCGCCGACCTCTCGCTGCACTTATCAAGGAGGTCGGTGCTTTGAAGCAGGAGCTCGAGCGATCCGAGCAAGAGCTCGGCCGCGCCAGGAAGCAGCTCCAGGACAAAGAAGGTGAGTAACACCACTTTGAATTTGTACCTTACAGAAAAGGATTTAGGTTGCAATAAAAAAGAACAAGGATAACATGGGTACTGCAGGGGCCACGAACGAGGTGGCGACCCTGAAGGAGGCCGTGTCCGCGGCCGAACGCAATGCGGCCACGGAACGGGCAGAGCTAGAAAAACAAGAGGCGTGGGTGGCAGCGGTTCAGCAAGAGCTCAAGGCTCTCATGGAAAAGCATGAGAGTTTGGAGCGTGACTCAAAGACTCGAGAGTCCGAGCTTGCCTCGGCTCTCGAAAGTGCCAAAATTGCCAAGGCCGATGCCCATAAGTCCCTTCAGGAGATTGAGTTGATGAAGAAGATAGCGGCGGGTAAGGCATTTTTCATGCAAAGCAAGCATGTCAATGTAAATTACGTGTTACTTACCCGAATTCGGAGCTTTCCAGGGGCGTTTGCAGATCTGCCTCATGGCGTGTCCGATGTCAGCCAGATTCTACCGAGCCGAGGAGGGAGCTCAACGGAGAAGGTCTTCGGTCTCAAGATGTCGAGGCCGCCATCCGTGTTTTAGCGACCAGCTGAAGCAGCTGGTCGAGCTCCACAAGGCGGCCGAAAGCAGGCCATGAAGGGCCTCAGAGTCCGGCTGTGGCCTCGAGAGGCCATGCCTGGAGCTACTTCGCCTCGGCGACGGCTGGTGGATGCGTGCCCACGGGTGGAGGTTATCAAGCGCCCGCCTGTATTGAAGGTGCTCGTCGGGCCCTTACCCGCAAAAGGTGCATTGGGGCAAGCTGGATGCGGAGAAGCTAATCTCGACGCGCCGCCAAAGCAGCAAGGAATATCGATGCCCGAAATGTACTATAAGACTGTCTGAAGGGTGCCCGCAAGATTGCGGATGAGTGCCCTGTGGATGTAATTATTGAGTAAATTCGCAATGTGTTTATCCTGCGCGTTGAAAACTTTGTTCATATGCGCTAAGTAACGCTTTGTTAATTTAAAATATTACCTTCAGGCGGCCATTTATTAAATCGAGAGATGGCAAGTCGTCGGCTTCAACCCCCATGCCTCGAAAAGTGGGGGTGTTCGGATAAACTTGAGCACTCTAGTTCCCATTTTGGGTCCATCGAGGAGGCACTCAACACAACGTAACAAGGCAACCGGACTTATAGTGCTTGAACACTCTCACTTAGCCATAGAATTCTATAATTTTAAATTTCGCGAAGCCCCTAGTATTCGGAGGTCCGAATTAGGGCGCTATCCACGCCTTCGCTCGGACATTATCCGAACTTCGCCGAGCGGCGAGGTCTTTAAGGACCCGAAGGACCTCTCGAACAGCGACCAGTCTCTCGCCTTATCATGACAGCCAGTTTTAGCTTTCCATCGAGGCGTTAACCCGCTCAACCGGGCGCAATCGCAGTGGTTCTCCCAAAGGCTACCTTAGCCGATAGAACGGAACGAAGGTGCCAAACATGGGAGCCAGGCAGACCCAACTATTGACCCAAGACATTATTCGGAGCCGATTCATATAATGTTATAAGCTCAGGGTGCCGCACTTGTGAAAGTGTTCGGACTTTATCACACCATAATGCGGAGAACATAAGCCCATGGTATATATAAGGTAATGCAATTATAAGCAAAAAGGTGTTGCATTTTATTCGAGAAGATATGCTATGAGTGCGGAATGATACAAATAGTGCGGAAAGCAAGGGATTGGATGAATTAAAGGCGTCTCCCTCCAGGGGTAGGCCACGGAATGTTGTATTTAACAAATTTAATGCTCGTGATGGAGACCACCGAGTGTTCGCCGCGCCTTTGTCCTTCCCTGGCTGTTGCATCCTGAGTTCGGCAGGTTCGCCACGACAGAGTTCTGTATAAAAGGAGAGAAATAAAAGAAAAAGAGCGACACACTTGGGAGCCCCGGTGTGGTCGAACCGCACTGGTCTGTTGTGGTTGTGCCTTTCCCCTATGCCCATGGTATCTCCAGGGCGTAATTATGTACGCGGAGAGTTTGTCTTACAATTTTGCGAGGGCTGGGGTTGGGGCCGCATTGCTACGCGTGCTCGGAACGTGCTGTGTGCTCTTGGTTGATGTTGCTCCGGCGCTGCTGGCCGTGTCCGGTCGCTTAACGGCCGGACTCGAAAATTGCCTTAAAAGGCTGCTCAGATTCGCCGCGAGAGTTGCTGTATGTTCCTCCGCTCGAGGAGCGCCCGTATTTCCATTGACCGTGATGACTCCACGAGGGCCTGGCATCTTGAGCTTAAGGTATGCATAATGCGGCACCGCGCTGAATTTTGCGAACGCGTTCGTCCGAAAGCAGAGCGTGATAGCCGCCATGAACGGGACTATGTCAAGATTAACTCCTCGCTTCGAAATTATCCGGGATCCGAAGACCACTTCAGCAGTGATCGAGCCAAGATAACCGCCTCGACACCTGGTATGACGCCTTTGAAGGTTGTCTTTGTAGGTTTAATCTTGAACGGTCTATGCCCATCTTGGCGATCGTATCCGATAAAGCAAGTTCAGCACGCCGCCGTCCATCGATTCTCGTGAGGTGAAATCCATCGACGATTGGGTCTAAAACCAATGCGCGAATCCGCCATGGAGGATACTGGTTGATGGTCTCTTCGAGTCGTAGTCGAGCACGCCGGTTAAATCGCCGACGGTGGCTACAAAGTGGGTGGTGGGTGGGCTCTGAATTTCTTCGTCGTCTGCGTCCCAACCGCCCCGGCCGTAGTTCGCCAGGGCTCTCCGGATAATGAGAGATGCTTTAGTGAATTTATGATATCGCCAAGGGCGAAAAGAAAAGATGTCCGCAGCGGTGAATTCCATGATCGGCGCCCAATCGGATTCGACCGGCAGGGCGCAGGAGGTTCGGAGTCCGCACCTCGGAGTCATGAGCTTTATGCGGGACAAGGTAAGTGTTCGGCTCCATCGCCGTAGCAGTTGCAGCTCTCGAGGCGGTGTCCAGCCATCCGCCCTCGATCCGAGCGATCGGCTCCGGACTATGAGTCGGAGCGGATTCGTGTCAGCGGCCTCCAAGGTGCTGTCCGCGGCGAGTTAGGTCATGCCCATCGTGATAGCGCGGCACGCCGGTTGTGGCTCAGATCCATCAAGATCAAGTCCCGCGGATATCGGCCGTGAAGTTTAGGTTTCCAAACCTGACTGACGGCCAGGGCGAGCTCTCGATCTGCTCCAGATGGCTAAGGGAGTTGGCCCGCAGCGGTTAGCCGCCGAATCTGAAGATCTGTCCGGGAGAAAAGTCTCACCCAGACTGCATCGTTGTTGATTGAAGAGGACATCGCCTATCGGTGACGACACAGAGGAACTCTCAATGAAAGCACCAATGCCGTGTCAAACCGCGGATCTCAGTAGGGGTCCCGAATCTGCGCGTCTAGGCGGATGGTAACAGGAGACAAGGGACACGATGTTTTACCCAGGTTCGGGCCCTCTTGATGGAGGTAAAACCCTATGTCCTGCTTGATTGATATTGGTATTGTGGATGTTTACAAGAGTGGATCTACCACGAGATCAAGGAGGCTAAACCCTAGAAGCTAGCCTATGGTATGATTGTAAGGGTTGTTGTTCTTCGAGTCCTACGGACTAGAGCCATCCGGTTTATATAGACACCGGAGAGGGCTAGGGTTACATAGAGTCGGTTACAATGGTAGGAGATCTACATATCCGTATCGCCAAGATTGCCTTCCACGCCATGGAAAGTCCCATCCGGACACGGGGGCGAAGTCTTTAATCTTGTATCTTCATAGTCTTGGAGTCCGGTCGATGATGATAGTCCGGCCAATGATAGTTCGGCTGATGATGGTAGTCCGGCTATCCGGACACCCCCTAATCCAGGACTCCCTCACCGACCTCCCTCAGCTTCTTGATGTGTCCCTCCGTGACGGAGGAGACCATCCACTTGCCTCCTACTCTGGACATGGCTGGAGAAGGTTGAGGTAAGATGTGCGGACTTGGGCGCTGGAGCTCGAGTGCGTGAAAATGGATAAGTAGAGGAGGAAGAAGGCGAAGATGGAAAAGGTGGATCCTTATCCCCTTATATGGGCGGACGAAACTATGTGCCCCCACCAGCCTGGTAAAACTTGCTTATCTCCCAAGCGCCGTAAATTAATGGCACGGTTGGGTTACCCACGCCCGTATTGATGAGAATCCTGGAATAAGGGGACACGATCTCTGCTTCGACAAGACGTGCCAAGGAAACCGCCTCGCTAAACACGCTGAGGTGGGACAGTAAAAATGATTCGAATAAAGGCTTGGCCGGGGTGTGATGTCACGATGCAGAATATGACAGCAGATTGGATTTGTGTAAATATTATTCTCTCTACGGTTGTATATGGAACTTATTTTGCACAACCGGACACTATCCTTGTGTTAAAAATCTTCTATGAAGTATTCGGAGGAGGAACCCGCCTTGCAATGCCGAAGACAATCTGCGCGCCGGACTGGTTGTCATTGAAGCCTGGTTCAGGGGCTACTGAGGGAGTCCTGGATTAGGGGGTGTCCGGATGGCCGGACTATAACCTTTGGCCGGACTCCTGGTGTAACGCCCCAGATTCGATGCGCCAGGTGTCTGCCAGTTATTCGCCATCTTTTCCATGTCATGTGCTTGCGTGTTGCACTTTGCTATGTCATCATCTGCATTTTTATCATGTCATCATGTGCATCGCATTTGCATACGTGTTCGTATCATGCATCCGAGCATTTTTCCCCGTTGTCCGTTTTGCAATCCGGCACTCCTATGTCTCCCGGCGCCCCCTTTTGCCTCTTTTCGTCTGTGGGTGTTAAACTTTCTCGGAATGGACCGAGATTTGTCAAGCGGCCTTGGTATACCACCGGTAGACCGCCTGTCAAGTTTCGTGCCATTTGGAGGTCGTTTGGTACTCCAACGGTTAACCGGGTAACCGTAAACCCCCCTTCTCTTTGCAGCCCAACACCCTTCCAAAGTGGCCAAAAACCCAACAAACTCCCCTCCATGCTCTCGGTCGTTCGATCACGATCGTGTGGGCGAAAACCGCACCCCATTTGGACTCTCCTAGCTCCCTCTACCTATAAATATGCACCTCCCCCCGAAATTCGCGGATGAATCCCCCCGAAACCCTAGATCTCTCCCTCCGCGCCGCCGGACATGTCCGCCCGGCGGCCGGATGCGTCCGCCACCGCGCCCAGCCAATCCGGGGGTGCCACGTGGCCCTGCCACCACAGCCGCCGCCAGCCCGCTGCCTGTGGCGAGGCCCCCTGCATGCCCGCACCAGCCCGCCGCCGCCTCCCGAGGTCACCGCCTCCGCCGCCCGGTGCCGCCCACGATCCTGCCATCCCGCGCCCGCCGGATCCGGTGCCGGCGGTCGGATCCCGCCGCCTCCGCCTCGCGCCCGGCTCCGACGCGCCCGCCGCCTCCAGCCGGGCCAACTCCTCCTCCACCCTCCCTCGCCCTCTCCGGCGAGCTCGAGCCGCCGCCTCGGGTCCCGCGCCGGATGTGGATCCCGCAGGTTGACTTCCCCCCCCCCTCGTTTTTCGCCTAAGTCCTAAGTTTTCTGCATTATGTTAGCATGTTCACCATGTCATATCTCCATGCTTACTGCTCCGTTTCCTGCGTGTGATATGTCAAAATGTTCTTTGCGAGATGCTCTACATTTCATTCCACTGCATCATGTTCATTTGAGTCCATCTTGATGCCCAAAATGCGGTTAGAAGAGGGCTATGTGATGTTAGTTTCAGATTCTTATCAGAACATGCACTTTTGTCATTTTTGCCATGATTGATGTGTGCATCCTATGAACTTGAGTCCTACATGTGTTTTGTAATACGCCATGCCATCTTTACAGGGGTGTATTCCATGTATTTTTGTGATCTCTGTGGTGACTAGCACAAGCATGCAAACTAGGCTTCATGATGTTGCTGCTTTCAGCCCCTGTTCTGCAGATATTTTTATGCCATGTAAACTTGATGCTACCGAGAGATCCATGCTTATTTTGAGATGCTTCAGTAAGGATGTTTTGAACATATGGTTATTCTGTATCCATCCATGCCCTTGTTTGCAATTATGGAGTTCCATAGCTTGAGTCAATCGAGCTCTACTTTTGCTATAAAATGTTTCCTGGCAGGTTGTTTACATGTTATTCAATTTTGCCAAGGTTGTTGTAGTTGATCCGTGTATGCTATGATGTTTTTCTTGCCATGTCTAGATTCTATGCCATGACTAGTTGCTGGGGGTATGCTTAGTTTGTCATTCAATGCTTCATAGTGAGTGCATCGAGCTCACCAACATGCCTACTTATTGTTGTTCCTGCCATGTATGAATCTGTAATATAGCTTGCTATGTTTACATGGGTGCCATCATATCTTCTGATCCTTTTTGGCTCATGGTCAGTAAAGGACTTCTGTTCTATGCATTTAGTGGTAGCATTCCATGCCTTTGTTTGCCATGATAATTTCCTGTAACATGTTGTTTGATAGCTCTAAACATTGCAACCTGATGTTAATTTCTGCAAAGTCTGAACTGTTATTATTTGCAATCTTGCCATGTCATTTTGAGCATGTTCTAGTGATTTCTGGAGATAGCTCAGTGTTCATTTTTTGTCACGCTTTACCTGTACATCATGCCCATGCCATTTTTTTTCATATCGAGGTGCTGTAGCATATTGTTTTGATGCGTGCAATATGCCTAGTTGCTGTTTCGGACAGCTTGTCCTTTAAACTTGTATAGGGTGTATGTGTTGAACCGTTGCTCCGTTTTGAGTGTGCTCTATATGAAACTTGCTTAGAATTGCATGTAGTTTCATATTATCATGTTGAATCCATGTTTTGATGTGTTTGTTTGATGTTTGTTTGCATTTTGCATCGATGCCATGCTTATCTTGTTTTGCTCATATCTTCTAGGCCGTAGCTCCGAATCTAATGAACTTTATATGTAACTTGACTAGAATTTCGTGTAGATCATTGTGGTGCATCTTAACTTGCTGTTTAACAACTTGAACATACAGTTTTTCAGATCAGGACCAATTTCGAAATTTGCATATGAGGACTTACCGGAATTGTTATATGTTGTTTCCCGCCTCATTTAAACTTGCTTTGATGTGTTGCTCTTGTTTGCATTATCTCTTGCCATGAGTAGCCTCATGTAGCCGTGTCATGCATCATGTGTGTTGTGCATCATGTCTTGTCTATGTGTGGTGTGTTTACTATGTTGTGTGCTTCTTCTTGTTAGTTCCTGTTTCGTTGCGATCGTGAGGATTCGTTCGTCTACGCTTGGTTCGGCTTCATCCGTTCATCTTCTTCATGGACTCGTTCTTCTTCCTAGCGGGATTTCCGGCAAGATGACCGCTACCCTGGATCTCACTACTATCATTGCCATGCTAGTTGCTTCGTTCTTTCGCTATGCTGCGTTACCTACCACTCGCTGCTCAAGCCTCCCCAATTGCCATGAACCCCTAACCTTTGCACCCTTCCTAGCAAACCGTTGTTTGGCTATGTTACCGCTTTGCTCAGCCCCTCTTATAGCGTTGTTAGTTGCAGGTGAAGATGAAGTTTGTTCCTTGTTGGAACATGGAGATGTTGTTCCTTGTTGGAACATGTTTACTTGTTGGGATATCACAATATCTCTTATATTATTAATGCATCTATATACTTGGTAAAGGGTGGAAGGCTCGGCCTTATGCCTGGTGTTTTGTTCCACTCTTGCCGCCCTAGTTTCCGTCATATCAGTATTATGTTCCCGGATTTTGCGTCCCTAACGCGGTTGGGTGATTTATGGGACCCCCTTAATAGTTCGCTTTGAATAAGACTTTTCCAGCAAGGCCCAACATTGGTTTTACCATTTGCCTCACCTATGCCCTTTTTCCCTTGGGTTTCCGGAGCCCGAGGGTCATCTTTATTTTAGCCCCCGGGCCAGTTCTCCTCTGAGTGCTGGTCCAAACCGAGCGATGTCCGGCGCCCCCTGGGCAACCTGGGTCTATGCCAACCCGTCGTCTTGCTCATCCGGTGTGCCCCGAGAACGAGATATGTGCAGCTCCTATCGGGATTTGTCGGCACGTTCGGGCGGCTTTGCTGGTCTTGTTTTATTGCTGTCAAAATGTCTTGTAGCCGGGATTCCAAGACTGATCGGGTCTTCCCGGGGAGAAGGAATATCCTTCGTTGATCGCGAGAGCTTATCATGGGCTAAGTTGGGACACCCCTGCAGGGTATAAACTTTCGAGAGCCGTGCCCGCGGTTATGTGGCAGATGGGAATTTGTTAGTATCCGGTTGTAGTAAACTTGAAGCAAACTCTTCTAAAATCCACCAACCGTGTGCGTAACCGTGAGTGTCTCTTTTCGGGGTTGATCGAGAGGAGAACACGGTTTCTGGGTTATGTCTGACGTAGGTAGGAGTTCAGGATCACTTCTTGATCATTACTAGTTGACGATCGTTCCTTTGTTTCTCTTCTCCCTCTCATTTGCGTATGTTAGCCACCATATCATGCTTAGTCGCTGCTGCAACCTCACCACTTTACCCCTTCCTTTCCCATTAAGCTTTGCTAGTCTTGATACCCATGGTAATGGGATTGCTGAGTCCTCGTGGCTCACAGTTTACTACACCACCAGTTGCAGGTACAGGTTTCGCGATGATCATGACGCGAGAGCGATGTTACTTGTTTTGGAGTTCTTCTTCTGCTTCTTCTTCGATCAGGGGATAGGTTCTAGGTCGGCAGCCTGGGCTAGCAGGGTGGTTGTCGTTTGAGTTTCTGTTTATGTTTCATCCGTAGTCGGATGTTGTTCTTGTATATGATGTTGATGTATTCTTGTGGCATTTTTGCCTTATGTATGTAACCCCATCTATTATGTAATGTTGATGTAATGATATCCACCTTGCAAAAGCGTCTTCAAGATGCGCTTCTATCCTTGGTGGGACCATCGAGTTCCTTTAGGATAGGGTCGCATCTTGGGCGTGACACCTAGACAATGAAGGTACAAGATTGAAGACTTCGTCCCGTGTCCGGATGGGACTTTCCTTGGCGTGGAAGGCAAGCTTGGCGATACAGATGTAGATCTCCTCCCATTTGTAACCGACTCTATGTAACCCTAGCCCTCTCCGGTGTCTATATAAACCGGAGAGTTTTAGTCCGTAGGACGAACAACAATCATACCATAGGCTAGCTTCTAGGGTTTAGCCTCTCTGATCTCGTGGTAGATCTACTCTTGTACTACCCATATCATCAATATTAATCAAGCAGGAGTAGGGTTTTACCTCCATCGAGAGGGCCCGAACCTGGGTAAAAACATCGTGTCCCTTGTCTCCTGTTACCATCCGCCTAGACGCACAGTTCGGGACTCCCTACCCGAGATCCACCGGTTTTGACACCGACACACACCGTAACACCACTTGGAATAAGTGGGTAGCTATCTCAAAAAACAATCAACAACTCAAAAAAAACGGTGATCTGGCACGTACACACTTTTAAACAATTGTTTTGATGGAGTGAAAAAGGAAAACTACCCCACTACGTATATATAGGCCGGAGCCTTCGCGCTTCCTTCCTAGGGTTGCTCTATTCACACACTCTCATCCTCTCCAGATCTAAACAAGATAGTGGTGGTAACATTGTCATTCTTTGTCGAAAAAACATTGTTTTTCTATCCTCACCGTTGGTTACAGATCTGGACGTATCCCTCTCTGCCGGTGAAGGGGAGGAGGGGCAGCGTTTAGGCCATCATCGACAGCGAGGAAGGAGACCCACTGCCGGCTGCACCATTTTCTCTAGCTGAGCACCGGCGCTGGAGGTCCTCCGAACCCTTCGTCATTGCCCTAGTGTGGGCGGATCTGGCCTCCCACCGCCACCTATCCACATCCCGATGACCTTCAGGTATATCTTTCTTCAAAACCGTGCTAGCTCTACTCCCCCAGATCGCTACGTTGCTGCGTGTGCATCATTTTCTACCTCTCAGCCCCTCTCGATCGGATGGTCAAACAACACATTTTTTTTCTTCTATTGTTAGAGGTAAAGCTACATCATGGAGTCTAATCTTGTACTTGGTTCAAACAAGAAATAAATTGGGGGTGGGGGAATTTAGTATGAGCATCGGACTTGGTACAAACAGGAAGGATAGGGGGTGAAAGTAGTACAGACTGGTCATCCAACCGGTCTCTTGGTCGAAAAGGAAAATATAGGGGAAACACTGTACACAGTGGTACGGCCAGGACTAGATTTGCTATCCACACATTATGATGCAGAGGCGGGGGGCACGCCTCCATTTCCAAAAAAAACATAGGAGTAGGTGGCTAGAGTGAACAAAAATGGGACCAACCCAGATATGTTTCTTGGATGTTTGTTTCTCGGGGCAACAAACTATGAATCTCCACTTTATGCCCCGGTTTAGGTACATGGTGCTGGACTGCTGGTGCATGATGTCTACTACGCAACCTTCTTCTTGTAGACGTTGTTGGGCCTGCAAGTGCACAGGTTTGTAGGACAGTAGCAAATTTCCCTCAAGTGGATGACCTAAGGTTTATCAATCCGTGGGAGGCGTAGGATGAAGATGGTCTCTCTCAAGCAACCCCGCAACCAAATAACAAAGAGTCTCTGGTGTCCCCAACACAGCCAATACAATGGTAAATTGTATAGGTGCACTAGTTCGGCGAAGAGATGGTGATACAAGTGCAATATGGATAGTAGATAAAGGTTTTTGTAATCTGAAAATATAAAAACAGCAAGATAACTAATGATAGAAGTGAGCGTAAACGGTATTGCAATGATAGGAAACAAGGCCTAGGGTTCATACTTTCACTAGTGCAAGTTCTCTCAACAATAATAACATAATTGGATCATATAACTATCCCTCAACATGCAACAAAGAGTCACTCCAAAGTCACTAATAGCGGAGAACAAACGAAGAGATTATGGTAGGGTACGAAACCACCTCAAAGTTATTGTTTCGGATCAATCTATAAAATTGTTTGTACTAGAATAACACCTTAAGACACAAATCAACCAAAACCCTAATGTCACCTACATACTCCATTGTCACCTCAAGTATCCATGGGCATGATCATACGATATGCGTCACACAATCTCAGATTCATCCAACCAACACAAAGTACTTCAAAGAGTGCACCAAAGTTTCTACCGGAGAGTCAAGAACGTGTGCCAACCCCTATGCATAGGTTCATGGGCGGAACCCGCAAGTTGGTCACCAAAACATATATCAAGTGGCACATGATATCCCATTGTCACCTCAGGTAAGCACGGCAAGACATACATCAAGTGTTCTCATAAAAGACTCAATCCGATAAGATAACTTCAAAGGGGAAACTCAATTCATCACAAGAGAGTAGAGGGGGAGAAACATCATAAGATCCAACTACAATAGCAAAGCTCGGGATACATCAAGATCGTGCCATAGAGGGAACACGAGAGAGAACACGAGAGAGAGAGATCAAAAACATAGCTACTGGTACATACCCTCAGCCCCGAGAGTGAACTACTCCCTCCTCGTCATGGAGAGCGTAGGGATGATGAAGATGGCCACAGGTGAGGGTTCCCCCCTCCGGCAGGGTGCCAGAACGGGCTCCCGAGAGGTTTTTGGTGGCTACAGAGGCTTGCGGCGGCGGAACTCTCGATCTATCTTCTGTTTTGGAAGTTTTACGATACGTAGGTATATATGGGTGCAAGGGGTACGTCGGTGGAGCTTCGGGGGCCCCACGAGGCAGGGGGGCGCGCCCTAGGGGGGTGGGCGTGCCCCCCACCCTCGTGGCCAGCTCCCGTATCTTCTGACGTAGAGTCCAAGTCTATCTAGTGGCTTTCCTTCCAAAAATAACTTCTCCAGTTGATTTCGTTCCGTTTTGACTCCGTCGGATATTCCTTTTCCTCGAAACACTGAAATAGGCATAAAACAACAAATCTGGGCTGGGCCTCCGGTTAATAGGTTAGTCCCAAAAATAATATAAAAGTGGATAATAAAGCCCAATATTGCCCAAAACAGTAGATAATATAGCATGGAGCAATCAAAAATTATAGATACGTTGGAGACGTATCAAGCATCCCCAAGCTTAATTCCTGCTCGTCCCCGAGTAGGTAAATGATAAAAATAGAATTTTTGATGTGGAATGCTAGTTGGCATAATTTCATTGTAATTCTTCTTAGTTGTGATATGAATATTCAGATCCGAAAGATTCAAGACAAAAGTTCATATTGACATAAAATAATAATACTTCAAGCATACTAACAAAGCAATTATGTCTTCTCAAAATAACATGGCCAAACAAAGTTATCCCTACAAAATCATATAGTCTGGCTATGCTCCATCTTCACCACACAAAGTATTTAAATCATGTACAACCCCGACGACAAGCCAAGAAATTGTTTCATACTTTTGACATTTTCAAAACTTTTTCAATCTTCACGCAATACATGAGCGTGAGCCATGGACATAGCACTATTGGTGGAATAGAATGGTGATTGTGGAGAAGATAAAAAGGAGAAGATAGTCTCACATCAACTAGGCGTATCAACGGGCTATGGAGATGCCCATCAATAGATATCATTGTGAGTGAGTAGGGATTGCCATGCAACAGATGCACTAGAGCTATAAGTATATGAAAGCTCAACAAAAGACACTAAGTGGGTGTGCATCCAACTCGCTTGCTCACGAAGACTTAGGGCATTTTGAGGAAGCCCATCATTGGAATATACAAGCCAAGTTCTATAATGAAAGATTCCCACTAGTATAGGAAAGTGACGACATAGGAGACTCTCTATCATGAAGATCACGGTGCTACTTTGAAGCAAAAATGTGGTAAAAGGATAGTAGCATTGTCCCTTCTCTCTTTTTCTCTCATTTTTTATTTTTTTTGTTTGGGCCTTTTCTCTTTTTTATGGCCTCTTTTTTTTTCTATTTCTTTTTTTATATTTTTCGTCCGGAGTCTCATTCCGACTTGTGGGGGAATCATAGTCTCCATCATCCTTTCCTCACTGGGACAATGCTCTAATAATGATGATCATCACACTTTTATTTACTTGCAACTCAACAATTACAACTCGATACTTAGAACAAAATATGACTCTATATGAATGCCTCCGGCGGTGTACGGCATGTGCAATGACTCATGAGTGACATGTATGAAAGAATTATGAACGGTGGCTTTGCCACAAATACAATGTCAACTACATGATCATGCTAAGCAATATGACAATGATGGAGCGTGTCATAATAAACGGAACGGTGGAAAGTTGCATGGCAATATATCTTGGAATGGCTATGGAAATGCCATGACAGGTAGGTATGGTGGCTGTTTTGAGGAAGGTATATGGTGGGTGTATGATACCAGCGAAAAGTGCGCGGTATTAGAGAGGCTAGCAATGGTGGAAGGAAGAATAGTGCGTATAATCCATGGACTCTACATTAGTCATAAATAACTCATATACTTATTGCAAAAATCTACAAGTTATCAAAGCAAAGTATTACGCGCATGCTCCTAGGGGGATAGATTGGTAGGAAAAGACCATCGCTCGTCCCCGACCGCCACTCATAAGGAAGACAATCAATAAATAAATCATGCTCCGACTTCATCACATAATGTTTCACCATACGTGCATGCTACGGGAATCACAAACTTTAACACAAGTATTTCTCAAATTCACAACTACTCAACTAGCATGAATCTAATATCACCATCTTCATATCTCAAAACAATTATCAAGCATCAAACTTCTCTTAGTATTCAACACACTCATAAGAATTCTTACAAATCTTGTATGCTTAGCATATTAGGATTATTCAAGAAAATTACCATACTATTTAAGACTCTCAAAATAATATAAGTGAAGCATGAGAGTTCATCTATTTCTTCAAAATAAAACCACCACCGTGCTCTAAAAGATATAAGTGAAGTACTAGAGCAAATGACAAACTACTCCGAAAGATATAAGTGAAGATCAATGAGTAGTCGAATAATTATGCAACTATGTGAAGACTCTCCCATTTAATAATTTCAGATCTTGGTATTTTATTCAAACAGCAAGCAAAGATAAATAAAACTACATTTCAAGGATAGCACAACTCATGTGAAGAAGCAAAAACTTAGGCTCAACCGATACTAACCGATAGTTGTTGAAGAAGAAAGGTGGGATGCCTACCGGGGCATCCCCAAGCTTAGATGTTTGAGACTTCTTGGAATATTATCTTGGGGTTCCTTGGGAATCCCCAAGCTTGAAATTTTGTGTCTCCTTAATTCCTTTCATATCATGGTTTCTCTTTTTATCAAAAGCTTCATTCACAACAAACTCAACAAGAACTTGTGAGATAGGTTAGTATAAACCAATGAAAAACCTTATCATTTTCTACTGTAACAAAGCACTTAAATTATTATTCAACATTGCATACTAAATGCCTCTGCATATTTAATACTCCTATCCTCAAATAGAATGATTAAACAAGCAAACATATGCAAACAACGCAAACATAACAGCAATCTGCCAAAACAGTACAGTCTGTAAAGAGTGCAAAAGTATCAATACTTCCCTGACTCCAAAAATTATGAACTAAAATTACCACTGTAGTAAATTTATCAGAGCTCATTATGAAAAAGGTTTCATCATTACATAATTTTCTGACTTTTCTAGGGAATTTTTGCAACAACGGTAAACTTTCTGTTTTCAAACAGCAACATGCATACTAGCAAAATAAGCATGGTAAAGGCTATCCTTGACATTTTTATTGAAACTAAAGATGAAAAACATTATTCTGAATAACATCAAGCAAATACTAACAAAATAAAATGACGCTCCAAGCAAAACACATATCATGTGGTGAATAAAAATATAGCTCCAAGTAAAGTTACCGATGAACGAAGACGAAAGAGGGGATGCCTTCCGGGGCATCCCCAAGCTTAGGCTCTTGGTTGTCCTTGAATATTACCTTGGGGTGCCTTGGGAATCCCCAAGCTTAGGCTCTTGCCACTCCTTATTCCATAGTCCATCGAATCTTTACCCAAAACTTGAAAACTTCACAACACAAAACTTAACAGAAAACTCGTAAGTCTGCTAGCTTAAAGAAAACAAAACACCACTTCAAGGTACTGTAATGGACTCATTATTTATTTATATTGGTGTTAAACCTACTGTATTCCAACTTCTCTATGGTTTATAAACTATTTTACTAGCCATAGATTCATCAAAATAAGCAAACAACACACGAAAAACAGAATGTGTCAAAAACAGAACAGTCTGTAGTAATATGTATCAAACGTATACTTCTGGAACTCCAAAAATTCTAAAATAAATTGGTGGACCTGATAAATTTGTCTAGTAATCATCTGCAAAAAGAATCAACTAAATATCGCTATCCAGTAAAAAGTTGAAGCTAATCTCGTGAGGGCTAAAGTTTCTGTTTCTTACAGCATGATCATAAAGACTTCACCCAAGTCTTCCCAAAGGTTCTACTTGGCACAAACACTAATTAAAACATGAAAATACATCTAAACAGAAGCTAGATGGATTATTTATTACTAAACATAACCAAAAATCAAGAAACTAAAATAAAATTGGATTGCCTCCCAACAAGCGCTAATGTTTAACGCCCCTAGCTAGGCATGATGATTTCAATGATGCTCACATAAAAGATAAGAATAAAAACATAAAGAGAGCATCATGAGGAATATGACTAGCACATTTAAGTCTAACCCACTTCCTATTTATAGGGATTTTGTGAGCAGACAACTTATGGGAACAATAATCAACTTGCATAGGAAGGTAAAACAAGCATAACTTCAAGATTTTAAGCACATAGAGAGGAAACTTGATATTATTGCAATTCCTACAAGAATATGTTCCTCCCTCATAATAATTTTAAGTAGCATCATGAATGAATTCAACAATATAACCAGCACCTAAAGAATTCTTTTCATGATCTACAAGCATAGAAAATTTACTACTCTCCACATAAGCAAAATTCTTCTCATTCGGAATAGTGGTAGTATACTCAACAAAATAACTATCATGTGATTGAAAATTAAGATCAAGATGACAAGTTTCATGGTTGTCATTATTATTTAAAGCATACGTGTCATCATAATAATCATCATAGATAGGAGGCATGCTTTCATCATAGTAAATTTAGTCATCAAAGCTTGGGGGACAAAAAATATCGTCTTCATCAAACATAGCTTCCCCAAGCTTGTGGCTTTGCATATCATTAGCATCATGGATATTCAAGGAATTCATACTAACAACATTGCAATCATGCTCATCCTTCAAAGATTTAGTGCCAAACAATTTAATGCATTCTTCTTCTAACACTTTTGCACAATTTTCCTTTCCATCATACTCACGGAAGATATTAAAAAGATGAAGCGTATGAGGTAAACTCAATTCCATTTTTTTGTAATTTTATTTTATAGACTAAACTAGTGATAAAACAAGAAACAAAAAGATCTGGCTGCAAGATCTAAAGATATACCTTCAAGCACTCACCTCCCCGGCAACGGCGCCAGAAAAAAGCTTGATGTCTACTACGCAACCTTCTTATTGTAGACGTTGTTGGGCTTGCAAGTGCACAGGTTTGTAGGACAGTAGCAAATTTACCTCAAGTGGATGACCTATGGTTTATCAATCAGTGGGAGGCGTAGGATGAAGATGGTCTCTGTCGGTGTCAAAACCGGCGGATCTCGGGTAGGGGGTCCCGAACTGTGCGTCTAGGCGGATGGTAACTGGAGACAAGGGACAGGATGGTTTTACCCAGGTTCGGGCCCTCTCGATGGAGGTAATACCCTACTCCTGCTTGATTAATATTGATGATATGGGTAGCACAAGAGTAGATCTACCACGAGATCAAGGAGGCTAAACCCTAGAAGCTAGCCTATGGTATGATTGTTGTTCGTCCTACGGACTAAAACCCTCCGGTTTATATAGACACCGGATAGGTTAGGGTTACACAGAGTCGGTTACAATGGTAGGAGCTCTACATATCCGTACCGCCAAGCTTGCCTTCCACGCCAAGGAAAGTCCCATCCGGACAGGGGACGAGGTCCTCAATCTTGTATCTTCATAGTCTTGGAGTCCGGCCGTGACGATAGTCCGGCTATCCGGACACCCCCTAGTCCGGGACTCCCTCAGTAGCCCCTGAACTAGGCTTTAATCGCGTTGATTGTCTTCGGCATTGCGAGGCGGGTTCCTCCTCCGAATACTTCATAGAAGATTTTGAACACAAGGATAGTGTCCGGCTCTACAAAACAAGTTCCACATAACACCGTAGAGAGAATAATTTCTGCACAGATCTGCTGACGTATTCCGCAGCGTGACATCACACCACGGCCAGGCCTTTATATGAATCATTTCTTACTGTTCCACCTCAGTGTGTTTAGCGAGGCGGTTTCCTTGGCACGTCTTATCAAAGCATAGATCGTGCCCCCTCATTCCGGGATTCTCATCAATACGGACGTGGGTAACCCATCCGCGCCATTGATTACGGCGCTTGGGAAATAAGCGAGATTTACCAGGCTGGTGGGGGACGCATAGCTCCGTCCGTCCATATAAGGGGATAAGGATCCACCTTTTCACCTACGCCTTCTTCCTCCTTTGCTTATCCATTTCAGCGCACTCGAGCTCCAGCACCCAAGTTCGCACATCCCACCTCAACCTTCTCCAACCATGTCAGGAGCGGGAGGCAGGTGGATGGCCTCCTCCGTCACGGAGGGGCACATCAAGAGACTGCGGGAGGCCGGATACTTGTCCGCAACATCGCCAAGCAGGCTTCCCGACGAGGGGCAGCTCATTCCGACCCTGGCCCCATGAGAGGGTGGTGTTTCTCCCCACTTCCTCCATGGACTAGGTTTTCCACTTCACCCATTTGTCCGGGGCTCATGTTCTACTACGGCCTGGACTTCCACGACCTGGCCCGAATTTCATCCTCAACATCTCGGCGTTTATCGTCAGGTGCGAGGCTTTCCTCTGCATCCAGCCCCACTTCGCTTATGGCTGAAGATCTTCAACGTCCGGCCAAGGTAGTGGGCGGCCATCAAGCGGAGTGCGGAGGCGCCATGGTTGGCAAGATGGCCAAAGTCCCATGGCTCGAAGGCGCCTTCGTGGAGACAATAAAGGGGTGGCAATCAGGGTGGTTCTACATCACCGAGCCCCGCAACACCAAATGGGTGGCGGCCCCCGAGTTCAGATCTGGCTTCCCCACCCGGCTCTCGTCATGGAAAGAGACGGGCCTGACGTGGGGGAATTCGGACGAGACATCCGGACTTCAAACATGCGTCCGAAACCTAGTGGCCAAGAATCTTAGGCTTGTCGACGTAATCCAGGTGATGCTCATCCGCCGGATTCTCCCATGCCAACAACGGGCCTTTAACTTGTGGGAGTTCGATCCGGCATAGCACCAAACCTTGAGCCGGCTCTTCGACACTACGTACGAAGACGCCTGGAAGGTGCTGTTCAAGGGCGCCGAAGCCCCAGCATCCTCTACCAAAGATCGCGGATACAGCTCGCAGCGTCAAGCCGGCGAGGTAAGTTATTTTACCCTTTACGGGACTCTTTTTTCATAGATTGACTCTACGTGGGATCGAAAACTCCCTAATCTTTGACAGGACTGGCTGAAGACGTCTGAACAGATTAACTGTCCGGCTCCTTTGCCGGAAGAACCGACGGATGCCCGATTAACGGGGCTGCTGGCTCCGGCGCCCCATGTTGTGCCGGAGAAGAAGGCCAAGAAGGAGGCCACGGGAACTCGAAGGAGCTCCCGACGCCAGGTGCTGTCAGATTCTGAAGCAGAATCTTCTCCTGAGGACGAGGAGGAAGAAGAAGAAGCTCCTCCCCCAGCGGGGGAGGAGAATAAAAGGAAGGCCGCCCCAACGGGGGAGGCCGGAGGGTCCAAGAAGGGAAGAACCCTTCCTCCGGACTTCTCCACCAACGTCGACGATGACGAGGAGGATTGGCCTACAAGGGCCAAGCCCCTGGCGAGATTGTAAGTGTCCGGATACCCATGGCATTTTATTATTGTATTGTGTTCTCTAATGTGGAACAACCATGCAGCCCGCCCAAGGGCGAGTTCGCCGATTCATCGAATGGGTCCCTGGGCTCGTCGGAAATTGAGAGTACCTCGCTTCTGACCGCCTCCTCGCCTCACGGTGCGGGCGACGCCGCGGCGGGGCCCCAAGAGGGGCTTGGTCAAGAGGAGGTAGCGCAGGAGGTGCCACAAGGCAACCTCCCGGACTCCAGGCGAGCGGGGGGCAAGACCCCTAGGGGCTCTAAGCCCGACCCTCGTCCGGACTCCATGTCGGAACCATCAGCGGTTCCAAAGTCCGGACAGCGGATCCTTCGCAAGAAGGGTAAGACGCCGGTGTCCTCCGTCCAACCGGAGGCACCGGATAGCTCACCGAGGCGCCAACGGCGCCCATCGAGGAGGAGCACCGCATCATTATGAGTGCGGTGATCCGACAGTTCAGTCCGCCAAGAGCGGATCGACTGAAGCTCTGTACCAGCCTTCTTAAAGGCTTTGAGGTAAGTTTAAAACATGTAAAAATATTACCGCATAGACAGTAGTTCTCGATGCTTAGTTCGGTGTTCGGAAAGAAAAGCCGGACTAAGGATCTAAAAATATATACGCAGGAGTCTAACATAAGTATGTCAATATGGGAATGCAGGCTGCGCTGCTGACCTCTGCCGCACTGACTGTGGAGGTCAATGCATTGAAGCAGAACCTCGAGCGGTTCGAGAACGAGCTCAGACAAGCCAAGAAGGAGCTTGAGGACAAGGAAGGTAAGTAATACCTTATAGAAAAGGTTTTGGTTGCAAAAAATAACAGGAATAACTTGGGTACTGCAGGGTCCACGAACGAGGTGGCGACCCTGAAGGAAGCGGTGTTCGTGGCTGAAAACAAAGCGGCTGCGGAACGCACCGAGCGAGAGAAGTGGGAGGCGCAGCTGGCCAAGGTACGGCAAGAGCTCCAAGCTCTCGTGGAAAGACACGAGAGTTTGGAGCGTGACTCGAAGACCCGAGAGTCCGAGCTTGCCTCGGCTCTTGAGAGTGCCAAAGCTGCTAAGGCCGAGGCCCAAAAAGCCCTCCAAGAAATTGAAGCCCTTAAGAAGATAGCGGCGGGTAAGGCATTCTTTATGAAAAGCAATAATGTAAAAGTCAATTACCTGTTACTTACCCGGATTCGGATCTCTCCAGGAGCATACACAGATTTGCCCCGTAGTGCGTCTGATGCTGCCGCATTCTACCGCGCCCAGGAGGGGAGCTCGACGGAAAAGGTGTTCTGGTCTCAGTATGCTGAGGCCGACCATCCGGTGCCCCTGAGCGACCAGCTGAAGCAGCTGGTCGAGCTCCATAAGGTCGCCGAACAGGCCATGAAGGGCCTTATAGCGTGGCTATGGCCATTGGAGGCCATGCCCGGGAGCTACTTCGGCTTGGTGCAGTGGCTGGTGGATGCATGTCCGTGGCTTGAAGTCATCAAGCGCTCCGTCTACATTGAAGGTGTCCGTCGGGCCCTTGCCCGTGCTAAAGTGCACGGCGGCAAGCTGGATGCGGAGAGGCTTGTGACGGATGGGCCACCGAAGGGCCATGAGCATCGCACGCCCGAAATGTACTATGAGGGCCTCCTGAAGGGTGCCCGCCGAATAGCGGATGAGTTCTCCAAAGATGTAATTTTTGAATAAACTCGCATTTGTTATCCTGTAC
This sequence comes from Aegilops longissima, assembly GCA_021605205.1. Lineage (NCBI taxonomy): Eukaryota > Viridiplantae > Streptophyta > Magnoliopsida > Poales > Poaceae > Aegilops > Aegilops longissima. The sequence goes on along the minus strand of CM038680.1, from coordinate 576,507,652 downwards.
GCTGAAAACTTGTTCATATGCGCTAAGCAACGCTTATTAATTTAAAATATTACCTTCAGCGGCTGTTTATCAAATTTGAGAGATGGCAAGTCGTTATTTCAGCCCCCATGCCACGAGTGTGTGGGGTGTTCGGGATAAACTTGAGCACTCTTGTTCCCATTCTTGGGTCCATCTAGGGAGGTGCTCAACACAACAAACAAGGCAACCGGACTTATAATGCTTGAACACTCTCACTTAGCCATAGAATTCTATAATTTTAAATTTCGGTGAAGCCCCTAGTATTCGAAGACCGAGTTCGGGCGCTATCCATGCCTTGGCGGACAATTCGGTTCCTCGCCTAAGCGGCATAAGTCTTTAGGCCCTCGAAAAAACCTCTCGAACAGCGACCGGCTCTCGCCTTATCATGACGGTTAGTTTTAGCTTTCTCCACTGATGTGCTCAACCCAGCATAACTGGGGCACAATCGCAGTGGTTCTCCCGGTGCTACCTTAGCCGATATAGCGGAACGTAAGGTACCAAAACACGGGAGCCGAGCAAACCCAACTATTGACCCAAGACATGATTCGAGCCAATTCATATAATGCTATAAGTTCGGGTGCCGACTTGTGAAAGTGTTCGACTTATCACACCATAATTTTGGGATACTAAAGCCCCGTGTACAGCCGCACTAAAGTGTATGGTTGCAAGATGTCGTGAAATGAACATATGTATATATAAAGGAAGTAGAGCAATAATAAGCAAGAGCTATGTATTGTTTATTCAAAAGGTACTGCAATGGAAGCGAACGATACAAATAGTGCGATAAGCAAGGGATGGGACTATCTAACATGTCCTCCTCGTGGGTAAGCTGCTGGATGATATGTAAAATAGGTATAATGCTCGTAATAGAGACCACCTGAACACTCGACGTGGCTTTCCGCTTCCCTGGCTGTTGCATCGTGAGTTCGGCGATTCAAGTGCCGGACAGGACTTCTCAAAGACGGAGTCCTGAAAGTTAAAAAAGGGAAGAAAAAAGGTAAAAGAAAAAAGAAATGACACAAACGGGAGCCCTTGGAGCGGTCGAGCCGCAATCTTGGCGTGCCATTGTCTTGCCCCTCCCCATATGCCCATGGTATCTCTAGAGCGTAATTATGTACGCGTAATACTAGCTTCGCAATTTCGCGAGGGCTGGGGTTGGATTGCTACTCGTGCTTGAATCGTGCCAGGTGGTCTTGTTGCATGTTACTCCGGGCACGTTTGGCGGTGTCCGGATGCTTAGTGGCCGGACTCAAGAATTGCCGTGAGAGGTTGCTTTGCACCTCCGCCGCGAGGGCCGCCGTATGCTCCTCCGTTCAGAGAGAGCGTTCGGTGTTTCCATTGACCGTGATTACTCCTTGAGGGCATGGCATCTTGAGCTTGAGGTATGCGTAGTGCGGCACCTGAACTTGGCAAATGCGGTTCGTCCGAGCAGTGCATGATAGCCGCTGCAGAATGGGACGATGTCGAAGATTAACTCTTCGCTTCGGAAGTTATCCGGAGATCCGAAGACCACTTCGAGTGTGACTGAGCCTGTACAATTGGCCTCTAGACCCGGTATGATGCCTTTAAAGGTCGTCTTTGTAGGTTTAATCCTTGAGGGGTCTATGCCCATTTTGCGCACTGTATCCTGATAAAGCAGGTTCAGGCTGCTACAGCCGTCCATCAGGACTCTGGTGAGGTGAAATCCGTCGATAATTGGGTCAAGAACTAATGCGGCAAAGCCGCCGTGACGGATGCTAGTGGGGTGGTCCCTTTGATCGAAGGTGATCGGGCAGGAAGACCATGGGTTGAACTTCGGGGCGACTGGATCCATCGCATATATGTCCCTTAGTGTACGCTTCCGCTCCCTTTTGGGAATGTGGGTTGCGTATATCATGTTCACCATCCGCACTTGTGTAGGAAAGCCCTTCTGTCCTCTATTGTTCGGCGGCCGGGGCTCTTCATCGCCATCGCTATGCAGCCCCTTGTCATTGAGTTCGCACTTAACTTGCTCGATCTGCTTGAACACCCAACAATCCTGTTGGTGTGATTGGCTGGTTTTCGGGGTGCCATGTATCCGCACAAGCGATCGAGTATTCGGTCCAAGTTGGACGGGCCTGGGTATTTCTTTTGAATGGCTTCTTCCATCGACCGGTTTAGAGCCTCTGAATCCGCATTGACGGCCGATCTTCAGATATTATCGCTGTTAATGCGGCGCTTGTTCTTGTTGCGACGCGACCTGCCATTGCTGTCCTTGGTATCCGGACTATCGTGATGTTTGGCCAAGTTGTTGCTTCGAGCTAGCCAGCTTGTCCTCTCCATGAAAAGCGAGTCATGAGGGTTGTGAGGGCTGCCATAGATTTTGGCTTTTCCTGTCCTAGGTGCCGGCAAGCCACTCGTTATGGATGTTATGTTTGAAGGCTGCAAGGGCCTCTGATCCGGACAGTCAACAATTTGATTTTTGTTTGTTAGGAACCGAGTCCGAATTGTCCGCCGATTCTTCCGCTGCTGAATTATGTGGCTAAGGTCATCGGCGCTTGGTGGTCGCACATATGTGCCCCGGAAGTTATCAAGGAATGCGGCTTCCGTGTCCTCCCAACAACCAATTGATTCTGCTGGCAAGCTATTGAGCCAATGTCGAGCTAGTCCTTTAAGCTTGAGTGGGAGGTATTTGATGACATGTAGATCATCACCGCAGGCCATGTGGATATGGAGGAGATAATCCTCGATCCAGACCGCAGGATCTGTGGTACCACCGTATGATTCGATGTTTACGGGTTTAAAGCCCTCGGGGATTTGATGATCCATTACTTCACCTGTGAAGCATAGTGGGTGTCTTGGCGCCTATATTGGGCTATATCACGACGTAGCTCATATGAGCTTTGTTCATCGTGTTCGCCCGCACGGGTTTGCTGTATCCGGCGCGACGGTAATCATCCCGCATTGCTGGGCGCCCACGCGATCCATAGATCGATCTTGTATGTTTTGCCTTATCCTCCAATATATCTCGCAAGTCCGGCGCGTTTCCACGTGCCTTGGTACTTTTTGAGCGGTGTCGGGGTGTGGCTTGAGCGGAGGGCCGAGAGGCTTCTCTGTCGCGTCCACGAGGTGGTCGGTCTGCCATGTCGTGCGCCGGTGACTTGGGTGCTTCCTCCTCTAGTCGAGGCAACGGCTTGCGTTTGGGGTAGCTTTTGGAGGGGTGTTCGAGTTCATACTCTTCGGCTGCAAGGACTTCAGTCCATCTGTCAGCTAGCAGGTCTTGATCAGCTCTAAGTTGTTGCTTCTTTTTCTTGAGGCTGCTTGCCGTGGGTATAAGCCTGTTCGGCGGGATCCTCAGGCACGACAAACTCGTCGTCGACGACTCTTGCCTCATCTTCGGAGGGAGGCGCGTAATTATCGTCCTCAACCTCTCTTTACGCCGCTACCGTCGCGGGGCTTGCTTCTCCTCCTCCCGCGCTGAGTCCTGCTGGAGGGGGTTCTCTTCGGCACTGTCCGGGGTGTTATTATCTCCCGTGCCGGAATCACCGTTTTTATTGTGGCGGGATTTAGAGCAGCGCCGGTAACGTCGACGCTTCGGCTGTTTCTTCGAGAGGTCATCCTCCGTTGTTCCATCGTCGTTCCCATCTTTTGGGATGTCCACCATATATATGTCATATGACGAGGTGGCTTTCCAGTGCCCTATAGGCGCTGGGTCTTGGTCGTCTCCGGCATCGTCGCCCATACCGTCAATGTCTTCGGAGTCGTAGTCTAGCATGTCGGTTAAATCATCGACAGTGGCTACAAAGTGGGTGGTGGGTGGGCGTTGAATTTCTTCGTCGTCCGCATCCCAACCTTCCTGTTCGTAGTCCGGCCAGGGCTCTCTGGATAAAGAGAGAGACTTTAGTGAATTCAGGATGTCGCCAAAGGGCGAGTGCTGAAAGATGTCCGCGGCAGTGAACTCCATGACCGGCGCCCAATCGGATTCGATTGGCAGGGGCGCGGAGGGTTCGGAGTCCGGAGATCCGGCACCCTGGAGTCGAGGTCTTTGCAAAGGACAGGGATGGAGTTCGGCTCGATCGCCATAGAGATTGTAGCCCCCGAGGCGGTGTCCAACCATTCGTCCTCGATCGGGGAATCCGGCTCCGGATTAAGGGTCGGAGCGGATACTGGTGCGGCCTCCAGGGCACTATTCGGCTGCAGAGTTAGATCATGCCCATCGAGACAGTGCGGCACGCTTGGCTGTGGCTCAAATCCGTTGAAGATCAAGTCCCCGCGGATATCGTCCGTATAGTTCAAACTTCCAAATCTGACCTGATGGCTAGGGGCGTAGCTTTCGATCTGCTCCAGATGGCCAAGCGAATTGGCCCGCAGTGCAAAGCCGCCGAACACGAAGATCTGTCCGGGGAGAAAAGTCTCACCCTGGACCGCGTCGTTGTTGATGATCGAAGGAACCATCGGGCCTATCGGTGACGACAAAGAGGAACTCTCAATGAAAGCACCAATGTCGGTGTCAAAACCGGCGGATCTCGGGTAGGGGGTCCCGAACTGTGCGTCTAGGCGGATGGTAACAGGAGACAATGGACACGATGATTTTACCCAGGTTCGGGCCCTCTCGATGGAGGTAATACCCTACTCCTGCTTGATTAATAAAGATGATATGGGCAGTCCAAGAGTAGATCTACCACGAGATCAAGGAGGCTAAACCCTAGAAACTAGCCTATGGTATGATTGTTGTTCGTCCTACGGACTAAAACCCTCCGATTTATATAGACACCGGATAGGTTAGGGTTACACATACTCGGTTACAATGGTAGGAGATCTACATATCCGTATCGCCAAGCTTGCCTTCCACGCCAAGGAAAGTCCCATCCGGACATGGGACGAAGTCTTCAATCTTGTATCTTCATAGTCTTGTAGTCCGGCCGTGACGATAGTCCGGCTATCCGGACACCCCCTAGTCCGGGACACCCTCAGTCTCTGTCAAGCAACCCTGCAACCAAATAACAAAGAGTCTCTTGTGTCCCCAACACACCAAATACAATGGTAAATTGTATAGGTGCACTAGTTCAGTGAAGAGATGGTGATACAAGTGCAATATGGATAGTAGATAAAGGTTTTGTAATCTTAAAATATAAAGACAGCAAGGTAACTAATGATAATAGTGAGCGTAAACGGTATTGCATGATAGGAAACAAGGCCTAGGGTTCATACTTTCACTAGTGCAAGTTCTCTCAACAATAATAACATAATTGGATCATATAACTATCCCTCAACATGCAACAAAGAGTCACTCCAAAGTCACTAATAGTGGAGAACAAACGAAGAGATTATGGTAGGGTACGAAACCACCTCAAAGTTGTTCTTTCGGATCAATCTATAAAAGATTTCGTACTAGAATAACACCTTAAGACACAAATCAACCAAAACCCTAATGTCACCTACATACTCCATTATCACCTCAAGTATCAACGGGCATGATTATATGATATGCGTCACACAATCTCAGATTCATCCAACCAACACAAAGTACTTCAAAGAGTGCCCCAAAGTTTCTACCGGAGAGTCAAGAACGTGTGCCAACCCTTATGCATAGGTTCATGGGCGGAACCCGCAAGTTGGTCACCAAAACATATATCAAGTGGCACATGATATCCCATTGTCACCACAGATAAGCACGGCAAGACATACATCAAGTGTTCTCATAAAAGACTCAATCCGATCAGATAACTTCAAAGGGGAAACTCAATTCATCACAAGAGAGTAGAGGGGGAGAAACATCATAAGATCCAACTACAATAGCAAAGCTCGGGATACATCAAGATCGTGCCGTAGAGGGAACACGAGAGAGAACACGACAGAGAGAGATCAAACACATAGCTACTGGTACATACCCTCAGCCCCGAGAGTGAACTACTCCCTCCTCATCATGGAGAGCGCCGAGATGATGAAGATGGCCACAGGTGAGGGTTCCCCCTTCGGCAGGGTGCCGGAACGGGCTCCCGAGAGGTTTTTGGTGGCTACAGAGGCTTGCGGCGCGGAACTCCCGATCTATCTTCTGTTCTGGAAGTTTTACGATACGTAGGTATATATGGGTGCAAGGGGTATGTCAGTGGAGCTTCGGGGGCCCCACGAGGCAGGGGGCGCGCCCTAGGGGGGTGGGCGCGCCCCCACCCTCGTGGCCAACTCCCGTATCTTCTGACGTAGAGTCCAAGTCTATCCGGTGGCTTTCCTTCCAAAAATAACTTCTCCAGCTTGATTTCGTTCCGCTTCGACTCGTCGATATTCCTTTTCCTCGAAACACTGAAATAGGCATAAAATAGCAAATCTGGGCTGGGCCTCCGGTTAATAGGTTAGTCCCAAAAAATAATATAAAAGTGGATAATAAAGCCCAATATTGCCCAAAACAGTAGATAATATAGCATGGAGCAATAAAAATTATAGATACGTTGGAGACGTATCAGTGCACCCACTGTCCCATGCCCCTTATACCAAATATGTAGCTATTCTTAATCTAATTCCCCTGGTAAATGAAGCCATGCCACTGTTATAAGCCATGACAAGTTTAGCCAAATGTTTTTGCTTGTAATTGTTTGAGACTCTGATTGTTTCCTCTGTAGCTATTTGTGCAAACAGGGATATCCATTTCACCTGGTTGCTGTTGTGACCTTTTGGTGCACTGCACAAAACACTTCTTAAAATAAGTGACTTTTGTGTTGTTTAACTGGAATGTCAGAATGGAACAGTTGGTTCATTTTGGTGGAACTGCACAAAGGGAGATCTGTGTTCCAATTCTCATCATCCATATTGGCACCATAACCTTCCTTTAGGTAAGAATGATATTTAATGCATGTGTTCATCTCTATTTTGCGACTGCCATGAGAATATAATGCTATTGTTTACTAGTACACTTGTACTCCCTCACTCACAAAACCAATTCTGAAATAGAAGGGCAATCATGTACTTGGTTTCACCAACTGGTGAGGAGAAAGAGAAATAGAGCATGAAGAGGAGGAAGAAGAAGAATAACAGTGCCAAGGTGATATTGTTGAAGCCGAGGCCTTAGTCGAGGCCATTCAAGGGCTCCGGCAACGTCTACCTTAGATGTGAGACGATCCTCGAAGTAGCCCTTCCACTTCTGCGTATTGTCCATGATGAATTTGATGCTACTGTTAGAGTAATATGCTAATGTCTTTCTATCCTTTCTCAGTAAGCTAATGAAGGTTTCACCTTGTTCCTACTTGTGCAAACAGGGATCATGTTGTGCCAATCATACATTTTAGTGGAACTACACAAGACAATACAATGAACTGTATCCCAGCCAGTGCTTTAACTCTGATGGAAGTTCTTGATAATCTTTCGATATAATCTCAAAGATCGGTGAACAAGAGTGATTTCAACCATACATTTGAAGTGCACAAAAATATATACTATTGAGTGATTCCAATGAGTGCTTTATCATCACTTCTGGGACTACATGAATAAGTTTTTTTGCTCAGGTTGGTACCAGCCTAAGTCCTTCATCCATATTAGTTTGATGTCATCTCTATTTGTATCGTGCTACTGTCATGAGAAACTCCTTTATCTTTGCACGTTAAAGTTTTGCAACCTATGATACATGGCAATGCTTTGAGTGTTGAGGTAATTGGCACTGAATAAATAAACTAATACCTCTCTTTAAGAAAGACTACTATGTTACTAACTTTACCCATTAAGATAATGAGGGTGCTTCTATTTTTTAGTGTATGTTTCATCAACTAGGCCCACTATTATAGTAATGTCACTCTCTCAATATATGTGCCAATAGGGATGCTCGATTTTGGTGGAACTGCACAAAAACTTTGGGTGCTTCATTGCCTCGACAGCTTCCTTCCTTTCCTGTTAGTCGCTAATCTCGGCTTGCTTCCTTCCTTTGTCGATCGCTTGGCTATTTATCTCGGCTTCCAAATCAAAGGAAATAGTAATTGATATGCTACCTCACACGGGTTGGTACTGGTCTTTATCCTGATTATTGTGCTTGTCATATGTATTGGTAATCTGATATTGTGCTACTGTTTGCCGATTGCATAAAGGTGTAACTTGGAGCCTGAACTCATAGGAAAATATTTACATTGGGTGATTTCAGTAGAACTGCACAAAAAGATCAGATGGACAGGTACTTATGCTGCTTCTATGTACTCCAAAGTTCACTCAGGCAAGCATCGTTGTTGACAAGAAGAAGTGTCTATATTCATTCGAGTATCAACCGGCGTCAACCAGTTGTCAGACTCCAAGTATTAGGAGAGTGAACACCAAAAATATTGCTTGGCGCATAGCCCAGAAAAACGCGGTCCAGTCCTTGGTCCCAATTTGTGCCTTTTGGTTATCGACACATATGGTAGCGAACTGTATGGCATGGAGTCTAAAGATTCCAGACAAGTTGGTTGACGCGTATATTCATCTGGCACTTAATCGGTCTGCACGCCAGGGATGCTCCATTTCAGTTGAACTGCACAAAAAATTTGGGTGGTTCATTTTCTCAACCGCCTCCTTTCTTGTCTGAAATGTAGAATTTTGGCGAGCTAGAGGACCAAGATGAGCTAGTAAAGTAGATGGATGAAAGTAGTGGCCAAGTTGCTCAAACCTCCCTTGGCACGAGGCCACTATTTGAGGATAAACCTACAAGCAAAGTTCAGTTTGTCTATGCTGCCTCTTATGTACTCGAAAGTTTACTCTTACAATCATTAATTTTAGCAAGAAGTACCTCCAATTGAACACCATTTACCAGTCCGTACCCTTCGTAATTAAAGTTCGTCCATGGATGATATTGGCTGTGATCTCAATCATTTGGTTGCATAAACATACTGAACATGTGTATATCTGAATCTTTTTATGAATTATCTATGAATATTGTCGTGTGATCTATCAATCATTTGGATGCATAGACATGCTGAACTTGTGTATATATGAATCTTTTGAGTTGTTGATTGTGAATGTTGGCTAAGAATATGAATGTGTCCTGTGAACCTGAGCTTGATACGAATGTTTACCTGTTCTGTTGTACTTGTGTGTGAACTTGTTAGTATGTCTACTATGGGATTTGTGACGTGTGGGTGTCAACGGCACACCTTCTTCCCGAGAAGAATTGCACCTTCTTTGTTAGGGTAGCAACGGCGCATCAGCTCTTCTTAATATTTTTGCTCTGTCTTCCCCCCTCCCCCGCTCAACCCCTACCATAATGTTTTCGTCCAAAAAACAAGCATAATGGGGTGCGTTGTTTTTGGGGCTTGATGAAAAATCGAGTGCTGGTTTCTGTAGGTTAGCCCGCCCAGCAAATGGGCTGCTTCTCCACCACGGACTGGGAGGCTCAAAATACAAGTTGTATGGTGCAGAGGCAAGTAAAAAGACACCATCGAGAGCCATCCACTAAAGAACAAAAATCACGTCTGATGTGCTTCTTCAGTCGGGACGCCGGCCCCCTCTTTAATCCAGTTCGCTCGGGGATCTAGCTGGTACAATCATTTTTCCGAAGGGCGAACAAGAATCAGCTAGGCCTAGGTATGCGTAGCCCACGACATACGGAGAGATTGGTTTCAACTTATTTTTTCAGGTCCATACCGGCCTATGAGCCTCCCAGCATCGGTTTTACTTTTTCTTAAAGATCGGCAACCCAATGTATTTTCTTAATAAAACGCAGATCTCTGTTCTATTTATCTATATATAAGAATAATAATGTTGTGTCCAATTTATGTTTTCCCTTCTAACCACATTATATATATTTATATTATTACTATTATTGTATATTTTATAGAGACTTATATATACATTATAAAAACATCCCATGTGTTATTAACTTATAAAAATAAATGTTTAACAGAAGTTGGCAAGGAAAATCCTGGTTGTTTTTGACTCATAGGTAGGAAAATCCTGGTGATTGCGTACAAAAGCTTGCGAAGATTTTAAGGACCAATGTAATAATAACGCACTCATTTTTATTTTGAGCAATAACTCGGTAATTTGTTAATTTTATATATAAAAAATGTGTCACAACGGTTTATTTTTTTGATATTAATTGCTCCTTCTAACCTAACATTATATATAGAATGAGCCCAGCTAATTCATGTATTTCAAGAAAGTGCAAATGGGATGGGATTTCTTAGAAAATATTAAATGGGCCGCATTGACGATAAATTATTTGTTCACCCAGCCCAGCAAATGAACTATACATTCTAGAAAACATGGGTTAAATATATAACACATTTTTGCACGCTGAAATGTGGGACAGTAGGTCAAAGCCTACGCATGGCGTTGTCAACTTGGTCAACAAATGATTATGACATCCACAACCATTGGATTTATATCCAACGGCTGGCATGCACCTTCAATCTATCATCTTCTTTCTCCAGCGTCGCCGGGACAGCCTGGTATTGCCTCCGGCGGCTAGCGGCTCTGCTTAGAACGCATCCCTGTGAAGCGCTACCCCAGCGCCGGCCAGGCTATCCCTCCACCCCTCCACACCTCCTATTATTCTCCACCGACTGCAGCCCCACCCCGCACCAGAACCAGTTATAACCCTTGTCCTCTCAATCTGCGACTCTACTGCCGTGTCTTCCCATCTCCAGGTCGTTCCCGTCCGGGGCCTCGCCGTCGTCCACCGCCTCCCTGTGCTCGGCGCGGTATGGTCAAAAAACGAGAGTCATCAGAAGTGTGACGCCCCTGATTTAATCGTACACTAATCATGCACGCAAATGTGTACGATCAAGATCAGGGACTCACGGGAAGATATCACAACACAACTCTACAAATAAAATAAGTCATACAAGCATCATAATACAAGCCAGGGCCTCGAGGGCTCGAATACAAGTGCTCGATCATAGACGAGTCGTGGAAGCAACAATATCTCGAGCACGACATAAGTTAAACAAGGTGCCATAAGATGGCTAGCACAAAGCGATACAGACGAAGAGGAACAGGCCTCCTGCCTCGATCCTCCTAGGTTACTCCCGGTCGCCGCTGGGCTGCACGTAGTAGTAGGCACCTCCGGAGTAGTAGTCGTCATAGGCGGTGGCGTCTGGCTCCTGGGCTCCATCGTCTGGTTGCAGCAATCGAGTAGAGGTAGGGGGAAAAGGGGGAACAAGGCAACCGTGAGTACTCATCCAAAGTACTCGCAAGCAAGGAGCTACACTACATATGCATGGATATATGTGTAAAGGCCATATCAGTGGACTGAACTGCAGAATGCCAGAATAAGAGGGGGATAGCTAGTCTTAACGAAGACTACGCTTCTGGACACCGGTCTTGCAACAAACAGAAGAGGACAACGGAAGTCCTCCAAGTAACATCATATAGCAATAATCCTACCCGGCAATCCCCTGCTCATATCCCTGAGCGAGAGCGACCACCGGTTGTATCTGGCACTTGGAAGGGTGTGTTTTATCAAGTATCCGGTTCTAGTTGTCATAAGCTCAAGGTACAACTCCAAGTCGTCCTGTTATCAAGATCACGGCTATCCGAATAGATTAACTTCCCTGCAGGGTGCACCATCTTACCCAGACGCTTGATCCCATTTGGCGGACACACTTTCACGGGTCATGCCCGCCGCGGAAGATCAACACGTCGCAGCCCCACCTAGGCACAATAGAGAGGCCAACACGCGGTCTAAACCTAAGCGCAGGGTCCGGGCCCATCGCCTGAAAGCACACTGACGTTATGCGTCGCGCCGGAAGCGCACCTAGCCCAAGAGCGCCCAGTCCAATCCGGCCAGCGCCGCTCGTCGACATCCGAAGTAGTTCGGTGATACCACGACGCCGGGATACCCATAACTACTCCCCGTAGATGGTTAGTGCGTATAAGCTCGTAGCCAACTCAGATCAAATACCAAGACCTCGTTAAGCGTGTTAAGTAACCGCGAACGCCCGAACAGGCCAGCCCACCTCTCTCCTAGGCGGTCTCAACCTGCCTGCCGCCTCCGTCACAAAGATCCACTCATGGTGCTCCATCACCGACCGACTTTAGTCTCCACATGTATCATGTATAAAGTATATAGTATATACCGTGATCAACTCTCGAGTGATCACGGCCCGATAGTATAGCACGGCGGACGGACAAGAATGTAGGGCCACAGATGAAAGTACTAGCATCCTATACTAAGCATATAGGATTGCGTAAGGTAACAACGGTTACAAGGACAAAGCTATGCAGCAAAGATAGGAGTATCTGAAAACAATAACATGCTATACTACTCTAATGCAAGCAGATAGAGAAGAGTAGGCGATATCCGGTGATCAAGGGGGGCTTGCTCGGTTGCTCAAGCTAGTGAGAGGGGTCAACACCGTAGTCGAACCGCCACCAGCAGCGTCGATCTCGTAGTCTACTGGAGAGAAGAGGGGAAGAAACAATGAATACAAAGTAAACAGATGCATATCGATGCATGACATGTCAAGAAGCGATGTTAGGCGTGCCCTAACGTGGTATGAGGGGTACTTGGTTAGGGGCAACATCCGGAAGTATTCCTGTTTAGGGTTTTCAGGAGGAGGAGCCGAGGGGAAAAGTTGCAGGTTCGATAGGTTAGGGGTGTGTGGTGGACGAACGGATCGCGTGATCCGGATTCGCCTCGCCGCTTACGAGCAACTTTCATGTTGAAAATATTTTAATCGAAGTTACGGATTAAAAGATATGATTTTAAAAGATTTTAATAATTTCTATAATTTAATTAATTAATTAATTAATTCGAAAATGTATTTATGACATCAGCATGATGTCATGCTGACGTCAGCAGTCAACAGGGTTGACTAAGTCAACCCTGACATGTGGGTCCCGTTCGTCATCCTCTGTTAACTAATTATCCTAATTAAATTTAATTAACAGTAGTTAATTAGGTTAATTAGTTATAAGGTTTAATTAATCAGGATTAATTAGATTAATTAATTACTTAATTAACTAATTAATTAATTAATTAATTAGTTTTTATTCATTTTATTTAATTTTTCATTTTCCTTTTCCTTTTTTTATTTTTTTAAAACGTTCGGTGGGGCGGGGCCCCATGTGTGTGTGGCCCAGAGGGGCATCGGGCCCCACCCTAGAAGGACCAGAGGCCGACCGGGCGGGTGTGTGGTATGGGCGGGCGCCTGACGGGCTAACGTCGCTTGAACAAAGGCCAAGGCGAGGCCTTTGGCTGCCAGAGAGGAGGCGCGGCGGGCGATTCAGGGGAGGCGGAGATGGAGGGGGGGTCCTGAGGGCGGCAGGGGCTCGGGGAGCTGGGGTGCCGAGTCGAGAGGATCGACGGCGAGGTAGCGGGCGGCGTCCCGACGAAGGGGATCGAGGCAGGCGGGCCGAGGCGGCTCCAGCGACAAAGTAGCGTGGAGGCGCGGTGGGGGCAAAGACCGCGGCCACGGTGGCTCTGAGGCGTGGCGAGCACGGTGGTCGGTGAGCAACAGTGGAGGGAACCGCGGCAAAATTTACGGGACAGAGGGAGAGACGGGGGAGGGCGAGGCCCTCACCGGCGATGTAGAGACCAAGGGGGGCGGCGAGGCTCGAGGTGGCCTTTGGGGAGGAGGACGGGGACGATGCGCGGCGACGAGGGGGCAGTCCGGCGAAGACGCTTCCGGCGAGGGGCGTTCCGAGCGACGGAGATGGCGAGCCGCGAGATGGCGGCTGGTCTCCGGCAAGGGCGACCGGCGCGAGGTGCGGCAGAGGAGGTTGGCGAGGTCGCCGGCGAGAGGTAGGAGGCGCGCGGGGCGGTGACGGCGACGGGGGTCGTGCCCCAATCCAGATCCGGTCAAGGGGAGGAGACGAGGAAGCGAGAGGGGTTGTGGGGCGCGAGTGGGACGGAGGGGCGCCGGTGGGGAAGGGCCCCGTCGCGGCAGTGGTGGCGGAGGGCAAGGAGGACCTCGGGCACGAGGCACGGCGGGGTCGCGCGTGAGGTCTAGTGGGTGGCGGCGCGCGAGGGGGGGGGTCGAGAGGAATGAGGGGGAATGGGGGGGGGTTCGGTCGGTTAGGGCGACCGGGGGGTTTTGGTGGAGTGAGGGGGCGGCCTGGGCCGGTTTGGGCCGGCCTGGCAAGCAACTGGGCCGTCTGGCCCAGGTGGGGGGTGGGGGTTCTCTTTTCTCACTCCTTTTCTTCTTGTTTTATTTTTATTGTTCCTTTTATGTTTTCTGTTTTATTTTAGTTCCTCTTTTATCTTAGTTTTATAAACTATAAAAGTAGTCCCTAATTTAGTGTTAGCAATTAGCTACTGCCTCATAAGTTTGGGGCAACAAAATAAATTAGTTTAATATTTTATTTATTTGTAAAAGGCATTCAACTAATTGTCTTTGCCACTGTTTAAAACATTTTAGAATATTTTACACTTTTATAAAAGTGTGATTTCTCCACCATAATTGCTTACGATTTATTTGAAACAACCCGAACATTTTAGTTTTAATTTTTGAAAACTTTTATTGTTTGCTCGATCTTGAATTTGAATCGATTCCGAACTAACGCGAGATTAGCAACAGTAACCGTGGTGACGTGGCATCATTAACGGAGGTTTACTGTAGTCTAATTATCCGGGCGTCACAATTCTCCTCCACTACAAGAAATCTCGTCCCGAGATTTAAGAGGGGGACTAGGGGGAAAGGTCTGGTTACGAAATCCTAACGAATCTTCTCGTCTTTGGTTGCTCTTCTCGATGTGGTCAATCCATTATAATGATGTCTTCATTTTTCTGTTTCAAGTCATCATGGTGAAGTCGTCCTTTCCTTCGTGATCTCCAACGTACTTACGAATAGGTAAGGGGCAGCTCGCCACGACAGTAATGCTTATGGGGTAAACAATCAGGGGTTAACCCATGAATTAGTATAAGATTATCTCTCGAGTTGAACATATGAAATACCTCGAGAGTAAGGAACGAAGGTACCATAATAGGCTCCAAGCGGATAGATAGTTGCTCGAAACCTGAACCAGAGTGAGAAAGGGGTTCAGAGTAGCGAGAGTAAGTATTGCGTCTGATACCAGAATAGACCACTAGGACAGTGGCCCGTGGGTTACATACGAGTCCACGCGCGAGGAATAACTTTGGGAATAGGGGGTGTACAGGACAGTCAGGTTTCGATCCTATGGAACTATGGGTTATGGGCCCACCATGTGGTCTTTTTTTTATATTAGCAGCAGTGACCTCTTTCCCGGTCATGATAGCAAGGCATGTCAGAGAGTACCATGTCAGTTATGTCGGCATCAACGTTGGTACCAAGGGCGAGGGACGAAGAGAACCACTTTCTTGCTCGTTGAACGAGGCGGACCAATAGGCAAGGTTCTCGTCCATCGGTGGCTACCGGATGTCATCAACAATAGTAACAGGGTCTTACTGACAGAATTGCACACCGAGGAGTTTACATAAGCAGTAGAATATTGCTGCTTAGATCATATAGATCACAAGAAAGTTTCAAACAACCAATGAAAGGTAAAATATGATTTTCATATTAAACAGAACAATGGAAAGGAAAATTTGTTTAAACACATATTTCAGGGGTATATCCTTTCCAAGGGCAAATAGAGCATGATATCCACGATAGTATATAACATAGAAAATCATGTAGGTGAGGGGAGAGAATTTCATGACGTTACCCATACAACGGTGTTTGGATAATTGAGCAAGAACATTTAGCATTGGGCTTCAAATGTTCTTGTTGAAAATCAGAGTATCACAGACATGCTTCGAGATAGCATTGACATGGTCTTCAGGTGAAGATCAGACTTTGGAATCACGAAGGATCCATCAGGAATAACTTGTAGAACCATTATTGCAATTCCCTCAAGGATGAGTGGATAACCCTGCTGAAAAGGAATCTATATTGATAGGTCCTCCACCGGGTGGGTGCTAGGCATGACATCATGCTACGGGTCAGAAAGGATCATCATCATAACTCTTGGGAAGTTGTCCCAACCATCATAGCTGACCGAGATTCAGATCCGATTGGTGTCAGGATACCTCAGACTTAGGATACCTGAGAAGAAAAGGTGCAACGCGAGTTGACGAGATGACATTGTAAGATTCTCGGGAAATGAACTATGAAGTGATTTCCGCTAACAAGAGTCCATCATTAACCCAAGGAGAGGACAAGGAGGTGTCCGTGAACTCAACGGTAATTCATCGAGATTCCCAAAAGATGGATTTCCACAATTAAGTGAACAAGGAGATAACATTTGTCATATCAAATGATATAAGGAAGTATGCTCGAGGAAACATACACAATTAAACCTTGGTCGTAAGGTGCGCCCGAAATATGGGTTGGGTTGCACGACCAATGTCAGAGTGGTGATTCAATAATCAATAGCCTAGGAATGAACCTTCGTCCATTAACTTCAAAGAATAGGGTTGCTAGAAGGAAAGAAACCAAACAGCACCGTTCACGTGTTGGAATTATCACGGGGACCAAGAAAGAATGGTGATGGTGAGAAGTATATATATGTCAAGAATTCTCAAGAGGTGGAACAAATCTCAGAACATTCTTGACATAAAGGATGGTAATACTCCAATGTAAAGAAGAACAATTGCTGGCTAGCAAGGAACTCAAGGTATAACACCAAACATGAACAAGCTTGTGTTGGTGGGAAGGCAATAAAGTGGTCGGTGATAATACAATTCATCGAGGGCAAGGATGGTTTTTCTCACCATAAATGCAATTGATATCCTGGATGAGCTCAGAATGCTGATGATCACGACACCTTTGTCGCGAGAGTTCATGAAGATGTAACCGATCGGCGACGACATCAAGTCAAAGTAATGATGAAGTGAGAGGTTATTAGAACCAAGGGTACGACACAAACTCGAAACCAAGCTTGTTGTTCAAGGCGAAATGATATGTCGATGAGGATCGACGTAAGGTTAGTTCCTCGTCGAAAAATTGTGCTCCGTGAAGAAGGAACGGGTAGTACAGTTAAAATCATCACGACAACGATATAGCCAAACAGGCTAGGAATGGCGTGATCGGGTACAAACTCGTACTTATAGAAGCTATCAAGAGTTGTTGAACCGTGAAAGCGGACTCGGTTCATTTATCGGTGTCTTTGAGTGTTTAATAACTCGAGCCCGTGAAAAATTGGAAACAGTGGGAAGGTAGCACTTGATGAAGAACTCATAAGAGGTTATGCAGTTCCATGATAATCTCGAGATACCGGGGTAATACTCGATGACATATCAAAGTAGAGGTTGGACGGGGTTATTGCTCTCGTAAGAAAAGTGCTAAAACTTGCACGAGAAATGGTATTTAAAAGAGAACATGGTCGGAACCACGATTGCAAAAGGCCGATCCCGATATAAGATGAACTTATACCAAAGGAATAATTAATTTAAGAGAAGCTTTAATGATAAGATCTACATCGTGTCCATGGGCATGGACACAAGTTCAAGGTCAACTCCCACTTCTCCAATGCATAACCTTTCATTCACTTCTCACGCTCGATGAAGTTGCAAGTGTTGAAAATTTTATCCGGCGAAGCACCGAAGAGTATGATTCGTGAAAACTTTCGGTTCACACGGTTTAGTGAAGGCATATGTTCTACCCATAGGGCTTCTTGGAATCATATACCGTAATCTTTAGAAATAATTAACTCAAGCTCAAGGCGAGCATGGTTGAGAAAGCAGAGGATACAATTTACCAAAGGCATTATGTATCGGAGGAAAGGCTCACAAGGTTATTGATTACGAAGGGCGTTATCAGATAAAATCCAACAAAGGATCTGGTGGTCCACAAGGGATCTGACGTGAGCATCAATACTCAACTAGAGGAAGAAGAATGCAAGGAGATCAAACTATAGAATCAACTGTCTAACTCAATTGTCAAATGCAAATGAATTACGATCCCCAAATCAAGGGGTCAGAAGCAATGCTCTGATTAGGGATGGATAAGTTGAATAGCCTTAGGGTACAATCAACGACACTTGGATTGGTCGAGAACCAATTCCAGTTGAAATAATGGCAGCTCAGCCAGAAAGGTAATTTATAAGGATCAATGATGATTGCGGGTATTCGCAAACATATTGAGTCAACAGACTCAAAATGATAATGACAAGGAATGTCAATATGACTACGAGACTTATGGGTTTAACCATAATGCAAGCAAGCAAGAGTTTCAAGAACCAAGGCTCCAGAGGATTTTCGGAAGATCGAATAGTATTTAGAAGACTTTTGAGAAACACATGAACAACTGGGGATGAGCGGATACTCGACAAGTGCGAGTATTTATTTGAAGGGGTATTCATGTGGCAAGGAACTGCTAGGCAGTAGGCACAAAGTATTCTCGGAACAATAGAGAAAACTTCGGGGTATCTGGTAATAACAAGATCAATGGGGGATGATCGTATGAATGGCAAGTGTAAGTAGTTATCCATACGGATTTATCGGTGGTCAGGAATAGCAAAAGTGATGGGCACAAAGTCTCGAGAGAACATCAGAGAGTATCTTCGGAATCTTCTGATTAGCAGGCGATCATCAGAAGTGAGGGGCTCTCCGGAAGAAGTACTTGCGAGAACCTAAAGTTAGTTTTGTTCTTAGCAAAATCGTTTAACCCGAATAGAAGAGAGTTCAGAATCCCAGAGTAAAGATCGAGGAGTAAAAGATCCTAATACCACCCAATGGCGACGTGGGCCCATGGGCCGCACAGCCATGTTAGTAAAAGTTTTGTAAAGTCTAGACTCGACTTGACCAAGGAGTGTGGAAGGGGATTCCTACAGCAATGGGCTCGATACCAACTCAGGACGCCCCGATTTAATCGTACACTAATCATGCACGCAAATGTGTACGATCAAGATCGAGACTCACGGAAGATATCACAACACAACTCTACAAATAAAATAAGTCATACAAGCATCATAATACAAGCCGGGGGCCTCGAGGGCTCGAATACAAGTGCTCGATCATAGACGAAGTCAGCGGAAGCAACAATATCCGAGCACGCACATAAGTTAAACAAGGTGCCATAAGATGGCTAGCACAAACCGGGATACAGATCGAAGAGGAACAGCCTCCCGCCTCGGGATCCTCCTAGGTTACTCCCGGTCGCCGCCGGGCTGCACATAGTAGTAGGCACCTCCGGTGTAGTAGTCGCCAAAGCGCGGTGGCCTCGCCTCCTGGGCTCCATCGTCTGCTGCAGCAATCGAGTAGAGGTAGGGGAAAAAGGGGAACAAGGCAACCGTGAGTACTCATCCAAAGTACTGCAAGCAAGGAGCTACACTACATATGCATGGATATATGTGTAAAGGCCATATCGTGGACTGAACTGCAGAATGCCGTAATAAGAGGGGATAGCTAGTCTTAACGAAGACTACGCTCGACACCGGTCTTGCAATGCATGTAAGAGGACAACGAAGTCCTCCAAGTAACATCATATAGCAATAATCCTACCCGCAATCCCCGCTCATATCCCCGAGCGAGAGCGACCACCGGTTGTATCCGCACTTGGAAGGATGCGTTTTATCAAGTATCCGGTTCTAGTTGTCATAAGCTCAAGGTACAACTCCAAGTCGCCCTGTTATCAAGATCACGGCTATCCGAATAGATTAACTCACTGCAGGGTGCACCATCTTACCCAAAGACGCTTGATCCCATTTGGCCGACACACTTTCTCGGGTCATGCCCGCCGCGGAAGATCAACACGTCCGCAGCCCCACCTAGGCACAACAGAGAGGCCAACACGCCGGTCTAAACCTAAGCGCCAGGGTCAGGCCCATCGCCTCGAAAGCACACCTCAAGACGCTATGCGTCGGCCGAAGCGCACCTAGCCCAAGAAAGCGCTCCAGTCCAATCCGGCGCCCGCCTGTCACCGACGTCTCAAGTACTTCGGTGATACCACGACGCGGGATACCCATAACTACTCCCGCGAGATGGTTAGTGCGATAAGCTCAGAGCCAACTCAGATCAAATACCAAGACCTCGTTAAGCGTGTTAAGTAACCGCGAACGCCGAACAGGGCCAGGCCCACCTCTCTCCTAGGCGGTCTCAACCTGCCCTATCGCTCCGTCACAAAGATCCACTCGCGGGTGCTCCATCACCCGACCGACTTTAGTCTCCACATGTATCATGTATAAAGTATATAGTATATACCGTGATCAACTCCAGAGTGATCACGGCCCGATAGTATAGCACGCAGATTTGACAAGAATTTAGGGCCACAGATGAAAGTACTAGCATCCTATACTAAGCATATAGGATTGCGGTAAGGTAACAATGGTTACAAGGACAAAGCTATGCAGCAAGATAGGAGTATCTCAAAACAGTAATATGCTATACTACTCTAATGCAAGCAGATATAGAGAAGAGTAGGCGATATCCGGTGATCAAGGGGGGGGCTTGCTGGTTGCTCGCAAGTGAGAGGGTCTTAACACCGTAGTCGAACCGCCACCGCAGCGTCGGTCTTGTAGTCTACCGGAGAGAAGAGGGGAAGAAACAATGAATACAAAGTAAACAGATGCATATCGATGCATGACATGTCAAGAAGCGATGCTAGGCGTGCCCTAACGTGTTATGAGGGGGTACTGGTTAGGGGGGAAACATCCGGAAGTATTCCTGTTTAGGGTTTTCATGAGGAGCCGGAGGGGAAAAGTTGCAGGTTCGATAGGTTAGGGTGTGTGGTGGACGAACGGACTGCGATCCGGATTCGCCTCGCCGCTTTGAGCAACTTTCATGTTGAAAATATTTTAACCGAAGTTACGGATTAAAAGATATGATTTTTAAAAGATTTTAATAATTTCTGTAATTTAATTAATTCGAAAATGTATTTATGACGTCAGCATGATGTCATGCTGATGTCAGCAGTCAACAGGGTTGACTAAGTCAACCCTGACATGTGGGTCCCGTTCGTCATCCTCTGTTAACTAATTAACCTAATTAAATTTAATTAACAGTAGTTATTAGGTTTAATTAATCAGGATTAATTAATCAGGATTAATTAGATTAATTAATTACTTAATTAATTAATTAATTAATTAGTTTTTATTCATTTTATTTAATTTTTTATTTCCCTTTTCCTTTTTTT
Source organism: Aegilops longissima (assembly GCA_021605205.1). NCBI lineage: Eukaryota > Viridiplantae > Streptophyta > Magnoliopsida > Poales > Poaceae > Aegilops > Aegilops longissima. The sequence goes on along the minus strand of CM038680.1, from coordinate 576,486,689 downwards.
ATTTTTTTAAAACGTTCGGTGGGGCGGGGCCCCATGTGTCTGTGGCCCAGAGGGGCATCGGGCCCCACCCGTGATGGGCTCAGAGGCCGACCGGGCGGTGTGTGTGTATCTGTGCGGCGCCTGACGGCGCAACGTCGCCTTGAACAAGCGCCGCCAGAGGCGCGGCTCATGCTGAGAGGGGAGGCGCGGCCGGGCGATCAGAGGCGGAGATGGAGGTCACATAGGGCGGCAGGGGCTGGGGGGCCAGGGGTGCCGGAGTTGAGAGGATCGAAGGCGGGGTAGCGGCGGCGTCCGACGAAGGGGATCGAGGCAGGCGGCGTCGAGGCGGCTCCAGCGACAGGCGCGTGAGGAGGCGCGCGCGTGGGGGCAAGCACCGGCAGCCAGCGGTGGCTACAGGGCGTGGCGAGCACGGTGGTCGGTGAGCAACAATGGAGGGAACCGCGGCAAAATTTACGGGACAGAGGGAGAGACGGGGGAGGGCGAGGCCCTCACCGGCGATGTAGAGACCAAGGGGGGCGGCGAGGCTCGAGGTGGCCTTTGGGGAGGAGGACGGGACGATCTTGCGGCGGCGGGGGCAGTCCGGCGAAGACGCTTCCGGCGACGGGCGTTCCGAGCGACGGCGATGGCGAGCCGCGAGATGGCGGCTGGTCTCCGGCAAGGGAGACCGGCGCAAGGTGCGGCAGAGGAGGTTGGCGAGGTCGCCGGCGAGAGGAGGCGCGCGGGCGGTGACGGCGACGGGGTCGTGCCCCAATCCAGATCCGGTCAAGGGAGGAGACGAGGGAGCGAGAGGGTTGTGGGGCGCGAGTGGGGAGGGGCGCCAAGGGAAGGGCCCGTCACAAGGCAAAGTGGTGGCGGAGGGCAAGGAGGACCTCGGCACGAGGCACGGCGGGTCGCGCGTGAGGTCTAGTGGGTGGCGGCGCGAGGGGGGGGCCGAGGAATGAGGGGAATGGGGGGTTCGGTCGGTTAGGGCGACCGTGGGTTTTGGTGGAGTGAGGGGGCGGCCTGGGCTGGTTTGGGCCGGCTCAGCAAGCAATCGGGCCGTCTGCCCTGTGGGGGGTTCTCTTTTCTCACTCCTTTTCTTCTTGTTTTATTTTTATTATTCCTTTTCTGTTTTCTGTTTTATTTTAGTTCCTCTTTTATCTTAGTTTTATAAACTATAAAAGTAGTCCCTAATTTAGTGTTAGCAATTAGCTACTGCCTCATAAGTTTGGGGCAACAAAATAAATTAGTTTAATATTTTATTTATTTGTAAAAGGCATTCAACTAATTGTCTTTGCCACTGTTTAAAACATTTTAGAATATTTTACACTTTTATAAAAGTGTGATTTCTCCACCATAATTGCTTACGATTTATTTGAAACAACCCGAACATTTTAGTTTTAATTTTTGAAAACTTTTATTGTTTGCTCGATCTTGAATTTGAATCGATTCCGAACTAACGCAAGATTAGCAACAGTAACCGTGGTGACGTGGCATCATTAACGGAGGTTTACTGTAGTCTAATTATCCGGGCGTCACAAGAAGAGGACTGGAGAGCCTGACGGCTAGGACCGACGAGGTCCATGGTCGCACGCAAGGAAAATTCCTCCTTATTAAGGTGGAAAAAAAATGTTTCCTCCCCCGACAGCTGGGACCCACCGGGTGTATCTTCGCATGGAAGGAAGTGCCTCCTTGTTATGCGAAAAAACTATTCCTCTCATTGACAGCTGGGACCCGTCAGATTTGGTGGCTGACTTGTGGGCCTACTAAGCGGATGTATACGCAGGGCTTTGTCAACTTAATCAAGAAATGATTCTAGCAGCTAGACCGTTGGATGTTAATCCAACAACCGTGCTCCTTCTTCAACCTCTATTCTTGCTCCTGTCTCCAGTGGGCGGATATATGTCCATTTTGCAATCATGCTTTTATATCAATATTTATTGCATTATGGGCTATTATTACATGTCATGTCACAATACTTATGCCTTTTCTCTCTTATTTTACAAGGTTTACATGACGAGGGAGAATGCCGGCAGCTTGAATTCTGGGCTGCAAAAGGAGCAAATATTAGAGACCTATTCTGCATAACTACAAAAGTCCTGAAACTTCATGGAGGCACGTTTTGGAATATATAAAAAATACTGGAGAAAGAATCAACCAGAGGGGGCCCACACCCTGGCCACGAGGGTGGGGGGCGCGCCCTACCCCCCTGGGCGCTCCCCCCCCTCCTCGTGGCCCCCTTGGCAGGCCTCCTATTCCCATCTTCTGCTATATGAAGTCTTTACCCTGGAAAAAATCATAAGCAAGCTTTCGGGACGAAACACCGCCGCCACGAGGCGGAACCTTGGTGGAACCAATCTAGGGCTCCGGTGGAGCTATTCTGCCGGGGAAACATCCCTCCGGGAGGGGGAAATCATCGCCATCGTCATCACCAACAATCCTCTCATCGGGATGGGGTCAATCTCCATCAACATCTTCACCAGCACCATCTCCTCTAAAACCCTAGTTCATTTCTTGTATCCAATCTTTGTCTCAAAACCTTAGATTGGTACCTGTGGGTTGCTAGTAGTGTTGATTACTCTCTGTAGTTGATGCTAGTTGGTTTATTTGGTGGAAGATCATATGTTCAGATCCTTATGCACATTAATACCCCTCTGATTATGAACATGAATATGATTTGTGAGTAGTTACGTTTGTTCCTGAGGACATGGGAGAAGTCTTGCTATAAGTAGTCATGTGAATTTGGTATTCGTTTGATATTTTGATGAGATGTATGTTGTCTCTCCTCTAGTGGTGTTATGTGAACGTCGAATACATGACACTTCACCATTAATACTTGCTAGAGTGACAGAAGCTTAAACCCTAGTTTATGAGTTGCTTCGTACGGGGCTGATTTGGATCCATATGTTTCATGCTATGGTTAGGTTTACCTTAATACTTGTTTTGTAGTTGCGGATGCTTCCAATAGGGGTTAATCATAAGTGGGATGCTTGTCGAAGAAAGGGCAGTACCCAAGCACCGGTCCACCCACATACCAAATTATCAAAGTAACGAACGCGAATCATATGAGCGTGATGAAAACTAGCTTAACAATAATTCCCATGTGTCCTCGGGAGCGCTTTTCTCTATATAAGAGTTCGTCCAGGCTTGTACTTTGGTACAAAAAGTATTGGGCCATCTTGCTGCACCCTATTTACTTTCATTACTTGTTACCCATTACAAATTACCTTATCACAAAACTATCTGTTACCGATAATTTTAGTGCTTACAGAGAATACCTTACTGAAAACCGCTTGTCATTTCCTTCTGCTCCTCGTTGGGTTCAAAACTCTTACTTATAGAAAGGACTACGATTGATCCCCTATACTTGTGGGTCATCAAGACTCTTTTCTGGCACCGTTGCCGGGGAGTGAAGCGCCTTTGGTTGGTGGAATTTGGTAAGGAAAAATTTATATAGTGTGCTGAAATTTACTGTCACTTGTAACTATGGAACATAATCCTTTGAGGGGCTTGTTCGGGGTATCTTCACCCCGACCAGTAGAGAAAAGAGTTGTTCCTCAACCTACTAAACCTACTGAAAATGTTTACTTTGAAATTCCTTCGGGTATGATAGAGAAACTGCTAGCTAATCCTTTCATAGGTGATGGAACATTACATCCCGATTTGCACTTAATCTATGTGGATGAAGTTTGTGGATTATTTAAGCTTGCAAGTATGCTCGAGGATGTTATCAGGAAGAAGTATTACCTTTATCTTCGAAGGGAAAGGCATTGACATGGTTTAGGCTATGTGATGATATGGGATCATGGAACTACAACCGATTGAAATTGGAATTTCATTAGAAGTTTTATCCTATGCATCTTGTTCATCATGATCGTAATTATATATATAATTTTTGGCCTCGCAAAGGAGAAAGCATCGCTCAAGCTTGGGGGAGGATTAAGTCAATCCCCGTGAGCTCTCAAGAGAAATTATTATTCAAAAAAATTATGCTCGGCTTTCTTTCAATAATCGCTGCATGCTCGATACTTCTTGTACTGGATCTTTTATGATGAAGACTATTGAATTCAAATGGGATTTATTGGAAAGAATTAAACGCAACTCTGAAGATTGGGATCTCGATGAAGGTAAGGAGTCAGGTATAACACCTAAGTTTGATTGTGTTATCTTTTATGGATACCGATGTTTTCCGTGAATTTAGCACTAAATATGGACTTGACTCTGAGATAGTATCTTCTTTCTGTGAATCCATTGCTACTCACGTTGATCTACCTAAGGAGAAGATGTTTAAATATAATCCTCCCATTGAAGTAAAAGTAGTTGCACCTATTAAAGTTTAAGAAAAGACTATCACTTATAATGTCGATCTTGTTGTTCCTACTGCTTATATTGAGAAACCACCTTTCCCTGTTAGAATAAAGGATCATGCTAAAGCTTCAACTGTGGTTCGTAAGAGTAATACTAGAACACCGACACCCCCTGAGCAAATTAAAGTTGAACCTAGTATTGCTATGGTTAAAGATCTGTTGGCTGATAATACTGATGGGCATGTTATTTACTTCTGTGGTGAAGCTGCTAGAATTGCTACACCTGATACTAAAGTTAAACATAGACCTGTTGTAGGCATGCCTGCTATTTCTGTTAAAATAGGAGATCATTGTTATCATGGCTTATGTGATATGGGTGCTAGTGCAAGTGCAATTGCACCTGCTGAGATAGAGGAAATTGATGTTACAATTAAACTTGCTAATAGAGACACTATTTCACCAGTTGGGATTGTTAGAGATGTTGGAAGTCTTGTGTGGGAAAGTTAAATATCCTGCTGATTTTCTTGTTCTTGGTTCCCCAAAATATGACTTTTGTCCCACTATATTTGGTAGACCCTTCTTGAATACTGTTAATGCTAGGATAGACTGCAAAAAGGATGTTGTTATTATTGGTTTGGGGGATATGTCTCATGAGTTTAATTTTGCTAAATTTCGTAGACAACCCCATGATAAAGAATTACCTAGTAAAGATGAAATTATTGGCCTTGCTTCTATTGACGTGCCTCCTAATGATCCTTTAGAACAATATTTTCTTGACCATGAAAATGATATGTTTATGAATGAAAGAAGGGAAATATATGAAGTATTCTTTAAACAGGGACCTATTTTGAAACAAAACTGGCCTGTTGAAATCCTAGGGGATCCTCCTCCACCCAAGGGTGATCCCGTGTTTGAGCTTAAACCATTACATGATACTCTTAAATATGCTTATCCTGATGAGAAAAATATATATCCTGTTATTATTAGTGCTAACCTTTCAGAGCATGAAGAAAACAGATTATTGAAAACTCTGAAGTAGCACCGTGCTGCTATTGGATATACTCTTGATGATCTTAAGGGCATTAGTCCCACTTTATGCCAACACAAAATAAAATTGGAGAAAGACGCTAAACCAGTTGTTAATCACCAACGGCGGTTAAATCCTAAGATGAAAGAAGTGGTAAGAAAAGAAATACTAAAGCTTATGGAGGTAGGTATAATTTATCCCGTTGTTGATAGTTAGTGGGTAAGCCCTGTCCATTGTGACCCTAAGAAGGGAGGTATTACTGTTGTTCCTAATGACAAATATGAATTGATCCCACAAAGAATTATTACAGGTTATAGAATGGTAATTGATTTCCGCAAATTAAATAAAGCTACTAAAAAGGATCATTACCCCTTACCTTTTATTGATCAAATGCTAGAAAGATTATCCAAACATACTCATTTTTGCTTTCTAGATGGTTATTCTGGTTTCTCACAAATACCTGTGTCAAAAGAGGATGAAGAAAAGACCACTTTTACTTGCCCTTTCGGTACCTTTGCTTATACACTTATGCCTTTTGGTTTATGTAATGCATCTGCTACCTTTCAAAGATGCATTATGGCTATATTCTCTGACTTTTGTGAAAAGATTGTTGAGGTTTTCATGGATGATTTCTCTGTTTCTGGAACTTCTTTTGATGATTGCATAAGCAACCTTGATCGAGTTTTGCAGAGATGTGAAGAAACTAATTTTGTCTTGGATTGGGGGAAGTGCCACTTTATGGTTAATGAAGGTATTGTCTTGGGGCATAAAATTTCTGAAAGAGGTGTTGAAGTTGATAAAGCTAAGGTTTATGCTATTGAAAAGATGCCATGTCCCAAGGACATTAAAGGTATAAGAAGTTTCCTTGGTCATGCCAGTTTTTATAGGAGGTTCATTAAAGACTTACCGAAAATCTCTAGGCCTCTGACTAACCTCTTACAAAAAGATGTTCCTTTTGTCTTTGATGATGATTGTGTAGAAGCATTTGAAATACTTAAGAAAGCCTTGATTTCTGCACCTATTGTTCAGCTACCTGATTGGAATTTACCCTTTGAAATTATGTGTGATGCTAGTGATTATGCCGTAGGTGCTGTTCTAGGATAAAGAGTTGATAAGAAATTAAATGTTATCCAATATGCTAGTGAAAGTCTAGACAGTGCCCAAAGAAATTATGCTACTACTGAAAAATAATTTTTAGCAGTTGTATTTGCTTGTGCTAAGTTCAGACCTTATATTGTTGATTCTAAAGTAACTATTCACATTGATCATGCTGCTATCAAATATCTTATGGAAAAGAAAGATGCTAGACCTAGAATTATTGGATGGGTTCTCTCGCTACAAGAATTTGATTTGCATATTATTGATAGAAAGGGAGCTGAGAACCCCGTTGCAGACAACTTGTCTAGGTTATAGAATGTTCTTGATGACCCACTACCTATTGATGATAGCTTTCCTGATGAACAATTAGCTGTCATAAATGCTTCTCGTATTGCTCCATGGTATGCTGATTATGCTAATTACATTGTTGCTAAATTTATACCACCTAGTTTCACATACCAGCAAAATAATAAGTTTTTCTATGATTTAAGACATTACTTCTGGGATGACCCACACCTTTATAAAGAAGGAGTAGATGGCGTTATTAGACGTTGTGTACCTGAGCATGAACAGGAACATATCCTATACAAGTGCCACTCCGAGGCTTACGGAGGACATCACGTTGGAAATAGAACTACACATAAGGTATTGCAATCCGGTTTTCATTGGCCTACTCTCTTCAAAGATGCCTGTAAGTTTGTCTTGTCTTGTGATGAATGTCAAAGAATTGGTAATATTAGTAGATGTCAAGAAATGCATATTTACTATTCACTTGTTATTGAACCTTTTGATGTTTGGGGCTTTGATTATATGGGACCGTTTCCTTCCTCTAACGGGTATACACATCTTTTAGTTGTTGTTGATTACGTTACTAAGTGGGTAGAAGCTATTCCAACTAGTAGTGCTGATCATAACACCTCCGTTAAGATGCTTAAAGAAATTATTTTTCCAAGGTTTGGAGACCCTAGATATTTAATGACTGATGGTGGTTCACATTTTATTCATGGTGATTTTCGTAAAATGCTTGCTAAGTATGATGTCAATCATAGAATTGCATCTCCATATCACCTGCAGTCTAGTGGTCAAGTAGAACTCCGTAATAGAGAGCTCAAATTAAATTTGCAATAGATTGTTAATAGATCGAGAAAGAATTGGTCCAAGAAACTTGATGATGCATTATGGGCCTATAGAACTGCATATAAAAATCCTATGGTGTCACGACCGGTTTTCCAATAAAATGATTATTGAGAACCGATCTTTTGAGTCCAGTATGAGGAAAATCCTCCTTACTGGTAGACAAAATCTTGATACAGAAAGCCAGTAGCATTAAATATATTACAGGGTTGAGCTGAGGCTGCTCAACCAATTATAACAAGCACGCCAATAATTATACATAATGGCGGATATGACACAATGGTGTGGGGTGGCATACTACTGACTCGAGGATAAAGCGGTAGTGGAATAACACAATGGAGTGGGTAATATGACTCCTAAACTGGCAGCTCATCGAGCGTCGAGGTGAGGCTCGATGAATTTATTTGGGTAGCGGAAGAGGATATAATACAGTGACCAAATCCAAGATCGCTCGAGACTGACTGGGACTCCTCTAGGCATCGGACTCGCTATCGAACTGTTCATCCATGAGATCGCCTTCATCAACATCTGGCCAAATCAACAAGCCAGGTGAGTACTTTGAAAGTACTTGCAAGACAGTTCAGACATGAGATATAACAAATGCATGCATGAATGCATCATGAGTAAAACAACAGTGCACATTCAAATAATAAATATTGCCCAACATGGTATGTAAAAAGGAAGTCGGGTGGTAGTCCTCCCGAAATTTCCAACAAAATAAAAGAAAAACCGATCGGGTGTCTGGAGCGACGCCTCGAAGGGTAAACGAATAAATAAACAAGCCGCAGTCGGGCGTCTAAGCGACACCACATAAAGGGCTTATATTGAAAATAAATGACATACATGCCACAGTCGGACGTCTGAGCGACATCGCAGAAAGGGCTTATATCGATAGTAAAATAACAAGCGTGCCACAGTCGGACGTCGGAGCGACATCGCAGAAAGGGCTTATATCGAAAGTAAATAACAAGCGTACAACAGTCGGACGTCGGAGCGACATCGCAGAAAGGGCTTATATCGAAAGTAAATAACAAGTGTGCCACAGTCGGACGTCGGACCGACATCGCAGAAAGGGCTTATATCGAAAGTAAATAACCAGCGTGCCATAGTCGGATGTCGGAGCGACATTGCAGAAAGGGCTTATATCAAAAGTAAACAACAAGTGTGCCACAGTCGGACGTCTGAGCGACATCGCAGAAAGGGCTTATAATACATATCTGGTAAATTCACAAGATATAATATTCATAAGAAATATTCAACACACAATAATAAACGGGTTAGTCCATCCATAGGAATAAACATTTAACCGGACTTATCACTCATGTGGTTCACCGGAGTTTTTGTCACTGAGGCTGACACTTGACGGAATAAGTTGAACACAAGACTTGGACATGGATAAGATGATTCAAAGGATTTTTTGACTCGCAGAGTTTTGTACTAATTATCCACAGCCAACGGATTTCGTAGTCACGAGGACTAGTTCCGCTTACGGTATTTCGGTAGAAACACATCTAACCAAGACACACCCATCCCACGCCACGATGCCGGAATCACCCTAGACGACGCTCAAGAAAAACTTTGAGACGGGAGATCACAACCTCGAATAGCATGGGATCAAATTTATATCGCATGCCTAAGGGTGCCCCTCTCGGTCCCGACCGGAAACACCCATGCCCCCTGACCGGATGACGGGCTTTAATCCATGGCCATGGAACCCTCATCCCGGCCTCTCTATTTGGTGTGTAACAGGAAAGCGGTTTGCAACTTACTAAGCCATATCCCTTGTGGAAAACATGTGGTAGTACGGGAAGGAAAATGGATAGAAATGTGACATGTTTCACGTTGACACTGGAGTCAAATAGTCTGGCATAAGACTAGCATGCTACAACACTGCCATCTTACCCATCCTCATGCCATCACATGGCCATGCCAACTCACATCCAACGACTTATGGATTATCGAAACTCACCTGTCTCAACTTTGCATGAAATATGACATTCATTGAGATGCTCATAAACATGCCATGAACTACTTAATGCAAACATGCCAAAGACACTCATCATATCAAAAGTTCAAACATGCTTGCCTGGTTCGGAGTAGTCGGAGTCTAGCTTGGCGAAGTTCACGGTTTCGTCACCTCCTCCGGTATCTACGGTATAAGAAAATATGTACTTATCGTAAATACCGTGAGTGCTCATTAAAGCGTTCCAAATATTTTTCAAATAAATATGACAAAAAACTAGACAGAAAAATAATGATGACAGAAAAAGAATCAATCAAAAATCAGTTCCTGTTTAAAAATTATAAGGGTTTTAATCCAGGGACCTTTTGTAATGAAACAGTAAACTTCTCGGGGCTGAACAGAAAAGACCAGAAAACGCTTGACCGAAAGCGATTTGCCTAATACGCTTTCATAAAACGGTTCATTTAAAAGAAAAGAGAGGCTGACAAAGGGTCCCACCCGTCAGTTTGAAATTTCAAACGGGAAGAACAGAGTTCACCGGCGCCAAAGTCGCGGTGGTCACCGGCGCAGCCACGGCGAGGCAGGGGATCGGGCGGTACCCTCGTGTTCAGCGTGTCCTTCCACGCCGGTGGGTGGTGGTGGTGGTCGTCACAGCACCACGCCGATGGCGACCCTTGCTCCGGCGGACGGCGGCTCGGGTGGAGTTGGATCTCGTCGGGGAGGGCTGCGAAGGTCAAATTGAAGCCGGGGTGAGACCACTGGGCTCCCGAGGAGGCTACTGGCGAGATTTGGGCGGCGGGGATAGCCTCACCAGAGTGATTCGAGCTTGTGGCCGAGGCGGATCGGGGCGGCCGGAGTTGGGGGAGGAGACCTCCTCGAGGTCCTCCGAGTGGCTTGGCAGGGTGTTGGTGAGGTGGAGTGGTGGTGCGTGCTCGAGAGCGAGCTCGGGGCCCCTTTTTATAGGCGATCCGAGGCGGTGGCCGTGAAAGGGGATCTCCGGCGATGGTTACGGCGGCGCAGTGCTTGGTCGGGGGTTTTAGGGAGTTGGGCGTCAATGTGGAGGTTCACTGGTTCCATTTAGGTGCTAACCAGGTTTGGATTAGGCTCCGGGTGGCTGCGACGGCGAACGGGCGCGCGGGCCTGCCGGCGTAGAGGGCGCGCTTTGCTTGCCGGGCCACGCGACGGTGCTCTTGGGTGCGCTGGCATGCATGAGGCCACGCGAGGGCTAGGGGCGCGGCGGCGCAGAACGGCGAAGCGAGACGGTGCCGGGTCCGTTGGCGCCACGGTGGCTCGCCACCGCAGAGGCTGCCGGCCTTGGCGATGCTCGCCGCCACCGACACCTGCGTCCGTCCGAGAGGGCGTGCGGTGCTCTGGTCAAGGAGAAGGGGCCGTGCGCAATGCGCCAGGGTGCACTAGTGATCGATGACAACTCTCTGACGAATAACGACACTGCAAATCTCTGAAACTCCAAACTTTCTAAAAGTGTACAAGAACAGTGCCGGCCAAGTGTTCGACAGAATGATTTTGGCATGTGGGGAATTCTCCTTGAGCTGATATTTGGTGGGGTGGCCTCTCATTGCATATGGGGGCTGCCTGAATTTTGGTAGAATTTTTGGGTGTTGGGGAAGCTGATCTGGCCCACGAACACCTATGGGACCGGCGGACCGAGCCCCTTTCGGTTCGGCAGGGGGAGGAGATCGCACGAAGAGCAGATCAAGGCGAAGCACACGAGCAGTTTACCCAGCTTCGGAGCTCTCCGGAGAGATAACACTCCTACTGCTGCATGTCTGAGTGTATTGAGTTCTTGCTAGGGAGCGCTGAGAGCTACAGTACACACCAGCTGCTAACGATACCTAGCGTGAGTGTTTTCTGCCTTCGAACTGTTCGAAGCCCCCTCTACGTTGCGCATGGTCCTCCTTTTATATGCTCAAGGGGTCTCCGATAGGTGGCAACGTAGACGAGGGTAAAAATGGAAAATGAGTTGCGGTTGGTACAGCTACCTGTACAGTGTATCATACCTACCGACGGCAGCGGACAAAGGCATTAAATGCCCGCTCACGCCGCCCAACAGTGCAAACAGGGACCGTCGTGGACGCCACCGCTGCCACGATGGCAATCTTGTCAGCCGCTTGCCACCAGCTGCTCCGCTGGCCGCAAGACAGCCTCTTGCCACGCTGTGCTTTGAAAGGTCCTGTATGCGACACGTTAGCGGATGTGCTTTGGAGCGCAGGTACAGATTAGTGTCTGCCGCGGCAAGCGCCTTTGTCGCGTCGTTGCCTTGTTGCGTCCGGAAGCTTGTCGCCATCAGCCTTCCCGCAAGCTCCTCTTGCCGGGCCTTGTCTCCTAGGTGCCTTGGGTGGCCTTCCCGGCAAGCTCCTCTTGCCGGGGCCTTGTCTCCTTGGCTTGAATACTTTGTTCATGAATGGCTCCAAAGGAACCACGGAGGACCTTGGCGGTCACCCGCAAGCCCTACCGCTGTGCTGCAATCGCTCACAAGATAAGCTCGGGATACTAGAGTACCCCTACTCTAGTACACCGGCAGAGCCCCCGGCTGGGGCCACACACGGTGCCGAAGCGCTGTTGGGCCAGGCCCAAAATAGGGCACGGGCACGCTGCCCGGGTTACGCCGTAACTCACTCCGGACCCACCACGCCCTCCACGGCACGGCGTCGAATGCGGCGCCGTGGGAGAGATCGTGGGGTTTTTTTATTTGAAAGGCGGAACGTCCGCCTCCCTCTTTATGAGCAGGGGAACAGGGCAGTTCGCCCACCTCGCCAGCTTGTCGTCCAATCTCGAAAAACCTCCGCTGCTCCCCCTTCTTCCCAAGGCTGAAAAGAGAGCAGCGCCCACCCCATCGCCACCAAAGACCACCAACGCCGCCGATCTCCCCACCACCTCCGCCATGGCTCCAAAGCCGACAAGGGAAGGCCGTGAAGTCGCCGAGGCGCAGCAGCTCGCGCGCGCGGAAGGAGCAGTAATCTTCCCCACTCAGCTCGCCGCCAAGGATCCGAGGGAGTACTACTACATCTTCGGTCGACGGAGACGCGAGCGCATCCGCCGCACGAAGGTACTCCCACCTGCTGCTTCGAATCGCACGAACGGGTATCCTTCTTCGCGCTTTCTTCTCTGCGGGCTCTGCCCACCTTCTCTGAATTTTTCGTGACATCATGAACACCTCGGGTTCCGCCTCCTTGATTTCACCCCCAATGCTGTTCTGACCATGGCAGTTTTCGCACATCTCTGCGAAAACTTTGTCGGAGTCCATCAAAACGTAGCTCTTTTCCGCCACTTCTTTATGCCCCGAGTTGAGAGAGGAGAGCCTCTTGCCGGCGGAATCGCTTGGATATCAAGGATTGGCAAGAAGGAAGCTTATCTGGAGGGAGAGCTCCGTAGCAAGTGGGAGAAATGGAGGGCAGACTGGTGCTGGATTGTCGAGGAGAACCTGCAGCCATTTACCGCCCAGCGCCAAACCCCAATAGTGCGCGGCAACGATTGGACCAACGTGGCCCCGGAAGACGCTAGGCTGAAGATTGTCGTCACCCGGATCCTTCGCCTTAGACTTGCCGGGCTCACCGTAGGCACCGTTGGCGCAGACTTCCTTCGCCGCCAGACGCTTCTTTGCGTGAGAGGAGGAGACCTGCCGGGAGTTCCGAATCGCGGCGGATATCATGAGGCTACGTCCGGCCTCAACTTCAACTTCACCGTTTTGGAACTGGACGCGATGCTCTTGGAGCTGTTCAAGCCCGATCCCGATCATCCCAAACGCTCAGTTGCCGAGGGTGTAGTTCCGCAGTGCAGAATTCCTCCTCGACCGCATCCGCGTAATGATGCGCTGTCGCGACTCGCATGGAATTGTCCCAACTTGGCAAGAGCTGCGGATGACGCTCGCAAGGGAGTTCTTTGACAGCCTGGTAGAAGTGCTGGTCCGCGCTAATGAACAGAAGAGCCTCACCCGCGACACCACCGGCGATGAGATGCACGGCATCGCCACCAGAGCTGGAAGAGGCGGCAGCAATGCCGCCGCGGGCGAAGTTCGGATTCACCGTGGAGGAGGCAGAGGCGTAGAGGCGGCAAGCCTTGTCGAGCGAAGGGAGTTTTCCGCGAGGAAGAGCTTGTCGGGCCCGGCTGAGTCGAGCGAGCCACGAGGGCGCCTCCCACCTTCAAACAGCTTGCCGCGAAGCGGAGCCCCCAGCTCCACCAAAAGGCGCTTCGCAAGGCCGAGACGAAGCGGGCGGCAGACGGGCCAACAGCTGCCCGCCCATGACGCTCCCACCACCGCGCAAGCACTGCTGTCAAGAGAGCACTCACGCCGCTGCGGCAACCGGAGCGGGCCTCCTGCACCACCGCCTCGCTTCCCGCCAAGCGCCAAGGGAACCCACTCCTCCGCCTCGTAATCGGAGGTGAGCCAGAATTTGATCTCACCGCGCCAGCTCCGACGAGGAAGAGGAAGAGTAAGATTCTTTGTTGTACTTGTAGTTCTTCGATTTTGTTGCTTTGTCTTGTAACTGATTTGCTTCACGTTGAACCCTTTCCTTTTCAGGACGCTGGCCCGTAGAGCGTCAAGAGAGCCAAGGCCCGGTGATTGTCATCGAGGACGAACCCATCATGGCAGCAGGAGGCGCGTCTGAGACCTCCTTGCCGACCCGCAATTCTTCTCAAAGCAGCCCCCAGTGCGCAGCCCCAGCCGTAAGTATATGGTTTACTTCCTGCTGTTAGACGTGCACGGGTGCTCTTTCTTTGCCGATATCATCGTTGGTTTGTGTAGGAGCAGAGCAGCCTCACCAAGAGTGCCCGAAGCCGCCCCAAATGCCATCTGCTTCGACTACACCGCCAAGGAGGATTCCCGGCAAGGGAGCGTTCTCCGCAAGGATACTTCTCCAAGGGACAGCTCTCCGGCAAGGGACAAGACCAGCGATCCCTGGTGGCGGAGACTATGACTGCAGACCCTAGCACAGGTAACCCTCTTGCTTGAAAACTTCTCTTGTGTTCTTCTTCTTCTGATTTTCTTTTTGCATATTTGCTTGACTTTTCTTTCTTTTCCGGTCGTCAGATCCATCTGCCATAGAGCAAATGGAGACCGAGGTCGCTGACGAGGAGGACGCTGCAAGGCAATATCAAGATGCCGCCATCGAAGAAGAAATCTGGCCGACGAGCCCTCCGCGAAGAGGCCGCCAAAGCTGCCGCCGCAGGCCGGGCGAGGGGTCCGGCGATTGCACCGACGGCCCCGAGGCCGCAGGAGCGCCTGGCGCTTCGCCGATCACGATCCTCCGCCGCTGCTGCAGCGTCCAGTTCAAGAGCCCCAGCCCGCGCCTATTTGAAGGTCAGCGATGGCGCTCTTCATCAAGCTCCTCGGGCGCCGAGCCTGTGGCGCCGATCGGGAGAGACCTTTGACGAAGAGCTGCTCGCCTCACTGGGCTGACGCTGGTCGACGCGCAAGCAGCAGCAGCAGGCGAGTTCGAGGAGGAGCAGCTGCTGCGAAGCTGTTGTCGCCTACCGCTACCGGCAAAGCTGCTGGAATCCCGGAAGCGCTTGTCGCGAAGGCGGGAGCAGACATCGAGAAGCGCGCGGAGGAGCTCCGGGTCCTCAACCAGGAAGCTCTCCGGTCCTTGGCAGGGGAGCGGGAGCTATTCGCCGAGGAGCGCAAAGCCTTCCTCCTCGAGAAGGCTGAAGCTGAAGAGCAACAGCGGCTTGCCGCCGAGAAGCTGTCTTCGTAGGAAGGCGAATTGGCGCAGCGGAAGGTCAACCTTGACAGCCACGAGGAGGATCTTGCCGCGCGCGAGAAAACATTTGGCGGGGCTCTCAAGGAAGCAAAGGATGTTGCCGCAGCTGCCGAGGCCGCCAAGAAGGAGCTGGAGACGAAGGTGACACAGCTGGAGGCCAATCTCAAGGCGAGCGGCCAGGAGCTTGCCGCACTCAAGCGTGAGCGCGAGAAGGACGCCTACACTCTTGCCGAGCTGCAGGGTCGTCTCGCCGAGAGGAGCAAGGAGCTTAGCGCCGCCAAGGACTCCAACGCAGATCTTGAGTTGAAGCTCACCACCTTGACTAGACGCTGGACGGCGCCAGGGAGCAGGAGGTGGCCTTGAAGGAGAAGATCAAGGCCGACGAGGTTGTTTGTAGTGCTTCTGCCGCCGTAACACCTTCGTGGGATAATGTGGAGCATCGGACCGAGGGTCTCGTGGATGTTGCCGCAGCCATCGACAGGGAGCTGGCGCTTGTAGTGGGATGGAGGATCTTGGGTATTCTCCGATGAGCACCTCCAACCCAGCGCCAAGCTCAGCTTGTTCTTCAAAGGCGTGGTGACAGCCCTCCAGCGACTCCGGGAAGAGATCCCAAAGCAGCTGGCCGATGAGTCGCGCCAGATCTGCGCGAGAGCTCTTCAAAAGGTGCTGATGTAGGTGGCCTTCCGCAATCCAGGCCTCAACCTCACCAACGTCCTCAAGTCCTTGCCGCCGGATGCTGATGTGGAAGCGCTCAAGACCCTTGTCGCACCCATTGTGGACAGGGTGAGCGGGATCAAGAGGGTCGAGGGCGATCGCGTAGATTAGGCCGCCCGTTTTTCTCTTTTCCTTGTCGCTGCTGATCATGTTATGAGAACAATCTGTTAGAGCTGCGACAAGCTATCTTGTAATATAACTCTATTTCGGGTAGTGATTGCTATGTTATTTCCTTTACTTGATTCCTTCCTTTGTATGTTTTTACCCTACGCTTTTAGGGAACTTGTCGCACACAGCACCTTAGCCATGAAGCGCTGAGTCTTGGACGTCAAGAGCAACTGTCAAGGCGGTGCTGCCACCGACAAGAAACTTGTCGCAACTAGTTGCAGCTCACTTAAGTTGTTGAGCGGACTCGAAACAAAGTAAGGGCGCAACTAGCTACGAGTTGGTTCCTCCGCGCACAGGTTTTCCATACAAAGTACGGTCGTTCAAGGAAGATAACTTAAAAATTTTAAAACTAATTTGCTCAAACTTTAGCAACTTAGCTTTTCTGTCGCTTGCTTCCCAGTAAGGAGGCGAAACTTCCTTGAATGACGCTTGGTCCACACCATTATCTTCTCCTTTCCCCCCGGCAAACTTGTGGGCGAGGGAACCTCCCTTTCTTTGAGAAAGAGAAAAAAGAGAAAATAAAGATATGGAACCTTACGGCTCGTTATTGCTTACCGGGGTAGGTGTTGCACAAAGTGTCAGATAACACATGCAAAAATAAGGTAGAAAGCATGGAATTGACAAGATGTGCGGAGCACATGAGTTTTACTTATGCACGGGGTCTGCGCCCGGCTTTGTACAAAGGATTACATGCAACATCGGCAAGACTTGTACAAAAGGTGGTTGCCGGAACAGGTTCCGGCAACCGCGCCCTACGGGTAAAACTTATGAAGATGCTCAATGTTCCAGGAGTTGCTCACCGGAATGCCATCTTCGGTCTCAAGGCGGACAGCGCCAGGCCTAGTGACTCGCCTCACCCGTAAGGGCCTTCCCACTTCAAGCGCCAACTTGTTGGAATTCTTGGCGGACTGAACGCGAAGAACAAGGTCGCCTTCCTCAAGACTTCCGCACTAACTTTGGCTATGGTAGCGGCGCAAAGCTTGCTGGTATCAAGCAGCTCAGACAGCGCCTAAAGACGGTCCTCCTCAAGGAGCAGTCGGCCATCTTGTCGCAACCGCCTTGCTCGAGCTCATCATAAGCGAGCACTCGAGGTGACCCGTATACGAAGTTCCGTGGGGAGAACTGCCTCTGCTCCATAGACTAGAGCAAAAGGTGTCCGCCATGGCTCGATTTGGCGTCGTCCCGATCGACCAAAGAACCACCGGCAGCTCCTCAATCCAGCTTCCTTCCGCACTTGTGCAGCCCGTCGAAAGTCCTGGTCTTGAGTCCGTGCAACACTTCAAAGATTCGCCTCTCCGCTTGACCGTTACTTCTCGGATGAGCAATGCGAAGCAGACCTTGGCGCCAAAATCTTGGACGATCGCATGAAGGTGCGGCTCGTGAATTGTGTGCCGTTGTCGGTGATAATCCTGTTCGAATCCAAACGGAAAACAATCGACCAAGAACTTGATCGCTGATCGTCTGTCACCTTCCTCATCGCTTCCACTTCCGCCACTTTGTGAACTTGTCGATTGCAATGTACAAGTACTCAAAGCCCCGACAGCTTCGAGGAAAGGGGCCAAGGATGTCGAGCCCCAGCACCGAAAATGGCCAGGATAAAGGGATCGCCCGAGAGCTTGAGCTGGCTGGTGTACCTGCTTGGAATGGAACTGCACGCTTCACACTTGGTTACTTGTGCAGTTGCATCCTCGGAGGGCTGTCGGCCAAAAGAAACCTTGCCGGAATGCTTTGCGGCAAGTGCTCTTGCGACAATGTGGTGACCACATATGCCTCCATGTATCTCCGCCAACAGCTTTTGTCCGTCTTCCCGGTGAATACACTTCAATTTCACGCTTGAATCTTCTTACATGCAGTGTGTTGTCGACAAACTGGTACATACTTGACTGTCGGGCTACTCTTTCCGCTTCTTCTTGCTCTTCGGAAGTTCTCCATGCTCAGGGAAATGGACAATCTGTTGTGCCCATCTTTGGAGCTTGCGGCTTGACAACAAGGACTAAAGGCACATCTCGCTGTGGGAACATCTGCTTCTCTGGCGAGAACACAGGGCTCTGCGGAGTTGACGTTCCCGGCAAGCTTGCCGAGCAAAACTTGTCGGGAGCGCTCGCTTCAACGGAACAAACCCTAGGGCTTGTCGGAGCAGATCGCTCCTCAAAGACTCTTGGTGTTGATCTTGGGGACCTCCTTGGCGGCGGCTTCGGGGAGCTCTGCTGGAAAATAGTCACTAGAAATCAACTTCCTCTTCTTGCTCTATCCAGTTGATGTCATTACAGACGGTTGAGTCAGCTTGAGCACAAAGATCCCTGGTTCCACAGGTAACTTAAGTGCGGCGCACATCGACAGGCCGTCTGCAATGTCGTTCTGAGCTCTTGGAACATGTTCCATCTGTAGGCCGTCAAAGTACTCTTCTAGCTTTCTCACTTCATCAACGTAAGCTTCCATCAACGGACTCTGATAATTCTTGTTTACTTGGCGGACGTCAAGCTGTGAGTCTACCCTGACAATGAGCTTCTTGATCCCAAGGTCTACTGCGATCCTGAGACCGGCAAGCAAACCTTCATACTCTGCAGTATTGTTTGTTGCTTGCTCCTTGGGAAAGTGCATCTGGACTACGTACTTGAGGTGCTCTCCGGTGGGTGCGACAAGTAGCACGCCCGCACCGGCGCCTTGCAGCGAGAGGCACCATCAAAGTACATCAGCCACTCTTTGCTTGCTTCCTTGACGGGATGCTCGCTTCGAATTTCTTCATCTTGTGTTGGCGCCCACTCTGCTATGAACTCGCCAACACCCTGCTTTGGATAGTTGAAGTGCTTTCAAACTTGAGGCCAAAGCTTGACAGTTCAAAGGCCCACTCGACAATCCTGTTGTTGCTTCGGATTTTGCAAGATCCTCAATGGAAAGCGAGTGACAACTGTGATCTCATGTGCTTGGAAGTAATGGCCCAGCTTTCGAGGCCATGAGAAGGCCGAAAGCAATTTCTGCACACCGAGTACCTTGACCTAGCCCCTCGCGAAGGGAACCGACAAAGTAAACTGGGCGCTGCACCATTCTTTTCGCATCTTATCACACGCCTGCGCAGATCCATCTTTGTCGGGACCAGAGCTTGCCGGTGAAGTGCCTTGCTTGTCGCTGGATGCGTCTGCCGCGGTTGCTAGCTCATCATCCGCCTCCCTCTCCGCTACTAACGCAGCACTAACCACTTGATTGGTTGCCGCTATATATAGCAGCAGCTTCTCTTGTGGCTTAGGTGCGACAAGTGTTGGAGTGGAGGACAGGTATCTCTATAAGTCCTGCAGCGCAGCCTCCGCTTCTGGAGTCCATTTCATTGGACCTGCCTTTTTCAATATTTTGAAAAATGGCAGGGCGCGCTCAGCAGACCTAGAGATAAACCTGCTGAGAGCAGCTACGCAACCGGCAAGCCTTCGTACATCCTTGACTCGCTTTGGTGCTTCAATCTGCTCAATGGCCTTGATCTTGTCGGGATTGGCTTCAATTCCCCGCTGAGACACGAAGAACCCGAGAAGCTTGCCGGAGGGGACTCCAAACACACACTTCTCGGGGTTGAGCTTGAGGTTGATCTTGCGCAGATTTGCAAAGGTTTTGTCTAAATCTTGAATCAGAGTCGCCTTGTCCTTGCTTTTGACCACTATGTCATCCATGTAGGCTTCCACATTTCTGTGCATTTGCGGCTCAAAAGCGTCGTGGACTACTCTTGCAAATGTTGAACCAGCATTCTTTAAACCAAAAGGCATCCGTACGAAACAGTATATGCCACATGGGGTGATGAATGCGGTTTTCTCCTCATCCTCTTCTGCCATGAAGATCCGATGGTATTCTGAGTATGCATCAAGAAATGAAAGCAAATCACATCCGGCCGTGGAGTCAACAATCTGGTCGATACGCGGCAAGGGAAATGGGTCTTTGGGACAAGCTTTATTAACATCAGTAAAGTCGATACAAAGCCTCCATTTCCTGTTTGCCTTGCGCACGACTACAGGATTGGCCAACCACGTAGGATGGAGCACTCCTCTGACAAGGCATGCTGCTTCCAATTTCTTGATTTCTTATGCAATAAATTCTTGGCGCTCCACTGCCTGCTTCCTGACTTTCTGCTTGACGGGCCGCGCATGAGGATAGACGGCAAGATGGTGCTCAATTACTTTCCTGGGAACACCGGGGATGTCAGATGGTTGCCATGCAAACACGTCGACGTTTGCCCGCAGGAAAGCAACGAGCGCGCTTTCCTATTTAAGGTCGAGAGTGGCACTGATGGTGAAGGTACCACCAGCGCCGTCCTCCTTGGCGGACACCTTCTTGGTCTCTGGTGGAGCTGCCATCGTCTTCTTCTTGCACTTGCCGGTGGAGCTCGATGGTGCGTCCTCGACGGTAGAGCAGCACTCCGGAGAGGTGCGCTTGCCGGAGTGGGCATCAGAACTCTTGCCGGACTTGGTCTTCTTCTTCGCCCCGGGAGCTTCAACGGCAAGTGACTTGTGATCTGTTGCGGCTGCTGCTTCCCGGTAAATCTTGTCGGCGCAGATAAGAGCATCCTTCTTGTCGCCAAGGACAGAGATGACACTTATTGGGCCTGGCATCTTCAGCATGTTGTATGCATAGTGAGAGGCCGCCATGAATTTGGCGAGTGCTGGACGGCCAAGTATCCCATTGTAAGGCAATGGAAAGTCAGCAACGTCAAAAGTGACCCTCTCAGTCCTGAAGTTCAACTCGCTGCCAAATGTCACCGGCAACGTGATCTTTCCCTTCGGCTTGCTCCTTCCCGGATTGATTCCTTGGAATGTGCCGGTCTCTTCGAGCTCGCCATCAGGGATCTGGAGTTTCTGGAGCACCGCGGAGGAGATCAGGTTCAAGCCGGCCCCGCCGTCAACTAGCATCTTAGTGACCTTGAGGTTGCGGATAGTTGGTGAAACCAACATCGGCAAGCACCCGACCACAGTTATGCGATCAGGGTGGTCCTCAATATCAAAGATGATAGGCTTGCTGGACCATTTCAGAGGCTTGCATGATTCGACGGATGGCTCTGCCGCATTGACTTCCCGCATCCACTGCTTGAGTTGGCGGTGTGAAGTATGCAGAGAAGCACCGCCGTCAACGCACAAGACCTCTATGGCTTTCTGGAACTCCTTCTCATCAGTCTCTTCATCATCCATGTCTTCATCGTCGTCATCATCTTCATCCTTGTCGCGGCCGCGGGGAGGTCTGTCTCCTTGCCGCTGCTTGGCCTTGCCGCGGCATCCTCCCCGGCCGGGGCGTTTCTTGCCGGATCCTCCAGCACCTTCCTGTGCTTTCTCCTTGTCGCGTCGCTCGTATTCAGCCTTTTGCTGCTCAACGAGCTGCTCGACCTTCTTGCAGCTCTGGAGGTCATGGCCCTGGGTGCAGTGGATCTTGCAGTACTGTTTGTTGGTGCCGTCCTGCTTGCCGGCGACCGCCACGGCCTGGCAGTTGGTGCCAGCGGCAATCTCCTTGCCGGAGCTACCAGCTTTGGCTTTCTTGGCGCGACCTCCGTTGCCGGACTGCTCAACAACTAGCACATCTTTGCCTTTCTTTTTCCTGTTGTTCCACCGACGGTTTTTCTTTGCCGGGGCTCCCTCTTCACTATCAGATCCTCCTGCTTCTATGTTCTCTCCGGGGAGTTTCCTCCCTTCCTCAGCACGTGCACACTTGTCGGCCAGGGCATATAGCTCACTGACGTCCTTGATCTTGCACATCGCCATCTCCTCCCGCATCCTGCGGTTCCGCACATTCTGATGGAATGCGCTGATTACCGCGGCAGGGTGGACATCCGGGATGTTGTGCTGTACGCGGCTGAATCTCTGAATGTACTTGCGCAGGGGTTCTCCTTCCTTCTGGGCGAGCAGATGAAGGTCGCTTTCTTGGCCATGAGGTTTGTGGCCGCCTGTGAAGGCACCGACAAACTGATGGCATAGATCTGCCCAGAAGATATGGAGTTGTCCGGCAAGTGCATGAGCCAGATCGACATTGGGTTTGAGTACCAGGGAAGTAGTTGGCGGGATCTTGTCGCCTCGCCCCGGCAGCTTGCACCGCGATGGTGTAGATCTTGAGGAACTCCGACGGATGCGTCTTGCCGTCGTGCTTCTCTCTGCACGTCGGCTTGAAATTCTTCTGTTGGGCCCTTCGACTTGCCGCAGCTCACGAGTGAACGCAGGGCAACCTACACAGACTGGCAAGTCGCTGGTTCCCCGGGCGCATGCATGTCGACAGAGGGCCCAGTAGCGCTGGTCGGATTGACACCGTGCTTCTCTTGGCGCTCGCGCGAGTTCGGCGTCTTCTTCTTGTCGTTCGTGAAGAGCTTGGCGCTGATCGCGACGAGCTCGTGGATCTGATGATGCGGTGGAGTCGCTGTCGAGGTGGATCCGACGAGTTGGCGATCTTGGCCTTCGGGGTGGAGAGTGCATGGTGGTTGCACCCCCACCGGTTTCGTCGCCACCGGCTCGCGCTTGGCAGTCCTGCCGCGGCAACGATGTACTCAGCTGCCGCGGAGTGTCGCTGTTGGCAAAGCCGATGAGACTCTGAATGGTGGCCCTCCATTCATCGACCTTGTCGGCTGTTGGAGGGTAATCTAGGAGCAGTTGAGCTCTCGCCAAGGCTTCGGCTGGAGTGGCGGGCGGCAGTGGCGAACGGCGCGAGGAGCGGGATATGCTCGGACTTCTAACTATGTTAGAAGGAGCAGTATCCCGTCCAGGCGACCGTGCCTCGCTCGTGCCTGCATGTTGGCGTGCATGCTGGTCTTGAGCATCCCGAGATCCACCAGCTCGATCTTGGCCCAACGAACGTATGGTACTGCGAGTACCATGACGCTGTCGGTCCCGCAACCCCTGAGATGGGCGCGGTGCATGTACGGACGCTGAGGTCTGTGCAGCCTTGTCCTTGGACTTGGCAGCACCGTGGGCTCCCTCGTCGACGCCCGTTCTTCCGCCGGCGTCTACCCCTCCACCCATTTGCTCCGGTGGTGGTGGGATCGACGTGGACGGCTCCGCTGCCGCCGAAGCCTTCTTCTACGGTGTCATGTCGAGGAAGACGACGAAGATCTAGCTCGTGTGAACGCCGGATCAGGTTCACGCAATCTCGACGCCCCCTACCTGGCGCGCCAAAGATGTGGGGGAAGCTGATCTGGCCCATGAACACCTACGGGACCGGCGGACCGAGCCCCTTTCGGTTCGGCCGGGGGCGGAGATCGCACGAAGAGCTGATCGAGGCGAAGCACACGAGCAGTTTACCCAGCTTCGGAGCTCTCCGGAGAGATAACACTCCTACTGCTGCATGTCTGAGTGTATTGAGTTCTTGCTAGGGAGCGCTGAGAGCTATAGTACACACCAGCTGCTAACGAGACCTAGAGTGAGTGTTTTCTGCCTTCGAACTGTTCGAACCCCCCTCTACGTTGCGCATGGGCCTCCTTTTATATGCTCAAGGGGTCTCCGACAGGTGGCAACGTAGACGAGGGTAAAAATGGAAAAGGAGTTGCGGTTGGTACAGCTACCGACGAAGGTATCATACCTACCCGTGACGGCGGGGACAAAGGCATTAAATGCCCGCTCACGTTGCCCACACAAAGCAAAAACAGGACCGTCGGGGACGGCACCGCTTGCCACGATGGCAATCTTGTCAGCGTCGCTTGCCACCGCGCTCCGCTGGCCGCACAGCCTCTTGCCACGCGCGCTTGGAAAGGTCCCAGGGCAACACGTTAGCGGATGTGCTGGAGCGCAGGTACAGATTGGTAGTCTGCCGCGGCAAGCGCCTTGCCGCGGTCGTTGCCTTATCGCGTCCGGAAGCTTGTCGCTCACCGGGCCTTCCCGGCAAGCTCCTCTTGCCGGGGCCTTGTCTCCTAGGTGTCTTGGGTGGCCTTCCCGGCAAGCTCCTCTTGCCGAGGCCTTGTCTCCTTGGCTTGAATACTTTGTTCTTGAATGGCTCCAAAGGAACCACGGAGGACCTTGGCGGTCACCCGGCAAGCCCTGCCGCGGGGTGCTGCAACTGCCCGTGCACAAGTTCGGGATACTAGAGTACCTCTACTCTAGTACACCGACATTGGGGAAGAGGAAATATGAATTTCACCAAATTTGATAAATCTGGTCCAAACTTGCAGAGGATGAAACTTGAAAATTTTGAAAAGAGGAAGAGTGGATTTTGAAAAGACTATCCAGAGGAGTTGGTTTGAGATCAAAACTCAAAGGGAATTAGGTACTTGCTTTGTAAATCACCTAGGCTTAAAATAAATGACAGAATTGTTTTGGGAAATAAAATAAATGAAATAAAATCCAAAAATGGGTTGGACTTGTTGGAACAGAAAGTTTAGATTGCCCCAAAGAGGAAGGAGGGGTTTTGGGAGGTTTTACCACATGAGGCATGGTAAAACCATGGGTGGTTTCAAAATGGAAGAAGCCCCAAAACTCATAGGGTTTCTTTTTAAAAGAAAATAATTTCCAAGAAAATATATTCGAGGAGGGAACAATCAGAAGGAAGGTTCTCATTAACTAAACACCAGGGTTGGAGAAGATACAAAAAATAAAATCCTTGCCAAGGGAAAAAGTTTTTGAGAGAGAAGATTTTGGAAGAATTTAAATGACCTACTTCAAATCCAACAAAGTTTTTGTTGAAAACCAAATAAAATGTTTTTTGAGTGTCACATATGGGTATGTCTCCGTATAAAATGTTTTATGGAAAAGCATGTAACTTACCTCTCGAACTAGAACATAAGGCATATTGGGCCATTAAAGAGCTCAATTATGATTTTAAACTTGCCAGTGAGAAGAGGTTCTTTGACATTAGCTCACTTTATGAATGGAAAACACAAGCCTATGAGAATGCCAAACTGTTTAAAGAAAAGGTTAAAAGATGGCATGACAAAAGGATACAAAAGTGTGAGCTTAATGTAGGTGATTATGTGTTGCTATTCAACTCTCGTTTAAGATTTTTTGCAGGAAAATTTCTCTCTAAATGGGAAGGTCCTTACGTCGTCGAGGAGGTCTATTGTTCTGGTGCCATAAAAATCAATAACTTTGAAGGCACAAATCCGAAGGTGGTGAACGGTCAAAGAATCAAACATTACATCTCAGGTAATCCTATCAATGTTGAAACCAATGTTATTGAAACCGTAACCCTGGAGGAATACATAAGGAACACTTTCCAGAACGCTTCAGACTCCGAAAAGGAATAGGTATGTGGTACTGTAAGTAAACCGACTCCAAAACAGTTCTAATGGCAATTTTCTCCGTTTTGGAATATTTAAGAAAATAGGAAAATAAGAAGTAGTCCGGGAAGGACACGAGGTGTCCACGAGGGTGGTGGACGTGCCCTACCCCCCTGGGCGCGCTCGTGGGCACCTCGTGTGCCCTCCGGACTCTGTTTTCTTGCACGATACCTCTTTTGGTCGGTAAAAATTCATTATATAATCTCTGGAAGGTTTTGACCACCGTACCACGCAAATATCCTCTGTTTTTGTTTTGAGTAGTTTATGTAGAAGATTTAGAGCAAGATGTCATCTCAGGATTCCGACGGAGAGAGCTATGTTTCCCATCTCACTGCTGACCCAAAGACCTATGGGAATCTATCTCCTTGTGGTCGAACTACGGATGAGGAGGAGGATGCTCATTTGATGAGGATCGATGATTCAAGTTCAGAGGAGGAGGATGTTCCTCTACCTCAACCTGGGGATATGCACGTGAAGTTCAAGAAGTCCAGTCTCCCTAAGAGGGCTAAATTTTCTAACAACCGATCTATTCCTTCTCGTTTTCGGCAGAAAAGCAAAGGAGATCTAAGTGACAAGATCTTAAAGCTGGAATCAGAGGTCGATGATTTAAAGGAGGAAATTGCTCTTCTCAATTACAATATGAAAAAGCTGAAGGCACAATTTTCATCGTCATCTCCTTCACCTCCGAGGAAAGATACATAAACACATGGGTATGGGCACTCCCCTTGGCAACTGCCAAGCTTGGGGGAGGTTCCCCGGTATCGTATCACCATCACACTCCTATCTTTACCTTTTTCTTAGTTCGATTCTTTTGGTAATATCTTGATTTAGTAGAATAAAGTTTTAGTATGATCTAGTTTTGAGCTTTTTTATGATCCTTCTATGTAATCG
Source organism: Aegilops longissima (assembly GCA_021605205.1). Lineage (NCBI taxonomy): Eukaryota > Viridiplantae > Streptophyta > Magnoliopsida > Poales > Poaceae > Aegilops > Aegilops longissima. The sequence continues at coordinate 576,460,471 of CM038680.1, read as the reverse complement.
AGTCCGTGAGCTATATATAATAAAGATAAGTGTTGAGTCAAGGGCTTGATTATCTTGCTATGATCTTGAGGGAATAAAAATAAAGAAAAGAGAAAGAACAAAAGGAAATAAAGAGATCATATTGATCTTATGGAGAGTAATGACTCCACATATAAAGAGTATGATGAATAAAAGTTGTTGAGAGTTGACAAACATATTTTTGATCATCGTTGCAATTAATAGGAAGTGATAAAGAAAGAGAGGTTTTCACATATAAATATACTATCTTGGACATCTTTTATTATTGTGAGCACTCATTAAAATATGACATGCTAAAGAGTTGATATTGGACAAGGAAGACAACGTAATGGGTTATGTTTTCTTATATGCGAAATAAAGTATATTGTCATGGATCATCCAACATGTTGAGCTTGCCTTTCTCCCTCATGCTAGCCAAATTCTTTGCACCAAGTAGAGATACTACTTGTGCTTCCAAATATCCTTAAACCCGGTTTTGCCATGAGAGTCCACCATACCTACCTATGGATTGTGTAAGATCCTTCAAGTAAGTTGTCATTGTTGTATGCAATAAAAATTGCTCTCTAAATATGTATGATCTATTAGTGTGGAGAAAATAAGCTTTAAACGATCTTGTGCTATGGAAGCAATAAAAGCGACAGACTGCATAATAAAGGTCCATATCACAAGTGGCAATATTAAGTGACTTTCTTTTGCATTAAGATTTCATGCATCCAACCATAAAAGCACATGGAAACCTCTGCTTCCCTCTGCGAAGGGCCTATCTTTTACTTTTGTCTTATACCTTATACAAGAGTCATGGTTATCTTCACCTTTCTTTTTTACATTTTATCCTTTGGCAAGCACTTTGTGTTGGAAAGATCCTGATATATATATATATATATATATATATATCCTATTGGATGTAAGTTAGCATGAATTATTATTGTTGACATTACCATTGAGGTAAAAGGTTGGGAGGCAACACTATAAGCCCCTATCTTTCTCTGTGTTAATTAAAACTTTATACCCACAAGTATTGCGTGAGTGTTAGCAATTATGAAAGACTAAATGATAGTTGAGTATGTGGACTTGCTGAAAAGCTCTTATGTTGACTCTTTCCAATGTTATGATAAATTGCAATTGCTTCAATGACTGAGATTTTAGTTTGTTGGTTCTCAATGAAATTTTTGATTCATACATTACATTGTGAATAGATTATTACTTGAGCATAAGAAATCATGTGACAATATCCATATATGTTGCTGTTATAAGAATGATCATGATGCCCTCATGTCTGTATTTTATTTTATCGACACTTCTATCTATAAACATGTGGACATATTTTTCGTTATCGGCTTCCGCTTGAGGACAAGCAAGGTCTAAGCTTGGGGGAGTTGATACGTCCATTTTGCATCATGCTTTTATATCGATATTTATTCCATCATGGGTTGTTATTACATGTTATGTCACAATAGTTATGCCTTTTCTCTCTTATTTTACAAGGTTTACATGAAGAGGGAGAATGCCGACAGCTGGAATTCTGGGTTGGAAAAGGAGCAAATATTAGACACCTCTTCTGCATAACTCCAAAAGTCCTGAAACTTCATGGAGGCGTGTTTTGGAATATATAAAAAATACTGGAGAAAGAGTCAACCAGAGGGGGCCCACACCCTGGCCACGAGGGTGGGGGCGCGCCCCCTGCCTCATGGGCCCCCTGGCAGGCCTCCGGTGCCCATCCTCTGCTATATGAAGTATTTTACCCTGGAAAAAGTCATAAGAAAGCTTTCGGGACGAAACACCGCCGCCACGAGGCGAAACCTTGGCGGAACCAATCTAGGGCTCCGGCGGAGTTGTTCTGCTGGGGAAACATCCCTCCAGGAGGGGGAAATCATCGCCATCGTCATCTCCAAGATCCTCTCATCGGGAGCGGGTCGATCTCCATCAACATCTTCACGAGCACCATCTCGTCTAAAACCCTAGTTCATCTCTTGTATACAATCTTTGTCTCAAAACCTCAGATTGGTACATGTGGGTTGCAAGTAGTGTTGATTACTCTTTGTTGTTGATGCTAGTTGGTTTATTTGGTGGAAGATCATATGTTCAGATCCTTTGTTCACATTAATACCCCTCTGATTATGAACATGAATATGATTTGTGAGTAGTTACGTTTGTTCCTGAGGACATGGGAGAAGTCTTGCTATAAGTAGTCATGTGAATTTGGTATTCGTTCGATATTTTGATGAGATGTATGTTGTCGCTCCTCTAGTGGTGTTATGTGAACGTCGACTACATGACACTTCACCATTATTTGGGCCTAGAGGAAGTGTTGGTGTCAAAACCAGCGGATCTCGGGTAGGGGGTCCCGAACTGTGCGTCTAGGCGGATGGTAACAGGAGACAAGGGACACGATGTTTTAACCCAGTTTCGGGCCCTCTTGATGGAGGTAATACCCTACTCCTGCTTGATTAATATTGATGATATGGGTAGTACAAGAGTAGATCTACCACGAGATCAAGGAGGCTAAACCCTATAAGCTAGCCTATGGTATGATTGTTGTTCGTCCTACGGACTAAAACCCTCCGGTTTATATAGACACCGGATAGGTTAGGGTTACACAGAGTCGGTTACAATGGTAGGAGATCTACATATCCGTATCGCCAAGCTTGGCTTCCACGCCAAGGAAAGTCCCATCCGAATACGGGACGAAGTCTTCAATCTTGTATCTTCATAGTCTTGAAGTCTGGCCGTGATGATAGTTCGGCTATCCGGAAACCCCCTATTCCAGGACTCCCTCAGTAGCCCCTGAACCAGGCTTCAATGACGACGAGTCCGGCGCGCATATTGTCTTCGGCATTGCAAGGCGGATTCCTCCTCCGAATACTTCATAGAAGGTTTTGAACACAAGGACAGTGTCCGGCTCTGCAAAACAAGTTCCACATACCACCGTAGAGAGAATAACTTTTGCACAGATCTGCTGACGTATTCCGTGGCGTGACATCACACCACGGCCAGGCCTTTATATGAATTGTTTTTTACTGTTCCACCTCAGCGCATTTAGCGAGGCGGTTTCCCTGGCACGTCTTATCAAAGCATAGATCGTGCCCCCTTATTCCGGGATTCCCATCAATACGGACGTGGGTAACCCATCCGCGCCATTGATTACGGCGCTTGGGAGATAAGCGAGTTTTACCAGGCTGGTGGGGGACGCATAACTTCGGCCGTCCATATAAGGGGATAAGCATCCACCTTTTCACCTACGCCTTCTTCCTCCTTTGCTCATCCATTTCCGCGCACTCGAGCTCCAGCGCCCAAGTCCGCCCATCCCACCTCAACCTTCTCCAACCATGTCCGGAGCGGGAGGCAAGTGGATGGCCTCCTCCGTCACGGAGGGCACATCACAAGACTGCGGGAGGCGGATACTTGTCCAGCAACATCGCAAGCACAGGCTTCCCGGCGGGCAGCTCATTCCAACCCCGTGCCTCATGAGAGGGTGGTGTTTCTCCCCCACTTCCTCCGCGGACTAGGTTTTCCACTTCACCCATTTGTCCGGGGGCTCATGTTCTACTAAGGCCTGGACTTCCACGACCTGGCCCCGAATTTCATCCTCAACATCTCGGCGTTTATCGTCGTGTGTGAGGCCTTCCTCTGCATCCAGCCCCACTTCGGCCTATGGCTGAAGACCCTCAATGTCAGGCCGAAGGTAGTGGGCGGCCGTCAAGCGGAGTGCGGAGGCGCCATGGTCGGCAAGATGGCCAAAGTCCTATGGCTCGAGGGCTCCTTTGTGGAGACAATAAAGGGGTGGCAATCGGGGTGGTTCTATATCATCGAGCCGCGCGACCCCAAATGGGCGGCGGCCTTCGAATTCAGATCTGGCTTCCCCACACGGCTCTCGTCATGGAAAGAGACGGGCCTGACATGGGGGAATTCGGACGAGCTATCCGGACTCCAAACATGCGTCCGGAACCTGGTGGACAAGAATCTCAGGCTTGTCGACGTAATCCAGGTGATGCTCGTCCGCCGGATTCTCCCATGCCAACAAAGGGCCTTCAATTTGTGGGAGTTCGATCCGGCACAACACTGAACCTTGAGCCGGCCCTTCGACACTACGTACGAAGATGTCTGGAAGGTGTTGTTCAAGGGCGCCGAAGCCCCTGCATCCGCTAACAAAGATCGCGGATACAGCTCGCGGCGTCAAGCCGGCGAGGTAAGTTATTTTACCCTTTACGGGACTCTTTTTTCATATATTGACTCTATGTGGGATCTAAAACTCCCTAATCTTTGACAGGACTGGCTGAAGACGTCCGACAGATTAACTGTCTGCTCCTTTGCCGGAAGACCAGCGGACGCCCGATTGAGCGGGGCTGCTGGCTCGGTACCCATGTGGTGCCGGAGAAGAAGGCCAAGAAGGAGGCCACGGGAACTCGAAGGAGCTCCCGACGCCAGTTGCTGTCAGATTCTGAAGAAGAATCTTCTCCTGAGGACGAGGAGGAGGAAAAAGAAGCTTCTCCCCAGTGAAGAGGAGAGGAAAAGGAGGCCGCCTAACCGGGAGGCCGGAGGGTCGAAGAAGGAAGAACCCTTCCTCCGGACTTCTCCACCAACATCGACAACGACGAGGAGGATTGGCCAACAAGGGCCAAGCCCCTGGCGAGATCGTAAGTGTCCGGATACCCATGGCTTTTTTATCATTGCATAATGTTCTCTAATACCGAACCATCATGCAGCCCGCCCAAGGCGAGTTCGCCAACCGTCAAGCGGGTCCCTGAGTTCGCCGGAAATCGAGTACTTCACTTCCGACCGCCTCCTCACCTCACGCTGCAGACGGCCTTGGTGGGGCCCTAAGGGGCTTGGTCAAGAGGAGGTGGCGCGGGAGGCGCCGCAAGGCAACCTCCCGGACTCGAGCGCGTGGGGCGAGACCCCGGGGCTCTAATTCCGACCCTCGTCCGGACTCCATGCGGAACCTTCAGCGGTTCCGGAGTCCGGCAAGCGGTCCCTTCGCAAGAATGGTAAGACGCCGGTGTCCTCTGTCCAACAGGAGGCACCGGATAGCTTACTGGAGGCGCTTAATAGCACTTCCATCGAGGAGGAGCACCGCACTGTTATGAGTGCGGTGATCCAGACAGTTCAGTCCGCCAAGAGCGGGCTGACCGAAGCCTGTACCAGCCTTCTAATAGGCTTTGAGGTAAGTTTAGAATATGTAAAAATATTACCGCATAGACAGTAGCCCCTGATGCTTAGTTCGGTGTTCGGAAAGAAAAGCCGGACTAAGGATCTAAAAATATATACGCAGGAGTCTAACATAAGTATGTCAATATGGGAATGCAGGCTGCGCTGCTGACCTCTGCCCTTGCTGATCATGGAGGTCACTGCATTAAAGCAGAGCCTCGAGCGGTCCGAGAACGAGCTCGGCCTTGCCAAGAAGGAGCTCGAGTACAAGGAAGGTAAGTAATACCTTATTAAAGAAATACCTTATAGAAAAGGTTTTGGTTGCAAAAATAACAGGAATAATATAGATGCTGCAGGGCCACGAGCAGGTGGCGACCACAGAAGAAGCGGTGTCTGTGGCCGAAACAAAGCGGCATGGAGCGCATCGAGCGAGAGAAAGGGGAGGCGCAGCTGGCCAAGGTACGGCAAGAGCTCCAAGCTCTCGTGGAAAAACACGAGAGAGCGTGAATCGAAGACTCGAGAGTCTGAGCTCGCCTCGGCTCTTGAGAGTGCCGGCTGCTAAGGCCGAGGCCCAAAAGCCCTCAAGAAATTGAATCATTAAAGAAGATAGCGGCGGGTAAGGCATTCTTTATGCAAAGCAAGCATGTGAAAGTGAATTACCTATTACTTACCCGGATTCGGAGCTCTCGGGAGCTTTCACAGATTGCCCCATAGTGTGTCCGATGCGCCGCATTCTATCGCGCCAAGGAGGGAGCTCGGCGGAAAAGGTGTTCGGTCTCGGTATCTTTGAGGCGGACATCCGGTGCCCCTAAGCGACCAGCTGAAGCAGCTGGTCGAGCTCCACAAGGTCGCCGAACAGGCCATGAAGGGCCTTATAGTTCGGTGTGGCCATTGGAAGCCATGCACGGAGCTACTTGACTTAGTGCATCGGTGGTGGGCCTTTGTCCACGGATTGAAGTCATCAAGCGCTCCTTCTGCATTGAAGGTGCCCGTCGGGTCCTTGCCCGTGCTAAAGTGCACTAGGGCAAGATGGATGCGGAGAAGCTTGTGACGGATAGGCCACCGAAGGGCAAGGAGCATCGCACGCCCGAAATGTACAATGAGGGCCTCCTGAAGGGTGCCCGCCGAATAGCGGATGAGTGCTCCAAAGATGTAATTTTTGAATAGACTCGCATTTGTTATCCTGTACGCTGAAAACTTGTTCATATGCGCTAAGCAACGCTTATTAATTTAAAATATTACCTTATGTGCTGCCGTTTATCAAAATTGAGAGATGGCAAGTCGTTGGCTTCAGCCCCATGCCACAGTCTTTGGGGTGTTGGGATAAACTTGAGCACTCTTGTTCCCATTCTTGGGTCCATCTAGGGAGGCGCTCATCGCAACGAACAAGGCAACCGGACTTATAATGCTTGAACACTCTCACTTAGCCATAGAATTCTATAATTTTAAATTTCGGCGAAGCCCCTAGTATTCGGAAGACCGAGTTCGGGGCGCTATCCACGCCTTGGCCGGACAATTCTAGTTCCTTGCTTTAAGAGGCAGAAGTCTTTAGGGACCCGAAAAAACCTCTCGAACAGCGACCGGCTCTCGCCCTATCATGACAGTCAGTTTTAGCTTTCTCCACTGAGGTGCTCGACCCAGCTCAAGCTGGGGCACAATCACGATGGTTCTCCGTGCTACCTTAGCCGATATAGCGGGCGTAAGGTACCAAAACACTGGAGCCGGGCAAACCAAACTATTGACCCAAGACATGATTCGAAGCCGATTCATATAATGCTATAAGTTCGGGGTGCCGCACTTGTGAAAGTGTTCGGACTTATCACACCATAATTTCGGGGTACTTAAGCCCCTGGTGTATTGGTCGTACCAAAGTGTACGGGTGCGGCATGTCATGAAATGAACATATATATAGATAAAGAAAAGAGTGCAATAATAGGCAAAAGCTATGTATTGTTTATTCAAAAGGGTACTGCAATGAAAGCAGAATGATACAAATAGTGCGATAAGCAAGGGATGGGACTATCTAACATGTCCCCCTCCAGGGGTAAGCTGCGGGATGGTATGTAAAACAGGTATAATGCTCGTAATAGAGACCACCAACACTCGGCGTGGCTTTACGCTTCCACTGCTATTGCATCGTGAGTTCGGCCATTCTAGTGCGGACAGGACTTCTGGAAAGCGGAGTCCTGAAAGTAAGAAAAAGGAAGAAAAGGAAAAAGAAAAGAATGACACAATCGGGGCCCACAGTGCGGTTGAGCCGCATTCGGGCGTGCCATGGTCGTGCCCTCCCTTATGCCCATGGTATCTCAAGGCGTAGTTATGTGCAGCGTAATCTGGCTTCCATTATTCTGCGAGGGCTGGGGTTGGGGCGGATTGCTACCGATGCTTGAATCGTGCCAGCGGTCTTGTTGTAGGTTACTCCGGTAGCGAGGCTGCTTTGTACCTCGGCGCGAGGGCGCCGTGTGCTCCTCCGTTCGGAGAGAGCGTTTGGTGTTTCCATTGACCATGATTACTCCTTGAGGGCTGGCATCTTGAGATTGAGGTATGCGTGGTGCGGCACCGCATTGAACTTTACAATGCGGTTCGTCCGGCGATGCATGATAGCCGCTGCGGAGCGGGACGATGTCGAAGATTAACTCTTCGCTGGAAGTTATCCGGGGATCCAAGACCACTTGAGTCTAAGCGAGCCCGTACAACTGGCCTCTACACCGGTATGGCGCCTTTAAAGGTCGTCTTTCTAGGTTTAATCCTTGAGGGGTCTATGCCCATTTTGCGCACTGTATCCTGATAAAGCAGGTTCAGGCTGCTGTCGCCATACATCAGGACTCTTGTGAGGTGAAATCCGTCAATAATTGGGTCAAGAACCAATGCGGCGAAACCGCCGTGACGAATGCTAGTGGGGTGGTCCCTTTGATCGAAGGTGATCGGCGGAAGACCATGGGTTGAACTTTGGGGCGACTGGCTCCATCGCATATACGTCCCTTAGTGCATGCTTCCGCTCCCTTTTGGGTATGTGGGTTGCGTATATCATGTTCACCGTCCGCACTTGTGTGGGAAAACCCTTCTGTCCTCTATTGCTCGGCGGCCGGGGCTCTTCCTCGTCATCGCTATGTAGCCCCTTGTCATTGAGTTCGGCACCTAACTTGCCTGCTTGCTTGAACACCCAACAATCCATGTTGGTGTGATTGGCTGGTTTTTCGGGGGTGCCATGTATCTGGCACAAGCGATCGAGTATACGGTCCAAGTTGGACGGGCCCTGGGTATTTCTTTTGAATGGCTTCTTCCGCTGACCGGGTTTAGAGCCTCTGAATCCGGCATTGACGGCCGTATCTTTAGCATTATCTCCGTTAATGCGACGCTTGTTCTTGTTGCGATGCGACCTGCCATTGTTGTCCTTGGTATCCGAACTATCGGGGTGTTTGGCCAAGTTGTTGCTTTGAGCTAGCCAGCTGTCCTCTCCTGCACAAAAGCGGGTCAAGAGTGTTGTGAGGGCTGCCATGGATTTCGACTTTTCCTGTCGTAGGTGCCGGTCAAGCCACTCGTCGCGGATGTTATGTTTGAAGGCTGCAAGGGCCTATGCATCTGGACAGTCAACGATTTGATTTTTCTTTGTTAGGAACCGTGTCCAGAATTGTCTGGCCGATTCTTCTGGCTGCTGAATTATGTGGCTAAGGTCATCGACGTCTAGTGGTCGCACATATGTGCCCTGGAAGTTATCAAGGAATGCGGCTTCCAGGTCCTCCCAACAACCAATTGATTCTGCTGGCAAGCTGTTAAGCCAATGCCGAGCTGGTCCTTTAAGCTTGAGTGGGAGGTATTTGATGGCATGTAGATCATCACCACGGGCCATGTGGATATGGAGGAGATAGTCCTCGATCCAGACCGCGGGTATGTGGTACCATCATATGATTCGATGTTTACGAGTTTGAAGCCCTCGGGGATTTGATGATCCATTACTTCATCTGTGAAGCATAGTGGGTGTGCGGCGCCTCTGTATTGGGCTATATCACGACGTAGCTCATATGAGCTTTGTCCACTGTGTTCGCCGGCGGGTTTCTTGTATCCGTGCGACGGTAATCATCCCGCGTCGTTGGGCACCCACGCGATCCATAGATCGATCTTGTATGTTTTCCTTATCCTCCAATATATCTCGCAAGTCCGGGCGTTTTCCGTGCCTTGGTACTTTTTGGCGGCGTCGGGGTGTGGCTTGGCGGAGGGCGAGAGGCTTCTCTGTCGCGCCACGGGTGGCTGGTCTGCCATGTCGTCTTGCTGGTGACTTGGGTGCTCCTCCTCGATCGAGGCAACAGCCTACGTTTGGGAGTAGTTTTGGAGGCGTTGAGTTCATACTCTTGGCTGCAAGGACTTGATCCATCAGCCGACTAGCAGGTCTTGGTCAGCTCTAAGCTGTTGCTGCTTTTTCTTGAGGCTGCTTGCGTGGCTATAAGCCTGCGTTTGAAGCAGTCCTGTTGGCGGGATCCTCGAGCCACGACAAATTAAATAAATCGTCGAGGCTTGCCTCATCTTCGGAGGGAGGCGCATAATTATCGTCCTCGACCTCTCTTTCGGCCGCACTGTCGTGCGGACTTGCTTCTCCCTCCTCCTGCTGAGTCCTGCTGGAGGGGGTTGTCTTCGGCACTGTCCGGGGTGTTATTATCTCTCGTGCCGGAATCACCGTTTTTATTGTGGCGGGATTTAGAGCGGCGCCGCTGACGTCGGCGCTTCGGTTGCCTCTTGGAGGGGTCATCCTCCGTTGTTCCATCGCCGTTCCCATCTTTTGGGATGTCCACCATGTATATGTCATATGACGAGGTGGCCTTCTAGTGCCCTTAAGCACTGGGTCTTGGTCGTCTCGGGCATCGTCGTCCATACCGTCGATGTCTTTGGAGTCGAAGTCGAGCATGTCGGTTAGATCATCGACAGTGGCTATAAAGTGGGTGGTGTGTGGGCGTTGAATTTCTTCGTCGTCCGTATCCCAACCTTCCTGTCCGTAGTCCGGCCAGGGCTCTCCGGATAAAGAGAGAGACTTTAGTGAATTCAGGATGTCGCCAAAGGGCGAGTCTGAAAGATGTCATGACGATGAACTCCATGACCGGCGCCCAATCGGATTCGATTGGTAGGGGCGCGGAGGTTGGAGTCCGGAGAGGAGTCCGGCACCCTGGAGTCGAGGTCTTCGCAAAGAAAAGGGATGGAGTTCAGCTCAATCGCCCGTGAGATCGTAGCCCCGAGGCGGTGTCCAACCACTCGTCCTCGATCGGGAATCCGACTCGGAGTAAGGGTCGAGGCGGATCTTTGATGCGGCCTCGAGGCCTTTGTTCGGCTGCGAGCTAGATCATGCCCATCGAGACAATGCGGCAGCTTAGCTGCGGCTCGAATCCGTCGAAGTTCAAGTCTCCGCGGATATCGGCCGTATAGTTCAAACTTCAAATCTGACCTGATGGCGGGGGCATAGCTTCGATCTGCTCCGGATGGCGAAGCGAATTGGCCCGATGCAAAGCCGCCCGAATCTGAAGATCTGTCCGGGAGAAAAATCTCACCTGGACGCGTCATTGTTGATGATCGGAAGGAGCCATCAGACCTATCGGTGATGACAAAGAGGAACTCTCAGCGAAAGCACCAATGTCGGTGTCAAAACCGGCGGATCTCGGTTAGGGGTCCCGAACTGTGCGTCTAGGCGGATGGTAACAGGAGACAAGGGACACGATGTTTTACCCAGGTTGGGCCCTCTCGATGGAGGTAATACCCTACTCCTGCTTGATTAATATTGATGATATGGGTAGTACAAGAGTAGATCTACCATGAGATCAAGGAGGCTAAACCCTAGAAGCTAGCCTATGGTATGATTGTTGTTAGTCCTCGGACTAAAACCCTCTGGTTTATATAGACACCGGATAGGTTAGGGTTACACAGTGTCGGTTACAATGGTAGGAGATCTACATATCCCTATCGCCAAGCTTGCCTTCTACGCCAAGGAAAGTCCCATCCGGACACGGGACGAAGTCTTCAATCTTGTATCTTCATAGTCTTGGAGTCCGGCCGTGATGATAGTTCGGCTATCCGGACACCCCCTAGTCCAGGACTCCCTCAGGAAGGCATTGGGAAGTAATAAGTAGATGATGGGTTGCTAGAGTGACAGAAGCTTAAACCCTAGTTTATGAGTTTCTTCGTAAGGGGCTGATTTCGATCCATATGTTTCATGCTATGGTTAGGTTTACCTTAATACTTCTTTTGTATTTGCGGATGCTTGCAATAGGGGTTAACCATAAGTTGGATGCTTGTCCAAGAAAGGGCAGTACCCAAGCACCGATCCACCCACATACCAAATTATCAAAGTAACGAACGTGAATCATATGAGCGTGACGAAAACTAGCTTGACGATAATTCCCATGTGTCCTCGGGAGCATTTTTCTCTATATAAGAGTTCGTACAGGCTTGTCCTTTGCAACAAAAAGGATTGGGCCATCTTGCTGCACCTTATTTTCTTTCATTACTTGTTACCCATTACAAATTACCTTATCACAAAACTATCTGTTACCGATAATTTCAGTTCTTGCAGAGAATACCTTACTGAAAACCACTTGTCATTTCCTTCTGCTCCTCGTGGGGTTCGAGACTCTTACTTATCGAAAGGACTATGATAGATCCCCTATACTTGTGGGTCATCAGGCGGCAGTGATGCCGCGCACCCGAACCAGTCAAGTTTCTCATTCCTCTCCATCTACGACTCCACTGCCTCATCTTCCCCATCTCCGGGTCATTCCAGTCTGGGGCCTCGCCATCGTCCACCGGCCTTCGTGCGCCCGGCATGGTGTGGTCAACGTGGTCAATAAACGAAATTCGTCGGAAGATGACTGTACGTGAGAGGCTGACAGTGGGGACGCACCACGCCCATGGACGCATGCATGCAACTGCATCCTTTTTACCCTGAAAAATAATGTTTTCTCTACCTGACTGCTGGGACCCACTAGCTATATCTTCGCACGCAAGGAAGTGTGTCCTTATTACGCCAAAAAGAATGAATACTGCCGCAGACAGCTCGGACCCACCAGCTATATCTTCGCACGCAAGGAGGTGCCTCCTTATTACGCACAAAAAAATGAATACTCCCCCTGCTAGCTGGGACCCACTTTACTGGGAGGCTGACTTCTGGGCCTACTAAGTTGAGGCGGCCGGAGGGCTTTATCAACTTAGTCAATATGAACGATTCTAGCTCCAGTGACCATACGATGTCCATCCAATGGTCGTAGTGCTTCTTCAACCTCTGTTCTTCTTGCTCCAGCCGCCCAAACAAGCGTTGGACTTGCCGCCTGCTCTTGCCTCCCGTGTCCGGTTGTGCTGCCACCGCTGGCCATGCCATCCTTCTATACTCACCCACACCTCCTGTTATTCTCCGGCAACGGAAACCTCACACCGCAGCTGAAGCAGTCAACCCACATAGTCCCCTCCGCGTGGGCATCCACTGACACGTCTTCCCCGGCTCCGCGTCGTCCCCTTTCTAGGCCTCGCCAACGTCCACTGCCCTGGTGCTCTCGCCACGGCGTGGTCAATGTGGTCAAAGAACGACTTCCATCGGAAGAGTACTGTACATGGAGAGGCTCACAGCTGGGTCCATAGCCGCAGCAAGGAAGTGCCTCCTTAGTACGCGCAAAATAATAATTCCTCCACCTGACAGCAGGGACCCACCGGACGGGCCACCGTATTTCGCAAAAAAAACGTTTCCCCCTGACTGCTGGGCCCCACCAGCTACATCTTCGCACGCAAGGAAGTTCCTGATAGTCGGGACCCACCTGGTCGAAGCGTACGTAGCGTTGTCATTTTGGTGGCGAACCTGTACGTATATACTGGTCGACCGGTCTGTCTGCAGGCTGCAGCGATGAATCGTGGCCGAATAAGGAAGGGCTCGTGTCGTAGTAGAGGCGCGCACATGTCGTAGTAGAGGCGCAAACGTAGAATGTACACGTACGTACAGTAGCCAGGGTGCAAGAAAGAAAATACGTCCACGTACGTACATACGGGCGGGGTCTTGAACGCCTACTCGCGCATACGTACGGACAGGGCTCGTGTACATGGCTGGGTCGGAATGGGGAAGCTTTGCCTTTGTCGTGTTCATGGGCAGGCAATCGACTGGGTCGTAACAACATGCGTCGTCATGTTCATCAGGAGCCAACCGTCTTGGACGGAACAGCCAATCGAAACGAGGCCTGGCGTACCGCAGAACAAACGGCCTTGTGTTCGACCGGCCACGGTCGAAATGGGATCTTGTTCATCGGGAAGGGTCTTGCGTACCACAAAATGGAGGAAACGGACCTCCTACGGTCGAAATGGGGTCCTGTTGATCAGGAGGGGTGTGGCGTACCGCAAAACAGAGGAAACAAACTTGTGTTGCAGCGCAACGGTCGAAACGGGGGTCCTGTTCATCGGGAGGGGTGTGGCGTACCGCAAAACAGGACTCCACGGGATACTGTTCATCTCCACTGTCGACTGCCTCCACAGGCTACTGTTCATCCACCATCGACTGCACCACGGGCTCTTGTTCATCCACCGTCGACCTCCTCTAGCCTCCACCTGCGTCTGTTCATCCACGGGCTCCTGTTCATCCAGCCTCCACCGCGCGCTCCTCCACCGGCTACTATTGAACTAGCCCTCTCCACAGGGTCCTATTCAACCACCCCTCCACGGGGCTATTATTCATCCAGCCCTCCACCAGCTACTGTTCATCCAGCCCTCCACAGGGTCCCGTTCATCCAACCCTCCACGGGATCATGTTCATCCACCGGCTCGATCGATCGGGGTACTGTTCATCCAGCGGCAACAGCCTCTACAACCACGGCGTCATGTTCATCCAACCCCCCACCAGGAACTGTTCATCCAAAGCCCCCAACAACACTCACTATTCATCCAAAGGCAGCATCGATCGGCTTCAGTTTAGCAGCAGTAGCAAAGAAATCACTCGGGTTCATTTAGCAGCAAGGGATCGATCGATCGCTCGGTTCATTAACGCGTAGCCTGCAATGCAATCGCTCGGGTTCAGTTAGAGTCCAACGCCTCGCACACACGCGCGTATGTACAAGAGAAACGTGCATCACTCGGCCCCCGACCACCCACCGTAAACGGGAACTCCCCGATATTTTCCTCGCCCTCGCTTCTACCATGGTTTTTTCCGTCATCGACGGCCCAAAGAATGTCATGCAGCTGCGTCTCCGGCCCTCCCAGGACGAAAAACCCATTTTCTGTCACGATTTTTTGTCATAGAAGTAGGACCCCACCACATCTATGATGATACCGGGTTTTGTCACAATTATCGTCATAGAAGTGTCATAAGTATGACAGAATTTTTTTTCGTTCGGCCCAAAATGTCATGGATGTGTCTTTTTTTTGTAGTGAGTACAGCCAAATTCGATTGGTGTCACATGCATAACAATACAAAATTGTACCCACAGCGAATGAAAATGAAATTGCAGAACTGAACCAAACAGTTAAGTGGACAGCAGACCAAACGAACCAAAATAATTAACTGAGCATGACATTGCAGAATAGAAACATGTACTAGAAGATGAGACAGTTAACAAAACAAAGAATGCTTGAGAACGGTACTACCAAATGTAGCAATTGTTGGACCAAAGTGTTAACTGGACATTACATTTCAGAGGACCAAACTGTTAACTGAACATCAGGTTGCATATTGACATTACACAGGACAAATCACTAGAAGGCACTGGCGGTTGCCTCGAGAAAACAGCACAAACTGTATTTTAAGGTAGATAGTCGCGTGCGGTGTCGACGGTGGCCTCGAAGACGAGGTGCTCCTCCAAGACCTGGCGGTCGACACGCATGGCAGCCACAACGACCTCGTGCGTGCGTGCGGCCGCATGCTACTGAGCTCCACATTATAGTGCGTGCAAAATGGCTGTGGGCGGCGCTTAATTGGAGGAGGGGGCTAGTGATTTCGGTGGAAGGTGTCGCGCCGTCGGTCGGGGCATGTGGGACGGGAAAGGAGGAGGAAGGTGTGGGTGGGGTGTGAATTACCTGACCATATTGACGAGGCCACGCAGCAAGAAGAAGGGTCGTCGGCGAGAAGGCGATGCTGCAAGAAAAAGGGTCGTCGGCGAGGACGTGGCGCTGCAAGAAGAAGGGTAGTCGGCGAGGAGGCGGCCCTGCAAGAATAAGGGGCGCCGGCGAGGAGGCTGAGCTGCCAGTAAGTTGTAGTGAAGGTTTGAACTTGGAAAGCAAGGAGGAACAGTGGAAATGTGGCTTTTGGTGGGAGGGAGGGGGCGGGGAGATAGATAATTCCGCGGTGGCAAAAAATTTCGCTCGGTGCCGCGAGAAACTAGTGCGCAAGTGTGGTTCAAGCGGGGGCGGTGGACTGTAGATGACGAAGCTTCCTGCGCAAGCCAGACAAGATGGTGCGCCAAGATATTTTATATCGCATCCCACATGATTCTTTCTAGTAAACTGTTTGTGGTATACCTGATTTTTTCATTATGTTTTGAAAGACAAAAAGGTGTTACGGAGGGAAAGGATGGTGTTTGAATTGCTAAAACATTTACGTACAGTGAACATACAACTAGTACATGAGTGTCATATTTAAATTTGGAATTATTTCGGGTTCGTTTGGCCTTTTTATGCATTAATTGAGTTTCTGGGCATTTAATGTGCGTAATTCAAATTTGAACTACAAGCACATGCTCCAATGCACCAAAGTTTGTTGAAAAATCACATGTGTGTCTTTGGGTTAATTTATAGGTCCCATGCAAGAAATGGGAATGAAATTCAATCATGTGGGCATCGTGGCTAGGCCGGAAAGATTGTGAAACTTGGCTTTTTAGTTCTTGTAAATCCAAAACACGCCTGAAAATCATGAAATTTGGCATGGTGTCATGCTGCGGTAAATTTTTTGGCCGAATTGGGACAAGCTTTGTTGTAAGCTTCTTGCAAACCGGAGCTTCCCTCAAGAAGGCTCGTGGTTCCGAGAGGAAACATGTCACCTCCGTGTGCGAAACGACATACGTACACTGCCTTCTCCCGCCTTAATTTTTTACACAGGCAGATTAGACCAAATAGAAGTATCGTGCAAAATTTTGGAATTATTCCAGGTTCGTTTGGCCTTTTTTTACATTACTTGAGTTCCTGCGGATTTATTGTGCATTATTCAAATTTGTACTACAAGCACATGCTCCAGTGCACCAAGGTTGGTTGAAAATCACATGTGTGTCCTTGGGTGACTTTCTAGGTCCCATGCAAGAAATGGGAATGAAATTCAAACATGTGGGCGTCATGGCTCGGCCGTAAAGATTGAGAAACTTGGTTTTTTAATTCCTGTAAATCCAAAACACGCCTGGAAATCATGAAACTTGGCAAGGTGTCATGACATGGCACCAACATGTTGCGGTAAGTTTTTTGACCGAATTGGGACAAGCTTTGGTCTAAGCTTCTTGCAAACCGGAGCTTCCCTCAAGAAGGCTCGTGGTTCCGAGAGGGAACGTGTAAGCTCCGTGTGCGAAACAACATACGTACACTACCTTCTCCCGCCTTAATTTTTTTACATAAGCAGATTAGACCAAATAGAAGTATCGTGCTAAACTTTGGAATTATTCCGGGTTCGTTTTGGCTTTTTTATATATTAATTGAGTTTTTGGGCATTTAATGTGCATAATTCAAATTTGAACTACTGGCACATGCTCCAGTGCACCAAATTGGTTGAAAAATCACATGTGTGTCCTTGGGTGAATTTCTTGGTCCCGTGGAAGAGATGGGAATGAAATTGAAACATCTGGGCGCCATCGCTCGGTTGAAAAGATTGAGAAACTTGGTTTTTTAATTCCTGTAAATCCAAAACACGCCTGAAAATTATGAAACTTTGCATGGTGTCATGACATGGCACCAACATGGTGTGGTAATTTTTCTGTCCCATTTGTGAAGGCACACACATTAACAATCAACAAAGTCATTTTGGAACAAGTGTTGTCACGTTACAAATCGGAAACACAAGTAGTATTGAAACCGTGGGCGTTCTACTTACCAATTATGTGCCGCCACACGTCCCCTTTTTTATTGGCTAGGAGGTGTCATGCAGGGTAGCTATTTGAGTACGGTATGCATGCGATCAGACCCCTGCGCGTGCTCATCTTGAGGAGATCCCTTTGGCCGCTACCAGCCGCACACCTCCCTCCCAGCGTCTCCATTAATGGTGATATGTCTCACTGGACTGAGATTTAAGGAAGAAAAATGAAAATCTGAAAAGAAAGTTTTGCACGGATCTTGACGCAAGAACCGACAGACCTATATAGCATTGACTGCTGCTTATAGCAAGCATGATGAATATAAAGACGGTGACAATGGATGATAGTTGTCTTACATATTTAGGAACATAATTAAAAAAAGCAACATTCGGCAACGCCCAAAACACACAAGGGCAAAAGAAGAAGGAATACAACGATCTGGCACGCTGATCTCTACTTTCTTGATGTGTTGCTGCAGGCCATGGGAACTAGTCTCCGCGGCGAGCGGCGATGAGCCCTTTCTTGTCCTCAAGGTGTTGCTTGAGAGCATCCATAGATTCCTCCACCAGCCTTATGCGCTCGATGCGCAACATGGCATTCTCATCCATAAGTTTCTCGACGATGACGCCGGTCCCCTTCAACAAGGTAGTGGTCTCCTCCTGCTGCTGTGCACTTCCGACGATCTTCGCTCTCAGCAGGTCGCGCTCAGCCTGGAGCTTTGCATTGCTCTCATTTAGTTGCCGGATAACGCCGGTAGCCTGTTCGAAAGATGTTTTCATGTCATCCTGCAACCTCGCCCAGCCGGAGATCTGATCCATCTTGCTATGGACGATCGCATGCATGCACCTGTAAGAGTCACCGCCTGCCTACGAGTAATTTTCCCAGGCTGCTGCGGTGCGGGAGGACATCTCTTCTGCTTCCGCGGCGTGGTCGGACCAGTCTGCCGCATCGACGGCTCGGCGGGACCTGTGTGCTTCTTTGGCGGCGCGGCGGGACCTCTATGCTGCTACAGCAGCATGGCGGGACATGCCGGCTGCGTTCGCGGTGAGGCGAGAAATCTCTCGTGCTTCTTCTTCCATGCTCGCATCTCCGTGGTGGCAATCTCTCGACCCAGAACTCACGCTGGCCATGGCAGACGCAAAGGGAATGATGATGAATGACTTGTTTGTCTTTGTGGATGAGGAGTTGAGGAGGAATGTGCAGTGATCTTGGAGTAGTAGTATTTATAACCGAGCATTAATACGCTCCTAAGTGGGAAACCGTTTATGTTTTGATCGGTGTGAACAAGTTTGCAATTTCGAATGTGACGGGACGCATGCTCAAAATTTACTGACGGTTATAAGTGCGGTAGTATTCCCGGAAGGCGTAATATGGGCACGTACGCCTTCTCGGCCGCGTACATGGCGTTTGCACCATAGGGTGCACCGCGATAGGCAATGTCAGCACACGTCTTGTTCCAACAACCCTGTGCGCTCGTTATTACCATCGCGCATGCTTCTTTTAATTAGAATGTGTGTACCCGTCTAGCGCATACATGTTGATCTATCTAACTGTTTCAGTTTGTTGTGGCTAATCGCAAACAGTTCATCCGTGTGAAGTGCATGCCATCAATCGCAGACACTTTGATCTGGCTGACCCGTTTCTATTATGTTGCCTAATCGCAAATAGTTAATCCTTCTGAAGCGTAAGCCCTCAATCACACACACCTTTATCTAGCTGCATGTTACTATTATTCCTCCTCATCACAAACAGTTCATCCGAGTGAACTGTATGCTGTACATCGCACACACCTTCATATGGCTGCCCGTTTATTTTGTTCCTCCTCATCGCAAATAGTTAATTGAGCTGAACCGTACGCCCTGCATCGCACACACAACTAAAATCTGAACCGTGTTTGATGCATCCTCCATCGCAAACGTTTTGCAGTTTTTTGATGATTTTTTACACCACCATTTGCGATTATGGCATCACACACAGTTTCATCGAAGGTCTCTGATCGTAGTGTCGCGTTAGCAGCATCCTGCAATAGTGATTGTTTGCTAAATATTTACCACCTAGCTTTACATACCAACAAAAGAAAAAAATTCTTCTATGATTTAAGACATTACTTTTGGGATGACCCACATCTTTATAAAGAAGCAGTAGATGGTATTATTAGACGTTGTGTACCTGAGCATGAACAGGGACAAATCCTACGGAAATGTCACTCCGAAGCTTATGGAAGGCATCATGCTAGAGATAGAACTGCTCATAAGGTATTGCACTCTGGATTTTACACTACTAGGAAAAGGGCTATAGCTAATATGGACATTAATGGCGCACCAGATACAGGTTCGCCATTATTGACATATTACTAATGGCGCACCTGGTGTGTGGTGCGCCATTACTAGTTTTGAAAAAAAATTAAAAAAAATTGTTAGCAATGGCGCACCAGGGCATAGTGTGCCATTACTAGTTGACATAGTAATGGCGCACATGTACAAAGTGCGCCATTACTATGTGTATGACTGGGTCAAACCTTGGTCAAACTTAGTAATGGCGCACTTTGCTTAGGTGCGCCATTACTATGTCAAACTTAGTAATGGCGCACCTACACAAAGTGCGCCATTACTAACTTTGACCAAGGTTTGACCAAGTGATACACATAGTAATGGCGCACTATCACCTGGTGCGCCACTGCTAACCAAATGCACCCCCACCCTGTGGACCGCCTTTTCAGTTATAAAAAAATAAAAGAAAATGATGGAAATGTCAAAAAATTAAAAGAACATAAGTTTCCACGTGATATGTGGTCTAGTTGTTCGGAAAATTTACAAATATGAATTTCGACTTTATTTCCAAAATCTCTCTGGAATTTAGTAAAATGGGCATAACTTTTGCATACGAACTCGGATTAAAAGTTTTTTATATGAAAAATCATCTACTCGGAAAGTTACATCCGAATTGAACGGGGAAACTATGTTCATGATTTTCAGAATCCCCAAAAACCTAACAGAATAAAAGATACGGGGCTTTTAAGATCTAGAGGGGGAAAATGGAAAAAAACTCAAACTTACTAGTGGCGCACCATTTGCTAGGTGCGCCACTAGTAACGGAAAAAAAATTGGTTTCGAATTTTTTTTGGAATTTTTTTTCAAAATATGATACGTAATATGACCGGGAAGTTTGAAATATTTTTTCAAAATTTCATCACACTCATGAACATGAAAAAAGTCCTAGACATCAACAAGGTTTAATAGGATTGATATGATAGATATATCAACAAGTGCCTGTGAAGTGAGCTGGTGCTGGGGTTGGATAGAAATGCGAAGTTAAGCGTGCTCGGGCTGCAGTAGTGTGAGGATGGTTGACCTTCCAGGAAGTTCGACCACAGAGGGTTGTTCTGGAAAAAAATTGTTAGTAATGGCGCACTTCTATGTGGTGCGCCATTACTAAGTCAGATAGTAATGGCGCACCAGATAGGCATAGTAATGGCGCACTATAGGTGCGCCATTACTATCTGAGATACTAATGGCGCACCAGAGGTGCGCTATTACTATTTGTTACTAATGGCGTGATAATAGTGGCGCACCTATAGTGCACCATTAATGAACAAAACAGGTGTGCCACTAATTAGCCTTTTCCTAGTAGTGTTATTGCCCTACTCTCTTCAAGGATGCCCGTAAGTTCGTCTTATCTTGTGTCGAATGTCAAAGAATAGGTAATATCGATAAGCGTCAAGAAATGCCTATGAATTATTCACTTGCTATTGAACAATTTGATGTTTGGGGATTTGACTGCATGGGAACTTTTCCTTCCTCTAATGGGTATACACATATTTTGGTTGCTGTGATTATGTTACTAAATGGGTAGAAGCGATTCCAACTAGTAGTGCTGATCACAACACCACTATTTAAATGCTTAAGGAAGTTATTTTCCCAAAGTTTGGAGTCCCTAGATATTTAATGACTGATGGTGGTTCACACTTTATTCGTGGAGCTTTCCGTAAAATGCTTGCCAAATATGATGTTAACCATAGAATAGCATCACCTTATCATCCTCAGTCTAGTGGTCAAGTTGAACTTAGCAATATAGAAATAAAATTAATTTTGCAAAAGACAGTCAATAGGTCTAGAAAGAATTGGTCTAAGAAATTAGATGATGCACTTTGGGCTTATAGAACAACATATAAAAATCCTATGGGTATGTCTCCTTATAAAATGGTTTATGGAAAATCTTGTCATTTGCCTCTTGAGTTAGAACATAAAGCATTTTGGGCAGTCAAAGAGCTCAATTATGACTTCAAGCTTCCTGGTGAAAAGAGGTTATTTAATATTAGCTCTCTAGATGAATGGAGAACCCAAGCTTATGAAAATGCAAAATTATTCAAAGAAAAACTTGAAAGATGGCATGACAAAAGAATCCAAAAGCGTGAGTTTGAAGTCGGAGAATATGTTCTTTTGTACAACTCTCGTTTTAGATTCTTTGCAGGAAAACTCCTCTCAAAATGGGAAGGCCCATATGTCATCGAGGAGGTTTATCGGTCTTGAGCCATCAAAATAAATAATCTCAAAGGAACTAACCTGAAGGTTGTCAATGGGCCACGAATAAAGCATTATATCTCAGGTACGCCAATTAATGTTTAAAGTAATATTATCCAAACTTTGACACCGGAAGAACACATAAAAGAGACCTTCCGGAACACTCCAGAATCGTGAAAATAAGGAGGTACGTAAATGGACTCCAAAAAATCCGCAACAATATTTTTTATCAGTTTTGGAATATTTAAGAATTTTGGAAATAAAGAAACTTCCAGGAAGCTCCCCTAGTGGGCACAAGACACCAGGGCGCGCCAGGCTTGCCTAGCACGCTCAGGTGGGTTGTGCTCACCTCGAACACCTTCTGGACTCCGTTTTTCTTCCGTATGCTTGTCCTCCAAGATAAAAAAATCTATATATACTTCCCGAACCTATTGATCACCGTATCAAAGAGAAATCCTCTGTTCTCTTTTCTTGCTGTTTTCTGCGTAGATCTCAATTATGTTGCTGATCTCATCGCAAACCCTAAATCCTATGGGGATGTGGGACACTATAGCTGGACCTCCGAAGAAGATGAAAATGAATCATTCCTCCCACTAGTAGAAAAAGAGGCTTTCGTTCGGGCCTGGCCAGCCCATTAGTCCCGGTTTTTATATGAACCGGGACCAATGGGTGCATTCGTCCTTGTTCATGAGCCCAGGTGGCCGGTCGGGGCCTCGTGGGCTTTGGTCCCGGTTCGTCTGGAACCTTTTGTCTTGGTTCTAGGCACGAACCGGGACCAATGGGCCTTGCTCCTGGCCCACAACCATTGGTCCCGGTTCCAGCCACAAACTGGGACAAATGAGTTGCCTATATATATAGCCCATCACCAGCGAGCAAATCAATCCACACTGCTTTGTTTTTTGCTGGTCAGGGAGGGGAGGGCATTTGGGTGCTCTAGCTCACCTCCTATGCACATGAGGTGTTCGATGAAATGTCCGAGCCACACTAGTTAATATTTCTTCTCTCGAAACTCGACCTCCGAGCTCCATTTTCCGCGAGATTTTTCTAGGTTTAGCGGTCCGTCATGTCCCATCCCCGTCTTCACCGCCGTCGATCGCTCGCGTCGATCTCGTCGCCGGCACCACCCTGGTGAGCCTCTTGTTCTTATCTTCTTTCTGAAAGAAAAAAATTCTTACTTCAAATAGATACTTGTCTAATTTTCTTACTTTTATTATTACTTGTTATTATATAGTGCGATGGTTATGGTATCCGCAACCGTCGGCCCTCGTCCTGTCTATGATTTGGATGTGGTATATATTATCTTTTTATAACTATTTTGTTCAGTAATTGTTTATGACAATTATGCCAACCAACGTGACCTAGATTTTATTTATGTAGGAGGTGGTTGAACCTAAAATTCCAACTGACCCTATTGTCGAGAGGTTAAATTTAGTTGAAGAATAAAACATTACTTGAAGGAAAAAATTAAAAAAATTGAGGAGGAGAAGATGATATTGGAGTTGCATGTTGCGGATGTCGTCGATGATCACAAGATCAAGATGAATGCAATGCGGTTGAAGATTAGAAAGATTAGAAAATATGCCATTCATACCGAGGCTTGGTATCATTATGCCGTTGGATCAATTATTACCTTAGTTATGATTATGATCACATTTGTTGTTGCATTGAAAGGTTTTACATAGTTTCAATGTATGGTTTAACTAGATGCTCTCGAGAGCTATATGTTGTTCAATTTGAACTATGTATGTACTTTGATTTTAATGTGATGAGGAACTACTATTAATTTGGTCACTTATCTATCCATGTTCATTTGTAGTGCTTTTCAATTTCAGGGTCTTATAGCTGAAAAAAATCAGGAAATGCACGAAAAGTATCAAATGAAGTCAGAAAGGGTTGAAAATTGATGATGTGGCTTTGAATGGTGCGTTTTGAACACAGAAAAACTATGGAGTTCAAATAAGTTCAAAAAAATGAAATCCCTTTGTAATGCGAGTTTTTTCAGATGAAACCACGATACTTCGAAAGAGATTGCCCGTTTTGTACACGAAGTGCATCCAGTTTTTGCCGTAAGCCTCTCTACTTTCTTGCACATGCTATGTGGGTGAAATTATGATACCATGCCAACTTTCAACCTTTTCAGAGTTCATTTGTAGTGCTTTTCAATTTGAGGGTCTTATAGCTGGAAAAAAATCAGTTATTGCACGAAAAATATCAAATGAAGTCAGAAAGGGTTGAAAATTGATGATGTGGCTTTAAATGGTGCATTTTGAACACAAAAAAACTATGGAGTTAAAATAAGTTCAAAAAAATGAAATCCCTTTGTAACAGACGAGTTTCCGTATGAAACCCTAATAGTTCGAAAGAGATTGTCTGTTTTGTACACGAAGTGCATCCAGTTTTTTCCGTAAGCCTCTCTACTTTCTTGCACATGCTATGTGGGTGAAATGATGATTCCATGCCAACTTTCCACCTTTTCAGAGTTCATTTGTAGTGCTTTTCAATTTCAGGGTCTTATAGCTGGAAAAAATCAGTAAATGCACGAAAAATATCAAATGAAGTCAGAAAGGGTTGAAAATTGATGATGTGGCTTTGAATGGTGCATTTTGAACACAGAAAAACTATGTAGTTCAAATAAGTTCAAAAAAATGAAATCCCTTTGTAACAGTCGAGTTTCCGTATGAAACCCTGATACTTCGAAAGCGATTGTCCGTTTTGTACACGAAGTGCATCAAGTTTTTGCCGTAAGCCTCTCTACTTTATTGCACATGCTATGTTGGTGAAATGATGATACCATGCCAACTTTCAACCTTTTCAGAGTTCATTTGTAGTGCTTTTCAATTTCAAGGTCTTATAGCTGAAAACAAGCAGTAAGTGCACGAAAAATATCAAATGAAGTCCGCACTACTAGGAAAAGGGCTACTAATGGCGCACCAGTTTTGCCTACTAATGGCGCATCACTGGTGCGCCATTAGTATCACGCCACTAAATTTTTTCTAATGGCGCACAGGCGATCGCCATTAGTTTTGCCTACGGTGCGCCACTAGTGTCTGCTATACTAATGGCGCACCACACTGTAATGCGCAATTAGTAACAATTTTTTTAATTTTTTTTTCTTAATCTCAGGTCACTATTTCACCTATGAGATATCCAACACATATATATAGAACAAGCATCCATATAACAATCATAGCCAACACACAAGTTCCATCATATATAGATACATAGCCAACACACAAGTTCCATCATATATACATACATAGCCAACACACAAGTTCCATCGTTACATATTACAAAAGTTTCACATTGTTCATCCAACACCGTTATCCATCAATTCACCAAAGTTTCACATTGATATAAAATAAAAACACAAATGGAAAAGAAGCACTCCATCCATGCAAGCTTCCGTGAATTAAATCAAATCTGCAAAATGATAAACAAGAAGTTAGAAGAAGAAAAAGAAGAAGGCTAGAAGAATACTAGGAGAAGAAGAACACTAGAAGAAGAATAAGAAGAATTTTGGAAAAGAAATAAGAAGAAGACTATAAGCTTATTATGTAAACTTGATCATTTTGTGCTAACATAAGTTATTTTGGAGCTAACCTATAGGAAACTAAGCATATAAGCTCTAAGTTAGTATATTAGAGCCAACTTAGGTAAAATGAAGCTAACCTATGTCATTTTGGAAAAGAAGAAGAATAAGAAAAAGACTATAAGCTTATTATGTAAACTTGATCATTTTGTGCTAACATAAGTTATTTTGGAGCTAACCTATAGGAAACTAAGCATATAAGCTCTAAGTTAGCATATTAGAGCCAACTTAGGTAAAATGAAGCTAACCTATAGGAAACTAAGCATATTAGAGATAACATAGGTAACTAAGTATATATATATCATTTTGGAGATCTGACATACCTGACAAAGTTCAGTTCTCATGCATTGTTCTTCTCCTTCTCCTTCCTCGGTCGATCGCCAAGAGCGGCGAGGCGGTGGAGGCGGTGGAGGCAGTGGGATGTAGTCTTGTACCTCAATTGGCGTGGTCATGTCGCCCAGCTGTGGGATCGCCGGCGCCACCACCGGTGCGTGGTCATTGTCAGGCACCACCACCATCGTGAGGCCACCTTCAGGCACGACCATCACTAGGTCATCCTCAGCCACCTCCATCTCTTCCCCATGGTCAGCCACCACCATCTCTTGCCCATGGTCAGCCACCAATGTCTCTTGCCCATGGTCAGCCACCACCATCTCTTGCCCTTGGTCAGCCACCACCAGCGCTAGGTCATCCTCAGCCTGATGCCCATCGTCATCCTGCAGCTCCTCATCCCCACTCTGCTCCTCTTCTCCCGCACTCCAGTCCGGATCATCCCTCTTGTTGTCTATGTTGCTGCCAGAATCGCTGCTGCTTTCGCTACAGCCAGAATCGCTGTTGCTTTCGCTACAGCCATGGTCGCTGCTGCTTTCACTACAGCCATGGTCGCTGCTGCTTTGGCTGTAGCCATTGTCGCTGCTGCTGCTCCCATGACCTGTCCAAATGCAACAATGACCGTTAACAATCGATGTGAGACAAAGCCAAATGTAGAGGAATAAGAAGAGGCAGAACGTACGGGCATCATAATCTTCAGCGTAGCGCATGCGACACATAGTCGCGTTGAACACATTCACGATGAGCATGGTGGCGTCGTGTCAATGCGTGAAGAGAAGGAAGTACCCCAGCCACAGTGTCGTGAGGCACGAGAGAACTTCTCCCACCCACGAGACAAGTACATGTGGCCCTCCTTGATCACCAACTCCACATCCCACAGTTTGCGAAACCCGCTGCCGGCCTGTCGCACCTTCACATTATTTGGCGGATCTTCACCCATCAGCATGTTCTTAAAACTGTCAGGCAGCCTCTGCAGTCTGGGACAATGAGTGATGTAGGCAAACAACAGATATCATAATGAGATGGGTGAAGCTAGGGGAGATCTCTCATTTTATATACATGCGTCATGGATGATACTGAAGTCCCAAGTATGATAGTGAAGAACTCGAAAGCATCCAAATCGTACTGCGGTGTCGCAGAGCGGCGGTGGCTGCTTCCCGCCATCTCCGATATTTAAGCAGCAGAAGAGACCAATTAGTACCCTTACAACAGATCATAAAACATGCATGATAACAGGCATTAGTCGCAAGTACCCCATATGTCCTATTT
Organism: Aegilops longissima; assembly: GCA_021605205.1. NCBI lineage: Eukaryota > Viridiplantae > Streptophyta > Magnoliopsida > Poales > Poaceae > Aegilops > Aegilops longissima. The sequence goes on along the minus strand of CM038680.1, from coordinate 576,433,604 downwards.
TTAGCAAAGTAATGCTAAAATTCACGGAAAATTTCAGCATTACCTTTGCTGAAAATAGGACATATGGAGTACCCGAATTTGCCGAAACGGAAGTTAATCGACATTCCGGAAAACTCAAGGGCCTCTCGGGGTACCTACAACATCATCACAAGTACAGCAGCAGCAGCAGTGAATACAGGCATAACAGCAGCAAAACTATATATTTTTATGCAGTAAACAAAAGAACACTAAGAGTAGAATGTTCTTGCAACAAACATTATTGTGTGACATCGAAAGGCATCACTCTGCTTAAAGGGAAGGATGACTTAAGTGGCAGATGTATATGATTGCACCACTTGACCTGCGCTTCTCTATATTATATGATGTACTGAAGAACTTGAGCAAAAAAAGATAAATAGGAACATATTTCTCACCTTGGAGGTGTTGTTGCTGCTGCACTGTCTGAACTGTCTGAACCAAGAGATGCCCTAATGGAAGTAATAACAACATGACAGCAAACAACCAACAAACATGATGGGCTTAAGATTAATGAACCAACATCGAAAAAAAGGTAGGCCAAATATTCATGTCACTTCCATTAGGGCATCATCTTCCTACAACTACTCATCTTCAGCAGCACATGATACTACTATTGTATCTAATACAACAACATGACACTTGTTACTGTATCTAATGTTCCTACAACTACAACTACTACAACACCATAAAACTACTATGCATCATCTTCCTACTATAATTGCTACTCATCTTTAGAACCAAACACCAGCAAAAACAGAACCAAACTACTATAATTTCTACTTAATTTCACTATAATTTATAATTCCCAAGCTATGCATGCAAATCAAAATACTAACATATCCAAACCTGATGAGCATCTAATAATGCTTATCTTAGTAACAACAATACCAAATAAGCGATGCAAAAGCTTGTATGATCCCACATGCAATACACGATTGAGCAAACTACATAAACTAGAAGGAAGCACAGTTGGAGACTGAAAGTCAGATTGTGTCCTCAAATTAACAACCCATTAAGTTTCTAGAGACGCACATTGGTCATTGCTGGCCTTCATTATATGCGTGTGTAGTGTAACTGCTTGTAAGACCTGGATGGTGTGCTTTGGAGTGTTATGCTATTCTTGATGTACTACTATTAATATTGTACAAGGTAGTATTATACAACTCAAGAATAAAATGCCTGTGGTCCATGGTATTTATATGTTCCATGCTATTCTTAGTTGTTCTACAAATAGACAAACTTAGACTATAAAGAGGTAGCAAGGAAAATGATTTTAGCCCACCTCGATGCAAACAATACTAAAAGCAGAAAAAGTTTTACACAGTGCACGTTGAGCTAAATATGGCGTCTTTATACCATGACACAGTTTTACACAAGATATCTTCACCATATAAGAAAATAGCATCATCATCTTAGTTTCACAACACAGTTTTACTCGGTTGTTTATCTGCTGCTGCTTGCTGCAGCGGCGGAGGAAGGCGCCGCCCAGTGGAGAGGGCGAGGCCGAGGACGGCGTGGGGCTTGAGGGCCTGCGGCTGGTGAGGCCGACGAGGTGGTCGTCCCGACGCTGGCGGAGCTAGGGTTCGGGAGGCAATGGCGGCGCTGGGGGACGGGCGGTGGAGAGGGGTAGGGGGTCATGCGGAGAAGAGAGGAAGAGCAGACGGGGTGCAGCTTGGGCTGGAGGGGCCTGTCCGTGGCGGGCAGCGGAGGGTTCAACCGGCTGGCGCGCCAAGGGCGGGCGGGCAGCAGCGGGCGGCGGTGGGCGCGTGGGGGCGTGGCGCGGCGGGCGTCTGGTTGGGGCGGGCGCGGGCGGCGTCTGGTTGGAGTGGGGAGGAAGGAGGAGGAATAAGTTTTTGCCAAAAATAAAAAAATTACTGGCGCACTCTGTCTCCAGTGCGCCATTAGTAGTTCTAACTACTAATGGCGCACTTTGCCCGGATGCGCCATTAGAATGTTTGAAAAAATGAAAAAAAATTGTTTTACTAGTGGCGCACCTTCTGCCTGGTGCGCCATTAGTGTATTCCACACTAATGGCGTGTCTCCACCAGGTGCGCCATTAGTATATAGTAGTGGCGCACCACTTCTCTGGTGCACCATTAGTGTCAATCCAATCTTTAGCCCTTTTCCTAGTAGTGCAGAAAGGGTTGAAAATCATAAACAACTTTTTTGTTACAAACTTTAATAGAAAAAACTAATTATCACAAAATAAAATAAAAAAGTAATTAGAAACAAAAAATATAAACTATAATAAAATATATAAGTAGAAACAAAATAAATTAAAATAAACTTTAATGACATATATGAAATTTATGAAACTAAAATTATCAAAGTATTTTATGTTCAAAACCTTATAAGCAACCTCTACTAAAGTAATATAAAATTCATGCAACTAAAATTATCAAAGTATTTTCTGTTCAAAATCATTAAAAGCAAATCAAATTTTCATAAAAAACTTTTTTTGTTAGAAACTTTAATAGAAAAAAGAATTATCATAAAATAAAATAAATAAGTAATTAGAAACAAAATAAAATAAATAAGTGTTTTGTTGTAAGTAGAAACAAAACAAAAAATAGCAAAAAATAAAACAAAAAAACTGGGAAAAAAATAAAAAAATTGCCACCTACTGGGCCAGCACGGCCTGAATACGACTAGAAACCCATCAATGGGCCAGGATTCAGGCCCGCAGAAGGCCCAGTAGGCGCATCTGGCATAGCAGTGATAATTAGGCCTGTAAGCCTGCAATAGAGAGGAGCTCGAGAGGGGTGCGGCAGTGGGGCTTATAAACCACTTCGCGCCCTCTCAACTAGCGAGTGGGACTAAACTCCCACCACCACGCCATCTGTCTTGTGACCTTTGGTCCCGATTGGTGGCACCAACCGGGACTAAAGGGAGTATTGGTACCGTTCGTCCCCACCAACCGAACCACTTCCCCCCTTAGTACCGGTTGGTGCCACTAACCGACCAAAGGCCGCTTCCCGCCTTTGGACTGCTGAAAGAGACCTTTGGTCCCGTTGGTGACACCAACTGGTACTAAAGGGGCATTAGTACTGGTTGCTAGCAAGAACCGGGACCAATGCTCTGTGTATATAAGCTGGACTTGTGAAATTTTTCATTCAGTTGTTCGATCTGCCTCTCAGTCGCCGAACGCCTCAACACCGACGAACACCTCGACGCCGCCAGTTGCCGTACCTCGACGCCGATGTCGCCGCCGCGCCTGCCTGCCCGATGCCACGCCCCTGCCGTGCCCGGCGCCGTCGCCGCGCCCCTGCCGTGCCCCGACGCCGAGTCTCCCAGTCACCCGTAGGGTGGTCAAGCTGGAGGTCCTCAAATCCTTCTGTGATTTCAGCCACCATCACCCTAGCATATCCTTCTAGAATCGGCCGTCAGTGAAAAGTTGCGCCAGGTTTAGGAGGTGCAACAGAGCCAACAGCCGCCTTGACTTTCAATGCCATCCACGGCGTCATAAGGTGGCAATGCTGAGACTCCGTGATAGCATCCACAGTGTAGCTAGCAGGAGCCGTGAAGACAGGCTCCTGAAGCAGCTCCGTGGAAGCCACGCTGCTTCTCCGCTGAGATGGCGGGGTAGCTTCGGCAGGTCGCGTGCTGCGAATTGCGTCTCGTTCCTCTAGCGCTTGTACCCTTGCGTGCAGCGCCTATAGTTGGGTCAACTCCTTTTTCTTCTCCCTCTCCCGGCATTTGTAACCGCCTGCGTCGGGAAATCCAGCCTTCCACGAAAGGGATCCTGGCGTGCCTCGTGTCCGTCTGGGGTGCTCAGGATTCCCGAGGGCCTCTGTGAGCTCATCGTTCTCTCTGTCTGGAACGAAGGTCCCTTGCTGCGCTTTTTCGATATACTCCTGAAGCTTCTCGATGGGTGTGTTCAGCTGCTTGTTGGTCCAAACGCACTTCCCTGTTACGGGGTCCAATTTTCCCCCAACCCCGAAGAACCAAGTCCTGCAACGGTCTGTCCAGCGTCGCGTCTCTGGTTCGAACCCTTTATAAATGAGGTCATTCTCAGCCTTGTCCCACAACGGCCGGGCTTTCAGGTAACCACCTGACCCTGTGCGATGGTGATGCTTCTTCTTTGTAGCATTCTTCTTGTTTGTCGCAGACATCTTCGCTGCACTCTCAGATTTCTTTTTGGTGACAAATGCGGGCCACTGATCTTTGATCTTCTCAACTCGGCCGATGAATTCTGGAGTCTTGTCTTGGTCGATAAACGATGATTTCAGCTCATTCTTCCACCTCCTGAATAGCTCAGCCATCTTCTTAAGAGCATAAGACTTGATCATTGGCTTTTTAACTGGATTCTCCGGATCCTCATCTGGCGGGAAGGTGAAATTTTCATGCAGCACGGTCCAAAGATCAACTTTCTGCCTATCGCTGACATAAGACACCTGAGAGTCTTTGTCCTTAGGTTCAACCATTGCTCAATGCTGATCAGGATCGTGTCCCTAACTAGAACCCCGCACTGAGCATTAAATTTTTGCTTGGTCCGGAGGGGTTCAATCGGTTGGCCATCGCGATCAATTTCGATGGTCGTGTACCTTTCATCCGCACGCAACTTTCTCTTCGGGCCTCGTCTTGTTACCGAAGTGTTGCTCGATCCGGAGGGCTAGAAAAGAAGAAAAAGAAGAGAGTTAATATGTGTACATACCAAAAACAATTAATGCATTAATTAGCTATAGTTAGCACATGCTTAATTAATTAATATATATACTTCGCCGGACTCCGTTTGGTCACCGGAGCCGTCATCACGGTGTCCTTCCTCCTTCATTCGGTCACCGGAGCCGTCATCACGGTATTATTCCTCCTCCATTCGGTCACTGGAGCCATCATCACGGCGTCTGTCGTGGAATTACCACGTCAGATGTCCTTAGTGTGAGGACCTAGTCGTGAGGCCAACGCATCTATGTGGTAGCTTGAGAGGGGTTGAGTGGGATGAGAGACGCAGGGCGGATCAACACACAAGACAAAGATTTAGACAGCTTCGGGCCCCGGGAAACATCATCCGGTAATAACCCTACATGCTGTTTATGGCTAGGTCTCATTATGATCATGAGAGAGTCGTCGGTAAGCCGGCTCTTTGTGTCTAGCCCTAGAGATTGTTCTTGTTGCTTGCCCTTCTTTGGGCAGCCCTGCCCCTCCTTATATATATTGAAGGGGCGGTTTACATGACTAGTCCTAATAAGATTAGGATTGCTCTATTACAAGTGGAGTCCTACTCTTGCTTCCTTTGTAGGAGAATATTCCTTATGCCTTTCCTCTTAAGCCTGCCTATCATAACGTAAGCCGGCCTTCTGGGCCTTGAGCCTCCTGGGCCCCCGGGTCTTGTCGCTCCTCTGATCCGCTTACCAGGTCACCCATAAGTCGCCAGGGTCGGGCAGGTCGCTTAGTGTGTCGTCCAGTCAGGGCGGGTCATTAGTGAGTCGCCAAGTCCGGCCGGGTTATACTTCCGGCCGGGTTACACCGTGGGGTATACCCCCGACATTAGCCCCCAAGTTTAGCTTGGATTTATCCATGGTAAACTTATGCTGCAAAATAAACACAAGAACAAATTTGACAGGTTGTGCTCTGGGTTAAGAATTCTTGTAAACCGGCACGTGAACATCCTTAAGTCCTTGTCATTTCCTTCTTCTAGAAAATCCGGGTCAATAGACCAACTTCACAATCAATTTGCTTGTAGAAGAAATATTGTAAATAAATAATCCATTTGAGTCGGCTTCCAACGCACCGGCTTAAAAAATATAGGTCTTGACATACTCATCTGATTTTCCACCGGCTTAAAGATGTAGATCTTGCCGAGTTATAATTTCCAAAAACTCCGGGTTATAAAAGACTGATGATGTCGAGTCATAATTGTTGTTGACACCGGGTCATGTAATTGATCTTCCTGATTTACTCAAAGCTGAGAATTTTGAAGATGTTCCCTCTTTATATGCATAATACATGTAGCCCCCAAGTCTTAAGAGGAGAACCTAGTGATAACTTAAGACTTGCTTCAATATAAGGGTTGCAACCTTGAAGAAATCTGGGTTATTCATCTCAATCATTAGTCATAAAACTGAATATTCCACATATGTAGCCCCCAAGTGCCGGGTTGTCATGCTTGCAGCAACCTGGAACTTGTAATTGCCTTATGCTTGTAAAATTTCAACCAGTGTAGCCCCCAAGGGTCGGGTCATTATGCAATAATGAGCAGGGACTTCATAAATATGATCATGTAGACTTGAACATCAACATGTAGTCCCCAAGGGCCGGCTTAGTAAGATAATACTGAGCTGGGACTTTATATATACTTCATTGAAAATAATATCATATGATGTAATCCTCACCATGGGGCTCGAACCCACGTCCATAAGGTTAAGAGCTTTGTACTCTACCAACTGAGTAGTGGACCTTTCAATATCATCATGAAAATCCAACCAGTTTTGGCTATTAAAGATTTGAATACCTCATCGGTTGACAAGTAAATCCAGAGTTTAAATACCTGGAGGCTCTTGGCCGATGACGACTTAATGTGCATTCATTGTAAGCCAAATTTTTTGTAACCCGGTGGCCTATAGCCCTTGAGAAAATCAATAATTGATAAGCCTTTTGAGACACCAATTTCAGTGATGAGCTTCGGCTGAAGCATTTATATAAGTCATAGTTCTGCAAATCCTGCACAGAGTTTAAACAACATACGCCCTGGTGACTTAACGTCAAAAACCAGGGCGGGTAACCACCCAAATGTAGTCTTATCCTGCACACAAGTAGTTCACAAGATCCCTATGATCCTTTGAATGATACCACCGGCTTATGTGACCCGGACAGTGAAGTTGATAACTCAACTCTGTAAGAGCCAGCACATATGATATTTGTGACAACTCAAATACTTGTGATTGTATAAAAACAGCTAAAAAAATTTGAGGCTTCTGATTCGAATAATATCAGTAAACGTTCCAAAGGGGTTAAGCTAAGATTCGAATACAATCATATAGCCCCAGTGGCGTTGGCGTTGCCGATCAAAGTGGGTATCGACAGCTATGTTCTCTTTGGTTCGAATACGACCTATGTTTGAACAGGAAGCCCCCAAATGACCTTAAGAGTTGTTTAGCGACGCTGATTCGAATACGATCCACGTCGATTCCCAAAGGGGTTGAGCTATGATTCGGATACGATCAAGAAGCCCCCAAGTGGGTTCAGCAGTTTGCTAATCAAAAGGGTATCGACAGCTATGTCCTCTTTAGTTCGAATACGACCTATGTTTGAACAGGAAGCCCCCAAGTGACCATAAATTTGGCATCACACCGATCAAGAGGGTACCCACAGCTATGCTCGATGAGCAGGAAGCCCCCAATTGACCATAACAAGATAAGCCGTAAGGCAGGATACCCATGTTTGAACTGCGCATCATGGCAGCAAATTCTTTTTGGCAACCTTTACTTTGTCTGAGAACTCGAACTTTGCGAGATATTAATTCTTTTTAAACCGGAACTTTAAACCGGATTTAAAAGCTTCAAAAATTTGTGAGGGACAAATTTACCTTGAGCCGGATTTTGAACCGGATTTTAGCGCTTCAGTGCTTTGTGGGAGAAAGATGTCTCTTGAGCCGGATTTTAACCCAGAGTCCTTATTTTGAACCGGAAATCTTCTGACGGCTTTTAAATTTTCATCGTTCTAGCAGTAATCTCCGGGGCCGGGTTATTTTTCCCTTCAATGATCTTGAATATATTGAAACCGGCTAATTTTGCCGAGTCATACCATTGTAGCCCCCGAGTCCCAAGACGACCTTAGGAGTTGGCTTGAGATTCTCCATAATTAACTGTGATATAGACCGGTTTGAATCCTGCATGGGACAACTGGCAAACCAAAGTAACTTCTCTGTTGAACAAAATAATATGTAATATAAAATATATTGGATGGATTTCACCTGATATGTTAAGCTAGTGATTATCCACATAAGGTTGAGGTGACTGCGGCGGGTTATAAATGATCCCGTATGAGCCGTGTCAGCAACTCGACCAATGGTTCCTTCCAATTGGTTGTTTGAAGTTAACCAAACCATAGTGCCGGCGACCTGTGCACCTATCCATTGAGCCATCCAGTGCATACGGCGGTTGATAATATATGATACTTTGCCTCCAATTTGTTGGAAGAGAAACCGGGCTTCCCAAGTAGTGACTTGCTCATACTCAATAAAACAGCTCATCTAGAAAAATTCGGCCCGGTGTGTTGATTTAGACCAGGCCGCGAGAGACGGACCGTAAAAACGACCGCAACATAAAAGGCAGCTCAGACAGATGAATCAACAGTGGTGCTGTAAACAGGTGAGGGCGGGTAAGTGGTCCTCCTTGTTGTAAGCCAGCGTGGTCGTAAGAGACGGCCACGGCGTTGTAAGCCGGCGCGGTCGCGAGAGACGGCCACGACATTGTAAGCTGGCGCGGTCGCGAGAGACGGCCACGACGTTGTAAGCCGGTGCGTACGGGCGAGCCACGTCGCTTTGATGTAGTGAACAATTGTCATGCATCAACAATATTGCAGACCAAGACAAAGATAAACTGCTCTTTGACAAAAAATAATATGTACCAATGAAATATATTTTAGATGGATATCACCTGAGTGCCAGGCCGGAAATAATCCGCCATGAAATTGATGATCGCTAGCTGAAGTTGAAGTCGCTCCCGGCTGAACCGGCCGCGAGGGCAGACGGGCGAGTCGTCCGTGGCGTTGTAAGGCGGCGCGGACGAACGAGTCAACCACAGGGACGGTTCCGGTGAGTTGAAGTAATCCGGGTCGCAAGGGTGGCGGCTTGCGCGTCCATTTACCGGGTAATGAGGCACGGACAAACACCGGGCGCAATGTTGCAAATACGTGCTCCGTACCCATGGTATAAACCACAATTGTCCTGCGTACAAAACATACAACAGGGCAGAGTAGTTGTTTGTCGAAGAAAATCAACCTGTACTTAACAATATATGTAAGATAAATATCACCTGTTTTTAGGCGACAGATGATCACGATATGGCATCCGTAGATAACCAAGAATTTTTGTGTTGATCCTTTCAAAGGCCTTGCGAGAGTTTTGCGTAGTTTGTATAATCTCCATTGCGTGCAAATTGTAGTATACTCTTTGGCCGGTTCAGAGGTGTGAAGGCCGTAGATGAAGTCGCTTTGGCCGGGGTGGCTCAATGGCAACTCGGTCGGGGCGGCTCGCAACACTTGGAGGCCGGCCGTTTGGGAGGATTGGGGGCCAGCGGCTCAAAACAGCAGCGGCAGCACCCTCAGGTCGATGACGGTAGAAGACGATGACCCAGTGCAGCGGCAGTTCAAAAGTGCAGCAGCGGCGACGGTAGGACCCATCAGTTCAGAGGCGCGGCGATATCTTGATGCGGCGCGTGAAGTCGAGGCCGACTCCGTGCGACCGAGATATCCTCCGGGTCGTGCTTGGTTTGACCCATCAGTTTGACTAGTGCCTTCATACGTCATAGTGGATGATGGAGTAGTAGTTGATGACTAGATTTTGGTCTTTATGCACAAAGCAGCAACGGCAGATCATACTGGTAGCTCCGCTAGAGTGGAGGTGCAGCTGTAGCTCTCGTAGAAGGAGCAGCAACGGCGAGGCGTGCAGGCGAACAGCAGCTTGGCCGTCTCAAGGCAGCAGCACAACCATGGAGCAGCGACGAGGTGTGGGCTGAGGCAGAGGAGGCACATCAAAGGTTGCCCAGGCTAATGGTGAAGGCGGTGATTTGACGTGGGCGAGTCAGATGTTCGCTCGGCCGGCTCACAGGCAGAAGCTTGAGCATCGTAGGCCAGGGCCGAATCTACGGCCACGTCCCTGTCTTTCTGCGGGTCGTACTTTGACTCGGCAACCCCACGCCCTTTTCTTTCTTTCTCGTGTGCAACGCTGTTGATTGGACGTCTCTGCTCATATTTCCTTGTACAGCCTGCCTCCATGTATGTATAGCTATCCGAGATAGCAATTCTGAGAATTAAACTAGCACTCTGATTGCTTTATTTAATCGCGTGACGTGACGGGAAAATATACTCTCGCCTGTATGCACACTTGATACCGGCAGCCATCGGTATTACCTTTTTGTTTGATCTCAGAGAACAGTAGCAGCTTTAATCCTCTCGGGACATACTCTGTGCAGGGAACATCACAACAAAACGTGGAGATTTGACCAACTCAGCTTGCTCTTGACCCTCTGCATTTATATGTAGACGAAGAAAACGCATAGTAACAGTCGGACATGGCCACCACTCAGATAGAATACGCAGCGACCGTCTTTGACTCGGTGACTTGCGGCGCCGCGCGGCCATAAACCCTAACTCGTCCAATTGAACCTTGTACAGGCCGTCTCCAACTGCCTGCTGATGATATAGATCCTCTGATTCGGCTCCTTTTTTTATCCGGCTCATCACGAGCTTCTCAATCCCTGAAGAGATCCTTCATGAACTCACCACCGTGCGCAAGCCCCACGGTGGGCGCCAACTGTCGTGGAATTACCACGTCAGATGTCCTTAGTGTGAGGACTTAGTCGCAAGGGCAACGCATCTATGTGGTAGCTTGAGAGGGGTTGAGTGGGACGAGAGACGCAGGGCAGATCAACACACAAGACAAAGATTTAGACAGCTTCGGGCCCTGGGAAACATCATCCGGTAATAACCCTACATGATGTTTATGGCTAGGTCTCATTATGATCATGAGAGAGTCGCCGGTAAGCCGGCTCTTTGTGTCTAGCCCTAGAGATTGTTCTTGTTGCTTGTCCTTCTTTGGGGAGCCCTGCCCCTCCTTATATATATTGAAGGGGCAGTTTACATGACTAGTCCTAGTAAGATTAGGATTACTCTTTTACAAGTGGAGTCCTACTCTTGCTTCCTTTGTAGGAGAATATTCCTTATGCCTTTCCTCTTAAGCCGGCCTATCATAACGTAAGCCGGCCTTCTGGGCCTTGAGCCTCCTGGGCCCCCGGGTCTTGTCGCTCCTCTGATCCACTTGCCAGGTCACCCATAAGTCGCCAGGGTCGAGCGGGTCACTTAGTGTGCCGTCCAGTCAGGGCGGGACATTAGTGATTCGCCAAGTCCGGCCGGGTTATACTTCCGGCCGGGTTACACCGCGGGGTATATCCCCGACAGTGTCCTTCCTCCTCTATTGTTTGATCATCGTCGTAGCCTGCTACTTCATCCTGTCTTTCCAGACCATCAGTGCATCTGTTGTTGAGAAACGACAAGACGGCATCACTTCCGTGTGCGATTATCTCCCCCAACACCGCTTCTTTTGCTTCATCTCGGGGGTGCGGATCCATAGTTTCTGCAAATATTTACAACATGGCAATTATTATTCAAACATGACAGATGGATATATTAGTGGCAAACGTAGAACTAGCTAGCTAAGCACAATAAAGAATCATATTAGTGGCCTGGCCTCGACGCTTCTCTAGGTTTTGGGGTGGCCTCGGCAACGCTTCAAGGGTTTGGTGTGGCCTCAACAATGCTTCAAGGGTTCGGGGTGGCCTCGACGACAACGCTCTTTTAACTTGGTAAATTTGGGTGGCCTCAAGAGAGTTTGTCGATCGGGTTGGGGCGCGGCGGGAGGGGGTAGGAGACCGACATCGTTTTTTCTAGGGTTTGGGTGTCCTCGAGAGTTTTGGTCGAGCGAGAGGGTTGATTTGTGCTCCCGACGTCCCCCCTCACTTTAACAAAGAACTACCTTAAAAAAAGACTTGCTTCGCCGCGGGTGCTCGATCGGTGCGATGTGGACTCGGTGGAAACACTTTATGAAAATGCGATGGTGGCCGGGCCAGGCGGTTTTCTTTTCCTCGAGAGTTTTGGTCGAGCGAGTGGGCCGGTGGGTGCTCCCGACGACCCCCCTCACTTTAACAATGAACTACCTTAAAAAAGACTTGCGTCGCCGCGGGTGCTCGATCGGTGCGACGTGGACTCGGTGGAAGTAGTTTATGAAAATGCGGTGGTGGCCAGGCCGGGCGGTTTTCTTTTCCTTCTTCATTTTTCCTTTGCTTTTCCTTATATGTTTGTTTTTGTTTTCATTCTACATTTTCGTACATATGAAAAAAATAAGTTTCAATACAAAAGTGCACAATTTTTATGAACAAATTACAACATCTAAATTAACTATAGATCTAAATAAATATAACTATACATCTGAAATTTTCCTAATCTTAAAACTAAACTAAACACAAACTAAAATAATCTAAAAAAATGTAAAAACATCTAAAAACAGCATCTAAAAACATCTACAAATCTAATAGCTAGCACGGCGCTGGGGCGGAGGGGCACGGCGGAGGGGCCGGCGCCGGCCCCGACGGGGCAGGGCAGGGGCGCAAGGGCGCGGGACAGGGGAGGGGCGTGGGAGCAGGCTGGTCCTCACAGGGGGCGGCGGGCACGGTGGGCGACGCGTCGGGCCAGCAGGGCGCAAGGTCGACGCCGTCGTCGGGCAGAGGGCGCCGCGGCGGCGGCGGCGATGTTGAGCAGCCTGACGACGTCGGTGGCGGCGGCGACGGCGATGTCGAGCAGCTTGACGGCGTCGGTGGCGGTGGCGACGGCAAGGTGGAGCAGGGGCGTCGGGCGGCGACAGCGAGGAGGAGCAGGGGCGTCGGGGGAAGAAGTGATGGATTTGATCGAAACTGCTAAGTGTTTTCCTATATACCCAGGGCATTAGCACCGGTTCATGGCACCAACCGGGACCAATGGCCCCTTTAGTCCCGGTTGGTGCCACCAACCGGGACCAAAGGTCTCTTTTCAGCAGCCCAAAGGGCGGGATGCAGAGGACTTTGGTCCTGGTTGGGGCCACCAACCGGGACTAAGGGGGGCATTGATCCCGGTTGGTGCCATGAACCGGTACCAATGCACCCCTTTAGTCCCGGTTGGTGCCACCAACCGGGACCAAGGGCCTTGCACAGCGGGGTGGTGGTGGGAGTTTAGTCCCACCTCGCTAGTTGAGAGAGGCGTGCAGTGGTTTATAAGCCCCACTGCTGCACCCCTCTCGAGCACCTCTCCATTGCAGGCTTACGGTCCTAATTGTGACTGCTATGCCTGATGGGCCTAATGGGCCTTCTACGGGCCTGAATCCTGGTCCATGGGTGGGTTTCTAGTCGTCTTCACGCCGTGGTGGCCCAGTAGGTGACAAATATTTTATTTTTTTCCCAGTTTTTTGTTTGATTTTTTGATTTATGTTTTTGTTTTGTTTCTACTTACAACAAAATACTTATTTATTTTATTTTAGTTTGTTTCTAATTACTTATTTATTTTATTTTATGATAATTCTTTTTGCTATTAAAGTTTCTAACAAAAAGTTCTTTATGAAAATTCGTTTTGCTTTTAATGATTTTGAACAGAAAATACTTTGATAATTTTAGTTGCATCAATTTATATAATTTTAGTTTCATAAATTTTAGTGGTTTCTTATAATGTTTTGAACAAAAAATACTTTGATAATTTTAGTTCCATAAATTTTATTTATGTTATTAAAGTTTATTTTATTTTATTTTATTTTGTTTCTACTTATATATTTTATTAAAGTTTATTATTTTATTTCAAATTACTTATTTATTTTAGTTATGATAATTCATTTTGCTATTAAATTTTCATGCATTTGCTGATTATTTTGAGCTATAAGACCCTGAAATTGAAAAGCATTTCAAATGAACTCTGAAAAGGTTAAAAGTTGGCATGGTATCATCATTTCACCCACATAGCATGTGCAAGAAAGTAGAGACTGTTACGGCAAAAACAAGATGCACTTCGTGTACAAAACGGACAATCTCTTTCGAAGTATCAGGGTTTCATGCGGAAACTCGTCTGTTACAAAGGGATTTCGTTTTATTGAACTTATTTGAACTACATAGTTTTTTTGTGTTCAAAATGCACCATGCAAAGCCACATCATCAATTTTCAACCCTTTCTGACTTCATTTGTTATTTTTCATGCATTTACTAATTAATTTTTTTCAGCTATAAGACCCTGAAATTGAAAAGCACTACAAATGAACTCTGAAAAGGTTGAAAGTTGGCATGGTATCATCATTTCACCCACATAGCATGTGCAACAAAGTAGAGGGGATTATGGCAAAAATTAGATGCACTTCGTGTACAAAACGGACAATCTCTTTCGAAGTATCAGGGTTTCATACGGAAACTCGTCTGTTACAAAGGGATTTCATTTTTTTGAACTTCTTTGAACTCCATAGTTTTTCTGTGTTCGAAATGCACCATTCAAAGCCACATCATCAATTTTCAACCCTTTCTGACTTCATTTGTTATTTTTCATGCATTTACTGATTCTTTCAGCTATAAGACCCTGAAATTGAAAAGCACTACAAATGAACTCTGAAAAGGTTGAAAATGGGCATGGTATCATCATTTCACCCACATAGCATGTGGAAGAAAGTAGAGAGGCTTACGGAAAAAACTGGATGCACTTCATGTACAAAACGGACAATCTCTTTCGAAGTATCAAGGTTTCATACGAGCTAAATGCATTACAAAGGGATTTCATTTTTTTGAACTTATTTGAACTCCATAGTTTTTCTGTGTTCAAAATGCACCATTCAAAGCCACATCATCAATTTTCAACCCTTTCTGACTTCATTTATTATTTTTCATGCATTTACTGATTTTTTCAGCTATAAGACCCTAGAATTGAAAAGCACTACAAATGAATTCTGAAAAGGTTGAAAGTTGGCATGGTATCATCATTTTACCCACATAGCATGTGCAAGAAAGTAGAGAGGCTTACGGCAAAAATTGGATGCACTTCGTGTACAGAACGGACAATATCTTTCGTAGTATTAGGGTTTCGTATGGAAACTCGTCTGTTACAGAGGGATTTCATTTTTTTGAACTTATTTGAACTCCATAGTTTATCTGTGTTCAAAATGCACCATTCAAAGCCACATCATCTATTTTAAACCCTTTCTGACTTCATTTTGTTATCTTTCATGCATTTACTGTTTTTTCAGCTATAAGACCCTGAAATTGAAAAGCACTACAAATGAACATGGATAGATAAGTGACCAAATTATTAGTAGTTCATCAACACATTAAAACCAAAGTACATACATAGTTAAAATTGAACAACATATAGCTCTCTAGAGCATCTAGTTAAACCATACATTGAATCTATGTAAAACCTTTCAATGCAACAACAAATGCGATCATAATCACATCTAAGGTAACGATTGATCCAACGGCATAATGATACCAAGCCTCGGTATGAATGGCATATTTTCTAATCTTTCTAATCTTCAATCGCATTGCATCCATCTTGATCTTGTGATCATCGACGACATCCGCAACATGCAACTCCGATATCATCTTCTCCTCCTCATTTTTTCATTTTTCCTTCAAGTAATTGTTTTCTTCTTCAACTAAATTTAACCTCTCGATAATAGGGTCAGTTGGAATTTCCGGTTCAACCACCTCCTACATAAATAAAATCTATGTCACGTTGGTCAGCATAATTGTCATAAACAATAAATGAACCAAATAGTTATAAAAACATAATATATACCACATCCGAATCATAGACAGGACGAGGGCCGACGGGGGCGGATACAAAAACCATCGCACTATATAATAACAAGGAAATAGTAAAAGTAAGAAAATTAGACAAGTATCTATCTGAAGTAAGAATTTTTTCTTTCAGAAAGAAGATAAGAACAAGAGGCTCACCACGGTGGTGCCGGCGACGAGATAGGCGCGGGCGATCGACGGCGGTGAAGACAGGGACGGGACGTGACAGACCGCTAAACCTAGAAAAATCTCGGGGAAAATGGAGCTCGGAGGTCGAGTTTCGAGCGAAGAAATATTAACTAGTGTGACTCGGACATTTCATCGAACACCTCATGTGCATAGGAGGTGAGCTAGAGCACCCAAATGCCCTCCCCTCGCCGGCCAGCAAAAAACAGAGCAGTGTGGAGTGCTCTGCTCACCAGTGATGGGCTATATATAGGAAAATCATTTGTCCCAGTTCGTGGCTGGAACCGGGACCAATGGATGTGGGCTAGGAGCGAGGCTGATTGGTCCCGGTTCGTGCCTAGAACCGGGACAAATGGGTCCAGACGAACCGGGACCAAAGCACACGAGGCCACGGCCGGCCACCTGGGCTCACGAACCGGGACGAATGCACCCATTGGTCCCGGTTTGTATAAGAACCAGGACTAATGGGCTGGCCAGGCCCGAACAAAAGCCCCTTTTTCTACTAGTGTATTGTCATCGATCCTTCAACATGTGGTGCTTTCCCCCTATCTTTGCTAGCCAAAAATTCCGCACTAAGTGGAGATACTACTTGTGCATCCAAAAACCCTTAAACCCAAATCTTATTTTCAAGTGTCCACCATGCCTACCTAGGGATTGAGCAAGATCCCTCAAGTAAGTTGTCATCGGCACTACTAGAAAAAGGGCTATAGATGGGATTGACACTAATGGCGCACCAGACAAGTGGTGCGCCATTAGTATATACTAATGGCGCACCACCTTCTGATACGCCATTAGAGTTGAGGCGCACTGTGGAACAGTGCGCCATTAGTATGTTTTTTTTTTTGCAAAACTACTAATGGCGCACCACCAGAAGGTGCGCCATTAGTAACCTGGATTACTAATGGCGCATTTAGAGTTGGTGGGCCATTAGTAAGTGGGCATCAACAAGATATTTTGGACAGCCTCTCCTACCCACACTCACTTTCTCCCCACTTCATTCTCTCCACCTCCTCCTTGTCTCGGGTGCCTCCTCTTTTTCACCTCATTTCCACCATAGATTCATTTAAATTAAGTGGTTAAATTACCTTGTTTTGATAGGTAAGTAAGGGGAAGCTATATTTATGTTGTTCTCCCTACAACAATGTGCACATGCACTTTTTATGGCCTAGCTAGATCTATGTATGTTCGTGGTGTTGCATATGTTTGTGGTGTTGCATATGTGTTTGTGTTTGAGGTGTACCGTATTTGAAATGCGATAGTTGCCAATATTTTGCCGGAATGTTGATTCATTTCCGTTTGGCGAAATTTTGGCATTAAGCATTCTTTTGGTCCTATTTTTAGGAAAGTCATGCCAAATTTTTCTTGCTTCTAAAATATCGTTTTGCTCTACCCATGCAGCGACCATGGTCCGCACGATGACCGAAGGCATCGTGAATAGGTTTTGAGGTCCGCAAAGGCCGAGATGCTTCAAAAGAACGAGACGGAGATAAGATGTCCGTGTCGAAGATGCAAGTGAAGAGCCTTATTGCGGACCCGGATTCCGGCAGGTGCGGACCACCTGCTCTTGCGTGGTTTCATGGATGGCTATCGGTGGCAAGGGGATGAAGATGACTACGAAGTCATCCATGGGGGCCGGACAAGAAATGAGGAAGGGCAGCAAGACAACCACCGCGGCTCGGGCGGGCGAGAAGACGAAGAATCCCCAGGAGATGATCACGATGGTGATGTTGTACACAGTCATCATGTAGAAGATGCAGGACATGATTATGAGGAAGATGCCGGAGCAGACGACGGGCATGATCATAAAGATGATGGTGCCGGCGGAGCAGACGACGCTGGACCATCGATAGGCTGGGTGCAGGACCCTCATATTCAAGAGCTGCATCTCAAGCAGACGGATAACGCAAGAGCTGCCGCCCGAGAGAAAGCCAAGATGGATCAACTTGAGTTAGACACGGTTACTCCATTGTGTGAAGGATGCAGGCCCAAGGATAACCGCCTGAAAGTAACGCTCATGGCTCTAGAGATGAAGGTAAAACACAAAATGACCGACGCATGCTTCGACGAGAACATGTCATTCCGGCACGAACGTCTTCCCAAGGGGAACAAGTGCCCGACCAGTTTGGAGGAGGCGAAGAAAATCGTGTGTCCTCTGGATTTACCGCACGTGAAATACCATGTGCGCATGAACAATTGCATCATTTATCGGGACGAGCACGCGGAGTCTACCATATGTCCGGTGTGCGGCGTCACTCGATACAAGAAGAGGAAGAAAGCTCCTCGAAAAGTGGTGTGGTACTTTCTGATCACTCCTCGTCTGCAGCGGTATTTCGCGGACCCTAAGGTAGCAAAGCTCCTGCGTTGGCACGCGGATAGGGAGGAGAAGAAGCGAGAAGATGACGCAAATGATCCGGAGATAGATAAAAAAGACAAGATGCTGAGTCACCCTAAGGATGTGAGCCAGTGGCAAGCGTTGAACTTCGAAGACCCAGAATTTGGGAACGATCCAAGGAACATTGTGCTGGGCGCGAGCACCGATGGAGTCAATCCGTTTGGCAGCTAGAGAAGCAAACATAGCACCTGGCCAGTGTTTGTGTGGATGTACAACCTTCCCCCCTGGTTGTGCATGAAGAGGAAGTACATTCACATGAGTATGCTAATTGAAGGGCCGAAACAACCTGGGAACGACATCAATCTGTATCTGGGGCTGCTGAAAGAGGAGCTTGACACGCTGTGGAAAACGCCAGCCAATACGTGGGGCGCCGCAGAAAGAATATTTCCTATGAGAGCCACATCGCTCACGACGGTGCACGACTATCTCGGTTCCGGATATCTCACGGGCAAGTAGTCCACGGATTTTCTGGATGCGTAAGGTGCATGGATGACACAACGTATCGCCAGCTAGATAGAGATCTCGGGTCTTCGAAAACCGTGTTCATGGGACATAGAAGGTGGCTTCGCGACGATGACCCATGGAGGAAACGCAAGGATCTGTTCGATGGTGAAACCGAACCCGAAACGCCTGTCACGAGGAGCGGCGAGAAATAGACAAGCTATTGAAAAATTGGAAAGACTGCCCACTGCCGGGAAAGAACCAAAAGGCGCCAGAGCCGGGAAAGAAGCAAAAGGCGCCAGAGCCGGGAAAGAAGCAAAAGGCGCCAGAGCCGCTGCTGAAGGTATGGAAAAGGAGGTCTGTTTTCTGGGACTTGCCGTACTGGAAGATCCACCGTGTGCCTCACAGCCTTGATGTCATGCATATCACGAAGAACATGTGCGAGAGTCTTCTTGGTACCCTGCTCAACATGCCAGAGAGGACGAAAGATGGGCCGAAAGCAAGGGCAGACTTGAAATCAATGGGCATCAGGCAGGAGCTTCACGCTAATGATGATGATGATGATGAGGATGATGATGATGATGATGATGATGATGATGATGATGATGATGATGAGGCGAAGCAGGACACAGTAAGTCGTCGCAAAGGCAAAAAGGCCAAGAAGACCGGAAATGACTACCCTCCCGCGTGCTTCACTCTAAGTCAGGAGGAGATCGAGCAGTTTTTCACCTGCCTCCTAGGAGTAAAACTTCCTTACGGTTACGCGGGGAAGATAAGCAGATACCTAGACCCAGCGAAGCAGAAGTTCAGTGGGATGAAGTCTCATGACTGTCACGTGCTGATGACGCAGATACTTCCAGTTGCAATCCGTGGGATCATGGACGCGCACGTCCGTGAAACGCTATTTGGCCTATGCAACTTTTTCGACGTCATCTCTCGGAAGTCGATTGGCGTGAGGCAACTCTGAAAGCTACAGGAAGAGATCGTGGTGATACTATGCGAGCTTGAGATGTACTTCCCGCCCGCATTCTTCGACGTTATGGTGCATCTGCTGGTCCATATAGTGGAGGATATCATCCAACTCGGGCCGACGTTCCTGCATAGCATGATGCCGTTCGAAAGGATGAATGGTGTCATCAAAGGATACGTTCGCAACATGTCACGCCCGAGAGGAAGTATAGCCAGGGGCTTTCGATCAAGAGTGCATCTCCTATCGCACAAATTATCTAGGCATCGAGAACCCGCTGGTCTGCCTGTCAACAGCACCTCGGCAGGCTCGCTGGATGGGGTCACCGTGAGGGTCGCAGCGAAATGCATGTCGACTTAGAGGGTCGACTCGCCGACTTTGAAAGAGCAAACCTAGTCGCGCTACAACACATAGACGTGGTCGATCCTTGGGTGGTAGAGCACAAAACCTTTATTAAGAAGACGACAATGACCGAGGCCAACAGAGGACGACGGAGATATAATCAAAGAGCACAACTCATGTTTCACGCATTGGTTCAAGCAGAAGCTTCGTCGCACCCTTTACATGAGGATTCTTCCGCTGAAGAACAACTCATATTCGCTTTGTCACAAGGCGCCGAGCACAACCTGATGACCTATGAGGCGCATTTATATCAACGGCTACACATTCTACACCGAGGCCAAGGACATGAAGAGCGATGGTTATCGAACTCCGGGGTAACGATGGAATCCTACACCGGTAATGACAAGGACAGATACTACGGAAGGATCGAGGAGATCTGGGAGCTGAGCTACGCTGGAGAGAAGGTCCCGTGTTCCGTGTCAGATGGGCGAAGAGCGTCCTAAAAGAAGACCGGTATTTCACCACCATGGTCATACCCGAAGCCAAATCCAAGACCGTGGGCGCAAACGTCACCGCGAAAAATGAGCCACCTCTGCAGCAAGCGGCCCCTCGTCAACAGAACGCCCGCCGTTGGCGGTGCCTCGACATTAGCCGAGCTCGACGCCATCATCACGGAAACTAATTAAGCCTCTCTCAGCCGAGGACTTCATCTCCTTGCCTTTGACTGGGCATCCCTGACGCCCTACATGTATTCGCAGGGCGCTGCCGACGTTTCGTGCACTCTCCTGCACTTCGTGAACAACGAGTTGGTCGATGTCGCCAAGGGCAAAATCGTTCAACCGGGCAACCCCTTGTTCCACGGTACCCAGATGCCACCCAACTTGTTTAGGGTTCAACTGGTTCGTGTGCTGCCAGGCTGCGACGAGTTGTTACCTCCGATTCGACCCGTCGGGGCCGACGATGATGACGTGATGACCCTCAGCGCCTGCCTGAGCTGGCCCCTGCTTTGGCCGAAGAGCCAGATTCGTTTGGGGGCGGGGGACACCACCCCAAAGACAACACCGCCAGTCGTGCCGGCGCCAAGTCGGCCCCATGGCAAGACCGCCGCAACGGTGCCGGACATCCCTATGCCATCGATCCAAACATGCATATGGCACGTGATCGAACGACGACGACGACGATACATTTGGCAACGCCAATCAAGACTTTGCCGATCATGGGTACGGTGGCGACTTCATGGGGCCTCCTTCAAGAACCCAACCCAACAAAAGACGTGCGCGATCTAGCTGGTACCGCGGAGAAGCCAAGTTGCAACAGCGCCGCCCGCCGCTCAGCTCTCGAGACGCCCACCGCCGACTTCACCGAGCCTCATATAGGCGAGGTGCGAAATATTATCAGCCCCAACACACTCAAGAAGGCGGTTCATGCGAGCAGAACTCGGTCCCATTACAGGACAAGAAAAGGCACGCAAAAGAAAGACTAACAAGGGTGCGGGCCAGCCGCACCGAGTACGATCCGTGCTCGGGACGGGCCACCTTCACCGAGGATATCTCGAGGAGGGTGCATGTGGCGGGTAGGGCGATGCTACCGACAAATATGCTCAATGCTGCAACCGGCGCTTATGCGGAGTCTGCATGATGTGTTCTTTCTTTGGAGAAGTGGCGCCTCGTAGAGAAGGATGTGGCATACCCGTTTTCGCGCCAAGGTGCCGAGGGCAAGGGCTTTGTGGATAACTCCATCGGGCGTACGATCGTCCTGCGGTTTGATGACATCCACGCTATGTTGAACCTTCATCCGCTGCACTACACCTTTGTTCGGCTATTTTCGCTGAGTATGGAGATGCGGATCATTCGCGACAAGACCCCGGACATCGTGATAGTCGACCCCTTCTACATGTGTGCCAAGATCTTGGGCAGCGCTGGGGACCGGCAAGTCGCGAGTTCTTACCTCGAAGGCGTCATTATGGAAAACCAAGATAAGGATAACTTCCTCGTGCCTTACTTTCCCGAGTAAGTCCTCCTCTCAACTGGCCCGTAACATATGAATTCTTAGATTTCGATCGTTTTTCTTTTAACATTCCGTGTTTACTGCAGTGACACACATTGCACGCCATCCTCCTAAGCCCCAAATATTCCATGGCCACGTATTTAATTCGGACCGTCATTGACGTAGACTACACAAATGTCAAGAAGGTTCTTGATGATGTTCTCCCTGCCACGCCAAATCTGGAGGCACCTTCACCAGGCCTATTCGTAAAATCACGGCAAGCACGTGTTCTCCCACAATACGACGCTCGCTGCGTCAAGCAGTCACCTTTGGCGGTCGGCGGTGCCTACTATGCCATCCATCACATGCGGGCGATCGACGGAACCATCATCAACATCTGCTACCGAGTAAACTCAAAGATTGGGCCATGCGCGTCGGCAATCCAGACGCGGACATCGACAAGAATTCTTTTGCATCCAGTCGGAGTTTGCGGAAATCATCCATCAAGATGTCCTTCGTACCTCGGGGCAGTTCTACCTCAGAAATCAACCGTCCAATAGTGACATCGACACAATGCTACAAATGCAGGCTGACAACTCAAACGGTAGACGGCGACTTCATCCACGCTCTGGTCCCTTGAGTCGAGACGAAAGCAGTGATGCTGTGTCTAGTTCTGAAACATCGATTGGCTCATGTTGTAATTAAACTTTAATGAACTTGTAGTATGTCTCTTTGGTTTTGAGAGTCGTTCAACTTAGATGTAATCGATGCTATTAATGTCTTGCTTTTCTCTTCCGATCATTCTGTTGCATACTTATATATTGCTTCGCTGGGTACTAACGTTTCGTTTGGCTAGTGCATAGCGATGAAGTCGTATGTCGTGTACAACGGTAAGGTTCCCGGAGTCTACGACGATCGGGAGGAGTGTCGGAGACAGGTTCACCGATTCAGCGGTAACAGTTACAAAGGGTACACCACTAGGGCGAGGTCGAATCTAGATACGCCCGCTATCTAGTGGGAGAGGGAGGAGCGTTGAGGAACCGGATGAAGACGAAGTTTCATCGTGATGATGCTCATCGTGATGACCACAGCTCTTCTATGTGATGGTAGTTTAGATGATCGATATCGACTTGTAATGTGAAGACAAACTCGCTACTCATGGTCTCGAGACTTGTAATATAATGTTCTATCTTTGTTCGGTCTTTTCAATTCGAGACTAATATGATGAATTGTATTCGGAGACTAATATGATGAATTGTATTCAGAGACTAATCTTCCGTTGTATTCGATGAATCTGTTGTTGATGTGTGTTGTCTATATTTTGTCCAATTATACATTTTGTAACCTGTGCAAAAAAAAAAAATAAAAAATAAAAAAAACCTAATATTCATACTAATGGCGATCACATCACGAAAGGCGCCATTAGTATGCCAAAGGATACTAATGGCGATCATTAAACAAAGGCGTCATTAGTATGCCGGGTTACTAATGGCGATCTTGTTGTTGTGCGCCATTAGTATGCCAAAGCACTGGTATACATGGCCCCGGGAGGCATACTATTGGCGCCTCGTTGTATATACTAATGGCGATTCGAGGTCCGCCATTAGTATACCAGATACTAATGGGCATTATGGTGCGCCATTAGTAAAATATACTAATGGCGTGGCACTAATTGCGCACCACTAATGCGCCATTAATGGCCAAATTAGGTGCGCCATTAGTAGGCCTTTTCCTAGTAGTGCGGTGCAAAAAGGCAATAAAATTGCTTCTAAAAGTGTAAGATCATTTAGTGTAAGAGTAAATTGAGCGTTGCACAAACTTGTGATGGTGAAGAATAAAAGCAACAGACTGCATAATAAAGGTCTCTATCACAAGGGGCAATGCAACGTGACGTTCTTTTGCACTAAGGGGTTGAGCATACAAACAAATAAGCGCATGGCAACCTCTGCTTCCCTCTGTGAAGGGCCTAACTTTTACTTTTATGTATTTACTTTTATGCGAAGAGTCAAAGTTTTTCCTCTATTCCTTTTTATTTTTCTCCTTTGGCAAGCATCGTGTGGTGAGGAAAGATCTAGGCACATATGTCGAGTTGAATATAGATAGCATGAGTTATTATTGTTGACATCACCCTTGAGGTGAATATGTAGGGAGGCGAAATTATAAGCCCCTATCTTTCTACGTGTCCGGTGGAAACATGTTGCTCATGGGTACGCGGTGAGTGTCAGCAATCATAGAATACTATATGATGGTTGAGTATGTGGACTTGCCTAAAGGCTCCGATACATGACCCTTCCTGGAAAGATGATGAATTGTAGTTGCAAAGTTGACTGAGAACACAGTTTGTTGGTTTCAAATAGAGTTTTTTCTTTGTACTTTGATTATGTGATGAACTATTACTTATTCATGACAAGTATATGATAAAAGTCTGATGTTTAATTTTTGTGTTGTTATAATAATCAACATGATGCTTCTATGTTTGACACCTCTCTCTCAAAGCATGTGGACATGTTCTTCGATTTCGGTTTTCGCTTGAGGACAAGAGAGGTCAAAGCTTGGGGGAGTTGATACATCCATTTTGCATCATGTTTTCTTACTGTTATTTATGATGTTTTTATCCAGAATAATGCTTTTTGGAGTAATTCTAATGCCTTTTCTCTCATAATATGCAAGGTACACACCAAGAGGGAGAATTCCGGCAGCTGGAAATCTGGACCTGGAAAAGCTACGTCAGGCTACCTATTCTGCACAACTCCAAACAAGCTAAAACTTCACGAGGATTTTTTTATGGAATATATAAGAATTATTGGAGCAAATAACTACCTGAGGGGGCCCACTAGGTGGGCACAACCCACCTGGGCGCGCCCTGGGGGGTAGTGCTCACCAAGGCCCACCTCCAGTGCCCATCTTCTGGTATATAGGTCATTTTGACCTAGAAAAAATAAGGAGAAGACTTTCGGGATAGAGCTCCGCCGCCTCGAGGCGAAACTTGGGCAGGAGCACTTTTACCCTCCGGTGGAGTGATTCTGCCGGGAGAACTTACCTCCAGGAGGGGGACATCATTGTCATCATCATGACCAACAACTCTCCCATCTTGGGGAGGGAAATCTCCATCAACATATTCAACAACACCATCTCATCTCAAACCGTAGTTCATCTCTTATGTTCAATCTTGTTACCGGAACTATAGATTGGTGCTTGTGGGTGACTAGTAGTGTTGATTACATCTTGTAATTGATTACTGTATGGTTTATTTGGTGGAAGATTATATGTTCATGTCCAATATGCTATTTAATACTCCTCTGATCATGAGCATGTTTATCATTTGTGAGTAGTTAGTTTTGTTCTTGAGGTCACGGGAGAAATCATGTTGCAAGTAATAATGTGAATTTGATATGTGTTCGATATCTTGATAGTATGTATGTTGTGATTCCCTTAATGTTGTCATGCGAACGTTGACTACATGACCCTTCACCATATTTGGGCCTAAGGGAATGCATTGTGGAGTAGAAATTAGATGATGGGTTGCGAGAGTGACAGAAGCTTAAACCCCAGTTTATGCGCTATTCCGTAAAGGACCGATTGGATCCAAAAGTTTAATGATATGGTTAGAATTTATTCTTAATACTTTTCTCGTAGTTGTGGATCCTTGCGGGAGGGTTAATCATAAGTAGGAGGTTTGTTCAAGTAAGAACAGCACCTAAGCACTGGTCCACCCACATATCGAATTATCAAAGTAGCGAACACAAATCGAATCAACATGATGAAAGTGACTAGATGAAATTCCCGTGTACCCTCAAGAACGCTTTGCCTATCATAAGAGACTGTTTTGGTATGTCCTTTGCCTCAAAAGTATTGGGCTACCTTGCTACACTTTTTTTACTACTATTGTAACTTGCTCGTTACAACTTACCTTGCTATCAAACTACTCTATTATTTAGAATTTCAGCACTTGCAGACATTACCTTGTTGAAAACCACTTTTCATTTCCTTCCGCTCCTCGTTGGGTTCGACACTCTTACTTATCGAAAAGAGCTACAATTGATCCCCTATACTTGTGGGTCATCATGCGCCGCTGTCGTGGTGGCGCCTTGCTCCATGCGGCGCGGGGGAGGCCATGGCACGGGGCTCCCCCCGGCAGCTCCCAGTGCATCGCGTCCACCTGCAGCGGGGCCACCATCCTAAGGTCCACGGCCGCTGCCGTTGCTTGGTTCACCTGCGGTTTATGGTTAGCATAATCGTGCTCCTGAGATATCGGTTGTACCCAGCGGCTATTGTCGTCGAAGGCGTCGGTGAAGCTCCGGGGTGGCTCGCGAAGAGCCTCGGCTTCGCGTGCCATCGACACCCAGGCTGGCGAGGGAAGTGGGCAGGGGCTTCTTCTTGGTGCGTACAGCAAGTCCGTTAGGGGAGGTACAGGGGTGCCTGAAGCCACCATCCTCAAGTCATCCAATGGCCGTCTGGCATCGGTGCTGTCAAGGCCTGGCGCCAGGTCATGACGACCATAGGGGTGGAATCTCGGCGTCGCCCCAGGAGGGGCCGACCGGCGTCACCACGCCCAGAGGTAACGTGTCATGGGTAGGATGAGCGGCATAGCGGGCCGGGTTGGCGACGCGAGGTCCTCCGGGTCCCTCAAGGAAGGGTGCGCGGGCGTGTGCGGGGGCCGACCTGTGCCCCTGGCACCGCTTGCAACGTAGGCAGGGTGCAGAAAGGTGCCGCACCCCCTGCAGGAGGCGTCGAGCAGCTCGGCGATCCGCTCCAGCAGGGCGTCATGGCTGCCTTCTGCTAGCCTGCATCGCAGCAGCTCTCATGCCACGATGAGCACGGCTCGCGCGTTCGCCTGCTCTCGGCGAGTGTGTAGTGTTGTTGTCATGGCATAGCTCGAATATCGCGTGGTGGCGCAGTTGCGGCACAGCGCGAGCGGGTGGTGGCGGTCGCCACCCACGACTGACGTCGCTGGGCGGCGTGCGGGCCGCGAGGAGCACGGTGTGGAGATTTTCTTGGGCAGAAGGCGTTGGCCGGGTAGGCCGAGCGGCCCTAGGGATGGCAATGGGTACCCATTACCCGCGTACCCTGTGGGTAAAAACCCTATTAGGGCAAGGGTTTGGGTCAAAAATATACCCGTGGGTACATAAATAGGAAAATTTCATACCCATCGGGTATAGTGGGTATGGGTATGGTTTAGTATAACCCATACCCATGTACCCATGTACCCGCATATATTCTGACAAAGAGAGCTTATATATTATTTACCAACATATTAAACATATTATATGTACACAAATCAGAGAACCATAACAAAACATTATCATGCATTCATGTTAGGCCGGCACACCACAATAGCTAGCCCACAAACGAGTATGCGTTGATGTCATGATGTGTTGTTGTTTATAAATTATTGGTATAAGTTGTTTTTTATGACTATGTAATGCTCAAATTAATGTGTTGCAAGTCTGGGTAATTTTACCCACAAGTACCCACTTACCCTAATGGGTCACGAGTATGGGGAAAAATTGTACTCGTCAACGGGTATGGGTACGGGTAATGGGTAAGATTTGGGATGATGGGTAAGTGTATGGAGTGGCTCCACCCGTACCCAAACCATGCAGCTGCCATCCCTACGGCCCAGTGCTCAGTGTGAGCTCGAGGAGCATCAGCCATGAGAACGGCGGAGCGGTCGCGAATAGATGGGAGGACGAGAGGCTCAGATGCACCCCTACCTGGCATGCCAAATGTCAAATTCAGGGATCCACAGACCCAAGATAGATTCGAACTCTAGGGTGCATGCGAAGAACTCAACCTCCCCAGTCAGCCAACTCGTCGATCTCTTGGCCTAGCTTGATGAACTGGAAGGAAATGGAACAAGGAAATTTACCCAGGTTCGGGCCACCTTACGGTGTAATACCCTACTCCTGCTTTGTGGTGGATTTGCCTCGAGGTGGGCTGAGGATGAACTAGTACAATCGAAGAACAACCTCAGGAGGTGTGTTCTTGTGTTTGTGTGAGCTGGTGAGGGCGAGGATGGACAGAAATGCCCCCCCACACACACAAAACAAAGGCAGCAAGGGATCCCACAACGGCCAAATTCGAAGGGAGACAACTTGTACATCTTATCCTGACGAAAGGTGGTATGCACCTGCAAAGCTTCTAGTCATGACGCCTTGGTGGGCTCGGCGGTGACCTCCATCCTGCCGTCTTGGCGGTCTTGGTCTTGTTGCATGGAAATGGAATCTTTTTGCTGGTTCCTCGGCACTCCGCGCCTATGCTTGCCTCTTTAGCACCAAAGAGGAAACTGCGGTACTGCGCTCGCTGGCGCCCTCCTGGCCTTGGTCGTCATGGCTTGCATCATCCGAGCATCACGAGGTGAGGGCTCGCATAGAAATTTCTGCTCCTCAGGAGCCATCCTAAGGAGGCAGCTCCGTCTGGAGGTCTTGGCGTCGTCCGCCTCACGAGGGTCCTGTGTTGTTGGTGCTGAAGGTGGGTCGTACCAGGCCGCTGATGGAGCCACGCCATGGGCTGCAGACAGTCAAGTCTGGGTACCCCAATTCCCAGAATGCCAACAGATACTTTGACTCAGAAAACCCTACGATGGAGCCTATAACCCAAAAACAAAAGTGACATTTAAACTAAACTGGTACATACTCAAATAATTTAATTTCAGCATATTAGTGCATTGTTTTCAATATTTGAGCACAAGGATCACAGCCATTGCCTCGCTCAATATTTAGCACCACTCTGACATGCCATGTTTTATATATCTTATCAACCTCTAACATAAATCCATTGTGTTTCTGGTTCAACTACAGAGAAATCAGTACACGATTCATAAAATTCTGCAAGACTTCTTACCCGCCTTAGCGCTGGTTCTGCTGTAGTCGACTGTTCTCTAGCACTTAGGAAGAACTTTTTTTAGGATACACACGAGCGTGTGTATCATATATTAGAGAAGGAGAGGGGGTAAAGAGCCCCAACCACCATCTTACAAGCGACTACAAGACGTTACGCAAAGGCCCGCCGTCCACTACGTGCACGCCTATGGCTATCTACCCTACGACTAGCCACCTAGCTAGAGACCCGAGGAAAGGCCCGGTGTCTCCCTTCAACAACCCTGCTGCCGTCCATGATTGAGCCTTACTTTCTACTCTCGCAAGTACACCACCAACCGAGGGAGTTGCATTGTCGAAAACAATCACATTCCAGTGCTTGTAGAGCTCCCACATAACTAGGGATGTCAAAGTCTGGATATCCTTCGCCTCCTTGGCCAAACGGGCCCTCTCACTGCAAGAGTTAAACCAGTCTACCAGTTCATGGTCCACCATTGGCGTCCACTCCGGTTTTCCATATGCATCAAGGATTCGATGCCACACTGTCCGGGCCAAAACACATCCAAGCAGCACATGGTTCAGTGTCTCTGCCTCTTGGCTGCAGAAGGGGCAAGCAGCTTGATGTGGCAGACCATGGCATGCCAACCGATCCGAGGTCCAACACCTGTTTCTCCCTGCAAGCCAAGCGAAAAAAACGACATTGATTCGGAGCCTTCGAGCTCCGAGACATCTCTGCATATGGTGCTACTTCCATGCCCCAAAACTTGGCCGCATAGGCCGATCGCGCAGAGTAAGAGCCACTCGCCTCCCATGCCCAAGTTACGGAGTCCTCCACCGTAGGCATTAGCTGCACCTCTTCTACCTTCTCCCATAGCCCAAAAACTTCCGTAAGTGAGGTGTGGTCAACGTCCGGTCCAATATCCCGAGCCCAGGCGCCATCATGGGATGCTTCGAACACCGTATAAGTTCCACGAATCCTCTTTCTCACCCGCAAGTATAGGCCTGGCGCAATGTCTTGCACCCTCATGCCCTGGATCCACCTATCCTCCCAGAACAGCGTCTTCCTACCATCGCCAAGAACGGTGTGCGCCGCGGCATGAAAGATCTTGTGCGCTTCCTCTGGGATCTTGATGTCAAAGTCAGCCCAAGGCCGTGAGGTGTCCACACGTTGCAACCAAGGCAAGCCGGCCTGAAGAGCAAGATTTCGCCACGTGAGATCCGAGATGCCAAGCCCGCCCGCCCACCTTGGCGTGCACACCAGTTTCCAAGCAACCGCGCAGTGCCCTCCATTAGCCACATCTATCACGCACCATAGAATTTTCCTACAGATCTTCAAGATAGCCTTGAGCATCTTTTGCGGGATATTAAGTGCCAGCATCACATGTATCAGGATAGCACATAGAACAGACTTGATCAGCATGAGTCAGCTGCTCTTGGGCAGAGTTGCCCTCTTCTAGTGGGGTAGCTTGCTCGCCACCTGAAGAACTAGGTTAGAGAGTTGTGAGGCCGACAGCTTCAGGACGGACAAAGGGAGGCCCAAGTATTTGCATGGAAAAGTCCCCATGAAGCAGCCCAACGTTGCCGCAATGAGGCCTTTTTGGTCGTCCGAGCATCGGATTGGCACTTCCAAGGTTTTGGTCAGGTTCCACTCTGAGGCCTGATGCCTGTCCAAAGATGTCAAGAATGGAGACACAAAGTTGTAGTTCTCGTGCTGCTGGCTTGAGGAAGATCATGACGTCGCTGGCATAGATGGAAACCCACTCGAGTAATCCCAACGGCGCAAGCGGGCACTGCAAGAAATATGTCAACTTATGACCTTGACTATTGGTCACTGAAAGGTCATGGTTTTTCATTTGCAAACTTTTTGTGACCAAAAAGAGAAGGTCAAAAGCTGGCGGTCATTAACTGACTATAGCGACCTTCACTTTGAGAAGGTCGTAGACGTTTACAACCAAAACAAAAGGTCGTTGAACCCATGACCTTTTGTTTTTGTCACTGGTTGTCTGCCCAGGCCACGTCGGATCCAACGTGGCAATCTGACGTGGCAAAATTACGACCAATTTAAAAGGTCACTGACAAGATTCAGCCCGGTCCGATTAGGTGTTTTAGATGGGCCGAGCCCAACAATTCAGCCTTTTATATATTTTTTCCCTATAATTTTGGTCAGCTACATGGGCCAGGCCCAACATTATAGCCTTTTTATTTTTGGGTTGTAGCCATTTTTTCTTTTTTATGCACCTTTGTTTTTGGGTTGTAGCCTTTGTTTTTCTTTGTTCTGTCAAGGTCATGTTCTTCATATTTCAATATACCAATACAGAAAACCGACGCAATACTTCAAATAACAGCAAGAAGCAATCTGCTACATCATTGCTACATCATATAACATACAAACAAATGTGATCAGCATCAAGTTTACAATTAGATAACAGCTCTACAAGTGTACAGTCTATCACATGAGCCCTGCAAGTGTTCTGCTACATCACACATACAAATAGGATCAGCCTAAAGGGTTTCACATTCTTAACTAGCTCCAATGAGCTAGAACTATGCTTCTTCCAACTTCTTTATCTTGATGCTCGTGAAGAAACATGAAAGGCCAGCATCTGCACGTTATAGAAAAAAATGATTAGGAACAAAATAAAAGTAAATCTAACAGCATATTTACTCTGCAAGGAACCACAACATATTTCTGCAGAAAAAGAACATGTATGCAAACCAACCACCAAACAAACAATGAGTTGGTTCATCTTATACCAAAATAAAAAAGAACACCGACAAGGAATAGAAGCATTCCTTGGTTTTCAAGCACACCAATTCATAAACATGATTTTGATATGAAAAAGACAAACATAGCAACAAGAGATAATCATAGCAAGTCAGCCATCCTACTATTCAATAAATGGTTCGATTTCACCGTAACAAAACACTTAACAACCTCAACACTTGTATTTTTGCTTGCTGCAATCTAGACAACATCACCACAAGTTCTATGATGCATCCAAACTAGTGAACTTTGTGCATAGATCGGATCGAATCAAAGAGAGAAGGGGAAGGGAAGGTCTACCTTGAGGATCAAATCGAATCAGCCTGCTTCTTCCTACCATCTTCTTGTGAACAGCCTTCTTCTTCCTGCCATCAGCGAAAAGCTTTTTAAGGAGTACAATAGGAGAAATGTTTCATACAGCGGAAAGGTTGACTTGATCAACATCCACTAACTTCACAAGAGAAAACACCTATCCATCAACAGGAGAATGGCTTTACAACACTAACGAACTTTGAGCACTTTCTGCTCTATCTGTCCAAAAATAACTGTGTTGTTCATAAGCATGGAGATTTATTAAAGTAGCTAGCTAGCACCTTATCTGTCTCTAGATTGTTAGGAAGAAAAAATGACGCTACAGGAAGAGGGGGAGGGAGATGGAGGAGCTACCTGCCGCGGTCGCAATGGAAGCAGAGGAGCAGACCCTCCCCGCCTCCCCCACGAAAGCAGAGAGGCAGCTCGATGTCGCTGCCATCGTGGACCATCTCATACTTGAACTTCTCGCATCAAGAAGATGGTGACTCACGAGCATGTCCACCTTCCTCACCTGCAACCAAATCACAACAGAAACCAATTAAGTTCGTAGCACAGAGCTATCTGTTTCTATTACTTTTAAACTGGAAGCTGCTGATTCTGACATTGTTATTTCTTCACAGGGATAATGTTGACATTATGAAGCAGAAAATAAATGCTTCACATAGTCAAAAGTAGGCAGAACAGATGGTATAATCTTAGCTTCTGAATCTAGAATAGGCTGAAAAATAGTGTAATACACACAAGAAGATAGAACTGTTGTGGATTTGTTTTGATACAGAAGATAGAATTGGTAAAATCTGTTTGCTGCAGCTCTGTCGTGGATTTGTTTTAATCACAGAAGATAGAATTGGTAAAATTTAGTTTGATCTACTGTCATTGAAGAACTGCATCTACAGTGGAAACAAGTTCTCTTATCTAGATAAGATGTCTGAAGCTAATTAGCTAGCAAGTACAGCTCCAAATGTTGGGTTTGTATACTGACATGACATACTGTAGTGTAGTGTAGGAGATTGGCTAGGTTTGTACTAGACCTGCAGCGCGCCTTGCCGCGCGGAGCCCGGTCCTGACAATTCTGCCTAAGCATGTGTCCCGAATAGGCAAGCTTAGCATGTTTTGTTGACAATGTATCACCGAAAAGGCTTGTACTGCCAGAGTGATTACCAGCAGCAGCAGCGAGGAACAGAAGCAGAGTAGCAAAGCAATGCTTTGTGCAGAACTCGGCATGCATGCAGAGTGACACAGACTCATCATCACACAAAATAAATACTGTAAACTCCAACCTTACTTGGATACTAGTGACACAAGTGTCCGAGTAATGCAATGCATGTATCAAACCCTACGCAGACCGATGAAAACTCGTGGAACAAATTAGTAAGTAGCATGCAAAATTTGGCAGCAGCTGTAACCACCAGACAGCTGCTGTAACAGGAGAATTAAGCTGATGTAAACTTGTGGGACAAATGTGCAAATGGGTCCAGCTGTAACCCACAAACTCGAATAGGCAGTAAGGATTTAATACTTGTTTAATCAGTTCGATCCACATTTTCTAGCACTATCTGCACGAATCACCGGACAGGTGCGAACATTTTTAGAGATTGAGAGAAGCTGGACCTACCTTCTTCCTCAGGTCAGGCTTTCCCTTCTTGACAGTGGCCATAACCATGTCACCAACGCAAGCAGAAGTAAGCATGTTCAGGCACCCATTGATTCCCTTGACGGAGATGATGTACAGGCTTGGCACCAGTTTTGTCAAGACAGTTGATGATGGATCGCCACCGCGACTCCATCGACATCCTTAACTTGTTTCCAGCGGATCCTCCGTGCCCTGTAGTTCCAGAACAAGCATCCACAAGAAAATTGTTAGAAAAAAGGATCACATATATCTACAGTACACTACACAAACATTCTAGAGATGCATGATAGCCATGATACATGAAAGTCCCTTCATAGCTTAGTAAGTTAGGGTTATATCTATTTACAGAGGCAATACAAATACAAGCATTTGATAAACACTTTGACCCAAGAAATGCAACAGATCGGATGTTTCATTAAGATCAAGATCTCGATACAATAACTCTACAGCCGAAAGAAATACTAGAACACAATCACCAAGCACAACACCTCCTTGCAATCGAAAAGAACCTTTAACAGCCGAAAACTCAATATCTAAGTTGTATAAAGGCCGGTGTGTGAGCTTGATTAAGTAACCCAAAGGCAACTAACCTAATCTGTGCGATGTATTCTTTCTACAAAATAGGAGTCTCTGCAAAATTACAAAGAAGAACAGGCTTGCATGATGGTGACGATTACTCAAGCAAACCTCTATGATGTAATTTTTTCCACAATAAGTAAATCAGTACACACCACAACTAGATATGAGACCAGGATGCGTGCATGAGAAGCCTCTGTATACACATATATATATCCAGAAACTTAAATTTACGGCCTGGATCAGTTTTCGCAGTACACCTAATAGTCTTATATCATTAGAGACAGGAGAACATTTTGTTTTAAGATAGGAGTAACCATGCGTGCAAAACATCAAGGAATACAGAAGCAGCGGGATGTAATTTTAGATCCAACGTCTGAATAGACACATCGGCGGTTGCCCTAGTCGTTGGCGATGATCTCGACCTGGTCATGCTGCCACACGCCGACGCAGGGGAGGAAGAGGCCATCCCGCCCATGGCATCCTGGATCTGGGAGGGATAGAACACGAGGTGAGGAAGTGAGGGAGGGATGTGAGGAGGAGGAGATGGAGTGGAGGGACGCACCTGAGTCGCTGGGGTGGGGTGGTGGGCAGCGGCGACGGCGGCAGCCCCTCTTGGACCGCAGGAAGTCGTCCACCTCCTCGCGCACCACCTGCGGCGTCGACCCCCGCCGGAACAGCCGCCCGCATGGTAGAAGGGCACGGGCATGCTGGTGGGCCCGTTAGCGTGCTCGCTATCGCCTGTCTGCGGCGCTTTCTGCAAGGGGAGACAACGTGGAAGGACAGCCGCCGCGGACACGCCCCCACGACGGGGTGGTGGGTTGGTGTGGGGATCCGGAGCGGGGAGGAGGAGGAGGCGGCCATGGTGGACAGTACGGGGTGCGGGGGGCGGCGGGGTTGTGTCGATTGGATCTGGGGGTTCGAGGCAGGAGGTTGAGGGCGGAGGGTAGGGAGAAATGGTGAGGAGAGGGACGAGGTGGGCGGTGGGTGAGGAGGACGGAGAGGTCGGCGGTGGGTGGGAGGAAGGGTTGCCGCGCAGGGAGAGGATTGGATCTCCGTCATCCTTGGTTGAGGTCGGTGGAGGGAGGGAGGACTGGATCGGGAGGGGGCGGTGGCGCGAGGAGATGGGGAATCTGAGCTAGGGTTTGGGTGGGGAAGGGAGGGCGTCAAGGGGAGGCCATGGACGGCGGCCAGCTCCGCCGGAGGGAGGTGCCAGCGGCGATCTGGAAGGGAGGAGGTAGCTCTCTCTCTCTCTCTCTCTCTCTCTCTCTCTCTCTCTCTCTCTCTCTCTCTCTCTCTCTCCTCCGTCGGGTGAGACAGCGAGGAGATGGATGGATGTGGGAAAGAAAGGAGGCGGGGGTGGATGGAAAATTACCAGCTAGGGTTTCGTGTTTGGTGTGGAAGGGTAGAGGACAACCGTTGGATCCACGAGCATCCGACGGCGTATGATGCACGATCCGCGTGAAACGTCTACAGACCAATCAGAATGCAGTATTATGCTATGACCATCTAAATTGGTCATAGTTGTCTAAAAATAATACTCCCTCCGTTCCTAGATATAGGGCGTATAGTTTTTGACACGGAAATTAAAGAACGCACATGGAGGGAAAATTTCACAAGTTTTGAGCGAGATTACACCTGACTAATTGACATGAGGAGATAGAGGAGCTTTCCTGATATAAGGAAATGTAATCAAATCCCTAAAAAAATTAACCAAACGAGTGGTGCAATGCAATACACCTTATATTTCGGACTTTTTCTCAAAAATCTATACACCTTATATCAAGGAACGGAGGGAGTATGTTAAAATCATGTCAGCTATTTTATGACCTGATAAATTCAAAAAGAAAATAGAAAACCTTCTCATTGTGTCACCAAAATGTGAACTTCGTTTTCAGAAAAAATAACAAACATGAAAAAATATAAATATCTTCAAAAAGGTGTAGTGAGAAATGAGTTTTTTTGCAAAAATAAACATTTTTCATTTTTCGAGAGCCCAAAATGAGTTTTTTTGTGAAGGACCTACCATATATTTGTTGCAAAATTGGACCAAATCATTTTTCTAAAATACTAGGCCATATTTAATGCACAATTGACAAAATGGTTGGGTGTCAAAAGTTTTGATCCACCTCTGGTGAAAAAGACAAATTCCTGCCGATTCAGCTGGAAGCGGGTCAAATTTGAACTGCAGGTGCCTCATAGTTTGCTATTTATTTTTTCCAAAAATCATTTCTAGGTACATAAGTACCTATTTAATCAGAGAAACGCCAAAAAAATTCCAAGATTCAACCACTAGCTAGGAACGGCCATTCCCGCCGTTTTGACCGCATTTTAAAACGGGCATAAAAAATAAAAAAAAATCAAAAAATTGGGAAACCTTCGCATTGTGTCATTATATGTGGCCAAGTTCCCAGGAAAAATAAGAAACTTGTAATACGACAATTATTTTAAAAAAGTGTTCTCAGAAACAAGCTATCACGTGTGGAGATCAATGGCTTTCAAGCCAAATGATCAATCTTATGGCCACATTCACGGCATAATTTGTTCAGATGATCTCATATTGTGCACAAGGGTGCATATTGGAATGTCAAACAATGTTTCCTAAGGAAGTTTTCATTTTCTTTGGACGAAAAAAATCATTTTCCATTTTTCGAGTGCCCAAAAGGAGGTTTTTTTTGTGAAGGACCTCCCAAATAATTGTTGCAAAATTGTACCAAATCATTTTCTAAAATACTAGGCCATATTTAATGCACAATTGACAAAATGGCTGGGTATAAAAAGTTTTGATCCACCTCTGGTGAAAAAGACAAATTCATGCCGATTCAGCTAGAAGCGGGTCAAATTTGAACTGCAAATGCCTCATAGTTTGCTATTTATTTTTTCCAAAAATCATTTCTAGGTACATAAGTACCTATTTAATTAGAGAAACACCAAAAAAATTCCAAGATTCAACCACTAGCTAGGAACGGTCATTCCCGCCGTTTTGACCGCATTTTGAAACGGGCATAAAAAATTCAAAAAAAATCAAAAAATTGGAAACCTTCGCATTGGGACATTATATGTGGCCAAGTTCCCAGGAAAAAATAACAAACTTGCAATACGGCAATTATTTTAAAAAAGTGTTCTCAGAAACGAGCTATCACGTGTGAAGATTCTTGGCTATCAAGCCAAATGATCAATCTTATGGCCACATTCACGGCATAGTTTGTTCAAATGATCTCATATTGTGCAAAAGGGTGCATCTTGGAATGGCAAACAATGTTTCCTAAGGAAGTTTTCATTTTCTATGCATGGAAAAAACATTTTCCATTTTTCGATTGCCCCAAATGAGGTTTTTTTGTGAAGGACCTACCAAATAATTGTTGCCAAATTGGACCAAATCATTTTTCTAAAATACTAGGCCATATTTAATGCGCAATTTACCAAACGGTTGGGTGTAAAAAGTTTTGATCCACCACTCGTGAAAAAGACAAATTTCCGTCTATTCAGTTGGAAGCGGGTCAAATTTGAACTGCATGTGCCTCATAGTTTGCTATTTATTTTTTCCAAAAATAATTTCTAGGTACATAAGTACCTATTTAATTAGAGAAACACCAAAAAAAATTCCAAGATTCAACCACTAGCTAGGAACGGTCAAGCCCGTCGTTTTGACCGCATTTTGAAATGGGGATAAAAAATTCAAAAAAATCAAAAAATTGGAAAACCTTCGCATTGTGTCATTATATGTGACCAAGTTTCCAGGAAAAATAATAAACTTGTAATATGGTAATTATTTTAAAAAAGTGTTCTCAGAAATGAGCTATCATGCGTGAAGATTCATGGCTTTCAAGCCAAATGATCAATCTTATGGCCACATTAATGGCATAGTTTGTTCAAATGATCTCATATTGTGAATAAGGGTGCATATTGGAATGGCAAACAATGTTGCCCAAGGAAGTTTTCATTTTCTTTGGACGAAAAAATCATTTTTCATTTTCCGAGTGCCCAAAAGGAGGCTTTTTTGTGAAGGAACTACCAAATAATTGTTGCAAAATTGGACCAAATCAATTTTATAAAATACTAGGACATATTTAATGCACAATTGACAAAATGGTTGGGTGCAAAAGTTTTGATCCACCTCTCGTGAAAAAGACAAATTTCCATGGATTCAGGTTGGGCGGGTCAAATTTGAACTGCAGGTGCCTCATAGTTTGCTTTTTATTTTTTCCAAAAATCATTTCTAGGTACATAAGTAGCTATTTAATCATAAATACATAGTTTGGTGGCGATACGTCGAGGTTTGGGCGGTGTCCGAGGGCCCCAACTCTAGAGCGCGTAAACTCGCATGCCCGCCGCATGGTCACCAAGTGACCACAGCGTTGCCATGTGTTCAGGCGGCCTAGGTATGTCTAGTGGGTTGGGCACTCTCCAGGTAGGTGCTAGGAAGAAAATCACAACATAAGATTCTCACGAGGAGACTGATCAATGCTCAAACATGAATAAGCAGCCAAGTGTTTGATTTGCGGTACGGGAAATGCACATGGCTAATGGACGTGAGTTTTGGCTGAGGATGATCAGTTACTAAGAAGACCGTCTTCACAAATTGTCAGCTCAAAAGGAGGAGCATATGTGGTACTTGCTTTGCAAACTACCACACTGGACATAAATACGAATGTTGAAGCTCGGCTCAAAATAATGAATGGATTGAGCTGGCATTTGGTGGAGGACGGTTATTTGGGCATAGAAAAGCACTGAGAAAATAGATACTATTTGGACATGCCAAAGTGGTACTTCCTTCACAAACCGTTGTTACGAATGAAATAGGAAAATGAATATTTTTGAATTATTTTTGAACTAGGCAAGGAAGGTTTTTACATATTCGACGAAGATATGACCCAAAGAATTTATGAATTTTTATTGGGAATTTTGGGAATGACAGAAATATAGGTTGCTTAACAACCTAGGGCAAAAACCGCCACATGGACATGACACATAGGCAAAACTGATGAGGTGGCGCCTAGTCATAGCAACCCACCACAATCTACAAGGCTATGACCATCTATATTGGTCGTTAACAACTAGAAATAAGGCAGTGGACTACCGTTGTTTGCTTTATGACCTTTTCGTGTAAGGAAATTACGACCTTTCTGACCAAAATAGTCGCAATGGTTTTGGGTTTGGAGCCCCTCGAACAGCTTTTGACCAATTGGTCTGAAATGGTCATACATCTATGACCAATTCTTCCAGGGTGACTCACAGAAGGTCACTAGTTGACATATTTCTTGTAGTGGGGGCGAGCAGCCCTCTCTCCGACACTAGGGAAAGAAGACGGTATAGCGGCTCCATCATCAAGATGAACAACATTGGGGACATCGGTCCTCCTTGCCTGAAACCTATTCGGATGTGTATCGGCGCACCCGACACCCCATTCACTAAGACCCTCCTGGAGGAAGTTGAGAGCAAGCCCACAATCCAGTCGATCCACCTCAGTCCAAATCCCATGCTAGATAGAACCTCGATGACAAACGACCATTGCACCGTGTCAAAAGCTTTTGACATGTCAAGCTTGACCATGACAGCGGCGTCCTTCCGTGCGTGTAATTCCCTGACCATGCATTGAACCATCATGAAGTTATCGTGGATTGAACGTCATCGGATAAAGGCACTCTGGTGGCTGCCAACCAGCTTGGGCAGGTCACCCGTAAATCTCACAGAGAGGATCTTGTCGAAATGTTTTAGTACCCCATGCACTAGACTGATCGGTCGATAATCCTTGACCTCTTCCGCACCATCCTTCTTAGGGACTAGAGTAACATAAGCCTTATTGATGGTAGCAAGCCCTCTCATATCACCTCTATAAAAGCTTTCCAGAGCTCGCATGAAATCCTCCTTAATGATATACCAACAGCAATAGAATCTTCCCATAAAACCGTCCAGCCCTGGTGCTTTATTTTTGGGCATAGATTTCAGTATCTTTGTCACCTCGTCCTCCGAGAACAGCAACTCCAGGTGCGTGAGGTCCAGTCGTGGAAGGCCGAGTAGATCAAAGTTGACGCTTCCTGTGCGTTTTGGCGCCGATCCGAGAATTCCCTGGAAGTAGCCTTCCACCGCCTCTGCGATTTCATCTTGGCCCTTAAGGTACTGGTCCTTGCATTGCAACCCATGATGGCGTTGCAACGCCTCCTGTGGCTGGCGTGCTACTTGAAAATTTGGGAGCCGGCGTCTCCACCTCGAAGCCATGTCATCCGAGACCGGTGGCGCGCAATGGATCTCTCGAGTGAGCATAAACCCAACAGCTTTTGTTTAAGGATCTTCCTTAGTCCAATATCTTACGCAGAGAGTTGCCTTGTTTCCATCGCCACATCTAGACGAAGAATCAGTTCCAGGGACAAAGCAATCTGCATCTTGACATGTCCCATCCACTTGTCGCTCCACCTTTGCAGCGACTTCGTTGTTGCTTTCAACTTGTTATCAAGGACCACGAAGGGGTTTCGCACAGAAGGCACCGAAGCCCAAGCAGCCTCCACAACGGTGCGAAATCCATCCACCTTCGTCCAAAAAGCGTCAAAACGGAACCTCTTGCCCATCCTAAAATCAGCGTGCAGGTCCAACATAAGGGGGCAATGGTCCGAAATAGCGGAGCCCAGAGCCGTGAGGAAACATGATGGGTGAAGCTCCTCCTTTTCCACCTTGGTGAAAACATGGTCGATCTTCTCAAGAGTAGCCCGTCCGCGCTCATTCGACCATGTGTATAGTCGACCATTGAGATACACCTCCTTTAGCTGGAATTTTTTTGTTGTTGGAATTTTCACCTCGAGAGGGGGGGGGGAGCGAATCCCCCCGAAATATATTTCCTGTCGGGCAACACGAGGAAAGGTGATCATGCCATAATCTGGTATGATGTTTTTGTTATGGCTTTCGGAGTCGGTTTCTCTAGTACTCGGCCTTCAACTTGAACTTGATATCGAACTTCAAGTCGACCCATCTTGTCCTAGAGCACCACCGTGGTCATAGTGCTCCATCAATGCATTGTTTTGGTGCCTATGACTTCCACCACTACAACAGGTGGAAAGGAAGGGGATTCCATGAAATAAGAACACTTTCCCCTTCTCCTAGCTTATGTATTTCTGACTTTCCAGAGGCTTATCTTTGAAGTTAAATAGAGGCTTGAAAGATGAAGTATACCAGATGTTGTTGGCTGCGTTTTGTAGTCGCGCTATCGAGGAATCACTCACTCTTCTCCATCTGGTTAGATCTCAAGGAAAAGCTACTTCTAAACGATCTAAACCATTTCCCACCGGTTAGGAAAGCTTTCATTCCCACGCATAATTATTCTAAGGTAGCACCCATTTCCCGATATTGCATTTATTATTCAAAATCCCACTCAAGAAAAAAGGGAATAACAACGCAGAAGGTTAAGCGGATACTGATGGAAATATGCCCTAGAGGCAATAATAAAGTTGTTATTATTATATTTCCTTGTTCATGATAAAGGTTTATTATTCATGCTATAATTGTATTGATCGGGAACTTAAATACATGTGCGGATACATAAACAAATAACGTTTCCCTGATAAGCCTCTACTAGACTAGCTCGTTGATCAAAGATGGTTAAGGTTTCCTAAATATAGACATGTGTTGTCACTTGATAACGACATCACATCATTAGGAGAATTATCTGATGGACAAGACCCATCAGTTAGCTTAGCATATGATCGTTCAGTTTATTGGTACTGCTTTCTTTATGTCAAATACATATTCCTTCGACTATGAGATCATGCAACTCCCGGATACCGGAGGAATACCTTGTGTGCTATTAAACGTCACAACATAATTGGGTGATCATAAAGATGCTCTACAGGTATATCCAACGTGTCTGTTGGGTTGGCATGGATCGAGATTAGGACTTGTCACTCCGTATATCGAAGAGGTGTCTTTGGACCCTCTCCGTAATACACATCACAAGAAGCTTGCAAGCAAAGCGACTAAGGAATTAGCTACGAGATGATGTATTATGGAACGAGTAATGAGACCTGTCGGTAACAAGATTGAACTAGGTATGAAGATATCGATGATCGAATCTCGGGCAAGTAACATACTGACAGACAAAGGGAACTACGTATGTTGTCATAAAGGTTCGACCGATAAAGACCTTCTTGGAATATGTAGGAACCAACATGGTCATCTAGGTCCCGCTATCGGTTATTGACCGGAGAGGCGTCTCGGTCACGTCTACGTCATTCTTGAACCCGTAGGGTCCGCACGCTTAACGTTCGTTGACGATATAGTATTATATGAGTTATGTAATTTGGTGCCGAATGTTGTTCAGAGTCCCAGATGAGATCACGGACATGACGAGGAGCTCCGGAATGGTCCGGAGGTAAAGATTGATATATAGGACGATACTATTTGGTCACCGGAAAGGTTTTGGAGTGAATCGGGTAGTCATCGGATCACTGGAAGGGGTTCCTGGAAGCCCCGGGAGTTTAATGGGCCAAACGGGCCAACGAGGGGGTGCACACCAGCCCGCATGGGGCTGGTGCACCTCCACCTCTAGGTCGCCGGCCCAAGGGAAGGAAAGGGAGGGGGCTATCCCCTCTTGCCTTTTCTTCCGCATGAGAAAAAGGGAGGGGGCGCGCCACCCCCTCCTGCCTTCTCCCAGGAACCAAACAAGGAAGGGGGGCGCCATAGGGCAGGCGCCCAAGGGGGCCGGCCGGCCACCTTGGGGCGCACCCTGGCTGACTCCCCTCCCCCACCTATATATATGAGAGGGAGTGGGCGCCACACAATCCACGACAATCTCTTAGCCATGTGTGGCGCCCCTCTCCACAGTTTCATCCTCTGTCTAGTTTTTCCGTAGTGCACGGCGAAGCCCTGCAGGAAGAAGTTCCCCACCACCGCCACCACACCTCATGCTGCCGGAACTCATCTACTGCTTCGCCAGTCTTGCTGGATCAAGGAGGCGAGGACATCATCGAGCTAAACGTGTGCTGAATGCGGAGGTGGCGTATGTTCGGTACTGGTTGGATCGCGAAGGTGTTCGACTACAACAACTGCGTTGATAAACGCTTCCGCTTTACGGTCTATGAGGGTACGTAGACATACTCTCACCTCTCATAGTTGTGCGTCTCCATGGATAGATCATGCGTGTGCGTAGATTTTTTTTGTTTTGTTTTCCATGCAACGTTCCCCAACAGATACATGATTCCAAATTACTCATTTTCGGAACATTTCAATATCTTTAACAACTATAGCAAGAATAATTAGTCGGAAGAGGATCAAATGCTGACCAATTGTTTCTTCTTGAGCTATTGGTATTAAATCCGCTTTTTAGCCAGCCCTGTCTTTAATGTTCACAAGTTCTCTTTGTCAAATATATCCATCACTTTTTTCTTTCTTGGATTATTTAGGTGATTTAATCAACGTGCAAGCCCCACCCAAAGCAATTTAGTCCTAGATATCCTTCTTCCAAATGTGGATTCAACAACACTGGTGAAGAAACGAAATGATACTCCAGAATTCTGTTAATTTCTCAAACTTAACTTTATTGACTCAAACAAACGGCAAAGAATTCAAAAGTTACGCTTATAGGTCGTACACAACTGTTTCTCTTCCGGGGATCTCGTCTCAATCAAGCCATTGATTCTCCCTGAAAACTCTCTATTTAGGATCGAGTCCTTCTTCACCTTAATCCATTCATTTGTCGGTGCTCAACACATACAATAGAATATATTCATTTTTATTGGATCGAGACAAAATTCCCATTTGGCTAGTAGTCGGAGACAGAGTGTGAAAATATAGGTTCTATTTTTGAGAGAGAAATTAGTTTATGCATGGCCAAAATTTTCTTTTCATTTACCTCTCGTAGCCTCTCCAAAAAATTAATCTGTTCATTTGCAAATAAAACATAATATTTGGAAAATGCATTTTCACTTTACAATGTAGTCGTCATGGAACTCGCTTTTTTTGCATGGACACGGAACTCACTTCAATAATATTTCACCAAATTCACCAGGGATTTCAGTGATTTAGTATGCACTGAAATAACAGTTTTTTGGTACAAAAACCAGACATTAAAACAGTACATGAATTCAAATAAAATTTAAACTATTCGGTTGAGTTTCAGGTGACTTTTTTTTGTCCTTTGGCCAAACGGCAAGCTAAAATCACTAAAATTTAATGATTTTGGTTGTGGCCAAAATATTTTGGAAACCGTTCAAACACCAAAAATCGAAGAAATTGATAGGATTTTTCCAGTGCACGCTTCTGTGAAACATAAACTTACTGTTCCGCAAGTGCAACCGAAAACTGTATATATTTATCACTAGTGATACCCTCGGTTGTGGGAAAAATATTTCGGAAACCATTCATAAAGATGAAAGATCGATGAAATTAATAGAATTTTTTTACAGTTCGTGGTTCTAAAAAATTGACTTAATGTTTAAAAAACAAAACAAAAAAACCCACGGACGTATGTGTGTTCCTATTAGACCAACAATAAGTTAGCACCTAGCACAAGGAAAGCACGAGAATCTCATTTGGTGCATAGCTAGTGGTAGATAGCCCCGAATACCACAATTGTGATATTTTTGTTAGTTAGTACACTGATTCGGCAAAGTCAAAATAGAGGTATA
Organism: Aegilops longissima; assembly: GCA_021605205.1. Classification (NCBI taxonomy): domain Eukaryota; kingdom Viridiplantae; phylum Streptophyta; class Magnoliopsida; order Poales; family Poaceae; genus Aegilops; species Aegilops longissima. Next base: position 576,389,044 of record CM038680.1, on the reverse strand, counting down.
TTAAAGCTTTTTGCCGGCTCAACTCTAATGTTGTTTGGTTATATGCATAGGGAGGCAGGTGAACCATGCACTCACGGTCGGCCCTATTGTTGCAGGTTCTTGGGCAAATGGGGAAAAGGCTAATAAAACCCTCCTTAAATTGACTGTTGAATGAAGGCGGAAATTATTGAAATAATGATTGTCTGAACTGTCTGGCGAAAGGTGTATAATACTCCTACAGTGCAATATTTGTGCACCGATTGATTGATGCTACGTTACTTTTGTTGTTTTTATCACATGTATGAGCAAGAAAACGATTATCATACATCATAAAGTGCTAGATTTACAATTAAAAATGGTGATGTATTACGTAAGCAACACAGAAGATATGAGCAACCAATTTGTTAAAAAAGCACCACAATCACATTTATACACTAAATACATCATGCTTTTGAATTTCAATTTTAGAAATATTTAAGCATAGCCGAACCACTGAATCCCAATTACTTAGGTTTTCATTTTGGACGAAGTACCAAAATTCCCACTAGAATTAGACCCAGAAAATATTTTGCAAAGTCAAACAATACTTCAAAAAATGATTTGAATTTTTATTTTAAAAATAATTTGACCTAAAGACACTTAGTTCAATTCCTACTGAACTGACTGAAATTTACAAAATTTTGATGAAATTGTACTGAAAGTGGAGACTAATGCCTAACAATAGACCATCCATCACCAGTACGGGTAACGATGGTCAACCACTGATAATGCAACCCACACTGAGTGGCCACATAACACAAATCGCTGGTGGTAGGCGGCGATTTCCGATTTGCGGGGACTCCAATAGACCTATTTGTTATATTCTTTTATGTGGAGTTCTTTTTTGCAAAGTTTATTGGTCATTGTCATGTCTTGGTCTTTATGGTAGTTTCTGCATGTATGTGTGCAATTGTACTTTGTTTCATTAATTAATGTAACATGTGCGGTTAAAAAAACACAAACCATCCAGCCAGTGGAGCACCGGTCGAGGGGCCTCTAGGCAACACTCAAATGATAAGTCTTTGTATGCCAGTTAATGAAAATTGCTACCGCCGCCCTCGACTCCAACCCCACTCATGTGCCTGACTATCAGACGAGTGCTTTGGCATAGTGCTTCTAACTGTCAAACCACAACTGTTTCTAACAGGAAGCAGAAACGAATTGTGGGTTTGGTATGGAGGGAGGGGAAGCGTGGACGGCGCGATCACCACCCGGCATTCCGGTGGCGTCGAGTAACAGCCGCCCCGACACGCGCTGTCCGCGCTCCCGCTTCCGTCCTGCGCCGCGCCCGCCCGCCCACTTTTTTAGGCCGGTCGACGGTCGTTTGGTTGCACCACGCCCTTTCCATGACCCCCTCTCGATCCCTCTAGCAAGCTCGACCGCCGCACTGCTTTACCGGGCACCCGTCCACCATGCGCTGGCCGACGTTGCTCTCCTTGTCCGCCGTGGCGGCGAAGCGGGCGGCGGTGCTTCTGGCGCTGGTGCTGGTGCTGGTGCTGGCGATGGCTGTCGTCCGTGCGCGCGGTGTGGAAGGTGCTCGCGTGCCGCGACCGCTGGTGGCGCCTCCCTCGACGAACATGATCGTCAGCGGCGGCAACAGCGGGGGCGTGGAGATGCGGCGGCTGGCCGGAGGCGGGGTCTCTGCGGAGGACGAGGACTACGGGTACGTGGACCCTCCGCCGGACACGAACCGCCGAGGCGCCGGCGCGCCCATCCCGCACAAGCACAAAAACTGATCACTCGATCGACTCACCAGTCACTAGCTACAACGCATCGCGCGCCGGCCGGCGGCCCAAGCTTGCGTTGTTCTCAATATACTGTTACTACCTGCTGCACTAATTAAGAGAGAGAACCGATCTTTGTACCACGTTTGTTCATCAAGATATATATTTACAGCTCGATTAGCTTAACTAATTAAGCTCGATCGGACTACAACATACAGTATCGATGTAGGTCTGTACGTACGTACAGCTCCATGCATGCATGGTGGATTGGTAGCTGAGCTAGCTGTTGTCTGCACGTTGATTTGCATACAGAATCTATGCTATGTATGCATGCACCACAATCCAATCAAACCAGCCCACATCACCCTTTACGTAACTTTCGTACCAAGATTTTCGTACGTCTAGCAAAGCCCCATTGCATACTTAACTTCTTTTTTTTGCATCAAATAGATTTTATTCCTCAAATAATGGACATGTCATTTACAAGTAAATGAGAAATAAAATCAGGAATCTCCTCATCCCATGAACCAGAAAATCTATTGCAAAAAGAATTCTTTGCTATTTCGTCTACCACTTGATTTGCTTCCCTGAAACAGTGTTTGAAGGATATCTTTGCGAAGTCCACAATCAGTTGTTTGCACTCCGTGATGGTTGCTACCTCAGGACCTAAGTAGTCCTCAACCTGGTTGATAGCATCAATGGCAAAGGAACAATCAGACTCGATTTCTACCTTCGTACAGCCAATATGGCCTGCCAAGTACAATCCGTTCTTATTGCAATTAGCTCTGCTGAATCCACATCACAAATATTGGGCACAAACCAACTTGCAGCGGCTATAAAATCACCCCGCTCGTCACGAGCCACAGCACCACAAGCACCCGAGAGTGTTTCATAATGAAAGGAGGCATCAACATTTATCTTCACCATACCATGACTTGGTTTTTTTTTTCCACATATGATTACTCTTACACTACCAGAAAAACGGGGGTTGCCGACGGCCAAATCTATGCCGACGGCCCCCGTCAGCATCTATGGACCTATGCCGACGGCCACGGAAAGGCCGTAGGCGTAGAAAAGCCGTCGGCATACATCCACATATGCCGACGGGGCCGTCGGCATAGACAAGGCCGTCGGGACCGCCGAGGTGCGCCTCGGGCCCGTCGGCATAGGGCAGGCCGTCGGCATATCCGTAACCCACCTGCCCGTCGGTGGCCGACCATTTGTGGCGTTGACCCTCGCCGACGGGTAATGCGGCGACGTCGGCATATCGATGGCGCGGTATGCCTACGGCCAAGCCGTCGGCATAGGCCCCTACGCCACGTCGGCGATCCGTGTGCCACGCCACGTCAGCGATCCGTGGGACAACCTCCGTGTGTGCCGCAGATATGCGAAGCGGCCCGGCCGTCGACATCGTCGTATTTTACTTTATTTTTTATTTTTACTCTGTTTTGTTATTTTTACTTTATTTTAGTTTTGTTTTGTATATGATAATTATGCCTTATCTAAAAAACATACCCGATGGTATATCGATTGCCCCGTTCGAACACCGCAATCGCCGAGTCACGGAGAAGCGGTCGACACGGAAGGAATTCTGGTTGGTGGGGATTCGGGGTGTAGCTATGTCACGAAACATCGCACGGGTCCCGTTGCATATGTGAAAGTGTTCATGCATCGTCGCGCCGTCTTGGGGCTCGGGGTGCCCTCCTCCGCCGCCGCCGCCCGGCTTTGGAGAAGCAGACGCGTCGGGTCTACGGAGGATCTTCGCGTGGGTCAGGCCGGACCCACAGCAAGATCCCCGACCACACAAGATCCCTCGTGTAGACCCGACGCGTCCGTTTCCCCTCCGGTGTCGGCGGCGGCACCGTCCGTGAGGGGGGCACACACCAGACACGCGTGCCGCCTCTTGACATGCCACCACACCACCCGCATGTATGAGGGCCCGGACGACGGGCGGCGGCATTACTACCCCCAAAGGTGCCCCGTCCGCCCTAACCTCAGTAGCGTTTGACCACGCGATCTAGCCTTTGACTTTGCATGGGCGGGCTTTGACGGTGGACCTCTCCACCCGGTTGTGTCAATTCGGCCCATAGGGACACCGGGAGCAACATCCGGGCCAAACCCACAGCTACATCCACTCCGTGTAGACCCGACGTCTGTTTCCCCCTCCGGTGCGTCGGTGGCCGGGTCCGTGAGGGGGGACACCGGAGGCGCGTGCGGGCATTTGCAACCGCCACAACACTTCCGGACTTGTGAGAGGCTGCCTCGCAAGATTTGACGGTATGCTGGCCCCGAGGCCGCCGGCCCGCGGTCGTGACGCAGCGAAGAGCAATCCGCGTGAGGAAGTGTTGAGATACTTCTCCAACACGAAAATTTATGAAAAATTACCATCGGTCCTATAGCACATGTGCCCACGTCATGTAAAAACTCATGATTTTATCGCGCTCCGGTATTTAATAATATTCACGCGCATCGTTTCGCGAGCGTCTACTACCGTGTGTCATCGCCGTCGTGAGGGGGCCACACCGGAGACGCGTGCCGCCTCTTCGGACATGCCACCACACCACCCGCATGTATGAGGGCCCGATCACGCGACGGTCGGTGGCATTGCCACCCCCAGGGCCCGTCCCCGCCAAACCCTATAGCGTTTGACCACGGATCTAGCCCTTTGACTTTGCACGGACAGGATTTGACGGTGGGCCTATCCACCCGGTCATGTTAGGTCAGCCCATCTGAACACATTAGAGCAACATCCGGGCCACACCACAGCAAGATCCCCTCCGTGTAGACCCGGCGCGTCCGTTTCCCCCTCCGGTGCGGCGGCAGCGCGTCCGTGATGGGGGCACACCGGAGATGCGTGCGCCTCTTGGACATGCCACCACACCACCCGCATGTATGAGGGCCCGATGCGACGGGCGGCGGCATTGCTACCCCCGGTGCCCCGTCCCCGCCTAACCACAGGCGGTTGACCACGAGATCTACCCTTTGACTTTGCAGGACGGGCTTTGACGGTGGACCTCTCCACCCGGTTGTGTCGATTCGGCCCATAGGGACACCGGAGCAACATCCGGGCCAAACCCACAGCTACATCCACTCCGTGTGAACCCGGCGTCCGTTTCCCCCCTCCGGTGCCGTCGGCGGCGCCGTCCGTGAGGGGGACACCGAGACGCGTGCGGGCATTTGCAACCGCCACAACACTTCCAGACTTGTGAGAGGCTGCCTCGCAAGATTTGACGGTATACTGGCCCGGAGGCCGCCGCCACGGTCGTGAAGCGCGAAGAGCAATCCGCGTAGAGGAAGTCTTGAGATACTTCTCCAACACGAAAATTTATGAAAAATTACCATCGGTCCTATAGCACATGTGCCCACGTCATGTAAAAACTCATGATTTTATCGCGCTCGAGTATTTAATAATATTCCGCCTCGCCGTTTCCGCGAGCGTCTACTACCGTGTGTCATCGCCGTGCGTGAGGGCCACACCCGAGAGCAGCGTCGCCTCTTCGGACATGCCACCACACCACCCCGCATGTATGAGGGCCCGATGCGACGGTCCGGTGGCATTGCCACCCCCCAGGGCCCCCGTCCCGCCAAACCCTATAGCGTTTGACCACCGGGTCTAGCCCTTTGACTTTGCACGGACAGGATTTGAGCAGTGGGCCTATCCACCCGGTCATGTTAGGTCAGCCCATACGAACACATTAGAGCAACATCCGGGCCACACCCACAGCAAGATCCCCTCCGTGTAGACCCGACGCGTCTGTTTCCCCCCTCCAGGTGCCGGCGGCAGCGCCGTCCGTGATGGGGGGCACACCCCGGAGATGCGTGCCGCCTCTTCGGACATGCCACCACACCACCCCGCATGTATGAGGGCCCGGTACGACGGGCCGGCGGCATTGCTACCCCGGTGCCCCGTCCCCGCCTAACCCTAGGCGGTTGACCACGAGATCTACCCTTTGACTTTGCAGACGGGCTTTAACTAGTGGACCTCTCCACCGGTTGTGTCGATTCGGCCCATAGGGACACCGGGAGCAACATCCGGGCCAAACCCACAGCTACATGCACTCCGTGTAGACCCGGCGTCCGTTTCCCCCTCCGGTGCGGCGGGCGGCGCCGTCCGTGAGAGGGGGACACCGGAGGCGCGTCGGGCATTTGCAACCGCCACAACACTTCCGGACTTGTGAGAGGCCGCCACGCAAGATTTGGCGGTATGCTGGCCTCGAGGTCGCGTACCACGATCGTGAGACGCGAAGAGCAATCCGCGTAGAGGAAGTGTTGAGATACTTCTCCATCACGAAAAATTATGAAAAATTACCATCGGTCCTATAGCACATGTGCCCGTCATATAAAAACTCATGATTTTATCGCGCTCCGAGTATTTAATAATATTCACGCCGCATCGTTTCCGCAGAACGTCTACTACCGTGTGTCATCGCCCGTCCGTGAGGCCACACCCGAGCGTGCGCGCCTCTTCGGACATGCCACCACACCACCCGCATGTATGAGGGCCCGATCACGACGGTCGGTGGCATTGCTACCCCGGGGCCCCGTCCGCCCTAACCTGTAGCGTTTGACCACCGGATCTAGCCCTTTGACTTTGCAGACGGATTTGACCAAGGGCCTATCCACCCGGTCATGTTAGGTCAGCCCATACAAACACTTTAGAGCAACATCCGGGCCACACCCACAGCAAGATCCCCTCCGTAGACCCGACCGTCCGTTTCCCCCTCCGGTGCGGCGGGCGGCGCGTCCGTGTGAGGCACACCGAGAGCGCGTGCGCCTCTTCGACATGCCACCACACCACCTCGCATGTATGAGGGGCGGTCGCGACACTCGGTGGCATTGCTACCCCTGAGGGCCCCGTCCGCCTAACCACAGGCGGTTGACCACGAGATCTACCCCTTTGACTTCCCACGGACGGGCTTTGACTAGTGGACCTCTCCACCCGGTCATGTTAGGTCAGCCAATACGAACACTTTAGAGCAACATCCGGGCCACACCCACAGCAAGATCCCCTCCGTGTAGACCCGACGCGTCCGTTTCCCCCCTCCGGTGCGGCGGCGCGCGCCGTCCGTGAGGGGGGGACACACCGGAGGCAGCGTGCGGGCATTTGCAACCGCCACAACACTTCCGGACTTGTGAGAGGCCGCCTCGCAAGATTTGGCGGTATGCTAGCTCCGGAGGCGCCCCCACGATCGTGAGACGCGAAGAGCAATCGCGTAGAGGAAGTGTTGAATACTTCTCCATCACGAAAATTTATGAAAAATTACCATCGATCCTATAGCACATGTGCCCACGTCATGTAAAAACTCATGATTTTATCGCGCTCGAGTATTTAATAATATTCACGCCGCCGTTTCCATGAGCGTCTACTACCGTGTGTCATCGCCGTCCGTGAGGGGGGCCACACCGGAGGCGCGTGCGCCTCTTCGGACATGCCACCACACCACCCGCATGTATGAGGGCCCGATCGACGGTCGGTGGCATTGCTACCCCGGGGCCCCGTCCCCCCTAACCTGTAGCGTTTGACCACGGATCTAGCCCTTTGACTTTGCACGGACGGGATTTGACGGTGGGCCTATCCACCCGGTCATGTTAGGTCAGCCCATACGAACACTTTAGAGCAACATCCGGGCCACACCCACAGCAAGATCCCCTCGTATAGACCCGGCGTCCGTTTCCCCCTCCACAGTGCCGGCGGCGGCGCCGTCCGTGAGGGGGGGCACACCGGAGCGCGTGCGCCTCTTCGGACATGCCACCACACCACCCGCATGTATGAGGGCCGGTTCGACGGGCGGCGGCGTACTACCCCCAGGGCCCCGTCCGCCCTAACCACAGGCGGTTGACCACGAGATCTACCCTTTGACTTCCCACGACGGGCTTTGACGGTGGACCTCTCCACCGGTCATGTTAGGTCAGCCATCTGAACACTTTAGAGCAACATCCGGGCCACACCACAGCAAGATCCCTCCGTGTAGACCCGGCGTCGGTTTCCCCCCTCCAGTGCGGCGGCGTCGCGTCCGTGAGGCACACCGGAGACAGCGTGCGGGCATTTGCAACCACCACAACACTTCCGGACTTATGAGGCCGCCTCGCAAGATTTGACGGTATGCTGGCCCGGAGCCCGCCGGCCACAATCGTGAGACGCGAAGAGCAATCCGTGTAGAGGAAGTGTTGGATACTTCTCCATCACGAAAATTTATGAAAAATTACCATCGGTCCTATAGCACATGTGCCCGTCATGTAAAAACTCATGATTTTATCGCGCTCCGGTATTTAATAATATTCACACGCATCGTTTCGCGAGCGTCTACTACGTGTGTCGCCGCCCGTCCGTGAGGGACCACACCCGGAGACGCGTGCGCCTCTTCGGACATGCCACCACACCACCCGCATGTATGAGGGCCCGATCACGACGGTCGGTGGCATTGCTACCCCGGGGCCCCGTCCGCCCTAACCTGTAGCGTTTGACCACGGATCTAGCCCTTTGACTTTGCGCAGACGGGATTTGACCAAGGGCCTATCCACCCGGTCATGTTAGGTCAGCCCATCTGAACACTTTAGAGCAACATCGGGCCACACCCACAGCAAGATCCCCTCCGTGTAGACCCGACGCGTCCGTTTCCCCCCTCCGGTGCGGCGGCGGCGCCCGTCCGTGAGGCACACCGAGAGCGCGTGCGCCTCTTCGGACATGCCACCACAACACCCGCATGTATGAGGGCGATGCGACGACGGGCGGCGGCATTGCTAACCCCCGGTGCCCGTCCGCCGCTAACCACAGGCGGTTGACCACGAGATCTACCCTTTGACTTTGCAGGGCGGGCTTTGACCGATGGACCTCTCCACCCGATTGTGTCGATTCGGCCCATAGGGACACCGGGAGCAACTCCGGGCCAAACCCACAGCTACATCCACTCCGTGTAGACCCGCGTCCGTTTCCCCCTCCGGTGCGTGGCGGCGCCGTCCGTGAGGGGACACCGGAGCGCGTGCGGGCATTTGCAACCGCCACAACACTTCCGGACTTGTGGGAGGCCGCCTCGCAAGATTTGGCGGTATGCTGGCCCGAGAGCCGCCGCCCGCGATCGTGAGAGCGCGAAGAGCAATCGCGTGAGGGAAGTGTTGAATACTTCTCCATCACGAAAAATTATGAAAAATTACCATCGGTCCTATAGCACATGTGCCCGTCATGTAAAAACTCATGATTTTATCGCGCTCGAGTATTTAATAATATTCACGCCGCGCGTTTCCGCGAGCGTCTACTACCGTGTGTCATCGCCGTCCGTGAGGCCACACCGGAGACGCGTGCGCCTCTTCGGACATGCCACCACACCACCCGCATGTATGAGGGCCCGATCACGACGGTCGGTGGCATTGCTACCCCGGGCCCCGTCCGCCTAACCTGTAGCGTTTGACCACGGATCTAGCCCTTTGACTTTGCATGGGCGGGATTTGACCAGTGGGCCTATCCACCCGGTCATGTTAGGTCAGCCCATCTGAACACTTTAGAGCAACATCCGGGCCACACCCACAGCAAGATCCCCTCCGTGTGGGCCCGACCGTCGTTTCCCCCTCCGGTGCGGCGGCGGCGCCGTCCGTGAGGGGGGCACACCGGAGATGCGTGCGCCTCTTCGGACATGCCACCACACCACCCGCATGTATGAGGGCCGATGCGACGGGCGGCGGCATTGCTACCCCGGTGCCCCGTCCGCCCTAACCACAGGCGGTTGACCACGAGATCTACCCTTTTCACTTTGCACGGACGGGCTTTGACGGTGGACCTATCGACCCGGTTGTCTCGATTCGGCCCATAGGGACACCGGGAGCAATCCGGCCAAACCCACAGCTACATCCACTCCGTGTAGACCGGCGCGTCGTTTCCCCCCTCCGGTGCGGCGGCGGCGCCGTCCGTGAGGGGGACACCGGAGGCGTGTGCGGGCATTTGCAACCGCCACAACACTTCCGGACTTGTGAGAGGCCGCCTCGCAAGATTTGACGATATACTAGCCACGGAGGCCGCGGCCACGGTCGTGAAGCAGCGAAGAGCAATCCGCGTGGGGAGGTGTTGAGATACTTCTCCATCACGAAAATTATGAAAAATTACCATCGGTCCTATAGCACATGTGCCCGTCATGTAAAAACTCATGATTTTATCGCGCTCCGGTATTTAATAATATTCACGCCGCGCCGTTTCCGAGCGTCTACTACGTGTGTCGCCGCCGTCCGTGAGGCCACACCGAGACGCGTGCGCCTCTTCGGACATGCCACCACACCACCCGCATGTATGAGGGCCCGATCGACGGTCGGTGGCATTGCTACCCCCAGGGCCCCGTCCGCCTAACCCTTTAGCGTTTGACCACGGATCTAGCCCTTTGACTTTGCAGACGGGATTTGACGGTGGGCCTATCCACCGGTCATGTTAGGTCAGCCCATCGAACACTTTAGAGCAACATCCGGGCCACACCACAGCAAGATCCCCTCCGTGTAGACCCGGCGTCCGTTTCTCCCCTCCGGTGCGCGGCGGCGCGCCGTCCGTGTGAGGCACACCGAGAGGCAGCGTGCCGCCTCTTCGGACATGCCACCAAACCACCCTGCATGTATGAGGGGCGGTCGCGGCGCTCCGATGGCATTGTTACCCCGGGGCCCCGTCCGCCTAACCACAGGCGGTTGACCACGAGATCTACCCTTTGACTTCCCACGGACGGGCTTTGACCAGTGGACCTCTCCACCCGGTCATGTTAGGTCAGCCAATATGAACACTTTAGAGCAACATCCGGGCCACACCCACGGCAAGATCCCCTCCGTGTAGACCCGACGCGTCCGTTTCCCCCCTCCAGGTGCGGCGGCGGCGCCGTCCGTGAGGGCACACCGGAGCGCGTCGGGGCATTTGCAACCACCACAACACTTCCGGACTTATGAGAGGCCGCCTCGCAAGATTTGGCGGTATGATAGCCCCGGGCCGCCGGCCACAATCGTGAGCGCGAAGAGCAATCAGCGTGGGGAAGTGTTGGATACTTCTCCATCACGAAAATTTATGAAAAATTACCATCGGTCCTATAGCACATGTGACCACATCATGTAAAAACTCATGATTTTATCGCGCTCCGGTATTTAATAATATTCACGCCGCGCCGTTTCCGCGAGCGTCTACTACCGTGTGTCATCGCCGTCCGTGAGGACCACACCGGAGCGCGTGCCGCCTCTTCGGACATGCCACCACACCACCCGCATGTATGAGGGCCCGATCGACGGTCTGTGGCATTGCTACCCCAGGGCCCCGTCCGCCTAACCTCAGAAGCGTTTGACCACGGATCTAGCCCTTTGACTTTCCACAGGACGGGATTTGACGGTGGGCCTATCCACCGGTCATGTTAGGTCAGCCCATACGAACACTTTAGAGCAACATCCGGGCCACACCCACAGTAAGATCCCCTCCGTGTAGACCCGACGCGTCCGTTTCCCCCTCCAGGTGCCGGCGGCAGCGCCGTCCGTGAGGGGGGCACACCGAGCGCGTGCGCCTCTTCGGACATGCCACCACACCACCCGCATGTATGAGGGCCCGTGCGACGGGCGGCGGCGTTACTACCCCGGTGCCCCGTCCGCCTAACCACAGGCGGTTGACCACGAGATCTACCCTTTGACTTTGCAGACGGGCTTTGACGATGGACCTCTCCACCGGTTGTGTCGATTCGGCCCATAGGGACACCGGGAGCAACATCCGGGCCAAACCCACAGCTACATCCACTCCGTGTAGACCCGGCGTCCGTTTCCCCCCTCCGGTGCGGCGGCGGCGCCGTCCGTCGGGGCGGGACACCGGAGAGCGTCTGCGGGCATTTGCAACCGCCACCACACTTCCGGACTTGTGAGAGGCTGCCTCGCAAGATTTGGCGGTATGCTGGCCCCGAGGCCGCGGCCCACGATCGTGAAGCAGCGAAGAGCAATCCGCGTAGAGGAAGTCTTGATACTTCTCCAACACGAAAATTTATGAAAAATTACCATCGGTCCTATAGCACATGTGCCCACGTCATGTAAAAACTCATGATTTTATCGCGCTCGGAGTATTTAATAATATTCACGCCGCATCGTTTCATGAGCGTCTACTACCGTGTGTCATCGCCGTCCGTGAGGGGGCACACCGAGGCGGTGCCGCCTCTTCGGACATGCCACCACCCCACCCCGCATGTATGAGGGCCCGATCACGACGGTCGGTGGCATTGCTACCCCAGGGCCCCGTCCGCCTAACCTTGTAGCGTTTGACCACGGATCTAGCCCTTTGACTTTGCAGACGGGATTTGACGGTGGGCCTATCCACCTGGTCATGTTAGGTCAGCCCATCGAACACTTTAGAGCAACATCCGGGCCACACCCACAGCAAGATCCCCTCCGTCTAGACCCGCGCGTCCGTTTCCCCCTCCGGTGCGGCGGCGCGCGCGTCCGTTTGAGGCACACCGAGGCGCGTGCCGCCTCTTCGGACATGCCACCACACCACCTGCATGTATGAGGGCGGTCGCGATGCTCCGGTGGCATTACTACCCCAGGGCCCGTCCGCCTAACCACAGGCGGTTGACCACGAGATCTACCCTTTGACTTCCCACGGACGGGCTTTGACCAGTGGACCTCTCCACCGGTCATGTTAGGTCAGCCAATCTGAACACTTTAGAGCAACATCCGGCCCACCCACAGCAAGATCCCTCCGTGTAGACCCGGCGTCCGTTCCCCCCCTCCGGTGCGGCGGCGGTGCCGTCCGTGATGTGGGCACACCGGAGGCGTGTGCGGGCATTTGCAACCGCCACAACACTTCCGGACTTGTGAGAGGCCGCCTCGCAAGATTTGGCGGTATACTAGCCCCGGAGGCGGGGCGGCCCGAGTCGTAGAAGCGAAGAGCAATCCGCGTAGAGGTAAGTGTTGAGATACTTCTCCATCACGAAAATTTATGAAAAATTACCGCCGGTCCTATAGCACATGTGCCCACGTCATGTAAAAACTCATGATTTTATCGCGCTCCGGTATTTATTAATATTCACGCGCGCCGTTTCGAAGAACGTCTACTACCGTGTGTCATCGCCCGTCGTGAGGGGCCACACCCGAGACGCGTGCGCCTCTTCGGACATGCCACCACACCACCCGCATGTATGAGGGCCCGATCGCGACGGTCGGTGGCATTGCTACCCCCAGGGCCCCGTCGCCCTAACCTGTAGCGTTTGACCACGGATCTAGCCCTTTGACTTTGCAGACGGGATTTGACGGTGGGCCTATCCACCGGTCATGTTAGGTCAGCCCATCGAACACTTTAGAGGAACATCCGGGCCACACCACAGCAAGATCCCCTCCGTGTAGACCCGACGTCCGTTTCCCCCCTCCGGTGCGTGGCGGCTTGCCGTCCGTGAGGCACACCGGAGGCGCGTGCGCCTCTTCGGACATGCCACCACCACCCGCATGTATGAGGGCCCGATCGACGGGCGGCGGCATTGCTACCCCCCAGGTGCCCCGTCCCCCTAACCACAGGCGGTTGACCACGAATCTACCCTTTGACTTTGCACGGACGGGCTTTGACCAGTGGACCTCTCCACCGGTTGTGTCGATTCGGCCCATAGGGACACCGGGAACAACGTCGGGCCAAACCCACAGCTACATCCACTCCGTGTAGACCCGGCGCGTCCGTTTCCCCCTCCGGTGCGGTGGCGGCCGTCCGTGGGGGGGGCACCGGAGGCGCGTGCGGGCATTTGCAACCGCCACAACACTTCTAGACTTGTGAGAGGCCGCCTCGCAAGATTTGGCGGTATGCTGGCCCCGAGGCGCGGCCCACAGTCGTGAAGCGCGAAGAGCAATCGCGTAGAGGGAAGTGTTGAATACTTCTCCATCACGAAAAAATATGAAAAATTACCGCCGGTCCTATAGCACATGTGCCCACGTCATGTAAAAACTCATGATTTTATCGCGCTCCGGTATTTAATAATATTCACGCCGCGCCGTTTCCGCGAGCGTCTACTTCGTGTGTCATCGCCGCCGTCCGTGAGGCCACACCCGAGACGCGTGCGCCTCTTGGACATGCCACCACACCACCCGCATGTATGAGGGCCCGATCGCGACGGTCGGTGGCATTACTACCCCCGGGGCCCCGTCCGCCCTAACCTGTAGCGTTTGACCACGGATCTAGCCCTTTGACTTTGCAGACGGGATTTGACCGGTGGCGCCTATCCACCGGTCATGTTAGGTCAGCCCATCTGAACACTTTAGAGCAACATCCGGGCCACACCCACAGCAAGATCCCCTCCGTGTAGACCCGACGGCGTCCGTTTCCCCCCTCAGTGCGGCGGCGCCCGTCCGTGTGAGGGGCACACCTCGAGGCAGCGTGCGCCTCTTCGGACATGCCACCACACCACCCTGCATGTATGAGGGGCGGTCGCGGCGCTCGGTGGCATTACTACCCCAGGGGCCCCGTCCCCCTAACCACAGGCGGTTGACCACGAGATCTACCTTTGACTTCCCACGGACGGGCTTTGACGGTGAACCTCTCCACCGGTCATGTTAGGTCAGCCAATCCGAACACTTTAGAGCAACATCCGGGCCACACCCACAGCAAGATCCCCTCCGTGTAGACCCGGCCGCGTCCGTTTCCCCCCTCTAGGTGCGGCGGCGCGCGTCCGTCGCGAGGCACACCCCGAGCGCGTGCGCCTCTTCGGACATGCCACCACCACCCGCATGTATGAGGGCCCGATGCGACGGGCGGCGGCATTACTACCCCCCAGTGCCCCGTCCGCTAAACCTAGGCGGTTGACCACGAGATCTACCCTTTGACTTTGCAGACGGGCTTTGACTAGTGGACCTCTCCACCCGGTTGTGTCGATTCGCCCATAGGGACACCGGGAGCAACATCGGGCCAAACCCACAGCTACATCCACTCCGTGTAGACCCGGCGCGTCCGTTTCCCCCCCTCCGGTGCGGCGGGCGCCGTCCGTGAGAGGGGACACCGGAGGCAGCGTGCGGGCATTTGCAACCGCCACAACACTTCCGGACTTGAGAGGCCGCCTCGCAAGATTTGACGGTATGCTGGCCCCGGAGCCGCGGCCCGCGGTCGTGAGACGCGCGAAGAGCAATCCGGCGTAGAGAAGTGTTCAGATACTTCTCCATCACGAAAAATTATGAAAAATTACCGCCGGTCCTATAGCACATGTGCCCGTCATGTAAAAACTCATGATTTTATCGCGCTCCGGTATTTAATAATATTCACGCTGCATCGTTTCCGCCAGCGTCTACTACCGTGTGTCGCCGCCGTCCGTGAGGCCACACCGGAGGCGCGTGCGCCTCTTCGGACATTCCACCACACCACCCGCATGTATGAGGGCCCGATCGACGGTCGGTGGCATTGCTACCCCGGGGCCCCGTCCGCCCTAACCTGTAGCGTTTGACCACGGATCTAGCCCTTTGACTTTGCGGACGGGATTTGACGGTGGGCCTATCCACCCGGTCATGTTAGGTCAGCCCATACAAACACTTTAGAGCAACATCCGGGCCACACCCACAGCAAGATCCCCTCGTGTAGACCCGACCGTCCTTTTCCCCCCTCCGGTGCGGCGGCGGCGCCGTCCGTGTGAGGCACACCGAGACGCGTGCGCCTCTTCGGACATGCCACCACACCACCTGCATGTATGAGGGCGGTCGCGGCGCTCGGTGGCATTACTACCCCGAGGCCCCGCCCGCCTAACCACAGGCGGTTGACCACGAGATCTACCCTTTGACTTCCACGGACGGGCTTTGACCAGTGGACCTCTCCACCGGTCATGTTAGGTCAGCCAATCTGAACACTTTAGAGCAACATCCGGGCCACACCCACAGCAAGATCCCTCCGTGTAGACCCGGCGTCCGTTTCCCCCTCCGGTGCGGCGGCGCCGTCCGTGAGGGGGGGCACACCGGAGGCAGCGTGCGGGCATTTGCAACCGCCACAACACTTCCGGACTTGTGAGAGGCCGCCTCGCAAGATTTGGCGGTATGCTGGCCCGGAGGCCAGCGGCACAAATCGTGAAGCAGCGAAGAGCAATCCGCGTGAGGAAGTGTTGAATACTTCTCCATCACGAAAATTTATGAAAAATTACAATCGATCCTATAGCACATGTGCCCGTCATGTAAAAACTCATGATTTTATCGCTCGGTATTTAATAATATTCACGCCGCGCCGTTTCCATGAGCGTCTACTACCGTGTGTCGCCGCCCGTCCGTGAGGCCCACACCGAGAGCGCGTGCGCCTCTTCGGACATGCCACCACACCACCCGCATGTATGAGGGCCCGATCGGACGGTCGGTGGCATTGCTACCCCAGGGCCCCGTCCGCCTAACCATAGCGTTTGACCACGGATCTAGCCCTTTGACTTTGCAGACGGGATTTGACGGTGGGCCTATCCACCGGTCATGTTAGGTCAGCCCATACGAACACTTTAGAGCAACATCCGGGCCACACCCACGGCAAGATCCCCTCCGTGTAGACCCGACGCGTCCGTTTCCCCCTCCGGTGCGGCGGCGGCGCCGTCCGTGAGGCACACCGAGCAGCGTGCGCCTCTTCGAACATGCCACCACACCACCCGCATGTATGAGGGCCCGGTTAAACGGGCGGCGGCATACTACCCCAGGTGCCCCGTCCGCTAACCACAGGCGGTTGACCACGAGATCTACCCTTTCACTTTGCAGACGGGCTTTGACGATGGACCTCTCCACCCGGTTGTGTCGATTCGGCCCATAGGGACACCGGGAGCAACATCCGGGCCAAACCAACAGCTACATCCACTCCGTGTAGACCCGGCGTCCGTTTCCCCCTCCGGTGTCGGCGGCGGCGCGTCCGTGAGGGGACACCGGAGGCAGCGTGCGGGCATTTGCAATCGCCACAACACTTCCGGACTTGTGAGAGGCCGCCTCGCAAGATTTGTGGTATGCTGGCCGGAGGCCGCGGCCACGGTCGTGACGCGAAGAGCAATCCAGCGTGAGGAAGTGTTGAGATACTTCTCCATCACGAAAAATTATGAAAAATTACCATCGGTCCTATAGCACATGTGCCCGTCATGTAAAAACTCATGATTTTATCGCG